>LR738711.1:767557926-767717214 GCA_902687465.1 Secale cereale | reverse complement strand
TTCTTCCTCTCCTTCTTCTTCTTTCTTTCCTCTTTCTTATTTTCTTCTTTCCTATCCTTCTTTTTCTTTTTTTTCTTCTTCTTATTTATTTCTCCTCTTTTTCCTCTCCTCTTCTTCTTTCTTTCCTCTTTCTTATTTTCTTCTTTCCTATCCTTCTTTTTCTAAATTTGTAACTTTTGCATATATATATAAAACTTTCTATATATATTTAGCATATATAAACAAAAAACTATATAGCCACATACACATATATATACATCACATATACACACATCACATATATACAGCAACTTCCTAAGAAAAAATATATTTATATACACATAAATATATATTTAACATATATATTTAGCAAATTTCTAAGAAAAAAAAAGATATACACATACATATAAATACAGCAACTATATATACAGCAACTATATATACTGCAATTTATATAAACATAAAAAAAATATACACATATATAAATATATATACACATCAACTATATATATATATATATATACAGCAATATTAAACATATAAAAAAAAAGGGAGCCGGCCCTCACATCGGCAGGGCTGGGCGGCGCGACGGCGGCGGGGCGCGGCGGCGACGAGGCGGCGTCGGGGCGTGACGGCGCGACGGCGGCGGGGCGGGGCGCGCGGCGGCGCGGGGCGACGGGCCGGCCGGCCGGGGCGCGGCGACGGCGCGGGGCGGGGCGACGGCGCGGGGCGCGGCGACGGCGCGGGGCGGAGCGACGAGGCGGCGTCGGGGGCGACGACGACGGGGCGACGGGGGCGACGGCGACGGCGACGGGGACGGAGCAGATCGAGGGAGGCGTCGGGCGGGAAGAAGAAGGAAATTGACGAAAATATCGCAAGTCCTGGTTATATAGGAGGGGCATTAGTCCCGGTTGGTGGCTGAAACCGGGACTAATGCCCCCCTTTAGTCCCGGTTGCTGCCTCCAACCGGGACTAAAGGTCCCTTTTCAGCAGCCCAAAGGGCGGGAAGGTGGGGCCGTTAGTCCCGGTTGGTGGCAGCAACCGGGACTAATGCCACCCTTTAGTCCCGGTTGGTGGCAGCAACCGGGACTAAAGGCCTTGCCACGGTGCGGTGGGAAGTTTAGTCCCACCTCGCTAGTTGTGGGAGAGCAGCACCAGTTTATAAGCCCCGCTGCCTCTCTCCTCTCGAACTCCTCTAAACTGCAGGCCTAAGGGCCTAAACTGACACTGCTTTGCCTGTGGACTTGCTGGGCTTTCTACGGGCCTGAATCCTGGCCCATGGTTGGGTTTCTAGTCGTATTCAGGCCGTGTGGGCCCAGCAGGTGGCATATTTTTTCTTTTTTTCTTTGTTGCTTTATTTTTTAGTTTTGTTTCAACTTTCAACAAAATACTTACTGTTGCTATTTTTATTTATTTGTTTTCTTTGTTTCTTTATTTATTTGATTTTGTTTCTACTTACAAAAAAATATTTATTGTTGCTATTTTTTTTTCAAGTTTTTTTGTTTTGTTTTCTGCATTATTTATTTTCTTTTGTAAAACCAATTACGAACTTTCTGTTAGTGCAAGTAGTATTCAAATTTGAATACTTTAAATTTGAAATTATTTGTTTTCTTTGTTGCTTTATTTATTTTATTTTGTTTCTTTTCAGCAGCCCAAATGGCAGGAAGGAGGGGCCTTTAGTCCCGGTTGGTGGCAGCAACCGGGACTAAAGGGGGGCATTAGTCCCGGTTGGTGGCAGCAACCGGGACCAAAGGCCCTGAGCTGGCGCGGGTGCGGTGGGATGTTTAGTCCCACCTCGCTAGCTGAGGGAGCTCGAGAGTGGTTTATAAGGGCTGCTGCTCCCACCCTCTTGAGCTCCTCTCAAATGCAGGCTTCTGGGCCTAACTCTACGCGCTGCCCTGTGAGCTTGCTGGGCCTTATATTACAGGTGGATCCTGTGCTATAGGCCTTGCAGGCTCACTGGGCAGCGTCCAAATTTTTTTTTCCTTTTTTGCTTTATTTATTTCTAAGTTGTTTTTTGCTGTATTTAGAGTTGCTTTATTTATTTTATTTTCTTTGTTTATTTCTAAGTTGTTTTTTGCTGTATTTAGAGTTGCTTTATTTATTTTACTTCCTTTATTTATTTTCTTTGTTGCTTTATTTATTTTATTTTGTTTATACTTAATTACAACAAAATACTTATTGTTGCTATTTATTTCTAAGTTGTTTTTTGCTGTATTTAGAGTTGCTTTATTTATTTTATTTTATTTGTTTATTTCTAAGTTGTTTTTTGCTGTATTTAGAGTTGCTTTATTTATTTTACTTTCTTTATTTATTTTCTTTGTTGCTTTATTTATTTTATTTTGTTTATACTTACAACAAAATACTTATTGTTGCTATTTATTTTTCAAGTTTGTTTTGTTTTGTTAGTGCAAGTAGTATTGAAATTTGAATAGTACAAACGGACAATGGTATCATACTCGTTTGTTACAAAGTTGGCATGGTATCATCATAATAGTTGCGGAAATAACTCTTCACTTTTTCTTCGCTTGTGTCATTTGCTTATTGCGCCGTAACCATGGATAATCTTCATCGTTTATCAGGATGCTTGGGTCAGCCTTGACTTTGAAGGGAGGAATTTCATGAAACTTTTCATAATCTTCAGACATGTCTGTCTTGCCCTCCACTCCCAGGATGTCCCTTTTTCCTGAAAGAACTATGTCGCGCTTTGGCTCATCGTATGATGTATTCGCTTCCTTATCTTTTCTTTTTCTCGGTCTGGTAGACATGTCCTTCACATAGATAACCTGTGCCACATCATTGGCTAGGACGAACGGTTCGTCATTGTATCCAAGATTTTTCAGATCCACTGTTGTCATTCCGTACTGTGGGTCTACCTGTACCCCGCCTCCTGACAGATTGACCCATTTACACTTAAACAAAGGGACCTTAAAATCATGTCCGTAGTCAAGTTCCCATATGTCCACTATGTAACCATAATATGTGTCCTTTCCCCTCTCGGTTGTTGCATCAAAGCGGACACCGCTGTTTTGGTTGGTGCTCTTTTGATCTTGGACAATCGTGTAAAATGTATTTCCATTTATCTCGTATCCTTTGTAAATCAATACAGTCGAAGATGGTCCCCTGGACAACAAGTACAACTCATCACAAACAGTGTTGTCACCTCTGAGACGTGTTTCCAACCAACTACTGAAAGTCCTGATGTGTTCACGTGTAATCCAGTCGTTGCACTGCTCCGGGTGTTTGGAGCGCAGATTGTTCTTGTGTTCATCGACATACGGGGTCACCAATGTAGAGTTCTGTAGAACTGTGTAGTGTGCTTGAGACCAAGAATAACCGTCCCTGCATATTATTGAGTCCCTTCCAAGCGTGCCTTTTCCAGTCAGTCTGCCCTCGTACCGCGATTTAGGGAGACCTATCTTATTAAGGCCAGGAATGAAGTCAACACAAAACCCGATGACATCCTCTGTTTGATGGCCCATGGAGATGCTTCCTTCTGGTCTGGCGCGGTTACGGACATATTTCTTTAGGACTCCCATGAACCTCTCAAAGGGGAACATATTGTGTAGAAATACGGGCCCCAGAATGACAATCTCGTCGACTAGATGAACTAGGACGTGTGTCATGATATTGAAGAAGGATGGTGGGAACACAAGCTCGAAACTGACAAGACATTGTGCCACATCACTCCTTAGCCTTGGTACGATTTCTGGATCGATCACCTTCTGAGAGATTGCATTGAGGAATGCACATAGTTTCACAATGGCTAATCGGACGTTTTCCGGTAGAAGCCCCCTCAATGTAACCGGAAGCAGTTGCGTCATAATCACATGGCAGTCATGAGACTTTAGGTTCTGGAACTTTTTCTCTGCCATATTTATTATTCCCTTTATATTCGACGAGAAGCCAGTCGGGACCTTCATACTGAGAAGGCATTCAAAGAAGATTTCTTTCTCTTCTTTCGTAAGAGCATAGCTGGCAGGACCTTCATACTGCTTCGGAGGGATGCCGTCTTTTTCGTGCAAACGTTGCAGGTCCTCCCGTGCCTCAGCTGTATCTTTTGTCTTTCCATACACGCCCAAGAAGCCTAGCAGGTTCACGCAAAGGTTCTTCGTCACGTGCATCACGTCGATTGAAGAGCGGACCTCTAGGTCTTTCCAGTAGGGTAGGTCCCAAAATATAGATTTCTTCTTCCACATGGGTGCGTGTCCCTCATCGTCATTCGGAACAGCTAGTGCGCCGGGGCCCTTTCCGAAGATTACGTGTAAATCATTGACCATAGCAAGTACGTGATCACCGGTACGCATGGCGGGCTTCTTCCGGTGATCTGCCTCGCCTTTGAAATGCTTGCCTTTCTTTCGACATTGATGGTTGGTCGGAAGAAATCGACGATGGCCCAGGTACACATTCTTCCTGCACTTGTCCAGGTATATACTTTGAGTGTCATCTAAACAGTGCGTGCATGCGTGGTATCCTTTGTTTGTCTGTCCTGAAAGGTTACTGAGAGCGGGCCAACCGTTGATAGTCACGAACAGCAACGCCTTTAGGTCAAATTCCTCCTGTTTGTGCTCATCCCATGCACGTACACCGTTTCCATTCCACAGCTGTAAAAGTTCTTCAACTAATGGCCTTAGGTACACATCAATGTCGTTGCCGGGTTGCTTAGGGCCTTGGATGAGAACTGGCATCATAATGAACTTCCGCTTCATGCACATCCAAGGAGGAAGGTTATACATACATAGAGTCACGGGCCAGGTGCTGTGATTGCTGCTCTGCTCCCCGAAAGGATTAATGCCATCCGCGCTTAGAGCAAACCATACGTTCCTTGCGTCCTTTGCAAACTCCTCCCAGTACTTTCTCTCGATTTTTCTCCATTGCGACCCATCAGCGGGTGCTCTCAACTTCCCGTCTTTCTTACGGTCCTCACTGTGCCATCGCATCAACTTGGCATCCTCTCTGTTTCTAAACAAACGTTTCAACCGTGGTATTATAGGAGCATACCACATCACCTTCGCAGGAACCCTCTTCCTGGCGGGCTCGCCATCAACATCACCAGGGTCATCTCGTCTGATCTTATACCGCAACGCACCGCATACCGGGCATGCGTTCAGATCGTTGTATGCACCGCGGTAGAGGATGCAGTCATTAGGGCATGCATGTATCTTCTGCACCTCCAATCCTAGAGGGCATACGACCTTCTTTGCTGCGTATGTACTGTCGGGCAATTCGTTATCCTTCGGAAGCTTCTTCTTTAATATTTTCAGTAGCTTCTCAAATCCTTTGTCAGCCACAGCATTCTCTGCCTTCCACTGCAGCAATTCCAGTACGGTACCGAGCTTTGTGTTGCCATCTTCGCAATTGGGGTACAACCCTTTTTTGTGATCCTCTAACATGCGATCGAACTTCAGCTTCTCCTTTTGACTTTCGCATTGTGTCCTTGCATCGACAATGACCCGGCGAAGATCATCATTTGGTTCCTCTTGATCTTCAGCAGCTTCACCCGTTGCAGCATCATTGGGCACATCGTCTGGTTCCTCTTGATCTTCATCAGCTCCCCCCATTGAAGCATCACCGTATTCAGGGGGCACATAGTTGTCATCGTACTCTTCTTCTTCGCCGTCTTCCATCATAACCCCTATTTCTCCGTGCCTCGTCCAAACATTATAGTGTGGCATGAAACCCTTGTAAAGCAGGTGGGAGTGAGGGATTTTTCGGTTAGAGTAAGACATCATATTCACACATTGAGTGCATGGACAACACATAAAACCATTCTGCTTGTTTGCCTCTGCCACATTTAGAAACTCACGCACGCCCTTAATGTACTCGGAGGTGTGTCTGTCACCGTACATCCATTGGCGGTTCATCTGCGTGCATTTATATATAATTAAGTGTGTCAAAAACCATTACAGAACATCATAAATAGATAATTAAGTGACCAAATGGATAAAAGTTCATCATCACATTAAAACCAAAGTACATACATATATAGTTCTCATCTAACAACATATATAGCTCTCCATACACATCGAAACTATGTAAAACATTTCAACGCGAAAACAAATGCTATCATAATCGCAACCAAGGTAACAATTGATCCAACGGCATAATGATACCAAGCCTTGGTATTAATGGCATATTTTCTAATCTTTTTAATCTTCAACCGCATTGCATCCATCTTGATCTTGTGATCATCGACGACATCCGCAACATGCAACTCCAATATCATCTTCTCGTCCACAATTTTTTTTATTTTTTCCTTCAAGAATTTGTTTTCTTCTTCAACTAAATTTAACCTCTCGACAATAGGTTCCATCTTGATCTTGTGATCATCGATAACTTCCACAACATGCAACTCCAATTCCATCTTCTCCTCCTCCATTTTTTCCAATTTTTTCTTTAACGAAATGTTCTCCTCTTCAACTAAATTTAACCTCTCCACAAGAGGGTCGGTTGGAATTTCCGGTTCAACTACCTCCTAGACATAATAAAACATCTATGCATGTCAGGTTGGTTGGCATAACTATCATAAGCACTAAAAAAAATAGTTATAAATTAAAGATAATATACCACATCCGAATCGTAGACCGGACGAGGGCCCACGTGGGCGGATATCAAAACCATCGCACTATATAATAACAAGCAATAATAAACGTAAGAAAATTAGACAAATATCTATCTAAAGCAATAATAAAAGTAAGAAAAGCATGGACATAACAAGAGGCTCACCACGGTGGTGCCGGTGACGAGATCGGCGGGGGCGATCGACGGCGGCGAAGACGGGGATGGGACGTGACGGACCGCTAAACCTAGACAAATCTCGGAGAAAATAGAGCTTCGAGAGCAGAAAAGCTTAACTAGTGTGGCTCGGGCATTCCACCGAACATGTTGTGTGCATAGGAGGTGAGCTAGAGCACCACTAACCCCTCTCCCCCTCGGCCAGAAAAAAAAACAGAGCAGTGAGCTCTGCTCTTGAGTGAGGGGGTTTATATAGGCAACTCACTGGTCTCGGTTGGTGCTACAAACCGGGGCTAAAGGGGTGCCTTTGGTCCCGGTTCATAAAACAAACCGGGACTAATAGTGGTGGGCCAGGAGCAAGAGCCATTGGTCCCGGTTTTTAGCTCCAACCGGGACCAATAGGTCCAGACGAACCGGGACCAATGGCCCACGTGGCCCGGCCGGCCCCCTGGGCTAACGAACCGGGTCCAGTACCCCCATTGGTCCCGGTTCTAGAATGAACCGGGGCTAATGGGCTGGACCAATGCCCTGTTTTCTACTAGTGTGGGTCCTGCTGGCTGTCGGAGGCATGTCCGTCCTGTGGGCCCGACATCTATGGGCCAACGTGAGTGTGTTCTACTGTTGACATCCTTCTGCTGACGAAGGCGTCGACGAGGGGAGCGTGGCTACAGTAGAGCCGCCTAGTGGTCGTACACTGTTGCCACGCCCCATCTCGTCATCTTGATGGAGTCCAGACTTCAAGGGTACGACAGGCCTCCTGCTAGAGGACGTCCCGTTCCCTATGCCACCGGCCAAAGGCCGGCCACACCCTGGTGGCTCGCGGATGGGTGGGGCCTGCTGCCTGCAGGCTACACCGCCTCTGAGTCGTGGGATCGTGGCTTCTGACCAAAGCGAGGTCACAAGTAACATGGCTACAGTGACGCGCCGGTCAAGGAGTGTCCGCGAGGTACGCTCACACTATAGCCACGCTACTATGGATTCTAGGGGGCAGGTTCCACTGTAGCCATACTCTAGTCTTGTCGTGGATCCCTAGCACACACTCCGAGGGGAAGGCACGGAGGCGTCTGCCAGATGCCGGCTGCTCCGCAGCCGCCTGTTGACGATTTGCCGCCTGTCAGCAGCGGGCTCCCGGGGCCTGGCGGCCCTAGGAGGGGCCCTGATGTGTAGGCGGCTGAAGGATGGCATGTGGCCTTAATGTCTTCAAACGCCATGGGTGGTCGATGAAGACACCCGTGGTCAATATCTCCGACACTCATCAAAGCATATATTCCAACTCCAAGATGCTTGCACCAGTACATAGATGCATCGCTGGAGCTAGCACACTTTGTTAGATCAAAAAAAAAAATCTTCTGGTTGCATCATATACAACTCTTCTTTAAGAAACCTGTTAAGGGATGTAGTTTTGACGTCCATTTGCCAAATTTCATAATTAGAAAATGCGGCAATTCCTAGCATGTTTCTGGCAGACTATTAAGCATCGCTACGGGTGAGAAAGTCTCATCGTAGTCAACCCCTGGAACTTTGTCGAAAACCTTTTGCGATAAGTCGAACATTGTAGATAGTCATTTTACCATCAGCGTCTGTCTTCCTCTTGAAGATCCATTTATTCTCAATGACTTGCCTATCATCGGGAAATTCCGCCAAAGTCCACACTTTGTTCTCATACATGGATCTTATCTCAGATTTCATGGCCTCTAGCCATTCGTTAGAATCTGGGCCTGTGAGTGTACTAAAGTTCGGGCCCTTTAGAACCCCATACTTATGCACGGGCAGTTGTAGCCACACCCACGGCAAGGATTGACGGGGGCGATCGAGGACAGATGCAAGGTGAAGAGGAGCGACCAAGCCAGAGAGCAGAGGACAAGCTGGACCCCCGCAAAGATCCTTGCTGGGACGGCTTGCGAGACCCCCGCAAGATCCTTGCCGAAGCAACTTGCCGAGTACTAACAAGAGCATCACTCTCGGGGTTGAGAGCTCTGACGCCATCGACAACATCAAGGCCAAGACCCAGGGGTGCGCGCATAGTGGCGTGCAGATCTTTGTGAAGGCCAGAAGATGAGTTACCTAGCAAGATCCTTGCTGGAGGCATCTGTGAGGCCCCGGAAAGATCCTTGCCGGGGACATCGGCATGACTGCGGCAATGCTTCGCCACCCCGTCACCACTCCAGCACAGTAGCCGGCCTGCCAGCCTAGCAAGCGCCTGCGTGGTGGCATGTAGATCTTCATGAAGATCCTGCCACCTCTTGAGCGTAGCAGATGGCCAGCCAACTTGGCACTGCATGCCTCATCGGCATAGACGCGTGTCGATATGGAGCGGGGAGGCGATAGATGGGATGGGTTGCACTCCCGTCCCCGATAAATCTGAGGGGCACGTAAGCAGCACATTTAATGCGTTTGTCCTGAGATGCCGATGATAAACATAAACACTTTAGCTACTTTACACCTCATGTATGCCACTGTGACTGCCCTTTGGACATATAAAAGGAGGCCCATGACGTACTGGAGGAGGATTCGATCGTTTGAACCTCTCGGCCCACCTTGCATGCATAGCAACAAGCCGAAGCTCAAGAACACAGAATATACACTCAAACAGGACTAGGGTTTTACGCTTCTCAGCGACCCGAACCTGGGTAAAACTCCATCATGTTGATCGTTAGATCCACTCTTTGCTCTACCCCTCTTCCCTGGCAACAGAAAAAGGGATCCATGTGACACCGTAGGTGTCGTTCTATGCCGACATCTTTGGTGCGCCAGGTAGGGGCAGCGGTTCTGCAAACCCGATCTAGCAGTTAGCACGTCGTTTTCTTGATCGCACGACGATCGTTTCTTATGAAGCCGGTCCGCCCATTCCACTCCAAGGACCGAGCCATGCTGCCTACGGGCGGCAGAACAACTTTCAAGTCAGCCCCGCCCGTGCCCGCGCTACGGTCCTCCCAGGTCGTGCGCGGCCAGCGGTGCCGCGACGTTGGAGACCCTGGGCGCCACCGCGGGAAGAGCCCTCGGCATCATTCTAGAGATGCATAGGGCTGACAAGCACTAATGAGCCGCCAGGGCTCCATATTCCTATTTTATCTTCTTTCTTTTTCATAAAGGACAGAAGGTTCCCTCGCATACAAGTTTGCCTGGGGACGATAGGGTGTGTGGACGCCAATAGGCGACGCTCGAGGAGACATCTTGCGAGGAAGAATACAACGGCTAAAAGCTAAGTCATGAGACTTCGAGCAAATTTCTTTTAATATCAGGTTATTTTCCTTGAATGGTCTCGGTTCTTGTATAGGAAAACCTGTACGTGAAGGAACCTTGTCGGGACTGGTTGCGCCCTTGCTCTGTTTCGAGTCTGCTCAAGTGGTTGCACTAGAAACGGCAAGGTGCCTTGCTGGCAGCGACACCCCCAGCAGGCTGCTAATGATCCGTCGTCAAAGCGCTCACGGCCAGGGTGCGCGCACCGGCAAGCCATTCCCAGTAACGCGTAGGGTGTGTACTGTACAAAGAGGAATCATGCGAGGAAGATAGCATGCATTCAATCCGAAACATAGCAAGTTATATTACATTAATAGTTGCCGTGGTTCTAATTTAAACTAAATTGTTTTGGGTACGGATCCATGGCGGCAAGGAGAGGCGAAGCGCCTAGTCCCGCCGCTGGCCTTCCACCCTCGTGACATGGTTAATCAAGCTAACGACGTGCGCCACAAGCTCTTCAAGTGTCTGCTACCTCTTGAGCTTGCGTTGTGTTCCCTCGAAGAGGAAAGGGAGATGCAGCACAGTAGCGTAAGTATTTCCCTCAGTTTTTGAGAACCAAGGTATCAATCCAGTAGGAGACCATGCGCCGGTCCCTCGCACCTGCACAAACAAATAAGAACTTCGTAACCAACGCGATAAGGGGTTGTCAATCTCTTTACGGTCACTTACGAGAGTGAGATATGATAGAGATGATAATTATATTTTTGGTATTTTTGGTTTAATAAAACAGCAAATAAAGTAGATGTAGATTGATATGTTGAGAATAGACCCGGGGGCCATAGTTTTCTCTAGTGGCTTCTCCAATGATAGCGATATTCTACGGCGGGTAAACAAATTACTGTCGAGCAATTGATAGAAAAGCTAATAATTATGAGACTATTTAGGCATGATCATTGTATATAGGCATCACGTCCAAGACAAGTAGACCGACTCCTGCCTGCATCTACTACTATTACTCCACACATCGACCGCCATCCAGCATGCATCTAGTGTATTGAGTTCACAAGAACAGAAGTAACGCCTTAAGCAAGATGACATGATGTAGAGGGATAAACTCAAGCAATATGATATAAACCCCGTCTTTTTATCCTCAATGGCAATATACAATACGTGCCTTGCTGCCCCTACTGTCACTGGGAAAGGACACCATAAGATTGAACCCAAAGCCAAGCACTTCTCCCATTGCAAGAACTATAGATATAGTAGGCCAAACCAAACCAATAATTCGAAGAGACTTGCAAGGATATTATGAGCACACATAAAAAGTTCAGAGAAGAACCAAATATCTTTCATAGATAACCTTGATCATAAACTCGAAATTCATCGGATCTCGACAAACACACCGCAACAAGAGATTACATCGAATAGATCTCCTCGAAGATGGAGGAGAACTTTGTATTGAGATCCAAAGAGAGAGAAGAAGCCATCCAGATACTAGCTATGGACCCGAAAGTCTGTGGTAAACTACTCACAACTCATGGTGAGGGCGATGATGATTATGATGATGAAGGCCTCCATGATGGATCCCCCTCCCGGAACAGGATCCAAGATGGGATCTCCACGGGAACAGAAGCTACGGCGGCGGAATTAGGGTTTTCTCTCTATGTATGGAGTTTCTATGGTACGTGGATATATATAGGAAGAAGGAGGGCACCGGGGGCCACACGAGCCAGCCTCGAGGCAGGGGGTGCGCCCTGGGAAGGGGGCGCGCCCCCCACCCTCGAGGGCAGCCCTTTTGTCCCCCGACTTGGTCCTGAAGTTTCCCGTGCGTGATTTTCTCCGAAAATATCTCTCACGAAGGTTTCATTTCGTTTGGACCCCGTTTGATATTCTTTTTCTGCAAAACCCTCAAATAGGCAAAAAACAGCAATCTGGACTGGGCCTTTGGGTTAGTAGGTTAGTCCCAAAAATGATATAAAAGTGAATGATAAAGCCCATTAAACATCCAAGACTTCACAAATAATAGCATGGAACAATCAAAAATTATTGATACGTTGGAGACGTATCAGTGCCTTGCAATCCACACCTACCAGCAATCTGTCCTGATTGAGGTCGAGGCCAGGGTTCCTGTACGCCACCTTGGTGAGCACCTTGAGGTCGGTGCCCCGACAAAGCTTTCGGGCCTCGTTGGCCAGGTGGATCGCTCGGTGGCCATGGAGTAGCTCCAAGGCGTCAAGGATGGCCTCGAAGAACATGGTCACCCTGGCATTCTCAGCTATCATGTCCTCGTGAGAGAACCTGACGCCCGGCAGACCAAATATGGATAACTGCGTGGTGAGCCTATCCGAGATGTCGATGAGGCGCTCGGTCCAGATCTTCACGCTGTCCACAAAGTCGTTGTGCTCGGCGGTGGCACTCTCGAGCAGTAACCTCTCATTCTTGAGATCCTTGGTCAGGGTCTTCTTGCGGGCCGTTCTGCTCGCGAGGGTCTCCTCCAGGGTGGCCAGCTTCAGCTTCAGATCGGCAATGGAGTTGTTGGCTTCGGAGAGCAGCTTGGTCTTGTCAGATATGGTAACCCGCAAGTCTGCCAAGGTGTGGCCAGTTTTGTCCCTGTCTCTCTTGAGCGTCGCCACCTCCTTGTTGTGCTTCTCCAGCTCCTTCACATTGTCGATCAGCTCGTTCTTAGCGGCCTCTGCGGCTTCAACAGCATTGACGGCCTCCTTCAGCTTGCCGACATGATCCAGGACGAGAGCGGGGAGTGCGTCTTTTTGTTTCTGCTCCAGTTCCTGGGTCCGCTACGCGACAAGCTTCTCGATTTCTCCATCATTACCGCGGAGCTTGGTGGCGAGCGCCTCCTCATGAGCGGCAAGGTCTTCTTCTTGGGCGTCGAGCAAGACGCGGTGCTCCCTTAGCTCGCCGTCCTCCTTGGCGGTGCGTGCAGTGGCTTCCTCCTGGGCCTTCTCAATGTCTGATTGCTTCAGGAGGAGCTCATTCCAGCGATGACTTAGCTGCTCCTGGCTGGTCTACAAATCCTGATGGGCCTCCGTGAACGAGACTTGCATCTGTTTAACGTGCTCTTGGAAGCCCACTGTCGCCGCATCGACGACGGCCGTCCTGGAGTTCAGCTTCTCCTTGCAGGCACGGTAAAGTGCCTGAAGCTTCTGGAAGTTGCTGCTCATGGCTTGGAGGAGCTGGTCCACCTTGGAACTGCCACTGCTGGTGCTTGGCCCATCAACAACCTGGAGCCCGGTGGTGATGACGACCTCTTCGTCAAAAACCTCCCCCCGTGTCACACCCTGCATTTTGTAACATGTCATTTGCATCAATGAAGCATGAAATTTGGACCAGCAATTTTTTTGGCATCATTTGGCTTTATTTGGAATTGAGTTTTTCTTCCTATGTTTTTCATGTGCTCATTAAGTCAACTACCACCTCTTGTAGAATTCATCTCCTTACCCAAAACTTCTACCCAATAATCATACCAAGTGTATATAGCATCATTTGGCCAAAATGTATTTTCAAAATTTAGTATTCCAAAAACCCCTGAATTGAGGTTTGCACTGCAAGTGCTTGATTTAGGGTGAGAAAATTATTTCAAAAAGTATATTTGAGACCTGGTAGTCATAGGACTCCCAGAAACCACAAAAGTATAATTTTAAAAGTTATTTTCCTATTTTATTTAAAAGCTTTTTCTTAAGGCCAGAAATGGTCTTTAACAGGGAAAAATTATTTAATTATTTAAAAAATATTTGCCAAAATTCAGGGAGACTCATAGGACACATATTGTCCATATATAAGAGTTTCAACACTTGGTCATGTTCAAAAAAATGGGCTAATCCCTCAGAAACCCTTTCTGGATATTTCAAGCTTTTGAAATATTTACAAAGGAAATATTCTCTAAAAATTCCAAGGAAATTCTATCATGTCATGCATGACATATTGGATGATCTTGCCAAGCCCCATGCCTTGGGAAGCAAGAAAACATCATCAAAACCCTCCAAAACCATTCTGTCCATATCTGAAGTTTGAGCAACTTTACATTGCCAAACTTATCCAAATGCTCTGAAAATTGGTGCACATGCTAGAATGGTCTAATAAGGCATCTAGACCAAATGGCACAAGCTTTGGAGAAGGGTAACTTGATCAGAATACCCCAAAACCATTTCTGTTCAAATTCAAATTTGAACAACTTTACATTACCAACTTTTTACCTGGGGCTTCAAACTTTGTGGGCATGATCATAACCCCAAATGATGACACTACACCAAGTGGTGCATCAAGGGGAGATGGTTAGCTTAACCCAAACATGGTGAAACCATTTCTGTTGAATTCTAGGGTTCACCAAAGTTACATTGGCTAGTTTCTTCAAACAAGCCCAGATTTGGTGAAACACCCTATTTCCATATGACATTCAATCCTGTTAAGTGTCATGGCTAGTGGAGATCATTTGCTTGCCCAAAACATGATCAAAAACCTTCTGCCATTTTACCAAAACCATCATCTTGACCTCTTTTACTATTTACTTTTGCTTCAACTTTCTACCACAGCTTCACCTAGTTACATTCTACCTCCAGTAACTCCCCCATGACCAGAGCTCCATGATTGAAGGGTGAAAACCCCAAATTACCTTGCTGGACAGCTCTGATCTTACTATCTACCAGCTTCCCTCCTCTCTCACTGAGCATCCAAGGCATCCAAAGCCACAGCTGGGTTGTTTACTTCGTGCTGGACCCCCCAGACACGGCGGACACGCCCAGTGAGCCAACGGCATGCCGTGGCATGCGATAAGCACACTCCAGAGCGCGCTACAGTGCGCACCCATACTGTAGCCTCGCCCAATCCATCGCCCCCGACCACCTCGTGCTTCCTCCTCGCGTCGTTCAACGTGCCTCGGCATCCGCAACTCCCCCCGGCGTTGTCCCCCTCCTCCTTCTCCCTCCAGAGGACGTCCTCGCACGCGTGCCGGTCGCCCGCGAGCTCCAACCTCTTGCTTCACACGCGCGCCGCTCCAGAAGCATCCCCCGCTCCCCCTCTTCCTCTCCTCTGCCCTCGAACTCATCCAACAACACCACAGACGTATCCCCATCGCCTCCCGTGCACTGTGGCGACGAGCAGAGGCTCGCCGGCGCACAGGTCCACGACACCTCGCCGTTCTCCTATAAATAGGGCCCCCGAGCCCCTCCTCTCTTCACCAATAGCACTCTCCCGCTCTCAATCATCCCCAAAGCCACTCGCCCCCTCTCCAGACCCGCCCGAGCTCGAGATCGAGCTCGAGCTCCGCTGCGGCGGCTCCCCGTCGCCAGCTCGGTACAGGCCGCCCCAGCCCCTTCTAGCTCTCGATCTAGCACCACCGCATCGCCCTGACTCGATTCCCCCTCTTTCCCCTCTCTGCAGCTGCCGGAATCGACCGGAGCAGCATCCTCCCAACGCTCCTCCACCGTGTGTCCTCGCCGCCGGCGAACCAGGCCCCTCCGGCGACCCGCACCACCACCACTAGAACGGCGACACCCTGTTGAGCCCATTCCTGCCCTCAGCTTGCCCCGCCGTGCACCGTATCACCGCCGGTGAGCTCGCCGCTCCTCTAGCCGCGAGGTTGAAGATGAAAGGCGGGCCCCGCCTGTCATCCTCACCTCTCCCTCTCTCCCCTCTGTGACGCTGACCGTCGGGCCCCGCCCGTTAGGTTTAAAAAACCCTGGCGCGCGCTGGCGCCGTGCGGTGGGCTGATTTTGCCCTGGGCCGTTGCACTGTGGCCGTTCTGGCCCAGTGGCATAGAGCCTTTTTCATTTTTCTTTTCTGTGGAATTTCAAATAATTCCACAGAATTAAATAATTGTCCAAATGAATTAATTCCAGTTCCTAAAAACTTGTAAAAATCCAACCTATTCAATGATGTCACTTTCACACATGTGCATGGACCTTTTCTATTCTGTTCAAATTTAAATTCATATTTGAACATTAAAACTTCTGTTCAAATATTCTTGTACTCCATTCTGCCACTCCAAAACTCAAACTAAGAATTTTTGCCATCTTAGTTTTCTCTCTAGTATTTAACAAAAATAAGTTGACATTTTTCTGATTACTTTGATTTTTCTGTTTTTATTGTGGTCTTATTTTCCTGATGTTATTTTGCGACGATTAGATACCGTATTTGATGAGGTTGCTGAAGAAGAAGGTGGGGAAGGATTTGAAGACTTTGAATACCAAGCCAATCCAGGCAAGCAGCCCTTTGACCATGATACCCTTGTGTTCTTCAGAACCCGTTTACTTCCGAATGCATGATGATAAGAATGACGGTGGTGACCTAGCTAAGAACCACCACATGATGCATGTTTTACTCATGATCTTGCTATGTGCTAGATGAAATACAAATGATTAGTACTGATGCTTAGTGATGCATGTGTGCCATGGAACCTTCGTGGTTGCATTCTTTTAAAAAAAAACCATCGGGTGCCCCTAATGCCCGAGGGTGATGTTGAGTTAGGTCATCACTTGAGGAAGAAGTGATGTGCCAATAAAGATCTTGTGCATGGGTGAAATGATGGATTAGATTTATGTGTGACTACCGTCCCAACCAAACATGTGCAACCACTCTACCCCTTATGGGACGGGGCATTATTGATTACTTAGGCCGATACTAGCATGGTGCCCACATTACTAGTGACGGGGAGACTTGAGGTCTTTCCCGGGACGGGGTCGTGCTTGGATAGACGACCATGACTGTTCTTACAGGGCACCGGACACACCGTTGGTCCCTTCGTGTACGCGCGACATTGAAATTAGGGCAAGTCCCATGATCTATTGTTTGTACTCGAGGGCCGTGTACCAACAAGTGGACCCTATGTTAGTGTTGTCTAAGGAAAGATAATGACCGGGTGCTTCCCCCGAGTACTTGAGGTACTGCAGGATCGTGGGTGACACGGAGGCTTCCCGGATCTTGTGGGTAAAGTGCGCAACCTCTGTAGAGTGTAAAACTATTCGAATAGCCGTGTCCACGGTCATGAACAGTTGGGTGGTGCTACTTAAACTATGTCCAGAATTTTACTACATCGGTGAAAGTATGTATGTGTGATGAGTCAAGGTGGTGACTTGACTCGTGAGTTGAATTATATTCATGTTGATATCGGTAACCTGTCTTCGAGGTTATGTGAATTTATTGATGCATACACTTGATGGTAGAATATTTATTCTACCTCGTTGCTAGATTGCTCATTGTTGTTCAATTGCATTGTTACTTGAACCAAATCATGGGTTGCTTGCGAGTACATTCAAAGTACTCATTGGCTTGCCACTGTTTATTTAATTGGCCAGGCATGGAGGAGCAGGAATATGAAGAAGAATTCTTCGGAGACGAACATGCGAACTAGGACTCTATCCCAGTCAGAATGCATGTAGGGTTAAGGCAGATGGCATGGGTTCTACTTATCATCGAAGACTTCCGCTATTCGAGTTATTTGCTATTCAGCCCTTGAGGCTTTATCTATGTAAGACTTGGCCATGATGGCCATAATTTGTGTAAGACGGTATGTATGGATGTAAGACTCTTGTTATTCAGCTTTTGTGTGTTCAGCGAGCATTGATCTCTGGGATCACTGTACACGTGCATTCGGTGATCTCGACTCTTAAGTCGAGGTCCCCACACCCCGACAGGCGCTCCAGTGCTTGCCACCGCCGAGATGGTGATAAAGAGATCATCGCCGACCTTCAGGTATCTGTTTGAGCTGGGGGCCTCGAAGGCGAACGGTTGGTCGTTGGCCACCATCGCCCCGGCATTCGAGGGCCCGGGACCGATGCAGCGCCAGGCGCTCCTGAGGCAAGGATGCCATTAGTACGGTCGTCGGTCCCCTCGTTGGCCTCCCCGGTGGATCCCCTGGCGGCCTCTTCATGTGCCCCCTTGGCGGCCTCGTCGATGATAGCCTTGGCAGCCTCGTTAGCAGCAACCTTATCGGCCTCAGCAGCGGCATCCTTGGCGATCTCCTCGATGGTACCATCGACATCCATCAGGCCCACCGACGTGAGGTCTGAAAACCAAGGAGGAGAAAAGGATGGAACCAGGATCGAACTTCGAAGCAAAAATAAATTTCACTAAGAAATTGGTAGAGATCAAGAGCGGGGTGGTTGACCTGCGACGAGTTGGGTAGGAGTGCTTCCCTCCCCGGCGACGATTGTTGCCGTGATGGGGCCGTCGTACATGTGCTTGCCGGCTCTCCCTCCAAACGCATGTGCTCGTCGAGGGAGGGCCATGCCGCAGACCTCTACTTTGGTGGTGTCAGCTTGCTGGCAGAAGCCCTTGCCGGGGACCCTTCCCTGGGTGGTGTGGTGGTCAATGGAGGAGGCGTGTTGGGTGCGGCCCTCGACGGCCCCTCCTGTTGCCGCTCTTCCCCTGCAACCCCGGCAAAATTAGAAGTGAAGAGACACACCCCAGCGCTCGCCAGCGGAAAATGGGTAATGAACTCACGCTGGGGGCTGAGTCGGGGGCTTTGTCGCGGACTAGGAACCGCGCTAATCGTGATCACCTCCGGGGCGCTCGAAGAACTTGCCGTGGGCTCGTCGCCTGTCGGGGTCTTGGCCCTCTTCGCCATCCTCTATGCCAGTGTCTCCGTGTGCCTAAAAGGGCAAGCCAAGACGAGGTCGGGTCATGCGAAATGATCAAAACAGAAATTCAAGAAACGAAGAGGACGGTGGAGCACTTACTCATGTTCCTCTTCGTTCTCTTCCTTTGGCCTCCTCCTGTTCGGGCTCATGCAAGAGAGGTCGTAATCGGCCTCTGGTATGGTGTTCGTATGGAGAGGTGGAGATGGAGGCCTAGGCTGCT
Organism: Secale cereale; assembly: GCA_902687465.1. Lineage (NCBI taxonomy): Eukaryota > Viridiplantae > Streptophyta > Magnoliopsida > Poales > Poaceae > Secale > Secale cereale. The sequence goes on along the minus strand of LR738711.1, from coordinate 767,698,509 downwards.
TGGCCGAGGAAGGGGCAGCGGCTGCTGTTTCCTTTGCCGCCGCGGCCGTGCGCCTCATGTGGCACACGGGTTGTGCCTGGGCCTGTTGCCGCTATGCGGCCTTGCTGGACACCCTCTTGACAGGGACCTCTCTGGACGAGGAGGTTCGTCGCATTGTCTCGCCGAAGCTAACCCGCCGGAGGATGCGCATCCTCTCCTGGACTGGGGGCTCCTCGGGAAGACCCTCTTTGTCCGTGTCGTCGACCGCTTCCTCGGCAGAAGAGCCCCCGATGGTGGCGCCGCTGTGCTCCCCGGCGGACTCCTCCTGCTTGGCAAAGTCTTCTTCGGTCCCAGCCTCGCTTTCATGAAAGCCAGCGCTGTTGGCCGCATCGGCAAGGGCTGCCTCTTGCACCCTACCAGCGATGTACGCCACCTCTTCCGCGGTGGTGTCGCGGACGATTTGTTTTTCCTCATGGACGGGATGCTCTGACAAGCTATCAAAGAACTATTGCACCGGCACCTCATCTGGCTCGACCTAGCTCCAGTCAAGACCATGAGCGTCGAACACTAGCATCATAGCAATGATGGAGGTCCGGGCGGTGTTGTTGAACATGGGGACCACGACCTCCAACAACCTAAATGGCTTGTCGACCTCCTTAGCCTTGTCGGCCTTCTTGTCCTTGCTGTCCTTGCCAGGCTTATCGACCTTGAGCTGGAACAGCTTGGAGCAGAGGAACGCGTGCTGAATCACTATGAATTTCTGATTCAGGCTAGGGCACAACCTCATAATATCTGCCGCATTCCGGAACTCCCCAGCCGACCTCCCTTTGTTATGCAGGGGGGAAATACGGCGGCGGAGAAAATCGGCCCTGATCATCTCCAGGGTGAGCCCGACGGCCTTGAGGTGGTGGATTCTAGTGATGGCGACTATGAGCATCTTGTCCTTAGGGTCAAGGTTGCTCCAGTTGCCGTGACAGACCACTTGCACTTGCCGGGGAATGCAAAATGGATGCGGCTCCTTTTCCACAATCCAGCACCACCTGTGCTGCCATTCAACCCACTTCTCCTTCTGGTTCCCATTTGGGTACGTCTCCTTGCAACAAGCCCTCGGGATCGAGGTGACACAGCTGGATAGCACACCTCCTTGTTGGATGCGGGGGATGAAATAGTGGCTAAAGAGCGCCGTGTTGGGGATCACCCCGGCAAATTCTCGTAGAGGTGGGCAAAGATAGCCATACACGCCACAACATTCGACATGAAATCTAGAAGACGGAAGTCAAAGGTATACATGATGTCGATGAAGAAATCCGAGAATGAGGGGCAGAGCCCGCAGTAGAGATAATCAACGAAAAAGGGGAATCTATCCGGACCTGGCTCGCCATTGGGTCCAGGGATGGCGCTGGTGGTGGCATGCCCTATCGGGACCCCGATCCTAAGTCACGCCGGTCTAGCATGTTACACATCATATCACTTTGCGGCCTCACGCACGGTATTCCCACGGGTGCCACCATACCTGGCCCAGGAGCGTTTGCTCATTTTGGCTCACGTATATGACAGTGTCGCTAGCATCCATATGACAGAGAACCCGGGCCGACATGACTAGTTATAAGCCCAAGGTGGCACTAACTTACAGGGACAGGCATACATGACCCAGCAACAAACGTGTCGGTCATCAACTTATGAACCCAAGTCGTAGCAAGCTACAAGGACTTAAAGGAACAACGCATGACATTTCCCCAAAGGGACAGACACAGGAACAAAGAAGGACACATGCCGGCCACCCTAAGTGTTCCGGAGGAGTAGCAAGCTACCATGGTTCAGTGGAAGCACTAGGAGACATTTCCCAATAAGAGAGGCTACCAAGAGGAAACAACTAGGTTGTCGGATCCCACACATACCAAGCATTTCAACAACATACACACAATATGCTCAATATGTGTAAATACAACATGGCATCACAACAAGACTCTATGAAACAAAGTATTTATTCATTAGGCTCCGAGGAGCCAGATATTACAAACATGGGTCTCATGACCCAACATTCAGAGCATACAAGCAACATGTGGAAGCATAACATGTCTGAGTACAGACAACTACAAATGAAAAAGGCTGAAGAGCATGACTATCTACAACACTCGTACAAGATCGTAGCTGAGGTAACAAGCTACTTGTCGAAGTCCAAGCGGAACGACTAGTGAGACAGAAGTCTCATCTGCAAAACATAAATTAAGCAAACATGAGTACAAAGGTACTCAACAAGACTTACATCAGATCCTAACATACATGCACTTGTATCAAGAAGGCAAAGTGGGGTTTAGTTGCAGCAAGCCAGCTATGACTCAGTGGCTATCCTGTACTACGACTGCTGGTAACTCTTTGAGGTGGCGCACAAGAGTCCACTAATCACCACACAATACACCACTATGGATTCATCCCCGTCTCCCTACGAGAAGGCCATCCATAGCACTCACACTTGTTTTGAGTATTTTAGAGTATCCACTTCAAGTTATCTATGTACCACGTAAGCATCCAAGAAGTCCATAACCGTGGGCCCGGCTATTCGAATAGATCATGTTAACTCTGCAGGGGTGTACTTCTTCACACTCGCTCTCGCCACTTACCGCCATGTACATGTCGTGTATCTCGGCAACCTTCAAGCGGAAGCCTGGCGAGGGTGTCGGCCACGACCTGACTAACCACACAAGACTCTAGTCTAGGTTTATCGCCTATTCGGGTTCCATCAGCAAGGAGATCCGGCAGGGGTGTCTCTCACGGCCCCAAACGATGTGCGCAGGGTTCCCAAGCCCACCTCGCCGGATGGATCTATGCTTGGTACACTGTGCCACGGTGCCTAGTCTGTCCCAAGCCCACCTGGCCCCAATGTGTGGTAGTAGCTAGTCATTGGACAACATACACAGAACTCAGTGCTTAAGGACGGTTCCAGTGAGACAACCCACCATGTACTCCTACATGGCCTCTCACCGCTACCTTTACCAAATCGTGTTCACACACTTGACTCTCAGCAACAGAACATATCACTGCACTCCAATTCATTCCCAATGAATCAGACCTGACACACTCTAGGAAATAGCAGGCATGGCATGGTAAGAACACAACATGGCTTCAATCAACTCCTACACATGCTAGTGGGTTTCAACTATTTACTGTGGAAATGACAGGTCATGCAGAGGAATGGGCTCAACTACCGCAGCATAAAGTAGCAGTTGAATCATTGTTGTCCTAATGCAATAACAGAGAGCGAGAGCGAGAGAGTGGGATTGTACCGGAATGAACAAGGGGTTTTGCTTGCCTGGTAGATCAACGTAGAGCACTGCTCCTCTGACAGGTACTCTGGAACTGTCTCCGGAGCTGGACCTATCAAGAAGGACGGTGCCGACAATCAAACACAAGCATATGCAACAATATGATGCATGAACATGGCATGAATATATGATATTGTTTGAGCTCATGCAACTAGTATTCATTTGGGTGAAGTCCATTTGAACCAAGGGTTCAAAAGCAACTCCAAACTTAAGCGTTTAAAATGCCATTTATGAGTTTTCACATATCCAGTAGGTATAACTTCTTTTGTCATGCATGAACTAGTACAGATGGCTAGATTGATTTTTTTTAATAATTTCTCATATAAAAATTATTTCAATCTGAGTTACGGTTGAATTTCTGTGATTTTTTTAAGTTTAAACAATTTTCTGGAATTTCCTGAGTTAAAAAAATTCCACAAAATCATTTATTGCGTCAGCACTACGTCATGCCTGCAACAGCAAGTCAGATGCGCTGACTAAAGTCAAACTTGATGTGTGGGGTCCACACGTCAGTGACACAGGGCGAACAGAGGGGATTAAACTAACTAAATAAAAGGGTTAGTGGCGCTGGGGCCCACTATCAGTGTCTCATGGGGTTAGTTAGCTGGTGATTAGCCTTAAGCAAATCACCTAGCAGGCCGGGCCCGCACGTTAGTGAGCCAGGGGAGGTCAAAACCCAGGTCAGACGGGGCTGACCCGCCGGCGGCTCGTCGCCGGCGTCAACAGACGCGGCGGAGAGGTGCGGAAAACGCCCTCCGGCGTCCAAATGGATCGCCGAGGCCATCTACGGAACGAGGGGGATCGTCCTCATCCATCTACGCGGGCGGAAGACTGTGGGGGCGCCGGAGCTCGCCGGAAACGAGCTCGGGGCGGCAGCCGGAGCAACGGGAACAGCGGGTTTGGCGCTACGGAGCACGGGGAGGCTAGTCGAGGGGCTCTATGGCCTCCTGGCGATGTGGCGAACGCGGTGACGCGCTCGGGAGCGAGCTGCGATGGCTCTGGCCACGGCGGCGAGGAGCTACGGCCATGGTGGGGAGCGGAGCTGGAGAGCGCAAACGAGGGGGGAAGAAGAGGGGTTAGACGCGGAAGCTCAAAGCGGATCTTACGTCGGTCTCAGCGGGCTCGGGGGAGGCTTGATGCATCCGGAACGATAACGGTGATCTCGTTGGCCGGAGGTAGAAGACGATGGCGAGGGCGTCCGGTGACGTATGGCTTGACGGGGAGGACGAGGAAGAAGTGGCGGAGCTTCTGGCTTGACGGGGAGGACGAGGCGAGGCGGGTGCCTGTGGGCACGGCAACGGCGAACGGCGAAGAAGTCAGCACTCGGCTGTTCGCGGGAGAGAGCGAGGGAGAGGGAGACAGGGCGAGTGAGGGGGAGAGCTCGATCCGGAGGGCACCGAAGAGAAGGCTCGCGGCGTCGCGCTGTCCTGGGGACTCAGGCAGGAAGCTGGTGGCGTGGCGCTCTCGTCGTGTGTGCGCGTCGACCACATGTCAGCCTACTAGCGCCAGGAGGACGACGACGCTGGTGGGCTGGCCCGGCTGGGCCACACAGCGGTTGGGCCAGGTGGCCACCAGGTAAGGCACACGTAAAACTCTCTCCTTTCCTATTTTGTTTTCTTTTCTATTTCTGACATTTGTTTTGATTTAAACTAAATCATTTAAATTCTTCTGACAATTTTGCACGGACCTAAGAAATTAATCCAAGCCCCTCATAAGTTTCCAGAATTATTGGACATATATTAGAAATATAATAAATATATAACCAATGCAAATAATTATTGCATTAATTCCAAATGCCCAAAATAAATATTTATGAGCTCCTAAAAATATTGGTTTGAATTTTTCCTCTGACCAATATTTTCAGAGAGAAACATGAACATTTTCTTGGACCCTTTTGGAGCAATTTTTATCTGGGTCACTTTCAAAAAGATTCCTGAGGCTTTCACATGTACCCATTCCAATTTCATTTCAAAATTTAAACATGATGCAAACACCAAAGCTAGCCTAGTGCATACTAGAAGTAGGGATGTGACATGCCCCATCGTTTCCCTCCCCCACATGAACTGGTACCGATCCTTGAGCGCGCGCGCATCAAGCCCAGGACCGAAGACGACGTGATCCCTCCGCCTCGTCACCAGCTCATCCTCCGGCTCCTCTTTCCCCTCGCTCGCCTTGATCGCTCCCTTGCCTCTATTCTTTGGTGCCATAGCGGCCGAAGGTGGTGAGGCTGCGGCGGCAATGGGCGGAGAAGGAGGCTTTGGATTGGGTTCGAGGAAGAAGAAGGTGACGGTGGTTTCCTAGATTGGAATGGGTGGAACGGGTAAATGAGCAGAGCCCCTGCGGATTCCCCTTTCTATGGGGAAGGCACGGGGCTGCCTCTTTACTGTTCAATGAGGAGCCATTCGCGCAGGCACAAGCGTGCTGCAACCATCCCGTGCATGACTCCCCACGCCGCACACTCAATACGGGTCGTGGGGAAGCGTGATAGACGAGAAGATTACGGTAGTTGTCCCCTGCCACGCATGCCCGAGCACTGTTTGGGACAGGCCCAACAACGCTTCGCACTCGTGTGTGGCCCAGGCCCGGGGGCTCCTGTCAGTGCACTAAAGTTAATGCAATTTATCACCCCATACTTGTGCACAGGCAGTCGTAGCCACACCCGCGGCAAGGCCTGACGGGGGCGATCGAGGATAGATGCAAGGGGAATAAGAGCGACCAAGCCATAGATCAGAGGACTCTGGGGTGCGCACGAAGAACGCTCCCTCCCCTGCGCACTCACCCTACGAATCCACGGGCTAGATCGTCGTGCTCAAAGAACAGGGGACACGGAGAATTATACTGGTTCGGGCCACCCTGTGGTGTAATACCCTACTCCAGTGTGTGTGGTGGATTGCCTTTGTATGGCTGAGGATGAACTAGTACAAGGGATAAACAACCTCCGGAGGAGAGGTGTTCTTGGGCTCGGATGAGCTTATGGTGTGATTAGAGTGGAACGGATCTGATTCTAACCAGCCCAAGATGATATGCCTTCTATGGTGGAGGCTAGGTCCTATTTATAGTGGCCTTGGTCCTCTTCCCAAATATCGACGGGAAGGGATCCCAGGCCAAATTTGAAGGGGAACAACTAGTACAAGTTATCCTGACAAAAGTAGTCTTCGCCTGCCAAAGGCTCTGGTGGTGACGCCGTGCCGGGCTCCACGATGACCTCCGTTCTGCAGCCTTGACTGTCTTTGGTCTTGATGCACCGATATGGAAACCTTTGCCTGACCCCTAAGGACTCCGCGCCTGTGCTTGCCCTCTTAGCATCAAAGAAAAAACTGGCATCTTACGCCCGCTGGCACCCGCTTGACCTTGGTCGTCATGGCTCACGTCACGTGAACCTCGCGAGGTGCTCCTTGCATAAATACCTCCACTCCTCGGGAGCCATCCCGGAGAGACTGCCCCCAGGGAGGTCTTGCTATCGTCAGCCTCGCGAGGCTTGGCCCCTCGTGAGGTTCTTGAGTAGCAGTTGATGAAGTTGGGCCGCACTAGGCCACTGATGGAGCCACGTCATGGGCCGCAGGCAGGCAAGTCTGGGCACCCCTGTTCCCAGGACGCTGACAGCACCCCCGAGCCCAAGGCACGCATGGACATGGCTTCGCAGCGAAGCCAAAGGGGCAAGGGCGAAGCTCCGCCGGCGCCAAACGCCTGCGGCCTCGGTCGACGCGTGGAGACTTGATTGGATGTGGGCGTCTCCGCTTCCCCACGCTGCCTCGGCACTTGCCCAATCTGAAAAAAGGCTAGTGAGCGTTGTTTGCTTTCCCTTACCTTCTTTCTCCTTGCTCCAGATCCCCTTCTCCTTCCTACCCTGGAGTCTAGCCTGATTTCTCCCATGGGCCCATAGTCAATGGCGCTGACCAAGGGGAAAGTCGCTCGCTCGTCCTCCTGGTTTGAGCCTGCCTTGAGCGCGCCGTTGGTCTCAGAGAAGAAGTTCGCCACTGTGCGCCTGATGGCGGTGAGTGGTGGCGACGAGGGGAAGGAACCTGAGCTCCGGGCGGGCTCCGCCGCACAGGAGCCCCCAGGCAGCACTTTTTACCCTTTCTTCATGCACAGTGTCCTCGCGGGGCTAGTTCCCCCTTTCTATGACTTCTTTTTCACCGTCCTCCGCCATTATATTCTCCACACTCTTCATCTTCACCCCAACTCCGTCCTTCTTCTGTCCATCTTCGCCTTCTACTGCGAGGCGTTCATGGGAGTGATGCCGTCCGTGGCGTTGCTTCGCCACTTCTTCTACCTTTGGATCAAGGAGGGCCACTGAGCCAATGTTGTCGCGGACAATGGGGCCAACGTAATCTTGAGAGCCGGGAAGAAGGTTGAGGGCTTCAAGAGCAAGGGGATTCTCATGGTCGCGAAAACCTCCCACCCGCGGCTGGTGCCGCCGACAAAGGTGCCAGAGTCCCACGACGGGTGGAACAGCGTGAAGCACAGTGACCCCCGGGTTGAGGAGTTGTTGGAAAGGATGATGGCTAACCCGAAGCCTGATGACCCGAAGGTGGAGAAGCTGACGGCAGCCATGATTATCAAGGAGTTCCTGATGCGAGGCCTCGCTCCTCTCTAGGCGCACTCGCGCCCCCTGTGGAGGCTTATGGAACAAGGCTACGACCTCCCCTTCCGCCCTGATGCCTTGCCTGATGGGGTGCTGGGCCAGATCCTCCTTCTTCTGGTGTCAGAGGACCAAGGGTATCCTCCTGACTCCCATCTTCTTCTGTACCGCCGCCCAGACGGGGCCCAAATTGCTGCCACTATGCCAGCCTTCAGCGTGTGCGGGCTCTTGCCACCAGTGTCCACCGGGGCCTCAGTGGTGTTGTTCTTCGATGAGTCCGGCATGGGGGAGGGGAAGACAGACTCGGTGGCGACCCAAAAAGGCGTGGGAGAGACTTGCCCCCCATGCTAGTATGCGCTCCTCTGCGTTCTTCCTAATGATGATGTCGACCACGAGCGGCAAGCTGAGGATCCACTATGCCCCCGAGGGTCACCACAAGGTCAAAGGGCTCCCCCCAAAGAGGCCGCAGGTAGGGGTCCCGAAGAAGGGGCAGTCCTCGCTGGTTCTTCAAGGTGGTACCTCTACTTCGACTCCGGCTGGCGCCGCGGCGAGTTCGGATGTCGCTTCCCCATCTGCTCTGGGGGCTCAAGCACCCGTGCCCCCCACCTCGAGGCTCTCAGACCTCGTGTTCCAGAAGATGGCGAGTGGTTATGCCACTTTGGAGTAGTAAGTGCTTCGCCTTGACCCTTGTCCATGTATTTGTTGCTCCTTCTTGATGTTTCTCCCCCGCACTGTTAGGCCAACGTCAGCGTCGAAGAAGAGGAGGGACTCGGTGGCGCCTCGTGTGGCCCAACCGCCTGCCGCGGTCACGTCGCCCTTGGGGTGGGGAGACGGTGTCCCTGCCGCAGCTGCCGGATCACCCCCGCAAGGTCCCGCGACTTGTTAGGAGAAGGTGGCCCCGGTGGCCAAACCGGCTCCGGAGCCGCCAGCCCCCGGCCCTTCCTCCAGAGTCCCGAGGGCTCAGGATCTCCCTGTCTCTTCTGATGCGACTGCCTCGCAAGTCTTGGCGCCAGCGCCGCCTCCTCCTCCTTCTGTCGTGCTGCCGAGCCACGACCCTCCTCCTTCGCCCGATGTCATGGAGATGGCCATCTCTGCGCTGAATCAGCTTCACGATGACTTCTGAGGTCCTGCTCATGGCCCGGCATCGGGGCGCTTGAAACTGATCTCAGGGTGGTTGTAGTCTGATGCAGCAGTCCGTGCAGCCTGGAGCCAGGCCGCCAGAGCCTCCGAGGAAGGTGAACGGGACGCAGGTGTAGCCGCAGCAGAGCTGAAGACCCTCCGTGACCGGCAAGCCGCTGATGCCCGCCAGCTCGAAGCACGCGAGGGGAAGCTGAAGGCCCGGGAGGAAGCAGTCGCCGGATGCGACACTGAGCTGGAGCAGCTGGCACGGGGGTAGGCCGCGGAGCGCGGCTGCCTGGAAAAGCTGAAGGGTGAGGTAGAGGCAAAGACGACTCAGCTGGATGCCAAGGCAAAGGTTCTGGCCAGAGACCGTGCGGTCTTCGAGTCCCTTGAGTTGCAGTCCCACAAGGCCCCGCGGGAGCTTTATCGGAAGGGCCTGGAGGAGCCGCTGGTGAATGCTGAGGAAGGCCCCGCCGAGCTGCTGCCCCAACTTGTCAAGACGCTTGAGGGAGTCGTCAACGACATCGGCCAAATGGTGGAAGAGAGGCCCGTTCACCCTTTGCTTCGGTCATGATGCGCGTCTTTAGCCACCTCCACCTGCGTCACTCGAGCACCGACCTCACGGCCCGCTCGAGCCTGTGGACGAAGAGAGCTACGCGGCCGCTGCCGAAGCCGTGAAGGACCTGGTGGACGCTGAAGAACATGTGGTGCCCCCATGTTTGGTTTTGGTAATTGATGACAATCTCTATGGACTAATGGTTTCCTTGAGTTATATTTGAAGGATTTGTCCATAGGCTTTTCTTGCAGTCCATTTGTTGGTTTCAAGGAGAGTTTGTGATGACCAAGGTGCTATTCAAGGAATTACCTAAAGATTGGTCATGTGAGAGGTTGATCAAGACTAAGTGAAAGAGTGAATCAATTTGATCAACACACAAAGCGTAGAAGATGTACCGAGAGGGATCAAGTCATCTCATGGTATGGTAAGAGTTGCCAATTACACTTTGTGTTCTAACCCATGGTCTTTTCGAGAGTTCTATGTGGGGTTAGGTTGTAGTGTGCAAGTTCAAGTGATGCATCACGAGGAGATCAAGTGCCTGAAGCCTGCCGTCCATTGTGGTGATAATGGACTTGTGAAGATATGCCGAAGAGTGGCTCACCGATAGTGGAGTATGGGGGAGCAATCTACTAGTCTTCACCGAGCGAACAAAATCAGGAAAGGTGGTCCAACTTGAGGAAGTCAAGATCGTCTACATCTAGCTCAAGTGGACTTTGTGCAAGGCGAAGGTTTTCCCTTGATAGGTTTTCTATTTTACCGGTCTCATAGTGGTAGTTGGGAGAACGGGTTATAGGATCGATTGCCGTACTACCAAGGGGGGCTCTCAATGAGTAGCTTGATCGTATCATTCGTATAGAGCTCAAACCATTGCATGCTTGCATCATCTTTATTGGTTCTTGTTTGGTTCTTCTCCTTGTGAGATTTGGAGCTTATGGTCATTTTCATGACAAGCTCGAGTTCATCGAAAACAGAGTTCACAAGCATCTTCTATGATGTTTTTTATGTTGGGGTTTTTGCTGGTTCTCTTTGTGAGTCTTAGAGCTTATGGTCATATTGATGACAAGTTCGAGTTCATTGAAAACGGAGTTCACATGCATCTTCTAAGATGTTTTCGATGTTGCATGTTTTGCTGCTGTTTTGATGCCACACGTCTTCCTCTATCCAAAAAGCTTGAGTTTGCTCAATCCGGAGCTCATTTGCAGAAGTTATGGTAGTACTGGTTTTATTGCACCCTTGTGTGTCTTTAGCTGTGATATGAAGGCGGCCAAGTGCTAAAGCCTCAGTGGTGTGCGGTAGTACCGCTCAAGGAGCGGTAGTACCGCAGGAGCCAGCGGTAGTACAGCTCCAATGAACGGTAGTACCGCTGCCCCTAGCCCCGATGCAAACACGGATGTTTGGAAGTAGGCGCTGATGTAATTTTTTTACATCCGCCCTCATGCGGTAGTACCGTGACTCCTGTCCGGTACTACCGTGCCGGACTTTCGCTAGCTCCAACCTCAACGGAAGTAGGCGCGGATGTAATTTAATACTTCCATGCATTTCCAGTACTACTTGATGACTGCATTACAATAGTATCGCAAGGGCGTGGGGTAGTACCGCTCCGGCGGTTCTACCGCTCGTTGCCCTGACATGCCCTCATTTGGTCACTGCCGCGCGAGCGGTAGTACCGCACCGCCTTGCGGTAGTACTGCATGGCCTTGCGGTAGTACCACAAGTTTGGTGCGGTAGTACCGCGTCACGCGTGCTGAAAGAGGGGATAACAGTTGGATTCTTTCCTCTCCTATGAAAGGGGGTCTTCTTCCCCATTGAACCTAATTATTTTGAGCTGGTGTTCTTCCCCCATTGTTGACCTTGTTCGAGCTTGCTATCTCTCAATCCCTCCATGGATTCTTGCTAGTTTTTGGGGGAAAAGACAGAGGAGGTCTAGATCCACATTTCCACCAATCACTTTCTCCTCTTTGTGAGGGGAACCCTTTGGATCTAGTTCTTGGAGTTCTTCGTGTTCTCTTCTCCGTTCTTCCTCTCATTTCCCTCCCTAGCATTAGTTGCTTTGGCGGGATTTGGGAGAGAAGGACTTGGGCACTCGATGTGCCCTTGCCATTGCATTTGGTGCATCAGTTTGAGTTATCCACGGTGATACGTGGAGGTTACAAGTTGAGAAGCTTATTACTCTTGGGTGCTTGGGTGCCCTAGATGGTTCAGGTCACCTCGGAGCCATATTCCATTGTGGTGAAGCTTCGTGGTGTCGTTGGGGAGATGGCCCCAACCTTTGTGGTGTTCGGAGCTCAATCTTTGTGGTGTAAAGCTCCGGGCAAGCGTTGGGGTCTCTAATTAGGTTGTGAAGATCTCCCCGAGCATTTTGACTGGTTCCGGTGACCCCCCCACCCCCCCACGGGTTGCCAAAATGTATGGGTTCGGTGACCGCCCCCAAGTGTTGCCATTTGTACTGGTTCAGTGACCGCCCTCAAGTGTCCCTCAGTAGAATCACATCATCTTGCATTGTGCGAGGGCGTGAGGAGATTACGGTGGCCCTAGTGGCTTCTTGGGGAGCATTGTGCCTCCACACCGCTCCAAACGGAGATTAGCATTCGCAAGGGTGTGAACTTCGGAATACATCGTCGTCTCCGCGTTCCTCGGTTATCTCTTACCCGAGCCCTTTACATATGCACTATACTTTGTGATAGGCATATTGTTTCTTGTCATATATCTTGCTATCACCTAGTTGTTTATCTTGCTTAGCATAAGTTGTTGGTGCACATAGGTGAGCCTATTTGTTGTAGGCTTTGTGCTTGACAACTTAACCGCTAGGTTTATTCCACATTTGTTCAAGCCCAAACCGTAATTATTTTAAAGCGCCTATTCACCCCCCCCTCTAGGCGACATCCACGATATTTCAGTTGGTATCAGAGCCTCGTCTCTCTTTATAGGGCTTAATCGCCTAGAGAGTAAGGATGTCGACAAGGGGTTTAGGTTTCTCTGACACTCTTAGTTTCGATGGCACAAATTTTGATGTCTTGGTAATTCACATGCTTAATCTCTTTAGGGTCATGGACTGCCAGGGATATTACTAGCATGTATAAACCGGCCAGGAAGATCCAGATTATACTTACATAGTTGTATTATCATAAGCCTAGTAGAATAAGAGCCAGAGGTTACGGCCCATAGAGGCTTAGGGCCCATGTGTAAAGCTTACAGTTTATAAACCGTCATATCATGTAACTTGAGGTGTAAGATAGAAAGAATAGAGACTAAGGCGGACACAATTATGAGCCGGCCTTGCGACTCTGTAAACCGGACCGGGCGTCGCCTCCTATATAAAGGGACGACCCGGCGATGGTTCAAGGACAAGCAACAACCTGTCGAGACACAGGCAAGCAATCCGCTCCCTGTTCATCGACGCCCAAGCAATACCAAACCAAACTAGACGTAGGCTTTTACCTTCATCGAAGGGGCCAAACTAGTATAAATCCTCTGTGTCCTTTGTGTGCTTTAACCTCTTCAAGCTAACCCGCGCGATGGCTCCACACCTAAGTCCTCTAAACCGGACATCTGTCGTGCCAATTCCACGACCGTTGGCGCCCACCGTGGGGCTATCGCACGATGGTTTCGAGTTGTTGAAGGGCAGCTTTGAAGGACTCAAGGGTTACGCGGTTGGCCGGATGACCAAGAGTCGCCGCGACCGGATCTACATCGACGACGCACGCTGGGGCCCCGAGTCCCCTTTGGCGCCATCCACTTCTTCATTGGCAAAATTGGTGAACCGGGACCTGAGCCAGACATATTCCCCAACGTCATCGAGCCGGCTCAGCATGCGAGATCGGCCCAGATTCAGCCCGCTGTGAAGCGTGTCTTCGTTGGAGTAGTACATGGAGTCCAGGCCGAGGACGGATCGGATTCTGGTGGCGAGACAGTTGTCTATTCTGACGACGAATCCTCATCCGGGGAGACCGAATCTTTGTATCTGTTGCAGGACGGCTGGTCCGAGGGGATATCCGATGGTGACAGTATTCCGGACCCTTTGATCCGCCAAAACGGGTGGCTATCTTCATGGCCGGATCACAGTCTATGCAGCAGCCCACGGTGACCGGGGCGTTCACAGCAGAGATAGCTGGTGCGGGGGCGAGCAGCCAAGCCCCTTCACCCTCTGACGTTCTATCCACCTTGGTCGAGGAGTTAACAGCACGCGCAACAGCAGAAGTAGCTCCTGCCAACAAAGCGCAACATGATGCGGAGATCCTTCAGTTGAAGGGCCGGATTGAGTAGGCTAAACGGGACCTGGACGTAGAGAAAGCCATGATAGCTATGAGGCATGCAGAGCTAGACTCCCAAGCTTTCCGGCTCAGGGTGGACCAGGCTTCCGTGCAGGAGGTAAGGAACAGAAGGCAACAAACTCGTTTACCGCCGGTCCATGAGGCGATGAATCTCTTTGGCACACCAGGAGCGGGAGCCAGCAATAACCTACAAGTAAACCGGCGAGGACCGCGGGAACAGGCACGCCGGTTCAAACACCGACCGCAGAGCGAAATCGTCAAGTAGTGCCCACGCCGCACATCCCCACCCCTCCTGGCCATTATTCAAACCCGTTGGACAACATTGTCGCCGCCGCTTCACGATTGGCCGCTTTACCTATTGAGGGGACATCCCCATGGCGATGGAAGCGCGCCGGGCTAAGGAATTGCTGGACACGGCGTTGACACAGCAGCAGGCATACTCTTACAGTAGGGAGAGGATTAATTCAACCCCCGCCACAGCAGGAGTTACACTAGGCATTGGGATGAACCGGAAGTGTCTAGCAGCGAGCGGAGACGTCACCGTCACAGGCAGGATAATCCGACAGGAGCAGAAGCGCATGCCCAAGAGGCGATGAACCGGGCCAGACCTACCGCCCGTGAGGATACCCGTCAGATGACGCCGGTTCACCCAACCACAGCAGAGACAGGAGTCACGGCGAGTTTCTTTGGAGTACAGTGTCTTGTTCCCGCTTTACGAAGCGTAAAGTTACCCAAAGACTTCAAAGGTCCGCGTAAGGTGCCCAACTACACGGCCGACCTGGCTCCGGAGGCGTGGGTTGAGAGCTATGAGATGTCTATGGAGAAGCTAGATGTGGATGAAGCGGCATGCGCCAAGTATTTTACCATGATGCTTGAGGGAACAGCCCGGACATGGTTAAAGGGCTTACCATCCAACTCCATCGGATCATGGGGTGAGCTGCGTCACCAGTTGATCAAAAATTTCAAAGACACGTGCAAGCAGCCAATGTCAGTAGTAGACTTAGTGGCATGTGTTCAAGCAGAGAAGGAGCCTACGAGCGTTTGGGTGCGGCGAGTATCAGAAATCCTGCACTCTTCCAATAGCATCAGTACTAGTACGGCGATAGTGACACTGGAAAACAATTACCGGTTTGAGTCTCTGAAGCTGAAGTTGGGACGGCTCAAGCGGGATTGTAATGACATGGGGACACTCATGAGCGCTCTACTGAAATATGGGGATTCTGATAACACTAAGTACCCAGAGGCAGATGGAGACAAGTCCAGGAAAACAAACAAGGTTGGTAAACCGGCGCAAACTAATCCGGCAGGAACAAGTTTCAATGGTAAGCGAAAGGCAGAGGGCGGCTCTGATTTTGTGGCCAATACCAATGTTCAAGGAAACTTTCAGCGCCGCAAGGGTACGCCACCTCCACGGAGCGGAGGAGGATCCGTCAATCTGGATCAACAGTTGGATGAGCCTTGCCCGAAACATAGCATGCCGGAACACCCAGCTAAACATACATGAAGGGAATGCCGGATCATGGTAGAGGCCATGAGACAAGCCAAGTACAACAACGGACCACCGGGCGGTGGCTCGAGTTCCGGTTTTCAAGGTCCGGGTGACCAGGGTAACGGGCCCGGATCAGGATATCACGGTGGCAACAATAACTAAAACCAAGGCAACCAGCAGCACGGTCAGGGTTGTTACAACAATCAAGGCAACCACCAGCATGGTCAGGGTGGTTACAATAACCAAGGCAATCAGCAGCGTCAACAACAACAGCAATCCGGATATCAGAGTAATCTGAAGGATCTAAGTAGTGGACAGTACCATGTCTTTACTACGAGTTTGTGCAAACGAGATCAAAAAATCCTGAAGCGGGCGGTACACGTAGTTGAACCGGCAACAACACGTTTTCTGCGTTGGTCGGAGCAACCTATTGTGTGGAGCAGAGAAGATCACCCGCCACGGATTGATAATCCGGGCCAGTTGGCCTTAGTGGTGGCACCACAGGTGGGTGGCTACAAATTTACAAAGGTACTCATGGATGGCGGCAGCAGTATCAACATCTTATATTACGTGACTTTCCGTCGTATGGGGTTGACAGACAAGAAGTTGAGACAATCAAATACGGTGTTCCATGGAGTGGTGCCAGGTAAATCGGCTTACCCAGTTGGGAAAATTGATCAGGAGGTCACCTTTGGAGATGAGCAGGATTCCAGGTCAGAGACAGTGACCTTTGAGGTCGTAAAGATTCGGAGCCCATATCATGCTCTGTTTGGGAGGCCGGTTTACGCCAAGTTCATGGCTAGACCGTGCTATGTTTATCTACAGCTCAAGATGCCGGGTCACAAGGGAACCATCACGGTTCACGGAAGTCGCAAGATTGCATTCGAGTGCGAGGAAGGAGACGCAGCCTATGCAGAGGCAGTGTGTGCTACAGAGGAGTTGAAGTTCTAAAAAGACAACGTTGATCCGGCAGATATGTCCCCGTTAAAAAAGCGAACTACAGAGCATGATCCGGCATTGAAGTTTAAATCGGCAGAGGAAACCAAGCAGGTCGACTTTGTGCCAGGCGATTCGTCCAAGCACTTCACTATCACCGCTAACCTAGACCCCAAATAGGAAAGCGCGCTCATCGAGTTCATCCGTGAGAACCGGGATATCTTTGCATGGAAACCTTCTGACATGCCAGGTATACCGAGGGAACTCGCTGAGCACAGTCTTAATATTGATCCGAAGTTCAAACCGGTCAAGCAGTATCTGCGCCGCTTCAACGAAGAAAGGCACAAGGCTATAGGTGAGGAAGTGGCTAGGCTTTTGGCCGCAGGGTTCATCATCGAGGTGTTCCATCTGGAGTGGTTGGCTAATCCGGTTCTGGTGTTAAAGAAAAATGGAACGTGGAGGATGTGTGTAAATTACACAAACTTAAACAAAGCTTGTCCAACTCATCCTTTTGCTCTCCCCCGTATTGATCAAATTATTGATGCTACGGCAGGATGTGAGCGGCTAAGTTTTTTGGATGCATATTCAGGGTATCACCAGATCAAGATGGCAGTTAAGGACCAGGAGAAGATAGCCTTCATAACTCCCTTTGGAGCCTTGTGCTATGTATCTATGCCCTTTGGGATCAAGAGTGCCCAAGCAACTTACCAGCGTTGCGTACAGAACTGTCTTAAGGGGCAGATCGGAAAAAATGTCCATGCTTATGTGGATGACATCGTTGTAAAGTCAAGGAAGGAGGAGACGCTGATAGAAGACCTAAGGGAAACCTTTGACAACCTCCGGGTTTATAATATGATGCTTAATCCGGAGAAGTGCGTTTTTGGTGTTCCGGCAGGCAAGCTCCTTGGTTTCTAAGTATCAAACAGAGGAATAGAGGCCAATCCGGAGAAGATCAAGGCGATCACATCCTTGACTAAACCAGCTTGTATCAATGATGTCCAGCGCATAGCTGGCCGGATCACAGTGTTAAGCCGATTCATCAGCCGTTTGGGAGAGAAGGCAATTCCGCTTTATCAGATGCTGAAAAAGACATATTGGTTTATATGGAGCGGTGCTGCGAACGCTGCGTTTGAGGACTTGAAGCGGCAATTAGCAGAACCGCCGGTCCTTGCTGCCCCTATTGACAACGAGCCGCTGCTATTATACGTGGCCGCCAATGCCCGTGCAGTTAGCGTGGCAATTGTGGTGCAGCGCAAAGAGGCAGGTAAGGAATATCCGGTTCAGCGCCCGGTTTATTACGTCAGTGAGGTTCTAATTGAATCAAAGCAAAGATATCCACACTGGGAGAAACTAGTGTATGGCGTGTTCATGGCAAACCGGAAGTTGAAACACTACTTCCAGGGCCACCCAATCACTGTTGTTAGCTCAACTCCATTGGGGGATATAATCCAGAACAGAGAGGCCACGGGCAGAGTAGCAAAGTGGGCCATTGAGCTTAGCCCACACGGATTGACGTATGTACCTCGTACAAATCCCAAGCATTGGTAGATTTCATCAATGATTGGACAGAATTGCAAGCACCAGAGGAGAAGCCGGATCATACATACTGGACTATCCACTTTGACGGTTCAAGATAATTAGAAGGCTCGGGGGCTGGAGTCGTGTTAACTTCCCCACGAGGTGACAAGTTCTGTTATGTTCTCCGACTAATGTTTCCTTGCACTAATAATGCGGCTGAATATGAAGCACTGCTTCACGGCTTGCGGATGGCTAAGGAGATGAACTTGAGCCGGGTCAAGTGTTTTGGTGACTCAGATCTAGTGGCCCAACAAGTGTCCGGCAAGTGGAATTCTAAAGACCCTCGCATGGCAGTTTACAGGCGAGAAATTGAAGCAGTTGCAGGATGTTCCAAAGGATATCAGGTGGATCACATAGACCGGCGGAAAAATGAAGAGGCCAATGCTCTAAGCCGGCTGGGTTCTCAGCGTAAACCGTTGCCGCCAAATACTTTCTTGGATGAGCTACACAGTCCATCAGTTCAGGTACCATCGGAGGAGGATTTGGCTGTCCCTGATCCGGAAGCACAGCTGGTTGCAGCACTTCATATCATTCCGGATTGGACACTCCCTTACTTGGCGTACCTGAGCCGAGGAGAGTTGCCGGATGATGAGGTTGAAGCTAGGCAGATAATCCGGCGATCCAAGTCTATGCCCATTGTTAACGGAGAACTTCATCACCGCATCGTTTCTGGGGCATTTCAGCGTTGTGTATCATCGGAAGAAGGCAATGATATTCTTCGCGAGATACACGAAGGGGATTGTGGCCATCACGCCGGTTCAAAATCGCCGGTTGCCAAGGCTTTTCGTCACGGGTTTTACTGGTTAATAGCCCACGCGGATGCGGAGGATCTAGTCCGGAGATGCGACGCTTGTCAGAAATTTTCACGGCGTGCTCTTGTTCCGGCGCAAGAGCTAAGGATGATCCCAATTACTTGGCCATTTGCGACTTGGGGGCCTGATATGGTTGGGCCTTTTAAACGATCCCAAGATAAAAAAACTCACCTGTTGGTGGCAGTGGAAAAATTTACGAAGTGGATTGAGGCAGAGCCTGTCAGTAAGTGTGATGCGTCAACAGCGGTTAAATTCATAAAAAAGGTAATTTTCCGGTTTGGCTTTCCACACAGCATTATTACTGATAATGGCACCAATCTATATAAAGGAGAGATGGAAGAATTTCGCCTGGATGTATCTTCAGTAGCTCATCCTCAATCCAATGGTCAAGCTGAAAGGGCCAACCAAGAGATCTTGCGAGGTATCAAGACCCGGCTTATGACACCCTTGCAGAGAACACCAGGGTGCTGGGTTGAGGAGTTACCTTCTGTCCTCTGGAGCATCAATACGACGCCTAATAGATCTATAGGCTATACGCCCTCCTTCATGGTGTACGGCGCTGAAGCGGTTCTTCCTAGTGATATCCGGCACGACTCACCACGGGTGGCAGCTTATGTTGAACCGGCTAATGAGCAAGCAAGACAAGACAGCTTAGACCGGCTGGATGAAGAGCGTGACATAGCAGCAGCACGATCTGCAATTTATCAGCAGGACCTGCGCAGATATCACAGTCGCCGGGTCAAGACCAGGACGTTCCAGGAGGGGGACCTGGTGCTCCGGCTTATACAAGACCAGACAGATATGCACAAGCTATCCCCACCTTGGGAAGGACCCTTTGTGGTCAGCAAGAACCTACACAACGGTTCATACTACCTAGTGGACGTTCGAGAACATAAAGACTCACGGATAGCAGAGGAAGAGACGAAGAGGCCGTGGAACATTGCTCTTCTACGGCCTTAATAAATGAACCGTCACCCCTTGTAAACCGGGGGATCAGCCATTTTCTTCTAAATAAGTGTCTTATGGGAGTTCACTCAGGTGATATCCATCTAAAGTTTACTTCTCTTGATATATATCATGCTCATCAAGAAAACAAGATACTTTGATCAGTCTATTTTGCTATGCAGGACAATTCTATAAGGGACCAACCAGGACTTGCCATTCAAGCGCAACTCTCTCATAGGTACCCTACATCCACGGTCACTAGGGGGCTACGGATCGCATTCGAATCCTAGCTTAATCCCTTTTGGTCCGGTTTATATGATCGTATTCGAATCATTGCTCCTTGGATCGCATTCGAATCCATTGATTGGCAAAATAAATCATTGCTCCTTGGATCACATCCATTGATTGGCAAAATAAATCATTGCTCCTTGGATCACATCCATTGATTGGCAAAATAAATCATTGCTCCTTGGATCACATCCATTGATTGGCAAAATAAATCATAGCTCCTTGGATCACATCCATTGATTGGCAAAATGAATCATAGCTCCTTGGATCACATCCATTGATTGGCAAAATGAATCATAGCTCCTTGGATCAGATCCATTGATAGGCAAATATGGAGCCTGGCAGCTCGCAAAAAGCCTCGACTACATGGTCTTATTTGCAACGATGTTTTTGTGTTTTGTGATTTTTTCAAAGTTTTCTGTGGTTAACCAAGTTTTTGATCCGGAACTCGGCAACTTCAAAGTTGACCACATATCTACAAAAGTCTGGGTCATAGAACACCAGCATGATTTAAACAAGCGTTTATCATAACCCGGAACAATCATTGGGCAAACACCAAGAGGGCCAAGAGCCTCATCAGAATCTACACGTTCAATTATGCCTACCAGATTACGGGTGTCAAGCACACTTAATTAAAGGTATGAAGTATTTTTTGGGTATAAGGCAGATACTCTTTCAATATATGCCCATGGGAGCAATATAATTGGTCCGGTGGTAAACCGCCAGGACATCTTTTAGCATTGTTTATGCAGATACAGATAACATAAACGGATCAACCATAGCAGGCAAGGGATTAAAATTGGCAGACACCAAGTCAAGCTGTGACATCCAAATTAAGACACACAATGTTTCGAACTATCCTATTACAAGGCACTTGCAAGCCTGAATGGATTAAGGTTTTTTGGCAACCGATTTCAGCAGCTAAGAGTTAAACTAAGCGGTTTATGCTTCTTCTTCCTGCTATGAAGACTGAGGATCGGCTTGTTCCGGAACTTCTTCGTCTTCTTGAAGCGGCTGGAAGTCAGGAACGCACCAGTCAATCTTGGATATTGCACGGAAGTACATTTCCTTAGTAATAAGATCGGACGGATCAATATCTGGAGCAAAAGTATGGGCACGCACTGGCGGGATCAGATTCTCGGTACCATAAACCGGCCGGTCCACCCATTCATTTTCTAAGTCATATGCCGGATGATACCTCGTCAAGTCCGCTTCATCGGCAAGCTTGCTAGCAAGAGGGCACATCTCCTTGGTTAAAGCACGGAGATCCTCGCCAGAGAAGGCAGATCCATCTTCCTTATTACTGGGATACCCATTCATAGCTTCCTCCGGATCAAAGTCCGGAACCCATGCCTTGGCCCGAGTCAGTGCTACATGAGAACCGGCCCTTGCAGCAGATTTCTTCACCTCCACCAAACGCACAGGAAGGACAGATAGCTTCTCCAAAGTACCTTGGATAGTAGTTGGGGCCGCTTTCTGATGTGACATTGTACTTATAATCCTTTGAGCGCCGGAATACAGCTGCTCCACCAAGGTATAAGAGGCCTTGAGCTTCTTTCGGACGTCATCTCCAAGATGAGTTATGCGTCACCCTAAATATGATTGTTAAAGTTAAACCGGAACGGAACAGAGATTGTAGAGACAAAAACACATGCAAATTGAGTGCTCACCAAAGATAGCAGAGGTCATAAGTTCTATTTGCTGTCTTAAGCCGGCCAGCTCATGTGTCACCGGATTAAGGGCAGCTTCAGCATGCTTTGCTCTTTTCTCAAGAGCATTCCTCTACACTTCCCAGGCGGACCGCTCCGCTTCAAAGTCCTTTTTCAACTTTTCGGCGCTGGTTAAGTTCAGCTCAAGCTCTTCCTTGGCTTTGGCAGCAGCAGTTTCAGTAGCAGCCAGTCTATTCCGGAGCTTAGTTACCTCTGCAGGCCTCCGGGTCAAGTCAGCCTACAAGGAGATCAAATGGAGTAAAAGACAATTCAGACAAGTCTCAAGCAGATAAACAAGTTATCCACTTGACACTTGGGGGCTAATGTACAGTTGAAGTATTAAAAGAGAAATTCAGACAAGTCTCAAGCATATAAACAAGTTATCCACTTGACACTTGGGGGCTAATGTACAGTTGAAGTATTAAAAGAGAAATTCAGACAAGTCCCAGGCACATAAAACAAGTTATGCCCCTGGCACTTGGGGGCTAATGTAAGTTCATTTTGCATACATTGGAAGTGCCGGTTCACCTACAATGAAGCTAAACCGGCACTTGGGGGCTACTATGGCCTAAAGACAGGAGTACAAGAATACAAAACAGATACAAGTGAAGGAAGTTACCTCGTACTTATCCTTCATCATATTAACCAACCCCAATTCATAATCGCGGCTGGTATGAAGCCGGTTCAAATACCCGGAATAAATTTCCTGGGCACTCAATTGGGCATAGCTGGACAAGTCCGTGCTCCACTTGCCCTTTTCTTGTTGAAGCTTCTCCTCTTTGGCAGTATGTTTGGCCAAGATGATAGGCTCAGCAGGAGCGGTAAAACCTCACCCGATTATCTGAACATCCGGGGAAGAAGCAGCAGTTGGTTGAGAAGGGGCAACAGTAGGTACCGGGCTAACAGGAGCCGGGTTAGTCCGAGGAGGGCTAACCCGGACAGGACTCGCCGGTTCAACTACATTTTCCATATTAGCATCTTCCGGGGCAACAATGTCATCATGATCCATGGGAGTAGGGTTGTCAAACTGAGCTACAGGATCGTTCTCTGGAGGGATGATTTCGTCCGGATCAGCTGCCGGTTCAGCGGTAGCAGTCTCGGTAGCCGTTTTGGTGGCTTTCGCCTTCTTGCTAGGTTTGGGCTTGCTGGATAAAATTGAAGGAACAATGAGAATCATCAAGGTACAAATACAAAGATAAACCGGATGTTGAAAGGGACTTACCCAGGCACGGTCTTCAGCACAGGGACCTGTGTGGCAGTCGACTCGCCAGAAGAGGACAAAGGAGCATCCTGATAGTTAGGATCAGACGGTTTGAGCGGTTTACGTATAAGCCCGGCCTTTGGATGAAGAAGAGTTGGAAAAGGTAAAACCTCAGAGCGGCGCCTGCGAGCCGGAGTAAGAGATATTCCGGAGGATTCTACTATGTGGCCACTATGGCGCGTAGTCCGGCGTGTTTCATGCTGCTGTTTCGTCAAAAGAAATTTGGGATCCAATTGAGCGTAAGGATGAGAAAAAGGGTATTTCCGGGACGCCCGACGGATTTTGGGTGCCGGCGGTTCTGAGTCTGAATAAAGAGAGATTACCTCAGCTTATGCCGCTTTACTTCCTTCAGCCAGATCCTACGGAAAGACACTGTTAACATAAATTTGGATAAAGAGAGATTAAAACATATCAGGATCAATTCATACCTCGGAATCCGGATCATCTTCCTCAGGATGTGAACCGGAGGCAGCCGCCGCCTTTTTCTTCTTGACAACATATGTCTTCCGGCGTGGCTGCTTGCCTGATTTTTCTTGAGGCTTTCTCTTCCAGAAGGGGTCGTTGGCCTATGCAGAAGATGAAAAATAAATATAAGCAAGTTGATACGGATGGATCACAATAAGCAGAAGAGGTCAGAAAGAACTTACTGCTGGCAGTTTGTTGTTTTCACAGAATGGAGCTAATCCGGACCGGCTGCACTCTTCCAGGGAGATGTTGAGCATTTTCTTTGCGGATTCAGTGACTTCTTTCGCAGGAGGTATTATGTCAATGTGGCGTTGAGGGTCATCCGGTTTTCTTGTATACTCGCACATTAGGCCGGAGCGCCGGCTCAGCGGAAGGATGCTCCAGGCAAGCCAACAGCGAACAAAGTCTACTCCGGTTAAACTGTTGGCCATAAAGGCCCTAAGCTTAGAAAGTTGAGGGGCAAACCGGGCCCGCTCTGGAGCACTAAGGCGCTGCGGCAGGGGATGATCCTCAGGTAGACGATGTGCACGGTAACCCGGCAGTGGGTTTTCTCCTTCAGGCGAGGTATCTTTGCAATAGAACCATGATTGGTTCCATTCCTTGGGGTGTGTATGAAGAGCAGCGTGACGGAAGGTCGCATCTTTTCTCTTTTGAATACTAACGCCGCCCAACTCTTGATGCAGTCCGGCAGTAAACTCTGTCTGCCGGTTTAAATGGAAAAAGTCCCAGAACAGATCCATTGATGGTTCTTCTTGAAGGTATGCTTCCGAGAAAACTTGAAAATTGCAGATATTTGATATAGAATTCGGACCTATATCTTGAGGATGAAGCTGAAAAGCGGCTAGCACATCCCGGAAGAATTTTGAACCGGGAGGGCTAAAACCACGGGCCATGTGATCGAAGAAAACAATGATTTCTCCTTCCTTAGGGGTAGGGGGGCATTCATCTCCTGGGGCCCGCCAGTGCAGAACATTATTAGGACCCAGAAGACCAATTGAAGCGGCCGTTGTTAAATCCTCTTCCGTAATGCGGGAAGGAGCCCAGTTGCAAGCAACGAACTGTTTGGTAGTCATCTTGACTAAAGGAAACGCTGAAAGATACAGTGCAAAATCAGGATTGCTAAGTACTGAAGCATAAACCGGAGCATAACATCAAATTATATCGACGGTTTAGACAAGGGACTAATGGCATTGACAACCCGGAATCAGATGTGAAGCGAGCAGCTACCGGTTTATGATAACAGGAAAAGAGGAGGCTAAACCGTCGGGCTTACGACTAATACTTTACAAGAAGAGCATATGATTGGTTAAAACGGAGTGTAACTTACATATCTACAAGACGAAGAAATAGGTTTCTGCAGAAAGCTAGCGTAAAAATGGATCTGAGATGTAAGAAAAAGAGGAAATATATGCAAGTCTTATACGGGAAGAACCACGAAGGGTTTCTACAGACCAAATGAATCTAAGGTTTGAATCTAAGGTTTAAACCACGGAGCAGGAGCGCATTCAAAATGAATCCAAGGTTTGAATCGACTGCAAGTGTAACCTACAGGGATGAATAGCAAGCTTCGAGGTTTCATGGCGGAAGCCATGGAGGAACCCTAGATTGAGATCTACAGTGAGAAAGAAGGAGTACCTGAGGAAGAAGAAGACGGCGACGGATTGCTCTGGACACGGTTCAGGGTGATGCAGTGGCCAGGCTTGACGACGGCGAAGGGCAAAGAACGGCGGCGGAGCTTCGGGCGACGGAGGAAGACGAAGTGCGGAAGGAAGAAAAAGGACAGGTCTCAGCGGTATTTATAAGCTGGTGAGGTGAAATGGCAAGCGCGGGAATCAAGGAGGTCAAAGATTGGATAAAGATTACATTTGTAATGCCCCGGATGTAACACTTTCCCCTTTTGGATATATATAAACTTTGGCTTCATTAGTTCCATTCCGGGTTCTTCGTCTTTTCGGGTTTCGTCGTTTTGTCGTGTGCGTGTGTGCATTCATCCATGTCATGTTGTCATGTGCATTGCATTGCATTTGTGTTGTCTTTTGCATCCGGTCCCACTCGTTCCTTCCCATTGTCCGTTTCGAGTTCCGACGCTCTCACACGTGGCCGTGTCTTCCCCGAGTCCTCCTTTCGTGTTTGGCCGTGTAACGTTTCCGGAATGGCGCGAGACTTGTCGTGCGATGTTGTTTTGATACGTGTAACCCGCCTATCAAGTTTTGTCGCGTTTGTAGTTCGTTTGGTACTCCAACGGGTATCCGCGTGGGCTAAAAGTACGTCCTCTTTGAGGCCCAAGACCCCCCTCCAACAACCCAGCTCAAACCCTTCCCATCATCTCGGCCGTTCAATTGTGATCTCGTGGCCGAAAACCGTTCTTCATTTGGACTCCCCTAGCTCCTTGTGCCTATATAAACGTCCACCCCCCCTGCAATTTTTGCGTCCAAAACCCTAGTGCTTCCACCGCCGCCGTGCAGTGCTTCCACCGCCGCCGCGTAGTGCTTCCACCGTCGCCGCACCGTGCTTCCACCGCCGCCGCCGCTCCCACCGCGTGGGCCCGCGGGGCCCACCGCCGATCTGGGCCAGAGTCCCAGCCGCGCCGCCCCTTCGTCGTTCCCGCCCGAGGTCGCCGACGCCGGGGCTCCCGCCGCCGGATCCTCCCTCGCCGCCGGCTGCCGCACCTCCGCCGCCGGCCAGCCCGTGCGCCGCCGCCTCGCTTCGCCTGCAGATCGCCGCCGCCTCGGCCCCCCTCGCTGCCAGGCCGCCGCCCGGCCACCTTCCTTCGGCGACCCTCGCCGCCGGGCGCCCGGAGCGCCGCCGGCCTCCGCCGTACCTCCTCCGTCCAGCCGCCCGACCGGTATCCAGAGATCGATCGATCTGGATCGGGCCAGAGCCGGCTGACCGCTGGAACCCTAACGGGTGGGATCTCCAACCCGCATCGGACTCGTTTGACCGATCCTCTCCGTTGACCAGACCCGACCCGCAGGTTGACCTCGTTTTTTTCTGCTAAGTCTTTAGTTTTTCAGTGTCTGATGTATTCTTGTGATAGCAATATCTTTTACTGTGCTTGTCCGTTCTGTGCATATGATATGTCAAAATAATTGTGGTGACATGTACTATGTTTTGTTCCATTGTGTCATGCATGTTTGAGTCCATCTAGTTGTCTTAATCTTCATGGGAAGAGTGCTACTTGATATAAACTGCTGCTATTAGTTATTTTCATGCCATGTGGTATATGTGATATCTTGATGCATGTTTATCCAAATGAAGCAAATGATATGTCCACATGTTCATCATGAGATGCTCTACATGTTGGTTGCTTTAGCTTGCATGATAGAATTCATATTGCCATGTTTATCTCCTTTGCAAAAGTGCTTGTGGCTGTTAGGTTGTTAAACTTGTTACGAGGTGCCTAGTTGAGGAGCTCTTTGCTATTGATGTGGTTGTCCTCTTGTTGCATGCTTATATGTTTTGGATTCCCCATCATGTGTACTTTGCTGTGGTGCCAACCACTTGCCATGTTATGCTTTGAGGTGACTTAAACTTGCTCACAAACATGCCATGATAATATTTCTGTTTTAACACTTAGTGAAATTTCACTAAGTCTGGAATCTGTAATTTCCAGATGCCATGTTTGCTTGTTGTTCTAGGAAAATCCATGCTAGTTTTGGGGTGACTATTGATGATTCCTTTTTGTATATGTTGTTGGCTATCCATTCATGCTCTCACATGCTCATTTGCGTGGCTGTAGCATATTTATTTCTTGCTCCGAAGTTGCTATTTGGCTGTTATTTTCAGCTTTGTTTGTTTCTTGTTTCGGGTGTATCTTTTAGCTCGTTGCTCCGTTTTGAGCAAGTCCTTTATGAAACTTGTGTGATTTTGCATGTAGATTCATAATATCCTCTTGTTAACATGTTTTGAAGTTTCTTGCTTGTTGCATATTGTCATGTTCCTTGTGCTGTATCTCTGTGTTTCCTATGTTGACTTTCTGTGCATCCTAAGTGCATATGCAGTGCTTCCTTAGTGCATCAGCCATGCATCCTGTAGTTTTGCGCATTGCATCTTGTTTGATTTCATGCCTCGTGTGTTACTACCGAGGTTGAGAACGAGGAGCCCTCTTACGATCCCATCCGGAAGCCGAGACCGAGTACGAGAACGAGGTTACTACCGAGGTTGAGAACGAGGAGCCCTCTTACGATCCCATCGACGACTCGACAGGCAAGATGACCTGACCCAGATAACATTACTATCTTTGCCTATTGCTAGAAGTCTCGCTCTTTAGCTTATTGCCTCGATGCCCATGTTTTCCTGTCAGCCTCCTATTGTAACCATGAATCTGTTTAACCACCCTACCTATGCAAACCTTTGATTGGCTAAGTACGCTTCGCTCAGCACCTCTTATAGTATTGCTAGTTGCAGGAGAAGATTTGAAGATTCTTGCTTCATGTTGAAGCTTGTTGGGATATCACACTATATAAATTCTTAAATGAAATCATCTATATATTGGTAATGGGTGGAAGGCTAAGCCTATTGCTTGGTGATTTGTTCCACTCATGCCGCCCTAGGAACCGTATAAACCGGTGTTATGTTTCTTGATTTTGTGTTCCTCACACGGTTGGGGTTATGGGACCCCCTTGATAAACCGCTTAGCGCTAAGTCTTTTCCAGCAAGTCCCCACATTGGTACTATTTGCCTAATAACTAAAAAACTTGCATAGGGAGTAATTAACCCTCTTCTTAATCAACAACCCCGGGCCAGTGCTCCACATGAGTGTTGGTCCGAACTGGGCAACCTACGGGGCCACCTTGGGGAAACCCGAGGTCTGGTAAAAACCCGTAGCTTGTCCCATCCGGTCGTGGCCTGAGACGAGATATGCGCGGATACTATCAGGGTGTCGGCACGCCGGGAGGATTTGCTGGATTAGCCTTACCTTAGTCGGAGTATCTTGAGCACGGGATTCCGAGGATACTCGGGCCTTCCCACCTTGGAGTTGCGACTCCGCGGATCGTGGGCTTGTCATGGGCCAAGTTGGAACACCCCTACAGGGTTTTGAACTTTCGAAAGCCGTGCCCGCGGTTATGTGGCAGATGGGAATTTGTTAATATCTGGTTGTAGAGAACTTGACACCATGTTCAGAACACACTACCAGCGTGAGTACCGTGACAGTCATTTCCGAAAGGGGTTCGGGAAGTGAACACGGTGGGGTTATGATTGCCGTGTTTTTAGTTAGGATCACTTCGTGATCACTTTATCGTCTGAGGCACTTCTCTTCTCGCTCTCTTTTACGTAAGCTAGTGCTAGTGCTGCTGCAACCTCTTGTTCTTTCTTCAGCCTTGTTCCACACCCATGGCTTAGATAGTTCTGTTACCCGGGAACGGGATTGCTGAGTCCTCTATGGCTTACAGATTCTACACCACACCAGATGCAGGTACCATGGTGAACTACTCAGGAGACGGCACCGAGCTGTACTGGGAGTACGACGAGGAACGTAGCCGTTACTATGTGCACTATCCCGACGATCAGTAGAGGTTTCTACTAAGGGCGATTCAGACCTGTGGCTTTATGTATGTTTGGAATCTTTCATTTGGATCTTCACCCGTAGACGGGTTGTGATGTTATTTGAATGATGTTTGGATATGTAATGAATTGTGTGACGTGGCGAGTGTAAGCCAACTATCTTTTTCCCTTTCATCCCTATTTTTACATGAGATGTGCAAAGATACCGAACTTGCGATCATTCCAGAATGGGCTTATACCATTAAGTCGTGCCTCGACACGTAGGAGGTATAGTCCCATCCTGGGCATTACAACATTGTCGCCTCGATCTTCGGGATAGCATTTAACAAAGGTAACAAACAGAGGTGAGCAATAAATGCGGAGGTGATGTCACGACAGATTAAGATGATTTCCGTAGATGAGGTCATAGCCGGTTTACAAGGAGATGAGCTGCAAAGAAGAAATTTAAGCAAAGACTTAGAAGACTGACATGAACAAGTTCAAATCAATCTGGGGCCTTATGTCAGGGATATTACTAGCAGGTATAAACCGGCCAGGAAGATCCAGATTGTACTTACATAGTTGTATTATCATAAGCCCAGTAGAATAAGAGCCAGAGGTTATGGCCCATAGAGGCTTAGGGCCCATGTGTAAAGCTTACGGTTTAGAAACCGTCATATCATGTAACTTGAGGTGTAAGATAGAAAGAATAGAGACCGAGGAAGACACGATTATGAGCCGGCCTCGAGACTCTATAAACCGGACCGGGCGTCGCCTCCTATATAAAGGGACGACCCAACGACGGTTCAAGGACAAGCAACAACCCGTCGAGACACAGGCAAGCAATCCGCTCCCTGTTCATCGACGCCTAAGCAATACCAAAGCAAACTAGACGTAGGCTTTTACCTTCATCGAAGGGGCCGAAATAGTATAAATCCTCTGTGTCCTTTGTGTGCTTTAACCTCTTCAAGCTAACCCGCGCGATGGCTCCACACCTAAGTCCTCTAAACCGGACATCTGCCGTGCCAATTCCACGACATGGACCCAAATTTAGTGTGAATTGTAGATATGGGTTTTTCTCCTCCAAAGGATCCACAAAGATTATCTTTAGAGGATGAGAAAAACTCTTATCTCAATGCTCAAGCTTCTAATGTGCTTTTCGATGCTTTGAGCAATGTACTTATATTTCAACTCATGTCGTTCCGGGATGCTCATGAGTTGTGGACAAAGCTTTAAGATAAATATGGTATGTCCAAGAATTGTGGGAATGATTGTTCTCCCTCCACCTCCGGCCGTGTTGTCTTCTCAACTTCTTCTACTTCACCTACATGTGGTTTTCCACAAGGTAATGATATGGTGAGTAGTGTTGGTCATTGCAATGATGATATTATGCTTATTGTGGATGATCCTTCATCACTATCTTATTGCAATGCATCTTCTTTGGACTTTAACACTTCGAGTACCCTACATGTTTCACATGCTTGTGTTGATAGTCCTTGTATATAATGTAGAAATTGCTTGACTAAAACTCATGATGATATGCTTGCTATATCTTGTTGCCATGATAAAAATGCATCTATTTCCTCAAATTGTTGTGCTAACAATGTAGAGGAAACGCAACACCCCATGGCACAAGATGTAGTCTTGAATGGTGCTTCAAGGAATCCTACATTGTCATCTATTGCGTTTTGCCTTATGGCTAAGGCTTCAAAGGTATCTCCCACTTTGAATCCCAATATATCTTGTGATGATAGTGATGTTGACAATGATGATGATGTTGATAATGATGAAGAAAATGACAATGTTGCCTCCCTAAAAATTAAGGGGGAAATGATTTTTAAAGGTCTTCATAAGAATAAAATCGCTCATTCCAACTTGATGGAAATCATGCCTATTGCCATTGAGTGCAAGAAATATATAGATGAGTTGGAATCTCATCTAGAGGAGCATGAGGTCACCATTGAGAAAATGGAAGGTCATGAGTGTGATTACGCTAATGAGATCGCCGACCTCCCGCAAGATCTTGAACTTGAACAAACCACCAAGGAATCTCTTGAGGAGACTTTTGCTCTAGAACTATATAGAATAAAGGAATCCCGTGATAGAGCTCTCGAGGTGGCTAATGATTTTGAAACTAAAAATGAGAAGCTTGAAGTTGTGCATGCTAAACTCCTTTAGGATTTTGAGCACCTCTAAAATGGCTCAAGGGTCATTAAGGGTGAGCTCATCAAGCTCACCGAGTCTCATGCTCAACTTAAAGTTTCATATTCTAAAGAGCTTGCCAAATTGCCTTCTCCTCTTGCTATTATTGATGATGCTTGTGCTACTAACTCTATTTCTAGTGAAGCATCCATTTTGAAGGAGAATGTTGAGCTAAGGGCTCAACTTGACTTGCTATCTAGAAAGTATGGGCAATTGGAAGAAAGTCATGTAAAGCTCATAATCTCTCATGATGATCTTCTAGTATCCCACAATGTGCTAAAGATAGCTCATGATGCTATGATCACTAAGGTAACATCTAGCGAGTCTCGTGTGGGTACTAGCACTACTTCTAGTCAAAATGCTACATTACCATGTGCTAGTCCTTATAATACATCTACTCGCAATATTGGTACATCTTGTGACGAATTACTTTCCTTGCCTCTAAAGATGAAGCTTATACTTCTTCTAGTACTTGTGTTGATACTAACCATGTAGAGGATATCAAAGAGCTCATGGCCCAATTCACTTCTTTGAAGAAAGACTTGGAAAAGTGTCATGAAGAAAAGTACACACTCAACAATATCTTGAGGGTGCAAAAATCCCCCAATGACAAAGGTGGACTTGGATTCAACTCCAACAAGAAGAAGAAGTCCAAGAGAAATAAGAATAAGGGCCAAGAACAACTCACGAATTCGTCCAAGATTATTTGCTTCAAGTGAAAAATTCAAGGGCATCATGTTAGATCTTGCCCATTAAGGAAGAAGCCCATTAATGACAAGCAACAAGGGAAGAGGCCACAAGTTTAATCTCATGCTCAAACACAAGTTGAAGAAAGGCCACTTCCCAATAAGACTCAAGTTCATGCTTCTCTTGTTGAGAAATCAAGTAGGAAAAAAATGAAGAGTAGATGTTGCTACTTATGTCGTGAGAATGGTCACACCGCTTCTTCATGCACTAGTGGTAACTTATCCAACCCAATTATTATTGATGATATCTATTCTCTTGGGAAGGATAAGGTTGGCAATGTGTTTGCCAAGTTTGTTGGTACTCAAAGTGGTGTCAAGCAAAGAACCATTTGGGTTTCCAAGCCTATTGTGACTAACCTCTTAGGACCCAGCTTGGTTGGGGACCAACAAGATAAAACTTGATCAATAGGTGTTGTTGGAGGGCATTGGAGACTTGGCTACATTATGAAGAATTAAGGGGCCTTCATCATTCATATTGTCCCAAGCCAAGTCATTCAGATTATCAAGTTTCTATCTCATATCCAATGTTCCTCCTTGCGGTAACTTGTACTTAAATTGTATACATTGAAAGTTACTTGCCCCTTTGCATGTTTTTGTTTTGTACCTTGCATGTGTTTGTATATGTGTGCTTCCAATTTTGTTATCTTGAGTAATCAAGTATGTGTATGTTGGATTGCACTTCATGTACGTGTGAGTTGTGTGTTGAGCCCTTTGCATCTTCTTTGTATCATAGTTGGCTCTTGTGAGAGATTAATGGAACATCCCATTTTGGGGGAATGATGTGCTTCATGCACCTCACAATCCTATAAATGTGTGTACATGAGGAATACTATCTAGTATTGATATTACAAGATTATCTAGTCTCTATGTGCTATGTCCTCTCATGAGAAATTCAAATTGTATTTGGTCCATTAATTATCTATTGTTGGTTCTCTTTTGCATCTTGTTAAGTTTTTCATTGGTATCATATTATGCGGGAGTAATATGCTATGTTCATATTACTAGCCTAGAAAATGTGTACATTTGAGATATTGTCATCTAGAGTTGATATTGTAAACTATCTTGTTCCTAGGTGACATGTTAGCTCTACAAGTTGCATTTTGCTTGTGTTTGGTGTGAAGATGATGTTCGATATCATTGCTATCTATCACTGGGAATTATTTCCAAATACCGCTTGTCTTTGACAATTGGTAATCTTTTATGTGGTGGAAATTATTGATCATCTTCACATTGTCTTTTGGTATTATTTGTATTATCTCTTGCCAAGATTGTGTCAACTCCCATTGCCTTTCGTGCCACTTGTGGATATTGTTGTTTTCTTGATCTTGTCTAGTGTTTTCTAGATATGGTGAAAGTGGTGATCCCATCTTGTGCATTTTGTATTCAAATGCAAATTCTCTATAATGCACAATGCTTGGGGGCAGCTATCCTATTTTCTATGAAACACACATCTTGTGATCCATTTCAAGTGTGTGTTGGTGGAAGGCAAGCCGTTTCTTTTTGGTACTTTGTGCCATCATGAAACTTTATAGAGGGCTTGGTTGGTTTGGAACCATCCTCTCTTTTGGGAGTTCGACATCTTTCTTTTTGAGTGTGTCAATGGATATCTCATTCCTTGATGTATCTTTTAATGATATCTTCCAAGTGATGATTTCTCTATTCGGTATCCTATTTTCACTTGGTATTTTATTTTTCATTTGGTATCGTTTCTTGAAAGTCTTGAGCATGCATATTTACTTCATGTAGTTTCCTTGGCATGCTTTTCTTTGACCCAATATATAGGGGAAACTCCACCTAGTCTCATTTTGGATGACATGTGCATGAAATTCATTTTCATATATATATATATATATATATATATATATATATATATATATATATATATATATATATATATATATATATATATATATATATATATATGCACATATGTATGTGGAGTTTGTCCTATGTATTGGTGTTTCTAACTCTTTGGTCCCAATGAGTTTGGGTACCATTTTGTTTGTGTGGTTGTTCTAGGAACAATTGGAGATGCCACTACTAGAAAAAAGCTCATTAGTGGCGCACCACTTTTGGGTATTAGTGGCGCACCTCTGGTGCGCCACTATTACCACGCCACTAGTAATGTGTATTAGTGGCGCATCAGAGGTGCGCCATTACTAATCCAGATATCAGTGGCGCACCACCTGGTGCGCCACTACTAAGTATAAGGGTGCGCCACTGATATTTTTTCAGAATTTTTTTTTTCAAATTTTTTTTTTCAAATTTTATTCCAGAATTGCTACAGGTGCGCCACTGATATTGCAACAGGTGCGCCACTAGTAACAATTTTTTTCCAGAATTTTTTTTTTCAATTTTTTTTTTCAATTTTGGCGGGAATTTTTTTCCCTTAATCTCGGGTCACTATGGCTTAATCTCGGGTCAATATGGCTTAATCTCGGGTCAAATCGCACTCCGTGGTCAAACTTCCCGGAAGGTCACCCATCCTACACTACTCCAGCCCAAGCACGCTTAACTTCTGAGTTCTATCCAACCTCAGCACCAGCTCACTTAGCAAGCACTTGTTGATATATCTATCATATCAATCCTATTAAACCTTGTTGATGTCTAGGAGTTTGTTCATGTTCATGAGTGTGATGAAATTTTGAAAAAATATTTTAAACTTCCCGGTCATTTTACATATCATATTTTGAATTTTTTTTAAAAAACTATTTTTTTTAAAAAACCATTTTTTTCCAAAAAAACTATTTTTTTTCAAAAAAACATTTTTCCAAAAAAAACCAATTTTTTCCCCAAAAAAACATTTTTTCAAAAAAAAATATTTATTCCAAAAAAAATAGTTTTTCAAAAAAAAAAATTCAAAAAAAACTATATTAGTGGCGCACCACAGCCACGGTGCGCCACTACTATTTTTGAATTTTTTTTGAATTTTTTTGCCTCTAGATCTTAAAAGCCCCGTATCTTTTATTCGGTTAGGTTTTTGGGGATTCTAAGAATCTTCAACGGGGTTCCCCCCAGTTGAATTCGGATGTAACTTTTCGAGTAGATGCTTTTTCATATAAAAAACTTTTTCATCGGAGTTCGTATGCAAAAGTTATGCCCATTTTACAAATTCTCGAGAGATTTTGCAAAAAAAGTCGAAATTCATGTTTGTAAATTTTGCTAACAACTAGACCACAAATCACATTGGAATCTTATTTTTTTTATTTTTTTTGACATTTCTATCATTTTCTTTTATTTATTTTTTTAACTGAAAAGGCGGTCCACGGGGGGGGGGGGTGCTTTTGGTGAAAATGCGTCCCAGGTTACCAGTGGCGCACCCCTTCACTGGTGCGCCACTAGTAGCCAGGAATACTAGTGGCGCACCAGTGAAGGGGTGCGCCACTGCTATGGTTTTTTTTGGACCACCATGCCCAGCCTTACCAGTGGCGCACCAGGGCAAGGTGCGCCACTACTATCAAAAATAGTAGTGGCGCACCTTGGCCTGGTGCGCCACTGGTAAGCCTGGGCATGGCTGGTTACTGTTCAAAAACATAGTAGTGGCGCACCCCACACCTGGTGCGCCACTAGTAATGTCACTATTAGTGGAGCACCTGTTTGTGGTGCGCCACTGCTATATAGTAGTGGCGCACCACATCTCTGGTGCGCCACTAACAGTGATATTACCTATAGCCTTTTTTCTAGTAGTGTGCATTGGATGCTCGGCTCACTCACAAGGAAGTTGTTGTCACCATGTGCTTATTGGAGTCAATCTAGGATGATCATTGAACTACTCTCTACTTTCAATTGGTATCTACTACATCCCTCCAATGCTATCTCGGTAACAAGTATCATCATCTACTTCATGCACATTTTTCTTGCATCAACCTTGTGTAGGTTGTATCATGGCATGTAATTATTTCCTTCTTGTGATACTTGCTTCCTTTCTCAAAGCATCCCAACGATGAGCTCTTGTTGCTAGTTGTGATATCTTTGATGTTTATGTGGTTGGCACTCATTTATATACAATAAGACCATATCTAGCCATGTGCTATGCATTTAAGCAATTTTCTTATTGGTATATTTATGACTTCCTTGTGGATATCGTATTCCTTCCTTGTTGCAACAATTCCGTGTGTACATCCTTCTTTGTGGATTGATATCATCATGATCTTCATCTACATAGAATCTTATACACTTGAGAGAAGTTGCATATCTAATTGATATCCCCTTCTTTCACGTCCACCTTTTCTATCTTGTATTATTTCTTTGGTGGCTCCGTGAAGGTGTGTGTCTTGAGTGCGGATCTTATATCGTTGCATCTTGATGCACTCTTTTGTGGTGAAGATCATTTCCCTCATGCTTGTCTTGACAAGGCTTTGCCATCTAATTGTTATCCCTTGTTTTGATGAGGCTTTATTTTTCTATCCTCACCATGGGTTGTCACAAGCTTGGTTGTTATTTCTTTTTAGTAAGCTTGTGAATCCATTTGCTAGTTGTGTGTGTGGGAAGGACATGTCATGCACCTTGTATATCAACTTTGATAAACTATGTTGATGCTTAATGCTCATCCTTATTTTATTCTTCTCAAGTGCTTTGCCATGACTCACACACATCTTTTTGGTTGAGCTTGGTATCCTAATGCTAATATTCTAAGGAGTGCACAAATCATGGGGAGCTTCAGTGGTGTCTTTTAAAACGCTCTGCTGGTCTCTTGCACTTGTCTTGAGGTTCTATTGATCTTGGGGAAGTGACGATCCTATTTTGTGCTCGTTGTATCCAATTGCAAAACTAAATTGTGCACAAAACAAGGGGAGCTTCTCTAGTTTCTGTAGAACACTCCTTTGCTCATATCATAATATCTTGTATTCATGTGGCACGTAGGATCATTAGCCTAGTTGGTTGGTATCTTTTGATAGCTTGCTTCAATTAGTATCGTTTGATTCCTTGATTGCTTTTTTCTCTCTTTGTTATGTCTTTGTGGCATATCATTCTTTTGCAAATATTTGGGCCTCAATATAGTTTGTCTTCCTCCAAGTATTTACCGTTGGATATGTGTATTGCATTCCACTGTCTATTTTGAGAAATACACAATTTATGGAGGAACACATATTATATTGGCGTTCTAAGCTTTTCACCCATTTTGGCAATCGATGCCAATGGGGGAGAAGTTTCAGAGAGTTTTGTGGAAAACTTTAGAGAGTCATCTCTTCTTGTTTCAGTTTTGTTCCTAAGCTTTTGCATCACATACGCATGCATTATTGGTTGGTGCATTGCATGGTGATGCATAATTCCTTATATAAACTCTCTTGAAAGTGATTGTCATCAATTACCAAAATGGGGGAGATTGAAGAACATGTGGTGCCCCCATGTTTGGTTCTGGTAATTGATGACAATCTCTATTGACTAATGGTTGCTTTGAGTTATATTTGAAGGATTTTTCCATAGGCTTTTCTTGGAGTCCATTTATTGGTTTCAAGGAGAGTTTGTGATGACCAAGGTGCTATTCAAGGAATTACCTAAAGATTGGCCATGTGAGAGGTTGATCAAGACTAAGTGAAAGAGTGAATCAAGTTGATCAACACACAAAGCGTAGAAGATGTACCAAGAGGGATCAAGTGATCCCATGGTATGGTAAGCGTTACCAATTACTCATTGTGTACTAACCCATGGTCTTTTCGAGAGTTATTTGTGGGGTTAGGTTGCGGTGTGTGATAACCCACAACTGTAGGGGATCGCAACAGTTTTTGAGGGTAAAGTATTCATCCCAAATTTATTGATTCGACACAAGGGGAGCCAAAGAATACTCTTAAGTACTAGCAGCTGAGTTGTCAATTCAACCACACCTGGAAACTTAGTATCTACAGCAAGATAGTTTACTAGCAAAGTAATATGATAGTAGCGGTAGCAACAATAAAAGTAACGATAGTGTTTTTGTAGTATTAGTAATAGTAGCAGCGGAAAAGTAAATAAGCAAAAAGCAATATATGAAAAGCTCGTAGGCATTGGATCGGTGATGGGAAATTATGTCGGATGCAATTCATCATGTAGAAGTTATAACCTAGGGTGAGACAAAACTAGCTCCAGTTCATCAATGCAATGTAGGCATGTATTCCGAATATAGTCATACGTGCTTATGGAAAAGAACTTGCATGACATCTTTTGTCCTACCCTCCCGTGGCAGCGGGGTCCTATTGAAAACTAAGGGATATTAAGGCCTCCTTTTAATAGAGTATCGGACAAAAGCATTAACACATAGTCAATACATGAACTCCTCAAACTATGGTCATCACCGGGAGTGGTCCCGATTATTGTCACTTCGGGGTTGCCGGATCATAACACATAGTATGTGACTATAGACTTGCAAGATAGGATCAAGAACACACATATATTCATGAAAATACAATAGGTTGAGATCTGAAATCATGGCACTCGGCCCTAGTGACAAGCATTTAGCATAGCAAAGTCATAGCAGCATCAATCTCAGAACATAGTGGATACTAGGGATCAAACCCTAACAAAACTAACTCGATTACATGATAGATCCCATCCAACCCATCACCGTCCAGCAAGCCTACGATAGAATTACTCACACACGACGATGAGCATCATGAAATTGGTGATGGAGGAAGGTTGATGATGACGATGGCGACGATCTCCACTCTCCGGAGCCCCAAACGGACTCAAGATCAGCCCTCCCGAGAGAGATTAGTGCTTGTCGGCGGCTCTGTATCGTAAAACGTGATAATTCTTTCTCTCTGATTTTTTCTACCTGAAAGTGAATATATAGGATCTGGGGATACGTTGGTGGAGCACCAGGGGGCACACGAGGCAGGGGGCGCGCCCTAGGGGGGGCGCCCCCCCACCCTCGTGGACAGGGTGTGGGCCCCCTGGTCTGGATCTTCTTGCCGGTATTTTTTATATTTTCCAAAATAATTCTCCATGGATTTTCAGGTCATTCCGAGAAATTTTTATTTCTGCACAAAAAACAACACCATGGAAGTTCTGCTGAAAATAGCATCAGTCCGGGTTAGTTCCATTCAAATCATGCAAGTTAGAGTCCAAAAAATGGGCAAAAGTGTTTGTAAAAGTAGATACGTTGGAGACGTATCAACTCCCCCATGCTTAAACCTTTGCTTGTCCTCAAGCATTTCAGTTGATAAACTGAAAGTGATAAAGAAAACTTTGACAAACTCTGTTTGCTCTTGTTGTTGTAAATATGTAAGCCGACATTCATGTCTTTAGCAATAATCATGAACTAACCACATTCACAATAACTTTCAGGTCTCATGTCTACTCACATCAATGGCATAATCAACTAACGTGCAATAATAATAAACCTCGGATGACAACACTTTCTCAAAACAATCATGATATGATATAACAAGATGGTATCTTGCTAGCCCTTTTTGAGACCGCAAAACTTAAATGTAGAGCACCTTTAAAGATCAAGGACTGACTAGACATTGTAATTCATGGTAAAAGAGATCCAGTCATGATCATACTCAATGAAAATTAATAGTAACACATGCAAATGACAGAGGTGCCCTCCTACTGGTGATCTTTGATAAGAGGATGATGACTCTACATAAAAGTAAATAGATAGGCCCTTCGTAGAGGGAAGCGGGGATTTGTAGAGGTGCCAGAGCTCGATTTTTAAATAGAGATGAATAACATTTTGAGCGGTATACTTTCATTGTCAACATAACAACCAAGAATCTGGATATATCCCATGCTACGCACATTATAGGTGGTTCCCAAACAGAATGGTAAAGTTTATACTCCCCCATCCACCAACAAGCACACTCCACGGCCATCCGAATCCACGGGGTACCATCCAAATAAGCAACAGCCCTGGGGGAGTTTTGTTTAATTATAATGATTTGAGCATGGGACTGGGCATCCCGGTTACCAGCCATTTTCTCAAGAATGATGAGTGGAGTCCACTCATCGTGAGAATAACCCACCTAGCATCGAAGATATAGATAGCCCTAGTTGATACATGAGCTGTTCGAGCATACAAAACATAATTTCATTTGAAGGTTTAGAGTTTGGCACATACAAATTTACTTGGAACGGTAGGTAAATACCGCATATATGAAGGTATGGTGGACTCATGTGGAATAACCTTGGGGTTTATGGAAGTGGATGCACAAGCAGTATTCCCACTTAGTACAAGTGAAGGCTAGAAGGAGACTGGGAAGCGACCAGCTAGAGAGCAACAACGGTTATGAACATGCATTAAAATTAATCAACAATGAATGCAAACATGAGTAGGATATAAATCATCATGAATATAGATATCGTGGAGGCTATGTTGATTTTGTTTCAACTACATGCGTGAACATGTGCCAAGTCAGATCACTTGAATCGTTCAAAGGAGGATACCACTCCATCATACCACATCACAACTATTTTAATTTTCATGTTGGCACGCAAGATAGACCATTATAAACTCTCAGCTAATTAAGCATGGCAAAAGCAGCTATGATCTCTAATTGTCATTGCAAGCATGTTTTATTCATAACAAGCTGAATCAGGAACGATGAACTATCATATTTACAAAACAAGAGAGGTGGAGTTCATACCAGCTTTTCTCATCTCAAATAGTTCATCATATAGCATCCTTATTGCCTTTCACTCGCACGACCGAACGGTGTGGATAATAATAATAGTGCACGTGCATTGGACTAAGCTGGAATCTGCAGGCATTTAATACAAGAGAGAAGAAAAGGTAATATGGCTCAAGGTTAAATTAACAATAAAGCTTATGAGAGCCACTAAGCAATTTAAATCATGGTTTTCTACTCTTGACCCCCAAAGAGAAGAAAAGAAACTATTTACACGGGAAAGCTCCCAACAAGCAAAGGAAGAATGGGAAATATTTTTGGGTTCTTTTCTTTTTAATTACTACTACAAGGAAAGTAACTAGCTAGAAGCAACAACTAATATTTTTTGTTTTTCTTAAGGTTTTTCTAGTACACGAGAAAAAGACTAAGAAAAAGAAATGAAACTAAGCATGGATGGTACAATGAAAGAGTGTGAGCACCGACAACTAGAATAAGTGTGTGAACATGAATGTAAAGTCTGTGAGAAACACGTACTCCCCCAAGCTTAGGCTTTTGGCCTAAGTTGGTCTATGGCCAGTATTGGACTGATGGATATCCAAAGTCGTAGTTAGGGTTGTACTGGGATGCAGCTGCTATTGCATGCTGAGCCGCAGCTCGAAGGCAGACTGCTTCCGTCATATTATGGTACACATTTGCCTCCTCCATGGTTATAGTGTATCTCCCTTTTGCCTAAAAGTGAAACAAAGTAGGGGCAGGAAGAACAATAGGGATGGCATGACGCCTATTAAAGATTAGTCGATATTGGACGGATTGATCATCCCTCTCTATAAACCGGTGACTAGTCATAGCATGGCAATCCAAATGAGCAGGAGGTAAAATTTCATCATTCTCATGCACAGGTACACCAAGACAGCGGGCTATGCGAGTGGCATAAATCCCACCAAATAGATCTCCATGCATACCATTATGGTGCAGTCTACGTGCAACAATGGTTCCCAAGTTATATTGTCTATCACCTAATACAACACTCTTGAGAACACTTAGATCAAGGACACACATGTGGCAAGCCTCCTCTTTACCATTTATGCATCTACCAATAAAGAGAGCAAAGTAATGAATAGCAGGAAAATAAATGCTCCCTATGGTAGCCTGTGTAGTTTCTCTAGGTTCCCCCATAGTGATATTAGCAAGAAAATCTTTAAATTCAGATTTGCGAGGGTCACCCATACTGCCCCACTGCGGGAGCTTACAAGCATCTTTAAAATCCTCTAAGTCCATGGTATAAGATTTATCATAAAGATCAAACAGAACATTGTGAGAATTACGTGAAGATGAAAATTTAAACCTTCTAACAAAGGTATCAGTTAAGCCACGGTATTGAGGGCACTTATCTTGTATGAAGCCCTCGAGGTCAGCATTGCGCACATATGCGTAAAATTCGTCCTTGATGCCAACCTAATCCATAAAGTCATCTGACGGCCATTCACAAGGCCGCACGTCAGCATCCCTCGGTAGTTCATCATCCGGCTCACGGAACACGAGCCTCAATTCCTGCTTCCTTGAGGAACCACCTTGGAAGATTTGCCTATGCATTTTTCTGAAATTTTTAGTAACTCAAAATAAAAGTTATCCAAACTCAACAAGATTGATAGAAACAACTCCTACTAGTGCCTAGAGACTTTATCATGCATTAGAACTACTTGGGACCAAGCAAATTTGACATGCAAGCACAAGAACAAGGTCACCACAGCAGCAAAACTTTGCAATAAACAAAGCACTAGAACAAAAACTAATTGGACCAATGGAGGAGTCACATACCAAGTAACAATCTCCCCAAACAGTTTGGTGAATGGTGCTTTAAGCAAGGAGATCGAAAATGGCAGCAAGATGAGCTAGAACTCGGGTTTGAGCTGGTTGGTCATTTTTTTGGGAGGAAGAAGAAGAGTGTGGGTGCAGGAATAAGTGGAGGGTTGCCACGTGGGGCCCATGAGGTAGGGGCGCGCCCTGTACCCTCGTGGCCAGGTGCTGGCTCCCCTCGGTGTGTGTTCTGTGCCATATTTTCTCAAATATTCCAGAAAAAATCTTATTTAATTTTTAGGGCATTTGGAGAACTTTTATTTTCGGGGTATTTTTTTATTGCGCGGATAAGTCTGGAAACAGACAGAAAATACTATTTTTGCTTTATTTATCCTAATTAACAGAAAGTAAAAGGAGGGTACAGAAGGTTTTGCTATCTAGATTCACCCATCCCATGCTCATCAAAAGGAATCAATTAACAAGGTTGATCAGGTCTTGTTAATAACTTTTTCTGAATAACATGAAACCGGAGAATTTTCGAACAACACTAGGTTACCTCAATGGGGATATGTATGTCCCCAACAATAAGAATGTCATATGCCTTCTTGACAGTAGGAAGAGGAAATTCAAAACCTCCAATAGTAATAGTTGAAATTTTTCCAATATAATTGATACTGTGGACCTGAGGTTGTTTCCTCGGAAACTGTACCGTTTGCTCATTACCATTGACATGAAAAGTGACATTGCCTTTGTTGCAATCAATAACAGCCCGTGCAGTATTCAAAAAGGGTCTACCAAGGATAATAGACATACTATCGTCCTCGGGAATATCAAGTATAACAAAGTCTGTTAGAATAGTAACGTTTGCAACCACAACAGGCACATCCTCACAAATACCGACAGGTATAGCAGTTGATTTATCAGCCATTTGCAAAGATATTTCAGTAGGTGTCAACTTACTCAAGTCAAGTCTACGATATAAAGAGAGAGGCATAACACTAACACCGGCTCCAAGATCACATAAAGCAGTTTTAACATAGTTTCTCTTAATGGAGCAAGGTATAGTAGGTACTCCTGGATCTCCTAGTTTCTTAGGTATTCCACCTTTAAAAGTGTAATTAGCAAGCATGGCGGAAATTTCTACTTTAGGTATTTTTCTTTTATTGGTAATAATATATTTCATATACTTAGCATAAGGATTTGTTTTAACCACATCAGTCAAACGCATACGCAAAAAGATAGGTCTAATCATTTCAGCAAAGCACTCAAAATCCACATCATCCTTTTTCTTGGATGGTTTCGGAGGAAAAGGCATGGGTTTCTGAACCCTTGGTTCTCTTTCCCTACCGTGCTTCCTAGCACCAAAGTATCTCTTATCATAACGTTCATTCTTTGATTGTGGGTTATCAAGATCAACAGTTGGTTCAATCTCTACAACATTATCATTACTTGGTTGAGCATCATCATGAACATCATCATTAATATTATCACTAGGGTCAATCTCTACCAGATTGTATCTCAACATTAGAAACAGATATATCATTGGGATTCTCAGGTGTGTCAGCTACAGGTTCACCAGAAGCATGCAAAGTTCTATCATTTTTCTTTTTCTTCTTCTTAGAAGAACTAGGTGCATCTCAATTAGCTCTTTGAGAATCTTTCTCAATTCTCTTAGGGTGGCCTTCAGGATACAGAGGTTCCTGGGTCATTTTACCACCTCTAGTTGCAACTCTAACAGCATAGTCATTATTCTTACTATTTAATTCATTGAGCAAATCATTCTGAGCCTTAAGTACTTAATCTACTTGAGTGGTAACCATGGAAGCATGTATACCAATAAGTTTCAGTTCACCTTTAACTCTAGACAGATAATCACTCAAGCATTCAATCATAAAAGCATTGTGTTGCATTTGTCTACCAACATAAGCATTGAAGTTTTCTTGTTTCACAATGAAATTGTCAAACTCATCTAAGCATTGGCTAGCAGACTTATAACGGGGAATATCACCTTCATCAAATCTATAAAGAGAATTTACCTTTACTACCTGTATCGGATTACCAAGACCATGTATTTCTTCAATAGTTGGTAAATTCTTAACATCTTCAGCTTTAATACCTTTTTCTTTCATAGATTTCTTTGCCTCTTCCATATTGTCGGTGTACAAAACGAGGGGTACACTTTTTGTACCCCTATGACTGTGCACGGGCAGTCTAATCCACGGGCACCACCACACCAAGCACATCAGGGGAGGTGAGCCAAGGTAAGACCGAAGCTCGATGGAACTGGAGCAACGCCAAGAACAAGACCACAAAGAGCAAAGGGATGAAGAGGCTTCCCTTGGCAAGATCCTTGCCGGGAACCAGTTTCAGCAGCCCTAGCAAGATCCTTGCCGGGGCCGGCTCTGGAAGCCCCGGCAAGACCCTTGCCACGGCAGCTCGCTCCACACCTACGGAGCGGATCACCCTTGAGTCCACTGCCCCCATGGGGCAAGGATTCGGGAGATATCCCCGTGGTGGCATGCAGATCTTTGTGAAGACATTCAAGGATAGATTCACACACTAAGAGGACGACGACCCTTGGCGGGATCCCAGCCAAGGAGGACCACAAGGCCTCCGGCAAGCACCTTGCCGGGGATGACAGCAGGCGCCGAGGCAAGACCCTTGTCGGGCGCCCCGGCAAGGCCCT
This sequence comes from Secale cereale, assembly GCA_902687465.1. Classification (NCBI taxonomy): domain Eukaryota; kingdom Viridiplantae; phylum Streptophyta; class Magnoliopsida; order Poales; family Poaceae; genus Secale; species Secale cereale. Next base: position 767,653,732 of record LR738711.1, on the reverse strand, counting down.
TGCCGAGGACACCCGCAGGGCCACCGTCAGGCCCGTGCGAACTGAGTTTCCACCGCCCCATGCAGCTGCCAACCCAACCAGCTGGGCAGGCTCCTGCGTGGCAACATGCAGATCTTCATGGAGACCCGCCGTTGCGCCACCTCAGCTGCCTGCCTGCCTACATGGCACCTCAGGCACCGCTGGCCAGGGCGCGTGTCAACACAAGGAGGAGCGGCGACGGACAAGACGGATGTCTCCCCTCGTCCCCGATAAAGCAAGGACACCTAAGCCAAGTGCATTAAATGCGCCTTGTCCTGTAATGCGAGGGATAACCTCGCATCACTGTACTCTTTCCACCTCCTGTGTGCCACTGTGGCAACCCCTTTTTCCTATAAAAGGAGGCCCGAGGCGACCAGGATAAGGATTCGGCTCTTTAGAACTCCTCACGACTCGGCTTTCGGAGCTCCTCACTAGCTGAAGAACACAAACATATAATCCACCAAAGAAGGAGTAGGGTTTTACGCATCTTTGCGGCACGAACCTGGATAAAGGAGCCGTGTGCTAACTGTTAGATCCGCTCTTCTCTCAACCCCGCGCCCCGCAACCGTAGTAGGGATTCTTGTGATCCCATAGGTGTCGATCCAAATACGCTGACATCTTTGGCGCGCCAGGTAGGGGGATCAGTTGTGAGAATCAGCTTTAGCAGTTAGTTCGGTGCTCCTTCATCATCATGGCGCCCAAGAAGACGACAACGGTGGCGGTTGGCCAGTCGAAAGACGGACAGCCCGTCCCGACACGGGCGAGCAGCGGACCGGTCGCGGAAAGGACCCGGGGCGCTGCTCGCGAACACCAACGCCGTCCCAGCAGCCAGAGTTTGGGAGGTGGCGATGTTTGTGCGCCTGGTAACGGGCTGCCCACCGCCAGTTCCAAAGATGGAGCCAGGCCCTCCACGGGTGGCGCGGGGCCTTCCTAGGTCGCTACCGCATCACCCGAAGGCGACGCAAGGGCCTCCAGAACTCCCACGCCGGTGCCAACGGCGCGCTCCTCTCAAGTAGCACGCGACGAACGGTGTCGTCACCCCGAAGATCCCGGGCGTCGCCATGGGAAGAGCCCCGAGCGCCACTCCCGGGACGTAGAAGACCTGCCCGCCCGCCGAAGCACTGGTGGAGACGGTATGCGACCGCGGGATCGTGATGGGGCTCCTCCTAACACGGTCAGGGGTCGAAGCGCGTCGTGGTCCGTGCAGGTTTCGCTACCGTTGACCCCAGCCGAAGACCTGGCGCGCGCGCAGTTGCTCCTCGACATTCCTCCCGTTACGGGGAAACTCGATGAATGGAGAGCCACCATCCGAAGCCTTGTCACCGTCGCCAACAAGGATGAACCAAATCTAGCGGAGCTCCTGGGTCGACGCTCCGATGGAGTCCCATGCACCAGCGGCGGGAGGGCTGGCAGTGCCGTGGCTACGGTGCATTCGCCTCCTCCTTGCCCGGTGCCGCATGCGTCAACTCGTCGGGACGTCGCAGGCGACGCCATTTCCATAGCATCGTCCGACCCACGGACCCACGGCGACCAGCGTCAAGTTCTTCAGGAGCGAGCTCATGTAGACGCTCGACCCACCATCGAGCGTCGGCGCGGAGCGCGCCACCAGTCAGACAGGCGAGCGGGGCCTGCTGTGGACCGCCCAACACCAGAGAGCCCTGGGGGTCTACCTTACGAGGTAGGCTGTCTGGCTTTTACCCGTGAGCTGCGGCAGTTCCAGTGGCCCTCTCATCGCACCTTCAAGCCTGATGTTGGCGAGAAGTACAACGGCAAGACCCACCCGTCGGAGTTCCTCACCATCTACACCATCGCGATGCAAGCCGCCAGGGCCCGCGACGATAAGGTGCTTGCGAATTACTCGTTGGCTCTTAAACCTAACGCTTTGTCGTGGTTGATGCACTTGCCAGTAGACTCTATTTCCTCCTGGTCCGACTTGTGCCATGAGTTCGTTGGCGCCTTTTCTGGAGGTCACCAAGCCCATGGCTAAGCGAGTGACTTGCACGTCATACCCCAGAAGGAAGGCGAGAGTCTGCGCAAGTACATACAAAGGTTTAGCCGGGTGCAGTACAACATCCCTGATGTTCACCCTGCCGCCATCATCAGTGCGTTCCATCAGAACGTGCGTAACCGCAAGATGCGTGAAGAACTGGCGATGACCAAGGTGAAAGATGTGGCAGAACTCTATGTTCTCGCTGACAGATGTGCCCGGGCTGAAGAGGGAAGGAAGTACCCCGGCGAAGGTGCCGGCACGGAAACCGACTCTTCAGATGACGATACTACCACCCAGGCAAAGAAAGGTCGGCACCACAACAGGAAGCGCAAGGGTAAAGACGTGCTTGCCGTCGAGGGATCTGATGACACCGGCTCCGCCAAGAAAACCAGGGCGGGTGACCCCGGCAAGGAAATTGCCGGGTGTGTTGCCTGCCGGGCCTTGGCGGCTGCCGAGAAGCCAGGAAACTCCGGCAAGCGATATTGCAAGATCCATCGCACCAAGGGCCATGATCTCCAGGACTGCCGACAGGTTGAGCTCCTTGCTGAGAAGTAGAGGGCTGAATATGAGAGGCGAGACAAGGAGAAGGTCCAGGATGGTGCTGAAGGGTCCGGCAAGAAGCGTGACGGCCAAGCAGGCCGTCGTGGCAAAGATAAACAACAGGAGAGGCCCGCCCGGGGCCATGACAGTAGGCCCGAAGACGACGATCACGAGGACGACGAGTCCGACGACCAAGAATTTCAGAAAGCTACGGAGGCCATGTGCGTCGACGGCGGCGCCTCCCTGCATACTTCTCACCGCCAACTTAAACAGTGGGCGTGTGAGATTACAGCAGCGGAGCCGTCGTCCGGTGCCCAAAAGCCGCTGAAATGGTCCAGCACACCTATCATCTTTGCGCTGAGGATCACCATGATCGCACTACTGCGGTCGGGTGCTTGCCATTGTTGGTTTCGCCAACAATACGTAACCTCAAAGTGACAAAGATGCTAGTCGACGGCGGGGCCGGTCTGAACCTACTCTCGCCCACCGTGATCGAGAAGCTGCAAGTTCCTGATGGAGACCTCGAAGAGATAGGCACGTTTCAGGGGGTCAACCCGGGGAGGAGCCAACCAAAGGGGAAGGTCACGCTGCCCGTGACTTTTGGAAGTGATCTGAACTATAGGACGAAGAGGATTGTGTTCGATGTTGCCAATATCCCCTTGCCCGACAATGGGATCCTTGGCCGCCCAGCGCTGGCCAAGTTCATGGCAGCGTCACACTACGCCTACAACACCCTGAAGATGCAAGGACCTATGACGATCATCACCAACCCTCCGATAAGAAAGATGCGCTGATCTGTGCTGACCAACTGTACCAGCAAGCGGTCGTAGTAGCTGCCGCTACGAGGGCACTTGCTCATGCCACTGGAGCCCCGGGAGGGAAGAAGAAGAAGACCGGTGAGACCTGAGACACCCACTCCGGCAAGCGCACCTCTTCGGAGTGCTGTGCTCACGTCGAGGACGTGCCAGAGAGCTCCACCAGAGAGAAGAAGGCCGGTGAGACCTCGGACACCCACTCCGGCAAGCGCACCTCTTCGGAGTGTCGTGCTCCCGTCGAGGACGTGCCAGAGAGCTCCACCGGCAGGAACAAGAGGTCCAGAGCCACGCCGCCGGGAACCAAGAAGGTTTCCGTCAAGGAGGACGACACAGGAGGGGCTTTCACCATAAGCTCCTCCCTTGACGACAAATAGGAAGACGCGCTCATCTCGTTCCTGCGGGCGAATGTCGACGTGTTTGCATGGCAAGCATCCGACATCCCCGGCGTTCCCAGGGAGGTGATCGAGCACCACCTTGTTGTCTGTCCCCATGCGCGGCCCGTCAAGCAGAAGGTCAGGAAGCAAGCTTTGGAACGGCAAGAGTTCATCACAGAGGAGATCCGAAAATTAGAAGCTGCGGGTTTGGTAAGGGGGGTGCTCCATCCAACGTGGTTGGCCAATCCAGTGGTAGTGCGCAAGGCAAATGGGAAGTGGAGGATGTGTATTGATTACACAGATATCAATAAAGCTTGTCCCAAGGACCCCTTCCAGTTGCCGCGCATCGACCAGATTGTTGACTCCATGGCTGGGTGCGACCTGCTGTCATTCCTTGATGCCTACTCCGGCTACCACCAAATCTTCATGGCAAGAGAAGACGAAGAGAAGACATCATTCATCACCCCATGTGGCACGTACTATTTCATAGGAATGCCTTTCGGGTTTAACAATACCGGCTCGACGTTTGCAAGGGCAGTCCAGATTGGTTTTGAACCCCAACTCCATAGAAATATGGAGGCTTATATGGATGATATAGTGGTCAAAACCAAGAACAGGGCAACCCTTATACCGGATTTACAAGAAACTTCATCAACCAGCTCAAGCCCTTCAAACCATTCCTCTCTCCTGGCCCTTCTCGGTCTGGGGGCTCGACATACTGGGCCCTTTCCCTCGTGTTGTCGGGGGCTTTGAATACTTGTACGTTGCAATCGACAAGTTCACAAAGTGGCCAGAGGTAGAGGCAGTGAGGAAGGTCACTGCTCAGTCAGCCGTCAAGTTCTTCAAGGGACTAGTGTGCCGTTTTGGTGTACCCAACAGGATCATCACCGACAACGGCACGCAGTTCACAAGCCGCACCTTCATGCAATATACCCAAGACCTCGGCAGCAAAGTCTGTTTCTCTTCCGTTGCTCACCCCCAAAGCAATGGTCGGGCTGAGAGGGCAAACGCTGAAGTGCTGCGAGGGTTAAGGACAAAGACCTTTGACAGGCTGCACAAGAGCGGGAGGCGCTGGATTGATGAGTTGCCGGCAGATATTTGGTCGATCAGAACGATGCCAAATCGAGCCACCGGCCAGACATCCTTCGCCCTGATATACGGGGCAGAAGCAATTCTCCCACTGAACTCATATACGGGTAACCTCTAGTGCTCGCTTATGATGAGCTTGAGCAAGAGCAACTGCGGCAAGAGGACGCAACGCTCCTTGAGGAAGATCGTCTTCGGGCGGCTGTGAGAGCAGCACGCTACCAGCAAGCCTTGCGCCGCTACCATAGCCGCAAGGTCCGTGCCCGAAGCTTTGAGGAAGGCGGCGTTGTTCTCCGGCGCGTTCAATCGGCCAGGAATACGAACAAGTTGACGCCGAAGTGGGAAGGCCCTTATCGGGTAATACGAGTCACCAGGCCTGGCGCAGTCCGCCTGGAGACCGAAAATGCCATTCCGGTGAGCAATTCCTGGAACATTGAGCATCTTCGCAAGTTTTACCCATAAGGCGCGGCTTGCTGGGCCGCCCGGCAAGCCACCCTTTTGTACAAGCCTTACCGGCAAGGCATGTAACCCTTTGTACAAAGCCAGGCGCAGATCCTGAACATAAATAAATGAAGCGCTGGCAGCCTAAGTTATAACATGCATGCTGAGTCGAGTCTCGTCCTTGGTTAGGGTTGATAGTGCTTAGCGGCTGCTAACCCCTAGCTTAGAGGTCGAGTTTGCGTCTCTTTGTCTTTCCTCTATCTCCTTTGGTTCACAGGACGCACAGACATCCTTGCCGAGGCCACTTGGGGAGAAGAAAGATGAATAGATCAGCATCAAGGCCCCGGCAAGCCAGTGTTACCGGGGGCTACAAGAGCAAAGATTCGCCCACGGCGAACCAGGGTTGCCGGGGGCTGCGGCTTCAGATAAGTTCTTCGTCCCCTATCATGCATTCCATTATGGACTAAGGTATGTGAAATCTCATTCTTTTCCTTAAGCTACCGTGCTCCCATAACTCTAAGTCCTTGGGCTCGTTCCTAGGACTAAGTTTGGTCGTAGTCGTGGCAGCGAAAAGGTGAGATGAGGAGCCTAAGACCACTTCATCCCTGCCTCCGCCAAGGGCGTGAGAAAGTTCGAGCGAAGTAGGGAGACGGCAAGGCCTATTCCCGGGCAAGAAAATGTTTATCTTAGAGATATCAGGGATTTATTCCCTGTTGTGGGTTCTACCTGCGAACAAATGACCCGGCAAACATTCCTTTTTCATTAAAAACATTCCACTCAGGCACAATCCATAGGGAATGAAAAACATGAACAAGGAGATTACAAGTTTTAAACTTAACAGATGCCCGAAGGCTTGCAAACTAAAAAGAAATCAGATGCCCGTAATGCCTTTCCTGTCCCTCTCCTCAGGAGGTAGGTCAAGGAGGCAAGAAGGGCAAAAGGGGCGCCTAGGCGAGCTACGGGTGGCAGAAGACACCAAGAGGACATCTCGGTGGCTGCCCAAGGGCTGGACGGTGATGACGGTGCCGGAGGCAGAGGTTGAAGACGAGGCGACAGGACGTCAGTACGCATCGAAGGCGTCGGTGCCCGCGTACTCCGACATGACGACCTTGCCGCCTACCTTCTTCCTCTTCCTCTTCCGCAGCCTCCCTACGCCAACCGCCAAGGAGGCGGCCCCGAGAAGTTCAAGGAGCTGGCGACGCGGATGATGGGGTCGCCGGTGACACCAGGAGCGGCGCCCGACACCTAGTCGGACCCGTCATCCTGCCGTCAACCACCCTCGTCGTCGCTGCCGCTGTCCTCCTCGTCACCCTCGTTCGAGGAGGAGTCTTCGTCATCGGAGGAGCTCTCCACGCAGCACCTCGCACGAGTCCCGAAGTGCCCGAAGACCTTGACGGAGAGATGGCTGTCCTCCATCAACTTGAAATGGAGGGTGAGCCCATCCGTCAGGCTGTGGATGCGAGCGAACGTCTTCCATCCTTGACGAAGATACATCACATGAGGGGAAGGGAAGTCGACGCGGACCGGCGTGCCACTGATCCCGCAGCCCATCATGTGCAGCCGCAGCGACTCCGGCGGATCCACCTCCATCTCCCGCGCAAATGGGGTCGGGAGACGAAGGCGACGGCGTGGCGGCCGCCGCAGCCTGACGAAGAACTCACAAGGGTCATCCCCAATATGGCCTTCCATTGGAGGAGGGGCTGCTGGCGGGGGCGAGGCCGGCGGGCCGCCCCGTCCTCCTCTTCCCCGAGCACCCCGGCCTCGCCCACGGCCTCGCCCCCTCCCTCTTCCCCTCGTGGCCGGTTCTGCCACCGCAGGTGCAGGAGAAGGAGGGACGCATTGTCGAGCAGCGACCCTCGCCACCACCGTTTAAGAGCCAGGATTTCCTCTCTCCATGGCGAACAGAAGAGACGAGCAGAAGCTGAAGGAGAAAGAAGATGGAGGAGTGCGGGGCACCGTCTCTTCCCTCTCGCTCTTTATAAAGGGGCAGGGCTGGGGCTCGACCGTCCCGCTCGGCCAATCAAGACGAGGAAGGCGGGGGAGCCGGGACCGACCCGCCGCCCCAACAAGCGACGTCTCGGTTTCCCGCCTCCACCGTTCACCACCTCAACCGCATGGAGGGCACGTGGCGGACGTGCAGAACCGAGGGGATGGGTGAGGCGACCTCTCCCCACCCCGTGATTATGGGGAGTGGACGCCTTGACGGCCGCGCCTCGGCCCCATTCAGTAAATGGGCCGCGCCTCCACGCCTCCCCCTGTTTATGGGGAAAGCGCGAAGTTGCCTCCGTTCACATTTACTACGACGTGATGCATGCCGGCGGAAACCGCCCCACGCATGCCGCCCATGTCACGCACGCCCCTCCACCCCGCGCCATGCGCGCGGGTCGTGGGACGCGCAGCGTGCGGAAAATCATACCACGGTGAGAACCGCCCCTCCTGCCTGCGCACCGTTCTGGGCCTAGGCCAACAACGCGTCGCGCTTATGTGTGGCCCAGGCACGGGGGCTCCTGTCGGTGTACAAAAAGAGGGGTAGACTTTTTGTACCCCTATGACTGTGCACGGGCAGTCTGAGCCACGGGCACCACCACACCAAGCACAGTAGGGGAGGTGAGCCAAGGTAACACCGAAGCTCGATGGAACGGGAGCAACGCCAAGAACAAGACCACAAAGAGCAAAGGGACGAAGCGGCTTCCCCCGGCAAGATCCTTGTCGGGAACCAGTTTCAGCAGCCCTGGCAAGATCCTTGCCAGGGCCGGCTCTGGCAGCCCCGGCAAGACCCTTGACGCGGCAGCTCGCCCCACGCCTACAGAGCAGGTCACCCTTGAGTCCACTGCCCCCATGGGGCAAGGATTCGGGAGATAGCTCCGTGGTGGCATGCAGATCTTTGTGAAGACATTCAAGGACAGATACACACACTAAGAGGACGACGACCCTTGGCGGGATCCCAGCCAAGGAGGACCACAAGGACTCTGGCAAGCACCTTGCCGGGGATGATAGCAGGCGCCGCGGCAAGACCCTTGCCGGGGGCCCCGGCAAGGCCCTTGCCGAGGACACCCGCAGGGCCACCGTCAGGCCCGCGCCAACTGAGTTTCCACCGCCCCATGCAGCTGCAAACCCAATCAGCTGGGCAGGCTCCTGCGTGGCAACATGCAGATCTTCGTGGAGACCCGCCGTTGCGCCACCTCAGCTGCCTGCCTGCCTACATGGCACCTCAGGCACCGCTGGCCAGGGCACGTGTCAACACAAGGAGGAGCGGCGACGGACAAGACGGACGTCTCCCCTCGTCCCCGATAAAGCAAGGACACCTAAGCCAAGCGCATTAAATGCGCCTTGTCCTGTAATGCGAGGGATAACCTCGCATCACTGTACCCTTTCCACCTCCTGTGTGCCACTGTGGCAACCCCTTTTTCCTATAAAAGGAGGCCCGAGGCGACCAGGAGAAGGATTCGGCTCTTTAGAACTCCTCACGACTCGGCTTTCGGAGCTCCTCACTAGCTGAAGAACACAAACATATAATCCACCAAAGCAGGAGTAGGGTTTTACGCATCTTTGTGGCCCGAACCTAGATAAAGGAGCCGTGTGCTAACTGTTAGATCCGCTCTTATCTCAACCCCGCGCCCCGCAACCGTAGTAGGGATTCTTGTGATCCCATAGGTGTCGATCCAAATACGCCGACACATATCTTCAGGACTGAGAAATAGAACACCTCTTTTCTTTGGAGTTGGCTTAGGGGCTGGTTCAGGAAGTGTCCAATTATTACATTGGCCAGCATATTATTCAATAGTAATTCAGCTTGATCAACTATTCTTTCCCTGAAAACACAACCAGCATAACTATCCAGGTGGTCTCGGGAAGCATCGGTTAGTCCATTATAAAAGACATCAAGTATATCGTTCCTCTCAAGAGGATGATCAGGCAAAGCATTAAGTAATTGGAGAAGCCTCCCCCAAGCTTGTGGGAGACTCTCTTCTTCTATCTGCACAAAGTTATAAATTTCCCGTAAGGCAGCTTGTTTCTTATGAGTGGGAAAATATTTATCAAAGAAGTAATACATCATATCCTGGGGACTACGCACACAACCAGGATCAAGAGAATTAAACCATGTCTTAGCATCACCCTTTAACGAGAAAGGAAATAGCTTAAGGATATAGTAGTAACGAATCTTTTCATCGTTGGTAAACAGGGTGGCTATATCATTCAACTTAGTAAGATGTGCCACAACAGTTTCAGACTCATAGCCATGGAAAGGATCAGATTCAACCAAAGTAAATAACTCAGGATCAACAGAGAACTCATAATCCTTATCGGTAAAACATATAGGTGAAGTAGCAAAAGCAGGGTTATGTTTCATTCTAGCATTCAAGGACTTTTCTTTCAGCTTAGCTAATAATTTCTTAAGATCATATCTATCGTCGCAAGCAAGAAGGTCTCTAGCAGTTTCTTCATCCATAACGTAACCCTCGGGAACAACAGACAATTCATATCTATTGGGAGAAGGTTCATCACCACTTTCATAAATACTATTAGTTTCAATATTTGCATTCTCCCTAAACTTAGCAATTTGTTCATCTAAAAATTCACCTAGTGGCACAGTACTATCAGGCATAGGAGTAGTTTTATCATACATAGCAGAAATGGCATCATCAAGAACATACGACATATCAGATTCAATAGCATGAGTAGGTGTTGCAAATTTATCCATAACAGATGGTGAATCAAGTGCAGAGCTAGATGGCAGTTCCATACCTCCCCTCGTAGTTGAGGGTAAGATCTTGGTTTCTAAGTCCTTCAAATTCTTCATAGTGATCAAAAAATATAAATCCCAAGTGACTTAAAGAATAGAGCTATGCTCCCCGGCAACGGCGCTAGAAAATAGTCTTGATAACCCACAAGTGTAGGGGATTGCAATAGTTTTTGAGGGTAAAGTATTCAGCCCAAATTTATTGATTCAACACAAGGGGAGCCAAAGAATACTCTTAAGTATTAGCAACCGAGTTGTCAATTCAACCACACCTGGAAACTTAGTATCTGCAGCAAGATAGTTTAGTAGCAAAGTAATATGATAGTAGCGGTAGCGGCAATAAAAGTAACGACAGTGTTTTTGTAATTTTTGTAATAGTAGAAGCGGAAAAGTAAATAAGCAACAAGCAATATATGAAAAGCTCGTTGGCATTGGATCGGTGATGGGAAATTATGTCGGATGCAATTCATCATGTAGAACTTATAACCTAGGGTGACACAGAACTAGCTCCAGTTCATCAATGCAATGTAGGCATGTATTCCGAATATAGTCATACGTGCTTATGGAAAAGAACTTGCATGACATCTTTTGTCCTACCATCCAGTGGCAGCGGGGTCCTATTGGAAACTAAGGAATATTAAGGCCTCCTTTTAATAGAGTACCGGACCAAAGCATTAACACATAGTGAATACATGAACTCCTCAAACTATGGTCATCACCGGGAGTGGTCCCGATTATTGTCACTTCGGGGTTGCCGGATCATAACACATAGTAGGTGACTATAGACTTGCAAGATAGGATCAAGAACACACATATATTCTTGAAAACATAATAGGTTCAGATCTGAAATCATGGCACTCTGGCCCTAGTGACAAGCATTAAGCATAGCAAAGTCATAGCAACATCAATCTCAGAACATAGTGGATACTAGGGATCAAACCCTAACAAAACTAACTCAATTACATGATAGATCCCATCCAACCCATCACCGTCCAGCAAGCCTACGATGGAATTACTCATGCACGGCGATGAGCATAATGAAATTGGCGATGGAGGAAGGTTGATGATGACGATGGCGCCGATCTCCACTCTCCGGAGCCCCGAACGGACTCCAGATCAACCCTCCCAAGAGATATTAGGGCTTGGCAGTGGCTCCATATCGTAAAGCGCGATAATTCTTTTTTCTGATTTTTTCTCCCCGAAAGCGAATATATAGGATCTGGGGATACGTCAGTGGAGCACCAGGGGACCCATGAGGCAGGGGGCGCGCCCCCCACCCTCGTGGACAGGGTGTGGTCCCCCTGGTCTGGATCTTTTTGCCGGTATGTTTTATATTTTCCAAAATAATTCTCCGTGGATTTTCAAGTCATTCCGAGAACTTTTTATTTCTGCACAAAAAACAACACCATGGCAGTTCTGCTGAAAATAGCGTTAGTCTGGGTTAGTTCTATTAAAATCATGGAAGTTAGAGTTCAAAACATGGGCAAAAGTGTTTGGAAAAGTAGATACGTTGGAGACGTATCAGTGTGCAAGTTCAATTGATGCATCACGAGGAGATCATGTGCTTGAAGCTTGCCGTCAATTGTGCTAACAATGGACTTGTGAAGATATGCCGAAGAGTGGCTCACCCATAGTGGAGTATGGGGGAGAAATCTAGTAGTCTTCACCGAGCCAATGCAATCATGAAAGGTGGTCCAACTTGAGGAAGTTAAGATCGTCTACATCTAGCTCAAGTGGACTTTCTGCAAGGCAAAGGTTTGCCCTTGATAGGTTTTCTATTTTACCGGTCTCATGGTGGTAGTTGGGAGACCGGGTTATAGGATCGATTGTCGTACTATCAAGGGGGGCTCTCAATGAGTAGCTTGATCGTATCGTTCGTAGAGATCTCAAACCATTGCATGCTTGCATCATCTTTATTGGTTCTTGTTTGGTTCTTCTCCTTGTGAGATTTGGAGCTTATGGTCATTTTCATGACAAGCTCGGGTTCATCGAAAACAGAGTTCACATGCATCTTCTATGATGTTTTCGATGTTGGGGTTTTTGCTGTTTCTCTTTGTGAGTCTTAGAGCTTATGGTCATCTTGATGACAAGCTCGAGTTCATTGAAAACAGAGTTCACATGCATCTTCTAAGATGTATTCGATGTTGGATGTTTTGCCAGTTCTTCTCTGATAGAGGATTCATTCATCCATATCTTAGGCATACCTCCATGCCTCTTATTACTATAACCAACAAGCTTGAGTTTGCTCAATCCGGAGCTCATTTGCACAAGTTATGGCAGTTCTGGTTTTATTGCATCCTTTTGTGTCTTTAGCTACGATATGAAGGCGGCCAAGTCCTAAAGCCTCAGTGGTGTGCGGTAGTACCGCTCAAGGGAGCGGTAGTACCACAGGAGCTAGCGGTAGTACCACTCCTAGTGAGCGGTTGTATCGCTGCCCCAGCCCTGATGCAAACACGGATGTCTGGAAGTAGGCGCGGATGTAATTTTTTACATCCGCCCTCATGCGGTAGTACCGTGACTCCTGTCCGGTACTACCGTGCCGGACTTTCGCTAGCTCCAATCTCAGCGGAAGTAGGCGCAGATGTGATTTATTACTTCCGTGCATTTCCAGTACTAGTTGATGACTGCATTACGGTAGTACCGTAAGGGCGCGTGGTAGTACCGCTCCGGCGGTTCTACCTCTCGTTGTCCTGTGCAACAGGCCCTCATCTGGACACTGTCGCGCAAGCTGTAGTACCGCACCGCCATGCAGTAGTACCGCATGGCCTTGCGGTAGTACCACAAGTTTGGTGTGGTAGTACGGCGTCACACGTGCTGAGAGAGGGGATAATGGTTGGATTCTTTCCTCTCCTATAAAAGGGGGTCTTCTTCCCCACTGAACCTAATTCTTTTGAGCTGGTGTTCTTCCCCCATTGTTGACCTTCTTCGAGCTTGCTATCTCTCAATCCCTCCATGGATTCTTGCTAGTTTTGGGGGGAAAAGAGAGAGGAGATCTAGATCCACATTTCCACCAATCACTTTCTCCTCTTTGTGAGCGGAACCCTTTGGATCTATTTCTTGGAGTTCTTTGTGTTCTCTTCTCCGTTCTTCCTCTCATTTCCCTCCCTAGCATTAGTCGGTTTGGTGGGATTTGGGAGAGAAGGACTTGGGCACTCCTTGTGCCCTTGCCATTGCATTTTGTGCATCGGTATGAGTTCTCCACGGTGATACGTGGAGGTTACAAGTTGTGAAGCTAATTAGTCTTGGGTGCTTGGGCGCCATAGACGGTTGAGGTCACCTTGGAGCCATATTCCATTGTGGTGAAGCTTCGTGGTGTCGATGGGGATATAGCCCCAACCTTTGCGGTGTTCGGAGCTCAATCTTTGTGGTGTAAAGCTCCGGGAAAGCATCGGGGTCTCCAATTAGGTTGTGAAGATCGCCCCGAGCAATTTGACGGGTTCTGGTGACCGCCCCCACGGTTGCCAAAGTGTACGGGTTCGGTGACCTCCCCCAAGGGTCGCCATTTGTACGGGTTCGGTGACCGCCCTCAAGGGTGCCTTGGTGGAATCACGACATCTTGTATTGTGTGAGGGCGTGAGGAGATTATGGTGGCCCTAGTGGCTTCTTAGGGAGCATTGTGCCTCCACACTGCTCCAAACGGAGATTAGCATCCGCAAGGGTGTGAACTTCGAGATACATCATCGTCTCCTTGTTCCTCGGTTATCTCTGTTGATTATGGGCTCCGCAAACCCAAGAAGTTCGAACACAGGGGCGTGAACGAAGATCTCTCCTACTCATGTCTACCTAGCGTCTCGCCCTCGTCCGGTGAAGAGATTCAAGCGAACAACAAGTAAAGCACACGCGAATTTACCCAGATTCAGGCCACCTTGCGGTGTAAAAACCCTACTTCCTGCTTTGGTGGATTGGCCTCGGGAGGGCTTGACTATGAATGAGTACAGTGGTTCCTGAGCTCAGGAGGGTCAGGAGGCAAGGGTCCCTGCTCCTTTGTGCGAGGGTAGAGTTTCTGGATCTGATCCCCCCTCATAGTGGAGATCCTAGCTACTTATATAGGCGGCCATGGTCCTCTTCCCCCAAAATGTTTAGGCGGGAAGGGATCCCACAATGGCCATTTTGAGCGGGAACACAAGGACATTCCTATCCTCACAAAAGATGTCTTCCCCTGCAAAGGGGTCAGGCGGTGACGCGGTGGTGGTATTGGTGGTGACATCCTCCCTGTTGTTCTTGCGGTCTTCGGTCTTGTTACACCAATGGGGAAACCTTTGTCCTGCTTCTCGGGAACCTGCGCCTGCGCTGTCTCCTCTGCACCAAAACAACAACTGCGCCGCTGGCACGCGCTGGCACCCGCTGGCGCGGTGCGTCACTGCTTGCGTCACTACCTCCTCCTGAGGCAAGCTTAGCCTTGGATTCTCCGCCCCTCCGGAGCAACCTAGCTGAGGCCGCTCCTGAGGGGGTCTTAACGTCGTTCTCCTCGCGAGGTCTAGCCCCCTCGCAAGGGTCTTGAGCAGCTGGTCGATCATCTGGGCCGTACCAGGCCGTGGTAGGAGCGCGTCGCGGCCCGTAGACAGGCAACTCTTCGTACTCTGGTTCCCAGGGCGCCTACAGTAGCCCCCGGGCCGAAGGCGCGCATGGAGTTGGCTTCGGGGCGAAGCCTTAGTCGAGGACAAAGCGCCGCGGGCCCCAAACGGCTGCGGGCCAGGCTGGCGCCTGATGGTTGGATGGGACGTGGCGACTCTGCTCCCTACGTATTCCTGGTAACCGTGTGACTTGACAACTCCCCGGCGCAGATGACGGGGTATTTATGGATGTGACGCCAGTTAGAGCATGAGGTATTTGTAGAGTGCCAACCTTTGTGTGGAGGTCGGGGGCGCGCGATGGTTAACTCCTACCAACCTCCCCCCTAGAAGCATGTGTTGATTGCTTTGTTTTGATGACTTGTAGATTTTTTTAATAAGTATATGAGTTCTTATGACTAATCTTGAGTCCATGGATTATACGCACTCTCAACCTTCCACCATTGCTAGCCTCTCTTGTACCACGCAAATTTTGCCGGTGTCATAAACCCACTATATATCCTTCCTCAAAACAGCCACCATATTGTTCCTCAAAACAGCCACCATACCTACCTATCATGGCATTTCCATAGCCATTCCGAGATATATTGCCATGCAACTTTCCACCGTTTCGTTCATATGACACGCATCATATTGTCATATTTCCATTGCATGATCTTGTAGTAGACATCATATTTGTGGCAAAGCAACCATGCATAATTTTTATACATGCCACTCTTGTTTCATTGCACATACCGGTACACCGCCGGAGGCATTCATATAGAGTCATACTTTGTTGTTGTAGTATTGAGTTGTAATATCGTGGTGTAATGAAAGTGTGATGATCATCATTATTAGAGCATTGTCCCATGGGAGGAAAGGCTGAATCTATAAAGCACCTCCGCAAAAAAAGGAGAAAGGCCAAAGAAAAAAGAAAGGCCCAAAAAAGAAGAAGAAAAAAAAAACGAGACAAATGCTACTATCTTTTTCCACACTTGTGCTTCAATGTAGCACCATGTTCTTCATTGTAGAGAGTCTCATGTTCAGTCACTTTCATATACTAGTGGGAATTTTTGTTATAGAACTTGGCTTGTATATTCCAACAATGGGCTTCCTCAAATGCCCTAGGTCTTCGTGAGCAAGCAAGTTGGATGCACACCCACTAGTTTCTTTTGTTGAGCTTTCATTCATATTTAGCTCTAGTGCATCCGTTCCATGGCAATCCCTACTCACTCACATTGATATCTATTGATGGGCATCTCTATATCCCGTTGATACGTCTAGTCGATGTGAGACTATCTCCCTCCTTTTTGTCTTCTCCACAACCACCTCTATTCCACCCATAGTGCTATATCCATGGCTCACGCTCATGTATTGCATGAAAGTTGAAAGGTTTGAAAAGATAGAGTATGAAAACAAATGCTTGGATGTTTAATGGGCTTTATCATTCACTTTTATATAATTTTGGGGACTAACCTACTAAGCCAAAGGCCCAGTCCAGATTGCTGAGTCCAAACAGAATGAAACCTTCGCGATAGATATTTTTGGGGAAAATCACGCACGCGGAGCTTGAGGACCAAGTCAGGGGACAGAGAGGTGGCCCTTGAGGGTGGGGGCGCGCCCCCCTTCCCAGGGCGCGCCCCCTGCCTTGAGGCCCCCTCAAGTGGCCCCCGGTGCCCTCCTTCTTCCTATATAAGTCCACGTACCCTAGAAACTCCGTACGTAGAGAGAAAACCCTAATTCCGGCGCCGTAGCTTCTGTTCCCATGGAGATCCCATCTTGGAGCCTGTTCCGGAGCTCCACCGTAGGGGCATCCATCACGGAGGCCTTCATCATCATCATCATCGCCTTCACCACGAGTTGTGAGTAGTTTACCACAGACCTTCGGGTCCATAGCTAGTATTTGGATGGCTTCTTCTCTCTCTCTGGATCTCAATACAAAGTTCTCCTTGGTCTTCGAGGAGATCTATTCGATGTAATCTCTTTTTGCGGTGTGTTTGTCGAGATCCAATGAATTGTGAGTTTATGATCAAGGTTATCTATGAAAGATATTTGGTTCTTATCTGAACTTTTTATGTGTCCTCATAATATCCTTGCAAGTCTCTTCGAATTATTGGTTTGGTTTGGCCTACTAGATCTATAGTTCTCGCAATGGGAGAAGTGCTTGGCTTTGGGTTCAATCTTGCGGTCCTTTCCCAGTGACAGTAGGGGCAGCAAGGCACGTATTGTATTGTTTCCATCGAGGATAAAAAGATGGGGTTTACATCATATTGCTTGAGTTTATCCCTCTACATCATGTCATCTTTCTTAAGGCGTTACTCTGTTCTCATGAACTCAATACACTAGGTGCATGCTGGATAGCGGTCGATGTGTGGAGTAATAGTAGTAGATGCAGGCAGGAGTCGGTCTACTTGTCTCGGACTGATGCCTATATACAATGATCATGCCTAGATAGTCTCATAATTATTCGCTTTTCTACCAATTGCTCGACAGTAATTTGTTTACCCGCCGTATAATACCGCTATCATGAGAGAAGCCACCAGACAAAACTATGGCCCCCCGTGTCTATTCTCAACATATCAATCTACATCTACTTTACTTTTACCGCTTTTTATTTGCTGTTTTATTAAACCAAAAATACCAAAAATATCAACTATCATCTCTATCAGATCTCACTCTCGTAAGTGACCGTAAAGGGATTGACAACCCCTTATCGTGTTGGCTACGTAGTTCTTATTTGTTTGTGCAGGTGCGAGGGACTGGCGCGTGGTCTCCTACTGGATTGATACCTTGGTTCTCAAAAACTGAGGGAAATACTTACGCTATTGTGCTGCATCTCCCTTTCCTCTTCGAGGGAATACAACGCAAGCTCAACAGGTAGAAGCTATCTCTTTCCTCCGTTCTTACTTCCTACAACAGACATCGTGCCTCGTGGAGGCGTTTAAACTCTTGCCCGAGTATTTGAAGAAAAATAGGCCTTGTAATAAATACTAGGATTTCACGTCCATCTTCCCACCTGCCCTAGTGTTCTGCATCGACAGAGCCCGACCCCGCGCATACCTCAGCCACCGGTTTCTTGTCCAGATTACCAGGATAAGACCAGGGAGTGAGGGGCTATGTGGCTAGTTAGGCCCCTGATACGCGATGCTAAGGGGTCCCCCTTGACGTACGAACATGCCTCGGGAAGGGGACGTGAAACCAGGTCTTTGCGTTCTACGTCGGCAGGGCCCGACCCCGCGCATACCACAGCCGCCGCTGGCTTGTCCGGATCACCAGGACAAGACCAGGGAGTGAGGGGCTACGTGGCCAGTTAGGCTTGTGAGATGCGATGCTCAGGAGTCCTCCTTGACGTACAAACGGACCTCTGGATGAGAATACGTAGCTAGGCCTCGTTGTTCTGCGTCGGCAGGGCCCGGCCCCGCGCATACCTCAGCCGCCGCTAGCTTGTCCGGATCACCAGGACAAGACCAGGGAGTGAGGTGCTACGTGGCCGGTTAGGCTCCTAAGACGCGATGCTCCGGAGTCCCCCTTGACGTACGAACAGACCTTCATACCTGTTTGGTGGGGCATACGCTAGGCGTGACCTGCGCACAGCCCCCGTGCTCAGCCCCATCGCGCGGCTCTTCGAGGGAAGGCTTTGCAACAAGGCCTGGCACCATGCCTGCCGGCTCCCCGAGGTTGATACGGCCAAGGGGCCACACTCGGTTGTTTATCACAAGTGCGGAGCATGGCACTTCCACACTTGCACAGGCATAGCCGCTCCTCGACCGTGTCGACTACCAGTGCGGAGCATGGTGCTTCCACTGGTGCGTGGGTGAGGGCTCCCTCTGAGTGGAACCCCCGGGGCATGTACAGCCCCGCCCTGACACGTGGCTTGCACGGCAGGTCAGACGAGGTGTGTGTGGGCACCCATGAACTAGCATGGGACTCACGAGGCCCTACCACAAGGCGGGCTGCGCCTGGTCTTGGTCCTTGGTAGCTGCGGGGGGTCCTGCGAGATGGTTAGGTAACATGCACCATGTGAATTCCCTGTGGCGACCACTTGAGAAGGCCGGACACCAACGGCCCTAGGAGGTGACATGAACGGGGCTGGCCTGCCAGACAGATCTCAGTCGTTGGATTTGTTGACGCTGCAGGGACGGACCCGAGCACAGACGCCATGCCCAGTCTTCTCATGTGATTGATCCTAACAAAAAACAAATGACGCTCGGCTCCCGTGGTGGAGGGGCGCTGAGGTGTACGATACTCAAAGTATCTGGTGTTGGGAAGGTAGAAGCATGAAGTAGACTCATGGAAAAGGGGTAAACTGGCTTAGGTGACGTTGGTGCGATACATGCCACAAGGACGGACTCATGCGGCCTGGGGATGATGCAGCCCGAGGGGCGCCCCCAACAGAGCAGGCTAAGGATGCAAAAATGATACATGTCGCAGGGGCAAGCCCGTACGACTTGGGAATGATGCAGCCCGAGGGGCGCCCCGAACTGAACAAACTGAAACAAAGTCACCTGGCATTGATGTTGGAGCGATGTTGATATAGCTGAAGACGCTCACTGCTGATGCCCCTCCTCACGAACACCGCCTGACTCCGGTGCCCCGTGAGCCCCGTGAGGCTCCGGAGGTTCCGAGAGCCCGTGAAGAACCGAGGCCACCTTCGCCAAAATCTCCTGATGCCTGGCCTCTTGAACCGCCAGGACTTCCCGCATGTGGCGCTGGTGCAGGGCCACCTGGTTCGGTAAGACGAAGGGCATGCGAACATATCTATGAGGGGGACCCTCGCATCGGCCCACATGAGATGGACAGTAGAGGTCCTGAGACGCCATCCGGTTGAGTCCTGGGACATTGACGCAGACGCGCAGCCCGTCGCCCGAGCCTGGGGCGATAGCTGCACTCCTGGGCACCGGTCGGCGCTTGCCCCACATTGCCCTTGACACTTGCACGTCTTCGATGGTCTGGTTGATGAACACATGAGCACTTGGTGCCTCACGCCTTGAGGCCTTCGGAGGGAAGCGTGCGGTGCAGCATGCCTCCACATGGTGCCCGAGCGCCTCCCTCGATACGTTGGCTAGGTCAGAGGCCCTCCAGAGGAGAGCCCCCAAACCGAGCCTGATGGGGGCGCTGGGCGCGCCTTCCTATGTGAGGGAGGGAGGCGCCCCGTCCATGGGCACGGATCTTGAAGCACGGCTGTTGGGTGCTGCACTTTCCTGGAGCTCCAGGGCGAGCAACTGCTTCTTCTTCTTCGGGATTTGTCCGATTGGGGTGGTGGAGCAGTTAGTCACTCCTGAGAAAGGCCTGGTGGTTTGCAGCTGGTCATAAGGTACTTGGATACGGTCAAAATTGTCGACGAAGAGAATGTTGAGCCTTGCGCTGCCATTAATGAGAGTCTTGGTGACATGGACGTTGTTGATAATAGGTGAGCAGAGCATTGGGAGAGCGCCGGTGGTTGCCGCACACTTAAGCTGATCAGCAGAGCAGAAGGTGATGGTGCACTTGGACTACTTGAGCGACCGTGTGGCTTCTATCCTGGGAAGGGCTCCGTTTACGTCTCTGGCGAACTGCTTGAAGAAGCGCTGAGAGGCTGGGGCTTGTGCACCGCCCAAGATGCAGGGGATGGCGCGAGGCTCCTGGAAGCCCCCAGCCCCTCGTCTTGGTCGCCGTTCCTTCTTGGTCATGGCAGCGAAGGAAGGCCGGCCTTGCCGTGAGGACGGTCCTCACGAGGCTGGTCCCTCCAGGCACCCTCGCGAGGCCGGTCACGCCACTCCAGACGGGGGCCGCGGTCGTCCCAGCGCCCCCCGGTCCGGCTTCCTCCACGGTCGTAGCCCCGGTCGCTGTGCTCGGGGTGTCGGTCAATGCGCCCGTCGCACATGGCCCTGAGCTCTTGATAGTTAATGGTGATGTGGATGTGCACATTATGGAATGCGCGGAATGGGCGGCTGCTCTTGGATAACTCCGGGTGGTCGCGGGCACGCTTCATTTCTGGTTCGGCCGCGAGCACGGCCACCCTTTTGCGCTCCACATCCTTGGCCTTGGCCTTCTTGTCTTTAGGGTCAGCGGTGGGGAGCTCGACGAGGGAGAGGCGCCCCTCCTCAGCTTTGGCGCACTTGGTCGCGAGGTTGAACAGATCCAGGGTCGTGCACAGCTCTTCGTGGATGGCGAGCTCCTCCATCTTGACATCACGGACGCAATTGGAGAATGCCGAGATGATGGCATCGTCCGTGACCTTGGGGATCTTGATGTGGACGATGTTGAAGCGCTGGATGAACTTCTGCAGAGTTTCTCCTGGTTTTTGCTTGATGCGCCTCAGGTCACCTGCGGCCGTGGGGCGGTTGCGGGTGCCCTGGAAGTTGGCGATGAACCGCTCGCACATCTCACCCCAGGAGGAAACCGATCCCACGGGCAGGTTAGGAGCCATGAGCGCGTACCGTCCTTGAGAGCCATGGTGAACTACTTCACCATGATCTTCTCGTCGCCGTTTGGACGCCTCAATGCTCAGCTCGCAGAGCTGCAGGAACTCAGCAGGGTCGGGGGTGCCGTCGTAGCGTGGAGGCAGGTCGGGCTTGAACTTCCCAGGCGAGTTGATGTTGCGTAGCTCCGGGGCGAGGGCCTTGCGGCCTGCTGTTGATACCGGAGCCGGTCGCTGTCTGGGATATTACTAGTAAGTATAAACCAGCTAGGAGGGTCCGGATTACACTGACAAGGCTGTATCATTACAAGCCTAGTAGAATATGTAACAAAGAGGTCATAGCCCAAAGAGGTTTAGGGGCCATGTACAAGGCCCACGGTCTGTAAGCCGTCGTACCATGTAACTTGGGATGTAAGACAGAAAGAGTAGAGACCGAGGCAGACACGTTTATGAGCTGGCCTCGGGACTCTGTAAACCGGACCGGGCGTCGCCTCAATATAAAGGGACGACCCGGCGACGGTTTGAGGACAAGAAACAACAGCTCAATACATGGGCAAGCGGATTCGCTCCCTGGTCATCGACGCCCAAGCAATACCACACCAAACTAGACGTAGGCTTTTACCTTCATCGAAGGGGCCGAACTAGTATAGACTCCCTGTGTCTTTCGTCCGCTTTAACCCCTTCAAGCTAACCCGTATGATGGCCTCACAACTAAGTCCGCTAAACCGGACATCTGCCGTGCTAATTCCACGACAGTTGGCGTCCACCGTGGGGCTATCGCACGATGGTTTCGAGTTCTTGAAGGGCAGCTTTGAAGGGCTGAAGGGTTACGCAGTCGGCCGGATGACCAAGAGTCGTCGCGGCCGGATCTACATCGACGATGCAGGCTGGGGCCCCAAGGCCGATTCGATCGAATACGGGTACCGGGTCCCCTTCGGCGGCATCCACGTCTTCATCGGCAAGATCGGCGAACCGGGCCTGAGCCGGACATCTTCCCCAACATCACCGAGCCGGCTCAGCGTGCGAGATTGGCCCGGATTCAGCCCACCAGGAAGCGCGTTTTCGTTGGAGCAATGCATGGAGTACAAGCCGAGGATGGATCGGATTCTGGTGGCGAGACGGTTGTCTATTCCGACGACGAATCTTCATCCGGATAGACCGAATCTTTGTATCTATTGCAGGAAGGCCGGTCAGAGGGGGTGTCCGATGGTGATAGTATTCCGGACCCCTTTGATCCGCCGAACAGGGTTGCTGTTTTCATGGCCGGATCACAATCTACGCAGCAGCCCTCGATGACCGGGACGTTTACCGCAGAGGTAGCGGGAACCGGGGCAGGAAACCAAACCCCGTCACCCTCTGACGTCCTATCCACCTTGGTCGGCACTTTGACGGCGCTCGCAACAACAGAAGTAGCCCCTCCCGACAAGGCGCAGCATGATGCGGAGATCGTTCAGCTGAAGAGCCGGATTGAGCAAGCTAAGCTCGATCTGGATGCGGAGAAGGCCAGGATGGCTACAAGACAGGCAGAGCTAGATTCCCAAGCCTTCCGGCTTAGGCTGTATCAGAACGCTCCCCAGGAGGTAATGTACAGAATGCAACAAACTTGTCTACCGCCGGTTTATGAGGCGAGGAATCTCTTTGGAACACCAGGAGCGGGAGCCAGTAACCGCCTAGAGGTAAACCGGGGAGGAGCTCCGGGGACTGGCGCGTCGGTTCAGCCGCCAGCCACAGAGCGGAACCGCCAAGTTGTGCCAACGCCGCACGTTCCCACCCCTCCCGGCCATTATTCTAACCCGTTGGAGAACATTGTCGCCGCCGCTTCATGACTGGCCGCTTTACCCATTGAGGGGACATCCCCCATAGCAATGGAGGCACGACGGGCTAAGGAGTTGCTAGACACGGCGTTGACACAGCAGCAGGCGTATTCTTATAGCCGAGAGAGGATTCATTCAACCCCTCGCCTGAGCCGGAGTTACACAAGGCACTGGGATGAACCGGCTGTATCTAGCAGCGAGCGGAGACGGCACCGTCACAGGCAGGATAATCCGGCAGGGGAGGAAGCACACGCCCAAGAGGTGGTAAACCAGGCTAGACATACTGCCCGCGAGGACACCCGTCAAGCGATGCCGGTTCACCCCACCACCGCAGAAACGGGAGTCATGGCCAGTTCCTTTGGGGTACAGTGTCTCATTCCTGCTTTACGAAGCGTGAAATTGCCCAAAGACTTCAAGGGCCCGCGCAAGGTACCGAACTACACGGCGGATCTGGCTCCAGAGGCATGGGTTGAAAGTTATGAGATGGCTATGGAGATGCTTGATGTGGACGAAGCTGCGCGCGCCAAATACTTCACAATGATGCTGGAGGGCACAGCCCGGACATTGTTAAAGGGTCTACCGCCCAACTCCATCGGATCATGGGGTGAGTTGCGTCGCCGGTTTATCAGTAATTTCAAAGACACGTGCAAACAGCCGATGTCTGTGGTGGACTTAGCAGCATGTGTTCAAGGAGAGCAAGATACCACAAGCAGTTGGGTGCAGTGAGTATCAGAAATCCTGCACTCTTCCAATAGTATCAACCCCAGTACGGCAATAGTGACTTTGGAGAACAATTGCCGGTTTGAGTCTTTGACGCTGAAGTTTGGACGGCTCAAGCGCGATTGCAACGACATGGGAACGCTCATGAGTGCGTTGGTGAAGTATGGGGACTCTGATAACACCAAGTACCCAGATGCAGACGGAGACAAATCCGGGAAGGCGAGCAAAAACGGTAAACCGACGCAAAACAATCCGGCAGGTACAGGTTATACTGGCAAGCGAAAAGCGGAAGGCGGCTCAGACTTTGTTGCTAATACTATCGTTCAGGACAACGGGCAGTGCCGCAAGGGTAGACCGCCCCCGCGCAACGGGAGGCCACCCTTCAATCTAGATCAGCAGTTAAGTGTGCCTTGCCCAAGACACGGTATAGAGGAAAACCCAGCTATGCATCTCTAGAAGGACTGCCGTATCATGCAGGAGGTTATAAAACAGGCCAAGTATAACCACGGGCCCCCCGGCGGCGGATCAGGTTCCGGCTTTCAGAGTCCGGGTTACCAGGGTAACGGATCCGGATCAGGATATCATGGCGGTAACAATAACAACAACGGCAACAGTCAGCATCAACATAACCAGCAACTTGGTCAGGGTGGTTACAACAACCAAGGCAATCAGCAGCGTCAGCAGCAGCAGCAATCCAGATATCAGAATAATCCGAAGGAGCTAAGCAGCGGGCGGTATCATGTTTTCACCACAAGTTTCTGCAAACGAGATCAAAAGGTTCTGAAGCGGGCAGTACACGCAGTTGAACCGGCGATACCATGTTTTTTGCGTTGGTCTGAGCAACCCATCGTGTGGAGGAGAGAGGATCACCCGCCACGGGTTGATAATCCGGGCCAGTTGGCCTTACTGGTGGCGCCACAGGTGGGAGGTTAGAAGTTCACAAAAGTACTTATGGACGGTAGCAGCAGCATCAACATCCTATACTATGAGACTTTCCGACGTATGGGGTTGATAGATAAGAAGCTCCGGCTGTCCAACACAGTATTCCATGGAGTGGTGCCAGGTAAATCGGCTTACCCAGTTGGGAAAATTGATCTGGAAGTTACCTTTGGGGATGAGCAGGATTCCAGATTGGAGACAGTGACCTTTGAGGTCATAAAGATCAGGAGCCCATATCATGCTCTGTTTGGGAGACCGGTTTACGCCAAGTTCATGGCTAGACCGTGTTATGTTTATCTGCATCTTAAGATGCCGGGTCACAAGGGAACCATCATGGTTCACGGGAGCCGCAAGATCGCATTGGAATGCGAGGAAGGAGACGCAGCATACGCTGAGGCAGTTTGTGCTATGGAGGAGCTGAAATTCTACAAAGACAATGTTGATCCGGCAGATATGTTCCCGTTGAAGAAGCCAACTACAGAGCACGATCCGGCGTTAAAGTTTAAATCTGCAGAGGAAACCAAGCAGGTTGACTTTGTTCCGGGCAATTCGTCCAAGCAGTTCACTATCAGCGCCAACCTAGACCCCAAATAGGAAGGCGCGCTCATCGAGTTCATCTGAGAGAACCGGGATATCTTTGCATGGAAACCTTCTGACATGCCAGTTATACTGAGGGAACTCGCTGAGCACAGTCTTAATATTGATCCGAAGTTTAAACCGGTCAAGCAATATTTGCGCCGCTTCAATGAGGAGAGGCGCAAGGCTATAGGTGAAGAAGTGGCTAGGCTCTTGGCTGCAGGATTCATAGTTGAGGTGTTTCATCCGGAATGGTTGGCTAATCCGGTGTTGGTGCTAAAGAAAAATGGAACCTGGAGGATGTGTGTTGATTACACAGACTTGAACAAGGCTTGTCCGACTGATCCTTTTGCTCTCTCCCGTATTGATCAGATTATTGATGCTACGGCAGGATGTGAGCGGCTAAGTTTTTTGGATGCATATCCAGGTTATCATCAGATCAAGATGGCAGTTAAGGACCAATCAGAAGACAGCCTTTATAACTCCCTTTGGAGCCTTCTGCTATGTATCCATGCCTTTTGGGCTCAAGAGTGCTCAAGCAACTTATCAGCGTTGTGTGCAGAACTGCCTTCAAGGGCAGATCGGAAAAAATGTCCATGCATATGTGGATGACATTGTGGTAAAATCCAGGAAGGAGGAGACGCTGATAGAGGACTTGAAAGAAACCTTTGACAACCTCCGGGTTTACAAGATGATGCTTAATCCGGAGAAGTGTGTTTTTGGTGTTCCAGCAGGCAAGCTCCTTGGATTCTTAGTATCAAACAGATGGATTGAGGCTAATCCGGAGAAGATCAGGGCGATCACATCCTTGGCTAAACCGGCTTGTATCAATGATGTCCAGCGCATAGCGGGCCGTATTGCAGCGTTGAGCCGGTTCATCAGCCGTTTGGGAGAGAAGGCGATCCCGCTTTATCAGATGCTGAAAAAGACGGATCGGTTCGTATGGAGCGATGCTGCAAACGCTGCGTTTGAGGATTTGAAGCAGCAATTAGCAGAACCGTCAATTCTTGCTGCCCCTGTTGACAAAGAGCCGCTGCTGTTATACGTGGCCGCCAATGCCCGTGCAGTTAGCATGGCAATTGTGGTGGAATGCAAGGAAGCATGCAAGGAATATCCGGTTCAGCATCCGGTTTACTACATCAGTGAGGTCCTTATTGAGTCAAAGCAAATATATATACACTGGCATAAGTTAGTCTACGGGGTATTCATGGCAAACCGAAAGCTGAAGCAATATTTTCAGGGCCACCCAATCACTTTCATCAGCTCAGCTCCATTGGGGGATATAATCCAGAACAGAGAAGCCACTGGAAGAGTGGCATAATGGGCCATTGAGCTTAGCCCGCACGGATTGAAGTATGTGCCCTGTACTACTATAAAATCCCAAGCACTGGTGGATTTCATCAATGATTGGACAGAGTTGCAAGCACCTGAGGAGAAGCCAGATCATACATACTGGACTATTCACTTTGACGGTTCAAGTCAATTGGAGGGCTCGAGGGCTGGAGTCGTGTTAACTTCCCCACGAGGTGACCAGTTCTGTTATGTCCTTCGATTAATGTTCCCTTGCACCAATAATGCTGCTGAGTATGAAGCTCTCCTCCATGGTTTACGGATGGCCAAGGAGGTGAACTTGAGCCGGGTCAAGTGCTTTGGTGACTCAGATCTGGTGGCACAACAAGTATCTGGTAAGTGGGCCTCCAAGGATCCGCTCATGGCGGCTTATCGGCGAGAAGTGGAAGCAGTCGCATGATACTTCAAAGGATATCAAGTGGACCACATAGACCGGCGGAAAAATGAAGCTCCCGATGCATTAAGCCGGCTGGACTCTCAGCGTAAGCCGGTTCCACCTAATACCTTCTTGGATGAATTGCATAACCCGTCAGTACAGATAACTTCAGAGGAGGATTTAGCTGTTCCTGATCCGAAAGCACATCTACTTGCAGCACTTCACGTTATTCCGGACTGGACGCTCCCTTACTTGGCGTATTTAAGCTGAGGTGAGTTGCCAGAGGACGAAGTTGAGGCCCGGCAGATAATCCGGCGGTCCAAGTCTATGACTATCGTCAATGGAGAACTTCATCACCGCAGCGTCTCTGAGGCGTTTCAGCGGTGCGTATCAACAGAGGAAGGCTGTGATATTCTTCGAGAGATTCACGAAGGAGATTGTGGTCATCACGCCGGTTCAAAGTCTTTGGTAGCTAAAGCTTTTCGTCATGGGTTCTACTGGCTAACGGCTCATGCCGATGCAGAGGACTTGGTCAGAAAATGTGACGCTTGCCAGAAATATTCACGGTGTGCTCATGTTCCGGCGCAGGAGCTATGGATGATTCCAATTACTTGGCCGTTTGAGACATGGGGGCTTGATATGGTTGGACCCTTTAAAAGATCCCGGGATCAGAAAACCCACCTGTTAGTAGTAGTGGACAAGTTTACAAAGTGGGTTGAGGCAGAGCCTGTCAGTAAGTGTGATGCGGCAACAACGGTTAAGTTCATCAAAAAGGTAATTTTCCGGTTTGGCTTTCCACATAGCATTATTACTAATAATGGCACCAACCTATCTAAAGGAGAGATGGAAGAGTTCTGTCAAAGGGAACATATTCGCCTTGATGTATCATCAGTAGCTCACCCTTAGTCCAATGGCCAAGCTGAGGGGGCCAACCAAGAGATCTTGAGAGGCATCAAGCCCCGGCTTATGGTTCCTTTGCAAAGAACACCGGGTTGTTGGGTAGAAGAGTTACCTTCTGTCCTCTGGAGCATCAACACTACGCCGAATAGGTCTACAGGTTATACGCCTTTCTTCATGGTGTATGGTGCTGAAGCGGTTCTCCCTAGTGACATCCGGCACGACTCACCACGGGTGGCAGCTTACGTTGAAGCGGATAATGAGCAAGCAAGACAAGACATCTTGGACCTGCTGGATGAGGAACGGGACACGGCAGCAGCGCAATCGGCCATTTATCAACAAGACCTGCGCCGGTACCATAGCCGTCGGGTTAAGACCAGAACGTTCCAGGAGGGAGATCTGGTGCTCCGGCTCATCCAAGACCAGACAGATATGCACAAGTTATCCCCACCTTGGGAAGGACCCTTTGTGGTCAGCAAGAACCTACACAACGGTTCATACTACCTGGTCGACGTTCGAGAACATAAGGACTCACGTACGGCCGAGGAGGAGATGAAGCGGCCGTGGAACATCGCTCTTCTGCGACCTTACTACACTTGAGCCATTGGCTCTGCTTTATGTACCATGTATATATTATGATTAATAAATAAACCGGCGCCCCCAGTAAACCGGGGAATCAGCCATCTTCTTCGCAAAAATAGTATCACATGGGGGCTTCGAAAGAAGTTTACCATGGCCTCTTAAACCGGCGCCCCTGTTAGCTACAGGGAATCAGCCGCGTTTTTCAAAGGAGAATCACATGGGAGCTTCTCCGAAATCTCACCATGGCCTCCTAAACCGGCGCCCCTGATAGCTACAGGGAATCAGCCACGTTTTTCAAAGGAGAATCACATGGGAGCTTCTCCGAAAGCTCACCATGGCCTCCTAAACCGGCGCCCCTGATAGCTACAGGGAATCAGCCGCGTTTTCAAAGGAGAATCACATGGGAGCTTCTCCGAAAGTTCACCATGGCCTCCTAAACCAGCGCCCCTGATAGCTACAGGGAATCAGCCGTGTTTTTCAAAGGAGAATCACATGGGAGCTTCTCCTAAAGCTCACCATGGCCTCCTAAACCGGCGCCCCTGATAGCTACAGGGAATCAGCCGTGTTTTTTAAAGGAGTATCACATGGGAGTCTTCTCCGAAAGCTCACCATGGCCTCCTAAATTGGAGCCCTTGATGCATCAAGGAATCAACCATTAACGATCATCGAGTTGATCACCTAAAGAAAGATCCTTCACAGGTTTTGAAACATTGGTTGGCGTGTCATCGATGAAAAAACCTCGAATTTGGAGCCTGACAGCTCGTAAAAAGCCTCAAATTTGGAGCCTGGTAGCTCGTAAAAAGCCTCGACTACATGGTCTTATTTGCCCAAAAAAACCTTATTTCTATGGTTTCTCAAATCTTGGTCGTGATGATCACTGGTTTTTCTTAACCAAGTCCATTGACGTGAGACTGGACAGCTACAAAGTTGACCATATATCTACAAAGTTACAAGTCTGGGTCATGAACACCAGCGAGATTTAAACCGGTGTTCATCGTAACCCGGATCGGTCATCAGGCTAAGAGAAACAAGAGAACCAAGAGCCTCATCAGCACCTATGCTTTTACTTATTTGTACCGGATTAAGGTCTACAAGCACACTTAATCAAAGGGATATGTTTGTGATCAAAAGCTATTCCTTTGATTTATATATCAGAGCAGTGTAATCCGTCCGGTGCTAAACCGCCAGGACATCTTTTAGCTTTGTTCGTGCAGGCACAGATAATATAAACGGGTCACGCATTGCAAACAAAGGATTAAATTGAAAGATGCCAATTCGAGCATTACCATAAACAGTGGGACAAACGCAGTATTTCAACTAATTCTATTACAAGGCACCTGCAGGCCCGAATAGATCCAAGTTTTTGGCAAAATATTCAGCAACTACAAATTAAACCGGATGGTTTACGACTCCTCTTCACGCTGCGAAGGTTGAGGGTCAACTTGTTCCGGGTCTTCATCAACTTTAGGCAAATGCTGGAAACCAGGAGCGCACCAACCAATCTTGGAGAGGGCACAGAAGTATACTTCTTCAGTGATAAGATCCGAAGGGTCAATATCTGGAGCGAAAGTGTGGTTACGAACTAGCGGGATCAGATTCTCTGTGTCATAAACCGGCCGCTCCACCCGTGAATTTTCGAAGTCATAAGCAGGATGATACCTTGTCAAATCCGCGTCATCAGCAAGCTTACTGGCAAGCGGGCGCATGTCCTTGGTCAAAGCACAGAGATCTTCGGCAGAGAAGACTGACCCGTCCTCTTTGTTGCTAGGATAGCCGTTCATAGCTTCAGCCGGGTCAAAATCAGGGACCCATGCTTTGGCCCGGGTCAGCGCCATAAGAGAGCCAGCCCACGCAGCAGACTTCTTCACCTCCATCAGACGCACAGGAAGGATGGATAGTTTCTCCAGGGTGGCTTGGATGGTAGTCGGTGCCGGTTTATTATGGGACATGGCACTGATAGTACTTTGAGCACCGGAGTAGAGCTGCTCTACCAGGGTATAAGCTGCCTTGAGCTTCTTCCGAACATCATCTCCAAGATGAGTTATGCGCCTCCCTATATACAATTAGCGAATTAAACCGGAGCGGAACAAAGGTTGCAAGGATATAACCACACGAAGACAAGTACTCACCGAAGATAGTAGAAGTCATGAGCTCTACTTGCTGTTACAATCCGGATAGCTCCTGTGTAACCGGATTGAGAGCGGCTTCGACATCCTTTGCTCTTTTTTCAAGAGCGTCCCTCTGCACCTCCCATGTAGACCGCTCCGCTTCAAAATCTTTCTTCAGTTTTTCCATATTAGTCAAATCAAGGACAAGTTCTTCCTTAGCTTTGGCTGAAGCGATCTCATGGAAGGCCAAGCCGTTCCGGAGTTCAGCTGCCTCCGAAGCCAACCGGGTAAAGTCAGCCTGCGAGGAATTCAAACGGATTAGAAGGACAGATCAATCAAGTCTCAAGCACATAAACAAGTTATGCCCTTGACACTTGGGGGCTAATGTACAATTGAAGTAAAGAAACAAAAAATTTCAGACAAGTCCCAAGCGCATAAATAAGTTATGCCCTTGGCACTTGGGGGCTAATGTAAGCTCATTCTCAGGCATAATGGAAGTCCCGGTTCACCTACAATGAAGCTAAACCGGTACTTGGGGGCTACTATGTCCTAAAGATAGGATTGCAAAATTACGAAGCAGAAACAGAAGTAAAAAGAAAGAAAGTCACCTCATACTTGTCCTTCATCATATTAACTAAGCCGAGTTCGTAGTCGCGGCTAGTAAAGAGCCGGTTCAGATACCCGAAATGAAGTTCCTGGGCACTCAACTGAGCATAGCTGGATAAATCTGAGCTCCACTTGCCTTTGTCTTGTTGAAATTTCTCTTCCTTGGCAGTATGCCTAGCCAAGGTGACAAGCTCTGTGGGAGCAGTGAAGCCTAGCCCGGTTATCTCAACATCTGTGGATGAGGCAGCACTTGGCTGGAGGGGGGCAGCATTAGGCACCGGACTGACAGGAGTCGGGCTAGCCCGAGGAGGGCTAACCCGAACAGGGCTTGCCGATTCAGTCGTGTTCTCCATATTATCACCTCCCGGAGCAGCAACGTCGTCACGATCCATAGGAGTGGGATCATCAAGCTGAATGTCAAGGTTGTCCTCTGGAGGGATGGCAGTTTCAGGGTCCTCAGCTAGTTCAGCGGTTGTGGTTTCAGTAGCCGGCTTATTTGCTTTCGCCTTCTTGCTAGGCTTTGGCATTCTGATAAAGGTCAAAAGAACAGTGAGAATCATAAAGTTAAAAACATGAAGATGAACCGGATGTTTGAAAGAAGGACTTACCCAGGAACGGTTTTCAGCACTGGGACCTGCGTAGCGCTCGACTCGCCGGAAGACGACAGAGGAGCCTCCTGATAGTTGGGATCAGACGGTTTAAGTGGTTTATGCATAAGGCATGCTTTTGGATGAAGGAGAGTTGGAGTGAGTAAAACCTCGGAGCGGCGCCTGCGAGCCGGCGTAAGGGGTATTCCGGACGATTCAACCACATGGCCGCTATGGCGTGTGGTCCGGCGAGCTTCATACTGTTGTTTCTTCAAAAGAAAGTTGGGATCCAATTGAGCATAAGGGTGAGAAAATGGATTTTTCCGGGACACCCGGCGGATTTTAGGTGGCAATGGTTCTGAATCAAAAGAGAGAGAAATTACCTCAACTCCCTCCGCTTTACTTCCTTCCACGAGGTCATGTGGAAAGGCATTATTAACATAAATTTATACAAGGGGAGATCAAAAGACATAAAGGTTAATTGGCACCTCAGAGTCCGGATCATCCTCTTCAGGGTGTGAACCGGAAGCGGCAACAGCCTTTTTCTTCTTAACAGCGTAAGTTTTCTTGCGTGATTGCTTGTCCGGTTTATCTTGAGATTTCCTCTTCCAGAAATGATCGTTGGCCTGTGCAAAGGGATAGTAACGAGTTGAAGACAACTGATATGAACGGATTAAGGCGAACAGAAAAGGGTCGGAAGAAACTTACCGCCGGCGGTTCATTGGTTGCGCAGAACAGAGCTAAACCGGTCCGGCTGCAATCTTCTAGAGGGATGTTCAGCATTTTCTTCGCAGACTCAGTAACTTCGTTATCAGGAAGTATTATTTCGGTGTGGCGTTAAGGATCATCCGGCTTGCCAGAATACTTGCACATCAGACTTGAGCGTCGGCTTAGTGGGAGGATGCTCCAAAAAAGCCAGCAGCGAACGAAGTCGACGCCGGTTAAACCATTTGCCACGAAAGCCCTAAGCTTGGAAAGTTGAGGGGCGAATTGAGCCCGATCTTGGGCGCTGAGACGTTGTGGCAAAGGATCGGTTGTTGCCAGGTGATAGGCGTAGTAACCCGGCAGTGGATTCTCTCCATCAGGCGAAGTGTCCCTACAATAGAACCACGTCTGGTTCCAGTCTTTGGGGTGGCTATGAAGAGCGGCGTGGGGAAAACTCACATCTTTTCTTTTCTGGATGCTGACACCACCCAGCTCCTGATGCGGCCCATCAGTAAACTCCGTCCGCCGGTTCAGATGAAAGAAGTCCCGGAACACATCCACTGATGGTTCTTCTTGAAGATATGCTTTTGAGAAAACTTGAAAATTACACATGTTCGACATAGAATTCGGGCCTACATCTTGAGGGTGGAGTTGAAAAGCGGCTAACACATCCCGGAAGAATTTTGAACCGGGAGGACTGAAACCCCTGGCCAGATGATCGTAAAAAACTATAACTTCTCCCTCCTTAGGCTCAGGAGGGCATTCTTTTTCAGGGGCCCACCAGTGCAGAACTTCCTTAGGGCCCAGAATGCCAATTGAGGCCGCTTCAACCAAATCATTTTCTGTGATCCGGGAAGGAACCCAATTACAAGCGACAAATTTCTTGGCCATCATTTTTGATGAAGAAGTGCTGAAAAATACAGTGCAAGACCCGGTTTACCAACTGCTAAATATAAGCTGGGGCATTCTATAAAGTTATGGACCTAATTGTCGGTTTAAACAAGGGACTAATGGTATTACTAATCCAGAAGCAGATATGCATGAGACAGCTACTGGTTCACAATGATAGAAAAATAAGAAGCTAAACCGTCAATTATGGGATACAGGCTTACATCTAAACCGTCAAGGAAAGCATATGAAGTACATGTTATGGCTAAACCGGTGAGATAAGCTACAGATTTAAAGTATGAAAAATCAGTTTCCACGTGAAGCAGAGGTAAATATGGATCTAAGGCGCAAGAAAAAGACGGAATAATACAAGTTATATTCAGGGAAGGCCGCGGAGGTTTTATACAGATCCAATCTAAACTAGCAGAGCTAGAAGGGCTAAGGATATAGCGATGGAGCAGAAGTGCACGAGCGAGGATCAAGCCTAAACAAGTTTAAATCTACAACCAAGACTGACCTACGGAGATGAACTACAAGGAAACGAAGGTTCATGGCGAGCTACAGAAGAAACCCTAGAATAAGACTTACGAGGAAGAAGAGGGAGTACCTGAAGAAATAGAAGACGGCGGCAAAGTTCTCTGGAAGCATTCAGGTCGATGCGGCGGCCGTGCTCGAGGACGACGGCGAGCTCGAAGAACGGTGGCAGAGCTTCGAGCGTTGGAGACAGAGGAAGAAGAAGGCAGAAGGGGAAAATAGATGAGCCTCAGCGGTATTTATAGGCCGAAGAGATAAAAACGGTAAGCGCGAGAATCGAGGAGGCCAGAGATTGGAATAAGATTGAGCTGTCGCCTCGATCTTCGGTGCGGCATTAAAGAAAGGTAACAAACATATGCAGGCATTAAATGCGGAGATGATGTCACGACGGATTGACGCGATTCCAGGGGATGACATCATGGCCGGTTTAGGAAGCAAGCAAGTCGCGGAAAGGAAATTTGTACAAGATTTGGAAGACTGTCATGAACAAGTTCAAATCAATCTGGGGCCTAATGTCAGGGATATTACTAGTAAGTATAAACCGGCCTGGAGGGTCCGGATTACACTTACAAGGCTGTATCATTACAAGCCCAGTAGAATATGTAACAAAGATGTCATAGCCCATAGAGGTTTACAGGCCCACGGCCTGTAAACCGTCGTACCATGTAACTTGGGATGTAAGATAGAAAGAGTAAAGACCGAGGCGGACACGTTTATTAGCCGGCCTCGGGACTCTGTAAACAGGACCGGGCGTCGCCTCAATATAAAGGGACGACCCCGCGACGGTTTGAGGACAAGAAACAACAGCTCGAGAAATAGGCAAGCGGATTCGCTCCCTGGTCATCGACGCCCAAGCAATACCACACCAAACTAGACGTAGGCTTTTACCTTCATCGAAGGGGCCGAACTAGTATAAACTCCCTGTGTCTTTCGTCCGCTTTAACCCCTTCAAGCTAACCTGTACGATGGCCTCACACCTAAGTCCGCTAAACCGGATATCTGCCGTGCTAATTCCATGACAGTCGCAGAGGCGGAGCTTCGTCTTGGTGTCCGCACGCCACCATGGCAGGTGGCGCCCGATCTCGACGCGGGGGTGGAGGGAGCGTTGGCTCTCCTCGTTGAGGCTGCTGGATCTCTTGGCAGCTTCCTTCTTCATGCACAGGCACCCCGCACGATGGGTCATGCCATGGGGTCACGTGCCTTGGATCGTGGACGACGCCTTGAGGCGCAGGTGGTGGAGGCGCGTCATGGGCCACATCGCCCGCATGGGGAGGTGGATGAGGTAGCGAGAAAGATGGGGCGGAAAGCCTCCTGCGGCGCTGACGAGCTCGGTGATGCGGTCGATCCAGTCCTCGTAGAAGTCGTCGACGAGGCGGTAGCGCACGAGCTCACGCGCCATGAGTAGCGCAGCCTGCGCATCCGCAGGTCTGCGACGTCCGTGGTGAATGACGGGGTTGCGGTGCGACCATCCCACCGCACCGAGGGATGCAGCGATGAGGCTTGCTGTTGTGCCGCGCTGGGCGGGTGGCGGCGTTGGCGGCGGGCGATGGAGAACAGCGAGGAGGTCCGCCGGCTGGAGCTGTCTAAGCAACGCGGGCGACAAGGGTGGCCTGTCGCTCAGCAAGAGCACGGCGAGCGTCAGCCATGGAAGCGATGGAGCGGTGACGCACCGATCGAGGGAAGAGAGGCTTCGGCACACCCCTACCTGGCGCGCCAAATGTCGGATTCCGGGCTCTGCAAACCCTAGAAAAGTTCGAACTCTCGGGTGCGCATGAAGAGCACTCCCTCCCCAGCGCGCTCACCCAACGAATCCACGGCCTGGCTCGTCATGCTCAAAGAACAGGGGAAACAAATAATTATACTGGTTCCGGCCACCCAGTGGTGTAATACCCTACTCCAGTGTGTGTGGTGGATTTCCTTTGTATGGCGGAGGATGAACTAGTACAAGGGATGAACAGCCTCCGGAGAAGAGGTGTTCTTGGGTTCAGATGAGTTTGTGGTGTGATTAGGGTGGAATGGATCTGATCCTAACCAGCCCAAGATGAGATGGCTTCTATGGTGATGGATAGGTCCTATTTATAGTGGCCTTGGTCCTCTTCCCAAATATCGGCGGGAAGGGATCCCACAACGGCCAAATTTGAAGGGGATCAGCTAGTACACGTTATCCTGACAAAAGTAGTCTCCGCCTGCCAAAGGCTCTGGTGGTGACGCCACACCGGGCTCCACGATGACCTCCGTTCTGCAGCCTTGATGGCCTTTGATCTTGTTGCACCGATATGGAAACCTTTGCCTGACCCCTCGAGACGCCGCGCCTGCGCTTGCCCTCTTAGCACTAAAGAGGAAATTGGCATCCTACGCCCGCTGGCGCCCGCCTGGCCTTGGTTGTCATGGCTCACGTCACGTGAACCTCGCGAGGTGCTCCTTGCATAGATATCTCCGCTCCTCAGAAGCCAGCCTAGAGAGACTGCCCCCGGGGAGGTCTTGCCATCGCCCGCCTTGTAAGGCTTAGCCCCTCGTGAGGGTCTTGAGTAGCAGTTGATGAAGTTGGGCCGCACCAAGCCACTTGATGGAGCCACGTCACGGGCCACAGGCAGGCAAGTCTGGGTACCCCCGTTCCCAGGACGTCGACACCCCCGGCAAGATCCTTGTCGGGACGGCTTGCGAGACCCCGGCAAGATCCTTGCCGAAGCAACTTGCCGAGCACTAAGAAGAGCACCACCGTCGGGGTTGAGAGCTCTGATGCCATCGACAACGTCAAGGCCAAGACCCAGGGGCATGCGCATAGTGGTGTGCAGATCTTTGTGAAGGCCAGAAGACGAGGTACCTAGCAAGATCCTTGCCGGAGGCATTTGTGAGGCTCTGACAAGATCCTTGCCGGGGATGTCGGCAAGACCGTGGCAAGGCTCTGCCACCCCGTTACCACTCTAGCATAATAGTCGGCCTGCCATCCTAGCAAGCGCTTGCGTGGTGGCATGCAGATCTTCACGAAGATCCTACCACCTCTCCAGCGCATAAGCTGGCCAGCCAACTTGGCACTGCATGCCTCCTCGGCATAGACGCGTGTCGAGATAGAGCGGGGCGGTGACGGACGGGACGGGTTCCACTCCTTTCTACAATAAAGCTGAGGGGTGATAACTCACAAGTATAGGGGATCAAGTGTAGCCTCTTTCGATAAGTAAGAGTGTCGAACCCAACGAGGAGCTAAGGTAGAACAAATATTCCCTCAAGTTCTATCGACCATCGATACAACTCTACGCACGCTTGACGTTCGCTTTACCTAGAACAAGTATAAAACTACAAGTACTTTGTAGGTGTAACGGGATAGGTTTGCAAGAATATAAAGAGCACGTAAATAAAACTAGGGACTGTATTAGGTAAAGAAGCAATAAAGTTAGTATAGCGAGTGTGGAAAAGTGGCGATAGGAGTTGCGAAATTTTCCCTAAGCAATTGACTACGTTACTAGACCGATAGAAAGTTTTATGTGGGAGGGCCACTGCTAGCATGTCATCCCTGACTTGGAATTCTATGCACTTATGATTGGAAATATTAGCAATTATCCACAACTAATAACGTTCATTAAGGTAAAACCCAACCATATCATTAAGATATATTGGTCCCCCTTCAATCCCGTATGCATCAATTTCTACGCTAGGTTGAAGCTTCAGTCACTCTTGCCCTCCAATACGTAGTCCTATCAACATAAAACTAACCCTATGGTGTGATCCATGCACACGCTCCTATGATGGGCACCAAAGGACAACAACATAACCACAAGCAAATTAAACCAATCATAGAAATTCACTAATTACCGATAGGACAACAAAAATCTACTCAGACATCATAGGATGGCAGCACATCATTGGATAATAATATGAAGCATAAAGCACCATGTTCAAGTAGAGCGTACAGCGGGTCGCGGAAGATTGGACCGATGTAGATAGATGGGGTTAGGTGATGAACATGTTGGTGAAGATGACGGAGGTGTTGGTGTAGATCACATGCACACGATGATGGCCCCGGCGGCGTTCCGGTGCCACCGGGAGAGAAGAGGAGAGAGCCCCCCTCCTTCTTCTTCTTCCTTGACCTTCTCCCTAGATGGGAGAAGGGTTTCCCCTCCGGTCCATGGCCTCCATGGCCCCTCCGAGATTGGATCTGTCTCTCTGTCTCTCTGTGTTTCTGCGTTCTTCATTCTTGGCTTTCACCGTTTCTTATATTCCCAGAGATCCGTAACTCCGATTGGGCTGAAATTTTGACATGATTTTATCCGGATATTGACTTTCTTGCGGCAAAAGAAGGGCACCAACTGCCTTACGGGGTGGCCATGAGGGTCAGTGGCGCGCCCACCCCCGTGGGGCGCGCCCCCCTTCCTCGTGGCCCCCTCGGGCATCGTCTTGCGTTGATTCTTCTTCCCAAAAATCACATATATTCGAAAAAAAATCTCGGTGCGTTTTTATCCCGCTTGGACTCCGTTTGATATGGATATTATGCGAAACAAAAAACATGCAACAAACAACAACTGGCATTGGGCACTCGATCAATATGTTAGTCCCAAAATTATAGATATGACGGAGACGTATCAGCATCCCCAAGCTTAATTCCTGCTCGTCCTCGAGTCGGTAAATGATAAAAAAGATAATTTTTGATGTGGAATGCTACCTAGCATAATCTTGATCATGTAATCTAATCATGGCATGAATATTAAGATACGAGTGATTCAAAGCAATAGTCTATCATTTGACATAAAAGAATTTAATACTCGGGCATCCCAACAAACAATCAAGTCTTTCAAAATATCAATGCTAAAGAACGTTTCCCTACAAAATCATATAGTCTTTTATGCTCCATTTTCATAACACAAGGTACCCCTCATGCCATCCCGGTGTCAGCCAAGCAATTGTTTTCATACTTTACTTTTTGAAACCTTTTCAACTCTGCATGCAACACATAAGCTTGAACCATGGACATAGCACTATGGGTGGAATAGAAGGTGGTGATAGACAAGAGGGAGATAGTCTCACATCAACTAGGCATATCAATGGGCTATGGAGATGCCCATCAATATATATCAATGTGAGTGAGTAGGGATTGCCATGGAACAAATGCACTAGAGCCATAAGTGTATGAAAGCTCAAAGGAAAACTAGTGGGTGTGCATCAACTTGCTTACTCATGAAGACCTAGGGCAATTTGAGGAAGCCCATCGTTGGAATATACAAGGCAAGTTCTATAACGAAAAATTCCCACTGGTATATGAAAGTGACAACATAGGAGACTCTCTATCATGAAGAACATGGTGCTATGATGAAGCACAAGTGTGGAAAAAATAGTAGCATTGTCCCCTTCTTTTCTTTTTTCTTTTTTTCTTGGGCCTTCCTTTTTTTATTTGGCCGTTTTTCTTTTCTTTTTCTTTTTTTGGCCTTTCTTCCGTTTTTATTATTTCGCCTTTCCTTTTTTTTCAGGACAATGCTCTAATAATGATGATCATCACACTTTTATTTACATACAACTCGATATTACAACTCGATGCTAGAACAAAGTATGACTCTATATGAATGCCTCCGGCGGTGTACCGGGATGTGCAACGATCTAGCATAGCAATGACATCAAAAAATGGTCAAGCCATGAAAACATCATGCTAGCCATCTTACGATCATGCAAAGCAATATGACAATGATGGTGCGTGTCATAACAAACGGAATGGTGGAGTTACATGGCAATATATCTCGGAATGGCTATGGAAATGCCATAATAGGTAGGTATGGTGGCTGTTTTGAGGAAGGTGTGTATGGTGGGTTTAATGCACCTGCGAAAATTGGGCGGTACTAGAGTGGCTAGCAAGGTGGAAGGGTGAGAGTGCGTATAATCCATGGACTCAACAATAGTCATAAAGAACTCACATACTTATTGCGAAAAATCTATTAGCCCTCGAAGCAAAATACTACGACGCATGCTCCTGGGGGGGAGGTTGGTAGGAGTTAACCATCACGCGCCCTCGGCCTTCACGCAAAGATAAACAATCAAAATAGAATGCGCGTCAATTTGGTTACATAGTTAGGAGACCATACGTGCTTGCTTCGGGAATCACAAACCTTAACACCAATATTTTTACTAAACCACAATCATTCACAAGTACCTGTAATGCCCAGGATGGAGTTATACCTCCTACGTGTCGAGGCACGACTTAAAGGCATAAATCCATCCTAGAATGATCTCAAGTTTGGTATCTTTGCACGACTCATGTAAAAGAGGGATTAAATTGCAAAAGGAGATAGTTGGCTTACACTCGCCACTTCACACAATACATTACATAAACAATCATCATTCAAAACATCACAGCCCGACTACGGGTAAGATCCAAAAGAAAGATACCAAAACCACATAAAGCCACAGGCCAAGATCGAATCCTAGTAGAAACCACTACTGAACATCGAAACGTCACAAGCAAACGGCCAAACTCTTCAACGAGCTCCTGGTGAAGAACTGATCCAACTCCTGCATCAAACTCGGCTGAACCTGCATCTGGTGTGGTGAAGTAACTGTGAGCCACAGAGGACTCAGCAATCCCGTTCCCGGGTAACAAGACTATTTAAGCCTTGGGTGAGGACAAGGCTGAAGAAAGAGTATGAGGTGAAGGAGCAACAAGAGTCTGCAGCAGCAACTAGCACTAACTTACGTAAAAGAGAGCGAGAAGAGAAGAGCATCGGTCGAAAGATGATCACGAAGTGATCCTAACTAAAGCCGGTCAAACATAACCCCACCGTGTTCAACTCCCGAATCCCTATTCGGAAATTGACAGTCACGATACACACGCTGGTAGTGTATTAGAAACATTGTGTCAAGTTATCTACAACCGGAATTAACAAGCTCCCATCTGCCACATAACCGCGGGCACGGCTTTCGAAAGTTCAAACCCTGCAGGGGTGTTCCAACTTGGCCCATTACAAGCCCACGATCCGCGGAGTCGCAACTCCATAGGTGGGAAGACCCGAGTATTCTCGGAATCCCGTGCTCAAGTTAAACCGAACTAAGGTAAGGCTAATCCAGCAAATCCTCCCGGCGTGTCGACACCCTGATAGTAGCCGCGCGTATCTAGGTCTCAGGACACGACCGGATGGGCGAAGCTACAGGACCCAAACCTCGAGTTTCCCCGTGGTGGTTCCCGCAGGCTCCCCGTTTGGGACCAACACCATCGGCACTGGCCCCCCCTGCTATGTAGAAATAAAGGATCCTTGAGGGAGCGACCCTCTATGCAAATTTAATTATTTAATTAAGTTGTTATTATGAGGCAAATAGTACCAAATGTTGGGACTTGCTGGAAAAGACTTAGCACTTAGCGGTTTATCAAGGCGGTCCCATACACCCCAACCGTGTTAGGAACGCATAATCAAGGAACATAACACCGGTTTATACGGTTCCTAACGGCATGAGTGGAACAAAACACCAAGCAAAAGGCTTAGCCTTCCACCCTGCCAGTATATAGATGATTTCATTTAGCATTTATATAGTGTGATATAACCCAACCAAACTTCAACATGAAGCAAGCATCTTCAATCTTCACCTGCAGCTAAAAATGCTATAAGAAGGGCTGAGCGAAGCGTACTTAGCCAAGCAAGGGTTTGCGTAGGTAGGGTGGTTAAACATGGCAATTGGTTACAAGTAGGAGGCTGACAGGAAAGACATGGGCATCGAGGCAAAACTAAAGAACGATACTCTAGCAATAGGCAAAGATAGTAATGGTATCCGGGTTCGGTCATCTTGCCTGGGATTCCACAAGGGAGAAGACGGATCCAAGAAGAAGACGGAGCACAGTCGAGCGGATCCTCACAACTCCGGAACGAAACCGAAGCTAACAAAAGAAGCAACCGGAAAGAAGGAAACAACACAGGGTAAACACACAATCATAAACATGGCATATGATGCACAAGCAAGCATGATGCATGTCCGATTTAATTATGCATGGCATGGCAAAGTGCACAAACAACACTACAAGTTAAGTGGAGCTCAATATGCAACGAGTTGCATATTGACGAAACACCACATTTAATTATTTAGTTGACTCACATTAATTACAAGACAAGATTAAATGTTTTAACATGGCAAGAGGTGTAGCATAAAGGAACTATACTATTAAGGTAATTTAAATGAGGCCGGAGAATAACAACAACATGTCCGGAAAATCCCCATGAGCATGTTTAATAATTATAAGCAAACAACAAACACACATATTAATGTTGTTAACATGATGCGGATGACATGAACAAGTTTTTATGCAAGTTATTAAAAGGTTGACAAGAAGATGATATGAAGTATTGTCACCGTGGTGGAAGAAAAAGGGTGCCACGGCAACGATCCGAAATGATGCAAAGGCAACAACTCGGTTCCGGTAACTCGTTGAGAGTCCGGTGCAAAAGGTAGATGACGTGGGTGAGTCAAACGAGATGAAAGAGGTGGGGCGATCCCGTTACCGGGTTCCCACGAGTCGGTGACGAGGCAACCGAGGAACATGACAAAGACCGGAACGGGCACGAAGCACACAAGGGAGACATTCCATACAACCACAAAAAGCATACACAGTTCATCGGCTCGGCGGTTATACCTTCGAGGCGTGCGTTTCGGGGTGGTTCGAGTCGTAGTGGAAGAAGTCGTTCCGCGAGTCGGGGAACACGTTAACGGAGAGGAAGTAGTCGTTCACGGGGTGTCGTGGTACTTGGCGAAAACCTCGTTTCCGGGCGACGGTAGTGGTACACGCGACGGTAGTCGTTCCGGTCGTCGTGGGAAGTAGTGGAACTTGGTCGTTTTCCGGGCGTCGGTGGTCGTTCACGTATGCATTTCCGTTCCGAAGAGGTACTTGTCGCGTCGTCGTTCGTAGTGGTACTTGTCGAAACCCGCATCGGATGTAGTCGTTCATGTAGTCGTTCGGTCGTCGTTATGTAGTTGTACTCGGGTCTCGGACTTGTCAACGGGTCTCCTGACAAATTCACAGCAAGGCAACACAACAAAACACAAAATAGGAGCAAACACGACAGGGGCAGCTCGGAGACGAGGCCACGGCAGCAGCAAGTACGCCCATGGCAAAGGAGGCAGCAGGGCGACACCCTGGACGAACTCCCGTCGGCGACGGCGCGAAGAAGGAAGGAGGCCCAGGAGGCGGCGGTTCCCGGTGCTGGAGGGGGCCTCTGGTCAGAGGGAAGGCCACGGCGCTGCCCTTGGCTGGAGGGGCACCGCGTCGGGCTGCTGGTCCTGGCAAAGCTCCTCTAGACCGGCGCGAGGCGCTGCTAGACGAGGAGGTGAGGGATCCTGGCCGACCCTGGCTGCGGGCTTCGACCAGAGGAGGGGAAGAACGGAAGGAGGCGGGGCTGCATCGGCGCTCGGGGAGAAGCTGTGGAGGAACCGCGCGGAGGGAGGCGCTCGGGGCGAGGCAGGGGCGCAGCTCCTGGCCGGCTGCTGGAGGGCGCGGCGTGCGGCTCTGGAAGGAGCACAGGGAGGACGAGGCCTCGGGGTCGCAGCCTGGGGCTCCTGGCACGGGAGGACGGCGAGGCTCCTGGAGCACGGAGGAACGGACGCGGGCGAGGAGGGAGGCCAGAGGGCCGCGTCGGCTCGAGGGAGGAGAGCTTGAGGGAGGAGGATCGATGGGAGAAGGGAGGCAGGGGCGCGCCGAGCTTCAGCCTGGCTGGAGATCGAGATCGAAAGGGAAACGAGGGGGGGAGCGGCGGTCGGGGAGAAAAGGAGATCGAGGGGAGAAACAAGGGGATGCGGTCGGGAACGGGGTGCTGGCGGCGCGCACAGGGGAGGACTGGGAGGAGCGAGGGAGGCATCGGGCTAGGGTTTAGGTCGGCCGGAGTGGGTTTGGGCCGATGGGCCAAGGAGCAGGAGGTAGGGAAGCTGGGAGGAGGAGAGGTGCGGCCCGGGCCTTCTTTTTATTTATTTCCTCAGCAGAAATAAATAGAGATGGATCCAAAAATAAAAGAAAAGAGGCAAGGAACAGAAAATAAAAGATGGGACATTTTTGTAAGGCTTTACGGGTTATTACCAACCCAACAAAAATAGCTCCAACAAAAGGGAAGTGCAAACTAAAACATTTAGCTTGCAAAAAAAAGGAGTTTAGATTTTTGGAGGAGCCT
The DNA here is from genome assembly GCA_902687465.1 of Secale cereale. Classification (NCBI taxonomy): domain Eukaryota; kingdom Viridiplantae; phylum Streptophyta; class Magnoliopsida; order Poales; family Poaceae; genus Secale; species Secale cereale. Next base: position 767,609,974 of record LR738711.1, on the reverse strand, counting down.
CGAAACAACGGAAAGAAATTACCGGCAAGATTTTGAAGGTGAAACTCGAAGTGAAATAACATGGGGAATTATGCAAGTGTGTTCTGGTGATTCCGAAGCAAAGGAATAATTAATAAATATAGCTCCCTAAATATTAGGAGGCTTTATATGTTATAAAGAGAAGTCACCTTCCCTCGATTAAAATGGACCGAAGGTCCACACGAATTATTTAAGTTGAGATGCATAAATTAAAAATGACATGATGCAAAGCAAAAAATAAAATAAAGCAAGCACAACTGAACACACGGGAAACCCAGGACATCTGGAATCTTCTGGAATCTTCTGGGACGTCGTTCTCGGGCGTCACAACTCTCCCACACTAACAAGGATCTCGACCCGAGATCCTAGAGATATCACCGGGTAAAAACGAAAAGGAGGAGGTAAAACAAAGTTGCTTCTTTGACGAACGAGTGAAACCAAAGAACCTTGAGAGGTTGAACAAGTTGAAAGAAAGAAAGCAACGGAGATGAACGAAGATGAAAACACTCCGTTAAAAAAGAGGAGCAAGGAGCATTATGAGAACCTTGGAGGTTGAAAGACATGAAACAAGAGTTTAAGAACCAAAAGAATATGAAACTGCAACGGTATGGCCAAGGAATAAGAATGACAGAATTTGGACAGCACTCCGTCTGAAAATGGAATGAATTGAACAAGAACTTGCCAAGTTGAGATGATACTTGATGAAAACAGCAACATATTGCCTCCGAAAACAATTAAAAGAATGACACAAGGGGTAAGAAAGATTCATACAGCACTCCGGTTGAAAGAGAGTTAAAACTTGATAAGATGAGAGAATTAGAATGAAGAATACAACACTCCGGTTAAAAGATAAACAAGGGAAAGAACATGATCTTGACAAAACGAGATGATGGTCAAAGAGAGCAATATCACAATGCCTCCGGAATGAAAGAATAGCATATAGATCAAAGAAAAGAAAAGAACGGAGAAGAAAATGACGACTTCTCCCACGAATGAATAAGAAAAACATCCTTACGAAGAAGGGTTGAACGGAGTTGTTGGAAAATCAACAACGAAACGAATAAGCTCATGTGGGCTTATGGGAAACATCTCCAAATTAAGAGGTGACAACCAGCCACTAAGGAAAACAATTGATTGGATTGAGATCAACAAGGAGACGAAAGGGTTATCTCACAGAGAGGATAAATGAAGAACTTGGGGCAATAATAAGCACCATAATAGCAACAATTCTCAGGGAAAGCTTTTAGGTGAAATATAACCCAAGATAACTCCAACAAATAAATTGAATGGATGGAAAGATCTCCTGAACAAAGAAAATGATGGGTTTAAATATCCCATTCCTGACAACTTGTGAATCATGAACATGAAGGAATTGTCAAGAATGACATAACACCATCTGAAAAGATAAGGTAGAAGGAATTGCAATTGGAAGCATGATGAAGAATGCTTGAGCTCCAACAAGAATCTTGAAGAAAACTTCAAGGATGAATTAAAACATGATGATGAACCACCATGAAGAACTCCGGTAATGAAAGCATGAGAAGTGAAAGACGAAAAGAATAAGATTCAAGACCTGCGATGAATTAGATAGAGCTTGAAATGATAATTGAAATAACTTGAAGCTCCGGAAAACAAGATGAACAACTTAGTACCAAGGATATGATATGATGAACAAGCTCCAGACAAAAGAATTCAATTCCCTTGAAGGAATAAGAATAAGAATTATGTCATGCATCTCCTTCACCAATTTAAATTGATGACAACCAAAGGATTTGGCATACTACTTATTCTCGTTGCAAAGAATTAAAGAGAGATCTAGCACAAGCTCGGATAATTACTCAACGAACCACCGGTAGGATTATGAAAAGAACAAATGAATTACAACGATAACAACTGAAGGGTAAACTTGAAAGAACCACCGTAAAAAAATATGGAGACGAACGAAGAGACATCAAAGAAGAATAATTTGGAGGACAAAGTTGAAAACTGAGAACGAAGAAGTAATCTGAAATGATGGCCTTCGGAGGAACACAAAGAAAAGAATTCAAGAATGCTTCGGATGGTTTAAAAGAATTCCTCACAAACGAAACAATAATGAGGATGGCATGAGCTAAAACCACGAATCTTCACGAGAACGGGCCAAGATTAAGAGAAACTCTTCTCAGGTCTCCAAATGTTGAGAATGAAGACGAGAAATGCCATAAGAATTGTTGAGCACTCCGGAAAGTAGAATTAGAAGGTTGAACCAATGATGAAAAAGAATTTGAAAACGGTCCTGAAGAAGGCATGTGACTGATGGAGATCATTCTTACGTCACACTTTGAAAAGAATTTGAGAATAACTCCGGAATAAGAAGAGTCAGGTAAGATCCTGGGAAAAGACCTGTGGGTTAGGGCCCACTCAAAGAAATCACCGTTAGAAAAGATTGCTTACGAGATATTGCACCGGTTGAGTTAAATGGCTTGAATAAGATAACAATCCTCAAATAGCTTGAACGGATTAAGAATGGAATTACGAATCTTCAGCACTCCGGATATGAATAGCAAGAGGAGAATGATTAATTGGTGCACCGGAATAAGAAAGCATTATGAAAAGAGGAAAAGGATAAGATCAACACCGAAATCTTGAATTACATCCACCGGAAGAATATGAGAACAAAAGAATGATGAACTTGAAGCTCTTGAGCAACTTCACAATAATTCACCGGATAAGAACATTGAAGGAAAAGAAAGAAGAAACATCACATTAATAAAATGGATACTTCATTAAGAGTTCCAGCTCCATAAAGAAAAGGGAGGGAGGGTGGGGAAAACAAGACAACTTGGGATGAACAAAATGGACACCGGTTGAAAAAGAATTAACATGAAGATCTCGATGGTCAAGAAGAATTAGCACTCCCATAGAAATATGAGAACACCGATTAAGAAAGGTATGGAATCAACATTTGACATGGAAGCAACTCGAATACCAGAATCAAAACAAAACAAAGGATAGATATGCAACAGCCTAATCTTCACAACATCATCCGAACAGAGAATTGAACGAATGAATTCTGCAGGTACATCAACTAGACGAGAAGCCACTTGGAGAACAAAAGGTAAAATAAAAAGGAACAAGGAACAGATAGAACAAATACAAGATAGAAGTTTCGTCCGACATCTTCGTGCTGAAAGCTCATGGAACGTGTTACAAAAGGGTTTTGCAATCCCCGGATCAGCATAGCCAAGGACCCTTTAAGATGCAACTCCCGATCAGAACAAGTCCATAAAACCACTTCACTCAATGTAGAACCCCAAACTTCATATCGAGCATCCGTTGGAAGAATGCCTAGAACTACTAGATAAACCCACCTATAGATTTCCGAAAGTTTCCAGTTATGCAATCAGGTGTTGGGGATACACGGGAAGCACCGCGCAATCAACTCTAAACCTACATCCAGGTGTATCCATCCTTCAACACATAACCAGTCTTTCTCGGAAACTGTTTACCTCGGACCTTCGAAAAGCATCCACTATGACAAGCTATGGCAATACTCTCGAACTACCTCCCCAGTACTGGGTGATGTCGGGGTTATCTTGCCACTGGCCGTATAGGAGAGATTTTCGATGTCGGCCGTCTTAAGTATTTAGTACTGCCGCGATATGCTTGTTACAATGATACCCCGAAGCTCAACTCCTCGGTAACAGGAGGCATCGGGAACAATATCCTTGTCACAAGAACATCGAAACAATCCCAGAATACTCGCGGGATCCTAAAAAAAATTTGGTGCAATTTTTGAAAGTAGAAGAGAAAAGAGTAATCGTCAGGAGTCCTCACCAGAGTGAAAGGGGATGAGAAGCAAAGAAATCCTACTCTCCGATATAATATAGGACTCAAAAAGTTTTCAGTGTGTGTCTAGACTCAACCGTCAACGATTCGATCAATCAGTGGGGGCTTCTAGGTCGGAGAAGGCTCTGATACCAACTTGTAATGCCCAGGATGGAGTTATACCTCCTACGTGTCGAGGCACGACTTAAAGGCATAAATCCATCCTAGAATGATCTCAAGTTTGGTATCTTTGCACGACTCATGTAAAAGAGGGATTAAATTGCAAAAGGAGATAGTTGGCTTACACCCGCCACTTCACACAATACATTACATAAACAATCATCATTCAAAACATCACAGCCCGACTACGGGTAAGATCCAAAAGAAAGATACCAAAACCACATAAAGCCACAGGCCAAGATCGAATCCTAGTAGAAACCACTACTGAACATCGAAACGTCACAAGCAAACGGCCAAACTCTTCAACGAGCTCCTGGTGAAGAACTGATCCAACTCCTGCATCAAACTCGGCTGAACCTGCATCTGGTGTGGTGAAGTAACTGTGAGCCACAGAGGACTCAGCAATCCCGTTCCCGGGTAACAAGACTATTTAAGCCTTGGGTGAGGACAAGGCTGAAGAAAGAGTATGAGGTGAAGGAGCAACAAGAGTCTGCAGCAGCAACTAGCACTAACTTACGTAAAAGAGAGCGAGAAGAGAAGAGCATCGGTCGAAAGATGATCACGAAGTGATCCTAACTAAAGCCGGTCAAACATAACCCCACCGTGTTCAACTCCCGAATCCCTATTCGGAAATTGACAGTCACGGTACACACGCTGGTAGTGTATTAGAAACATTGTGTCAAGTTATCTACAACCGGAATTAACAAGCTCCCATCTGCCACATAACCGCGGGCACGGCTTTCGAAAGTTCAAACCCTGCAGGGGTGTTCCAACTTGGCCCATTACAAGCCCACGATCCGCGGAGTCGCAACTCCATAGGTGGGAAGACCCGAGTATTCTTGGAATCCCGTGCTCAAGTTAAACCGAACTAAGGTAAGGCTAATCCAGCAAATCCTCCCGGCGTGTCGACACCCTGATAGTAGCCGCGCGTATCTAGGTCTCAGGACACGACCGGATGGGCGAAGCTACAGGACCCAAACCTCGAGTTTCCCCGTGGTGGTTCCCGCAGGCTCCCCGTTTGGGACCAACACCATCGGCACTGGCCCCCCTGCTATGTAGAAATAAAGGATCCTCGAGGGAGCGACCCTCTATGCAAATTTAATTATTTAATTAAGTTGTTATTATGAGGCAAATAGTACCAAATGTTGGGACTTGCTGGAAAAGACTTAGCACTTAGCGGTTTATCAAGGGGGTCCCATACACCCCAACCGTGTTAGGAACGCATAATCAAGGAATATAACACCGGTTTATACGGTTCCTAACGGCATGAGTGGAACAAAACACCAAGCAAAAGGCTTAGCCTTCCACCCTGCCAGTATATAGATGATTTCATTTAGCATTTATATAGTGTGATATAACCCAACCAAACTTCAACATGAAGCAAGCATCTTCAATCTTCACCTGCAGCTAAAAATGTTATAAGAAGGGCTGAGCGAAGCCTACTTAGCCAAGCAAGGGTTTGCGTAGGTAGGGTGGTTAAACATGGCAATTGGTTACAAGTAGGAGGCTGACAGGAAAGACATGGGCATCGAGGCAAAACTAAAGAACGATACTCTAGCAATAGGCAAAGATAGTAATGGTATCCGGGTTCGGTCATCTTGCCTGGGATTCCACAAGGGAGAAGACGGATCCAAGAAGAAGACGGAGCACAGTCGAGCGGATCCTCACAACTCCGGAACGAAACCGAAGCTAACAAAAGAAGCAACCGGAAAGAAGGAAACAACACAGGGTAAACACACAATCATAAACATGGCATATGATGCACAAGCAAGCATGATGCATGTCCGATTTAATTATGCATGGCATGGCAAAGTGCACAAACAACACTACAAGTTAAGTGGAGCTCAATATGCAACGAGTTGCATATTGACGAAACACCACATTTAATTATTTAGTTGACTCACATTAATTACAAGACAAGATTAAATGTTTTAACATGGCAAGAGGTGTAGCATAAAGAAACTATACTATTAAGGCAATTTAAATGAGGCCGGAGAATAACAACAACATGTCCGGAAAATCCCCATGAGCATGTTTAATAATTATAAGCAAACAACAAACACACATATTAATGTTGTTAACATGATGCGGATGACATGAACAAGTTTTTATGCAAGTTATTAAAAGGTTGACAAGAAGATGATATGAAGTATTGTCACCGTGGTGGAAGAAAAAGGGTGCCACGGCAACGATCCGAAATGATGCAAAGGCAACAACTCGGTTCCGGTAACTCGTTGAGAGTCCGGTGCAAAAGGTAGATGACGTGGGTGAGTCAAACGAGATGAAAGAGGTGGGGCGATCCCGTTACCGGGTTCCCACGAGTCGGTGACGAGGCAACCGAGGAACATGACAAAGACCGGAACGGGCACGAAGCACACAAGGGAGACATTCCATACAACCACAACAAGCATACACGGTTCATCGGCTCGGCGGTTATACCTTCGAGGCGTGCGTTTCGGGGTGGTTCGAGTCGTAGTGGAAGAAGTCGTTCCGCGAGTCGGGGAACACGTTAACGGAGAGGAAGTAGTCGTTCACGGGGTGTCGTGGTACTTGGCGAAAACCTCGTTTCCGGGCGACGGTAGTGGTACACGCGACGGTAGTCGTTCGGGTCGTCGTGGGAAGTAGTGGAACTTGGTCGTTTTCTGGGCGTCGGTGGTCGTTCACGTATGCATTTCCGTTCCGAAGAGGTACTTGTCGCGTCGTCGTTCGTAGTGGTACTTGTCGAAACCCGCATCGGATGTAGTCGTTCATATAGTCGTTCGGTCGTCGTTATGTAGTTGTACTCGGGTCTCGGACTTGTCAACGGGTCTCCTGACAAATTCACAGCAAGGCAACACAACAAAACACAAAATAGGAGCAAACACGACAGGGGCAGCTCGGAGACGAGGCCACGGCAGCAGCAAGTACGCCCATGGCAAAGGAGGCAGCAGGGCGACACCCTGGACGAACTCCCGTCGGCGACGGCGCGAAGAAGGAAGGAGGCCCAGGAGGCGGCGGTTCCCGGTGCTGGAGGGGGCCTCTGGTCAGAGGGAAGGCCACGGCGCTGCCCTTGGCTGGAGGGGCACCGCGTCGGGCTGCTGGTCCTGGCAAAGCTCCTCTAGACCGGCGCGAGGCGCTGCTAGACGAGGAGGCGAGGGATCCTGGCCGACCCTGGCTGCGGGCTTCGACCAGAGGAGGGGAAGAACGGAAGGAGGCGGGGCTGCATCGGCGCTCGGGGAGAAGCTGTGGAGGAACCGCGCGGAGGGAGGCGCTCGGGGCGAGGCAGGGGCGCAGCTCCTGGCCGGCTGCTGGAGGGCGCGGCGCGCGGCTCTGGAAGGAGCACAGGGAGGACGAGGCCTCGGGGTCGCAGCCTGGGGCTCCTGGCACGGGAGGACGGCGAGGCTCCTAGAGCACGGAGGAACGGACGCGGGCGAGGAGGGAGGCCAGAGGGCCGCGTCGGCTCGAGGGAGGAGAGCTTGAGGGAGGAGGATCGATGGGAGAAGGGAGGCAGGGGCGCGCCGAGCTTCAGCCTGGCTGGAGATCGAGATCGAAAGGGAAACGAGGGGGGGAGCGGCGGTCGGGGAGAAAAGGAGATCGAGAGGAGAAACAAGGGGATGCGGTCGGGAACGGGGTGCTGGCGGCGCGCACAGGGGAGGACTGGGAGGAGCGAGGGAGGCATCGGGCTAGGGTTTAGGTCGGCCGGAGTGGGTTTGGGCCGATGGGCCAAGGAGCAGGAGGTAGGGAAGCTGGGAGGAGGAGAGGTGCGGCCCGAGCCTTCTTTTTATTTATTTCCTCAGCAGAAATAAATAGAGATGGATCCAAAAATAAAAGAAAAGAGGCAAGGAACAGAAAATAAAAGATGGGACATTTTTGTAAGGCTTTACGGGTTATTACCAACCCAACAAAAATAGCTCCAACAAAAGGGAAGTGCAAACTAAAACATTTAGCTTGCAAAAAAAAGGAGTTTAGATTTTTGGAGGAGCCTCGAAACAACGGAAAGAAATTACCGACAAGATTTTGAAGGTGAAACTCGAAGTGAAATAACATGGGGAATTATGCAAGTGTGTTATGGTGATTCCGAAGCAAAGGAATAATTAATAAATATAGCTCCCTAAATATTAGGAGGCTTTATATGTTATAAAGAGAAGTCACCTTCCCTCGATTAAAATGGACCGAAGGTCCACACGAATTATTTAAGTTGAGATGCATAAATTAAAAATGACATGATGGCATGATGACATGATGCAAAGCAAAAAATAAAATAAAGCAAGCACAACTGAACACACGGGAAACCCAGGACATCTGGAATCTTCTGGAATCTTCTGGGACGTCGTTCTCGGGCGTCACAGTACCTCCCACATATTAGCATCTCTATATCGCAAAACTATTGCAAGGAATCAAACATATCATATTCAGCGATCTACAAGGTTTATGTAGGATTTTGTGACTAACCATGTGAATGACCAATTCATGTCAACTCTCTAAATAGATATAAGTGAAGCAAGAGAGTTTTAATTCTTTCTACAAAAGATATGCCCACGCTCTAACAAATATAAGTGAAGCAAAAGAGCATTCTACAAATGGCGGTTTTCTATGTGAGGAGAAACATGCAATCCAAACTTCAAATGATATAAGTGAAGCACACGAAGCATTCTATAAAGCCATACACAAAAGATATAAGTGAAGTGCAAAGAGCATTCTATAAATCAACCAAGGACTATCTCATACCAGCATGTTGCATTTATTAAAAGAAAAATAAAAAGCACACGACGCTCCAAGAGTTTACACATATCATGTGAACGAAACGAATCCGAAAACATACCGATACTTGTTGAAGAAAGAGGGGATGCCTTTCGGGGCATCCCCAAGCTTAGATGCTTGAGTCTCCTTGAATATTTACTTGGGGAGCCTTGGGCATCCCCAAGCTTGAGCTCTTGCCTCTCCTCCTTTTCTCACATCGAGACCTCCTCGATCTTCGAACACTTCATCCACACAAAACTTAACCGCACTTTTAGTGGCGGGGTTAGTACATATGATCAATGAAATCCCATCATGTACTGCTCTAACATTATTGTATAATTATGAACAAACATTACCCACTGTATGTTATCACAATTCTATGGCCCCAAGTTGAAAGCACATTTGCTCTCCGGGTGGTTTTGGTAATTAATGACAACATACTTTGTGGTTGGACTAATACTTTTATCAAGTATGTTTCAGGAAACCCAATCACATTGGTATGTCAAGATGATTAAAGAAGTGGACCCCTCAAATGCTAAGGCAAGCATTGGCAAAAGCTCAAGACTTCATTTTTGGTTTAGTGATCAAAGATCACATTGAGTCCATAGGAAAGCCAATACTATTAAAAGGGGATGAGGTTGTGTTGATGATCTGGTTGCTCAAGTGCTTAGTGATTTAGCTCCTTCAACTATCAGCACCTTTCACTTCCAAACACACTCATAAGTAATCTCGGACAAACCGATTCTTCCACTCAGTCCCACCGAGATGAACCACTTCTGCCATATTCCAAACCCTAGAAAAATCGGTCTTACCGAGTTTGAGATCGGTCTCACCGAAACTGAACTGCCAACCTTCTGTAACCATTTCACATCATATCGGAATATCCGAGTTTGCATTTTCGGTCTTACCGAAATGGCCAGGCTCTGTCTTGGGTCAAATCGGTCTCACCGAGATTGCATTATCGGTCTCACCGATTCTGGCATGTTCCTGCTCTTTCTCAAATCGGTCCAACCGAGTTTTCTTTCTCGGTCTCACCGAAATCTCCAACGTTCATATCAGATTCACTTTCGGTCCCACCGAGATGGTATTTTCGGTCCCACCGAAAATCCCAACGTTCACTATATTTGAACTTTCGGTCTGACCGAGTTTTCACTTCGGTCTCACCGAGATTGGTCAAATGTGTGTGTAACGGTTGGATTTTGTGTGGAGGCTATATATACCCCTCCACCCCCTCTTCATTCGTGAGGAGAGCCATCAGAAAGTCTACCACTCCTACCATACACTTTCTGAGAAGTGAACCACCTACCCTTGTGTTGAGATCAAGCCATTCCATTCCTACCATATGAAACTTGATCTCTAGCCTTCCCAAGTTGCTTTCCACTCAAATCTTTCTTCCACCACAGCCATATCAGTGAGGAGAGTTGAGTGTTGGGGAGATTATCATTTGAAGCACAAGAGCAAGGAGTTCATCACCATCAACACCGTCTATTACCTTTTGGGGGGTGGTGCCTCCTAGATTGGTTAGGTGTCGCTTGGGAGCCTCCGTCGTTGAGATGTGGAGTTGAACCAAGAAGTTTGTAAGGGCAAGGAGATCGCCTACTTCGTGAAGATCTACCCCGAGTAAGGCTAGTCCTTCGTGGGCGTAGGCCGTGATGGAATAGACAAGGTTGCTTCTTCGTGGACCCTTCGTGGGTGGAGCCCTCCGTGGACTCGCGCAGCCGTTACCCTCCGTGGGTTGAAGTCTCCATCAACGTGGATGTACGATAGCACCACCTATCGGAACCACGACAAAAATCTCCGTGTCACCAAACTGCGTTTGATCTTCTCCACCTCTCTTTACTATATATGCAATTTACTTTCCGCTGCCCATACTCTAGAATTGCATGTGTAGTGTGTTACTTGACCTGATCTTAATGATAAAACTGCCTAAAACTTTGCTTAATCAAAAGGCAGATTTTTACATTGTCAAGTAGTCTAATCACCCCCCCTCTAGACATACTTCTTCGATCCTACAATTGGTATCAGAGCCTTGGTCTCCATTGCTTTGGTTTACACACCATTGGAGGAAGATGGACGTGTCTACGGATGGGAGTGTTAGCCATAGAGTGCCTGTTCTTAATGGAAGGTTCTATAACTCTTGGAGGGTTGAAATGCTTAGTATCTTTAAAATGTACAATTTGTGCAAATATGTTGAGACCCCCTATGTGCCTCCTGTTGATCCCTTGCACCCTACCATGGATGAAGAGCTTGATTTGCTTCGTAACCTTAGAACAGTGAATCTTATCATTAGAGGGTTACCTGATGACTTGCTTAATCTTGTTACAAATTTTGAGTGTGCCTATGCTATGTGGAAATTCTTGGAAGAACTTTATCCGGACTACTCTATGAGAGGTCTTGATGAAATTCTACACAAGACTATTGAATTTGATAGGTTGCACCCCAATGATCCCAACTTTGATAAATGCTTCTTTGAGCTTCGTGATCTTATGAAAAAGAAGGGTGATCCCGGTCTTATCAATATTAGAGTTAGAAATGCTCTTGCATTGCATTCCGAAGATTATTATTCCATTGATCAAACTAATGCAAGTACTTATCAAATTGACCTAGGTGTTGATGATGAACAATCTATGGGTCAATATGATTATGAGCATGAGCATGATGATGATTACTCCGATTCGGACACCGAGCTAGACAAGGTCATGAAGAGTCTAAATCTCATGGCAAATATGAGAGACTACATGCCAGGTGGAAAAGAGTGGATTCTTGATAGTGGATGCACCGATCACATGACCGGAGACAAAGACATGTTTCGAGAGCTTGCAAAGAACGATGGCCCACGCAAGTATGTGACTTTTGGAGACAACTCCAAGGGTAAGGTACTTGGCCTTGGTAAGGTGGCCATATCTCATGATAGCTCTATCCAAAATGTCATGCTTGTAGAATCTCTTGGATACAATTTACTTTCCGTGTCTAGATTAGCTGACTTTGGATTCAATGTGCTATTCACCAAAGTAGATTGCCAAGTCTTTCGTCGTGATAATCAAAACATGGCTTTTACTGGTATTCGTAGAGGTGATCTATATATTGTTGATTTCACTAAGAAAGCACAACCTAGAGCTTGTTTCATTGCTAAATCCTCTAAAGGTTGGTTGTGGCATAGAAGGCTAGGACATGTTGGTATGCGTAATTTAGACAAGCTAATCAAAGGTGATCATATTCTTGGTGTTAAAGATGTTTTCTTTGACAAAGATAGACTTTGTAGTGCTTGTCAAGCAGGAAAACAAGTTGGTGGAAGTCATCCCGTGAAAAACATCATGACCACTAGGAGACCGCTTGAGCTTCTTCATATGGATCTCTTCGGTCCCAATGCTTACAAAAGCCTTGGTGGTAACTCCTTTGGTCTAGTTATAGTTGATGATTATTCTAGATTTACGTGGGTATTTTTCCTTGATGATAAATCGCAGGTTCAGAAAATCTTCAAGACCTTTGCCAAAAAGGCCCAAAATCAATTTGAGGTGAAGATCAAGAAAGTTCGGAGTGACAATGGAACGGAGTTCAAGAACGCCAATGTAGACTCTTTTCTCGATGAGGAAGGGATTCTACATGAGTTCTCGGCTACGTACACTCCTCAACAAAATGGAGTTGTTGAGAGGAAGAACCGAACGCTCATAGAGATGGCAAGAACGATGCTTGATGAATACAAGACACCGAAACATTTTTGGGGAGAAGCGGTAGAGACAGCTTGTCATGCTATCAACAGGCTTTATCTTCATAAGCTTCTCGGCAAGACATCATACGAGCTTCTCACCGGTAACAAACCCCAAGTGGGATACTTTCGTGTCTTTGGTTCAAAATGCTATATCCTTGATAAGCATCGTCGGTCTAAATTTGCTCCTAAATCTCATGAAGGCTTTCTTCTTGGTTATGGATCAAACTCCCACACCTACCGTGTCTACAACAATTTCACCCGAAAGGTTGAAGAGACGGTAGACGTGAAGTTTGATGAATCTAATGGCTCGCAAGTAGAGCAAATGCCTATTGATGTAGGAGACAAGGACCCATCGGAAGCTATCCAAGATTTATCTATTGGAAAGATTCGTCCCATGGAAGTGAAGGAGAGTACCTCATCTACATATGTGGAGCCACCTACCTCACAGAGAGATGAACCTCAAGGCAACATGGAGGCCTCCACAAGTGGAACTCACCAAGATGAGGAAATGCAACAAGAAGATCCACCGCAACCTCCTTCTCCACCACCTCAAGACAACACCAACAACAATGAAGAAGAAGAAGAGGAAGATGAAGATGATGAGGAAGCTGAGCCACAACATCAACAAAAGCTATCCCGAGTCCGAGCAAGAGTCAAGAAAAATCATCCCGTGGAACAAATGATGAACGACATCAACTCCGGGAGAATTACTCGCTCTAAAACTCGCTTAGCTAACTTTTGTGAGCATTACTCATTTATCTCTAGCATTGAACCTATGAAGGTAGAAGAAGCACTTAAAGACCCGGATTGGGTGAACGCTATGCACGAAGAACTACACAACTTCGAGAGGAACAAGGTGTGGACTTTGGTAGAGAAGCCCAACGATGATCAAAACATCATTGGAACCAAATGGGTGTTTCGGAACAAGCAAGATGAAGATGGACAAGTCATCCGCAACAAGGCTCGTCTCGTAGCTCAAGGTTACACACAAGTCGAAGGTATGGACTATGGTGAGACCTATGCCCCCGTTGCTAGACTTGAGTCCATTCGCATTCTTCTTGCTTATGCCAATCACCATGATATTACTCTCTATCAAATGGACATCAAAAGTGCTTTCCTAAATGGTGAAATTGAGGAGGAAGTATTTGTTAAGCAACCTCCCGGTTTTGTGAATCCCAAAAAGCCTAATCATGTTTACAAGTTGCATAAAGCTCTTTATGGTCTTAAACAAGCCCCTAGAGCTTGGTACAAATGCTTGACTAGTTTTCTTCTTGAAAAAGGGTTTGAGATTGGAAAGATAGACTCAACGCTGTTCACGAAAAGGGTTAATGGTGAACTATTTGTGTGCCAAATATATGTTGATGATATTATCTTTGGTTCAACTAACCCCCATTTTAGCAAGAAGTTTGGACAGCTTATGTCGGAGAAGTATGAGATGTCCATGATGTGTGAACTCAAATTCTTCCTTGGGTTGCAAATCAAGCAATCTAAGGAGGGTACTTTTGTCTCACAAACAAAGTACACCAAGGATCTCTTCAAGAAGTTCAACATGCAAGAAAGCAAAGGTATGAGTACCCCCATGCCTACTAGTGGACATAATGACTTGACTAAAGATGGAAAACCCGTTGATCAAAGGGTTTATCGCTCTATGATTGGTTCTCTACTATATCTTTGTGCTTCTCGTCCTGACATAATGTTGAGTGTATGCATGTGTGCGAGATATCAAGCAGCCCCTAAAGAATGTCATCTTAAAGCTGTTAAAAGGATAGTGAGATACTTGATACACACACCAAACTTTGGCATTTGGTATCCTAAGAGGGCCTCTTTCGATCTTGTTGGCTATTCCGACTCGGACTATGCCGGTGACAAGGTTGATAGAAAGTCAACTTCGGGTACATGTCAATTCCTTGGACGATCTCTTGTATCTTGGTCCTCCAAGAAACAAAATTCGGTATCATTATCCACTGCCGAAGCAGAATATATTGCTGCTGGTTCGTGTTGTGCTCAATTACTATGGATGACACAAACGCTTAAAGATTATGGGATACATGTGAGACGAGTTCCCTTGCTTTGTGACAATGAGAGTGCAATCAAGATTGGACACAATCCTGTGCAACACTCTCGAACAAAGCATATTGAAGTTCGTCACCATTTTATTCGTGATCATATTGCCAAGGGTGATATTAATCTTAAGCATGTTCGTACTGACAAACAACTTGCTGATATCTTTACAAAACCTCTTGATGAGAAGGTGTTTTGTCGCTTAAGGAGTGAGTTGAACATCATTGATGCTTCAAACTTGGAGTGATAACTCCATTGATGCATGCAAGGCATGAGCCTCTTGACTAATCCTTGATATTTCTCCTATGATGATGATCATATGTCTTGGACACATTTGCCTCCTTGTATTGCATCTAACTCCTTGCAGGTACTTGGATGATCTACATTCCACGAGATTACCACAAACTCAAATCATGAGTAATCTTGTCATTGACCAAGTATCTAGCCCTTTGGGATGTTGAGTTCAAGGAACAAAATTCCACATATCCTTTTTGACATCTTATACATCTAGTATTTCACTCTTGTCATCTTGGATATCCTCGAGTATTTCCTTGCTTGCCTAACCCATGTAGGAAGATGAACTACACAAGTAGAAATGGCGCTCCAACTTCACATTCAATGAGCACCTACATCAAGCTTACCTACATGAGTAAAGCAACAACAAGCCCAAGGTATGTTCTTCACATCTTTAAGGAGCTTTGCTCAAAGTCATGAGTACAAGCAGCTTCATAAGATGTGATCACATCAAATGCTTAATCGAAAAATGGCAACCCCATTTTGAGCTTAAACGATGAGTATGACCTATGATCAAATGTCCTCATTTGACTCCTAAGTCAATATACTCAAACATAGGTGACTTTGTCGCCAACCTTTATCTTGATGAAGTACATATGCTTTTGGAATTTTTCTGTTTTCTCTTATGTTCTCTCATTGAGTTTTCCTAAAAAAAAAAAAAAAAAAACTTCATCTAGGAATCTTTTTATTTCTTATATTTCTTTGTGAATATCCTTCTGGAAATCTTTTTATGGCTCTGATCAATTCCCTGAAAATCTTTTACAAATTCATTGCAAATCCTTTGAAACATCCCTCGCAGAGTGAGCTGGATTATTTCTGTGTTTCCTTGGATTTATCTTCCAGGACATCACCTTCTGCAGCTCCACTCAGACTTAAATCTTAAAGAGGGAGAGGACTCAAATTTGGACTCAAATTGTTTCTCTATGAATGTTCTTGTTTGTCCCGTTGTGATTATTAAGGATCCCACTTCTCTCTTTCTTTCTTTCCTTCTTTCCATCTTTCCTGTCCTACCTAGTTTACTGTCCTTTTCGGCACTTGATGTCAAAGGGGGAGAGGACTTAGGGGGAATAGGGGGAGTAGGGGAGAAGAGAAGACTTAAGGGAAGAAGAAAAGCAATCTTATCTTAAGGGGGAGAGAATCACATCAAAGCTTTGTCGTGTTTTTACTTTGGACATCATTCTCATTTACAATTGGCATCATTCTTTTGATTTTGCTTTTTCCTTCACACCCCTTGTTCTCACAATTGGTATCTCATGGAATCTTTTAGCTGAAGGGGAGAAGACTTAGAGGAATCTTCACATTTGATATCCTATGAAAAGCAAAATCTCTCTGAGTTCATTGAAAATCTTTTAGCTTCGGAGACATGTTTGCTGATTCAAGCCTGTGCTCAATATGAGACACTCTTTATACATGTCCTCCCTGGCTTGGTACTCTTGATGTTCTTGCAGTTGGTTGAAGGAATACTCTTGTGTTATCTAACCTTCTTTTCTCGAGTTTATCCCTTCAGGTACAATGTCAAGGAACCTCAAGGTAAGTATATGCATCTTGCAGAATGTGCATGATGGTGACTTGCTTGTAAATACTTGTTTGCAAGAAATCACCATGCACATATGCATTATCACTCACTTCCTTTTCTTCTGCTCTGATGCATATAGCCAAGCTGCATGTAGCACATCTTGCTTATCTCTCTTGTGTGCTTGTGGTAGTCCAAAACCATAATCTATGAAAATCTTGCACACTTGTAGGGGGAGCCTGTGTACTACATGCTTGTCAAAGCTTTCATGATAATCCTGTCTTTCTTTCAATAAGCTTTGATGTCTCGTTAAATATAATTTCAGTGTGTTGCCATCAATTACCAAAAAGGGGGAGATTGAAAGCACATTTGCTCTCCGGGTGGTTTTGGTAATTAATGACAACATACTTTGTGGTTGGACTAATACTTTTATCAAGTATGTTTCAGGAAACCCAATCACATTGGTATGGCAAGATGATTAAAGAAGTGGACCCCTCAAATGCTAAGGCAAGCATTGGCAAAAGCTCAAGACTTCATTTTTGGTTTAGTGATCAAAGATCACATTGAGTCCATAGGAAAGCCAATACTATTAAAAGGGGATGAGGTTGTGTTGATGATCTGGTTGCTCAAGTGCTTAGTGATTTAGCTCCTTCAACTATCAGCACCTTTCACTTCCAAACACACTCATAAGTAATCTCGGACAAACCGATTCTTCCACTCAGTCCCACCGAGATGAACCACTTCTGCCATATTCCAAACCCTAGAAAAATCGGTCTTACCGAGTTTGAGATCGGTCTCACCGAAACTGAACTGCCAACCTTCTGTAACCATTTCACATCATATCGGAATATCCGAGTTTGCATTTTCGGTCTTACCGAAATGGCCAGGCTCTGTCTTGGGTCAAATCGGTCTCACCGAGATTGCATTATCGGTCTCACCGATTCTGGCATGTTCCTGCTCTTTCTCAAATCGGTCCAACCGAGTTTTCTTTCTCGGTCTCACCGAAATCTCCAACGTTCATATCAGATTCACTTTCGGTCCCACCGAGATGGTATTTTCGGTCCCACCGAAAATCCCAACGTTCACTATATTTGAACTTTCGGTCTGACCGAGTTTTCACTTCGGTCTCACCGAGATTGGTCAAATGTGTGTGTAACGGTTGGATTTTGTGTGGAGGCTATATATACCCCTCCACCCCCTCTTCATTCGTGAGGAGAGCCATCAGAAAGTCTACCACTCCTACCATACACTTTCTGAGAAGTGAACCACCTACCCTTGTGTTGAGATCAAGCCATTCCATTCCTACCATATGAAACTTGATCTCTAGCCTTCCCAAGTTGCTTTCCACTCAAATCTTTCTTCCACCACAGCCATATCAGTGAGGAGAGTTGAGTGTTGGGGAGATTATCATTTGAAGCACAAGAGCAAGGAGTTCATCACCATCAACACCGTCTATTACCTTTTGGGGGGTGGTGCCTCCTAGATTGGTTAGGTGTCGCTTGGGAGCCTCCGTCGTTGAGATGTGGAGTTGAACCAAGAAGTTTGTAAGGGCAAGGAGATCGCCTACTTCGTGAAGATCTACCCCGAGTAAGGCTAGTCCTTCGTGGGCGTAGGCCGTGATGGAATAGACAAGGTTGCTTCTTCGTGGACCCTTCGTGGGTGGAGCCCTCCGTGGACTCGCGCAGCCGTTACCCTCCGTGGGTTGAAGTCTCCATCAACGTGGATGTACGATAGCACCACCTATCGGAACCACGACAAAAATCTCCGTGTCACCAAACTGCGTTTGATCTTCTCCACCTCTCTTTACTATATATGCAATTTACTTTCCGCTGCCCATACTCTAGAATTGCATGTGTAGTGTGTTACTTGACCTGATCTTAATCATAAAACTGCCTAAAACTTTGCTTAATCAAAAGGCAGATTTTTACATTGTCAAGCAGTCTAATCACCCCCCCCCTCTAGACATACTTCTTCGATCCTACACAAGTCAATTAGGCTTAAACAAGAATTCAAACATATGCAAATAATGAAGCTATAACAGCAATCTGTGAAAACATGACAGTCTATAGTAATCTGAACATTAACCATACTTTTGTGACTCTATTTTCTTGAAAAAATTAGGAAAAATCAACAATTTGTATAGAAAGACTTTGCAAAAAGTTTCAGATCCTTTTGATGTTCCAGTAAAAAATGTAAAATCGCGCACTACAGCCAAAGTTTCTGTTTTTGCACCAGACAAACCAACAAGTAGTTTAATCATCCTAAAGGAAACTCTTGGAACATTATTTTTTATAATACAATGGAATTGTACAAGGGAATACTTATTTTTATTGAAAAGTTTCTGTAATCAAGGTTCACAAAGTTTCCATGGGCATGAACAAAGTTCAAGGCTAGCTCCCACTTTAACAATGCTCGTCTTTCTCATTTTCGCTTTCCTTTTTGAAAAAGTTTAGGTTCCCCTCTTTATTTTTTTTGTTTATAAACTTTATAAAAGCACACAACAGAAATAAATGACTCTCTAAAATTTCCGGGTTGTCTCCCTGGCAGCACTTTCTTTAAAGCCATTAAGCTAGGCATAAAGTGCTCAAGTAATGGATCCACCAGGATCCCAAGGTATATCAAAGCCAATTTTATATAAAAATGATTTGTAATTTAGTAGTGAGCAAAAAGTAATATATATCATGCAACAACGAAGTATAACTCTCTTCATATGCATCAGCATGTCATAAAAGAACAATTCATGCACACATAGTAAAGGCCAATGCATAGTATAAACAGTTTCTTGCAATTTTATCGTATTGGAAACATAGAGAGGCGGAGATGTAGTTCCTCTCTCATAATAATTGCAAGTAGGAGCAGCAAGCACATGCATATTATATCTATCAAAATCATCATGTGTAGTAGTAGAACGCAACCCATCAATATAATCCTTAATAAGAGTAAACTTCTCCTATATAGTGTAGTTGGGAGAATTCAAAAGGATAATAGGACTATCATGTGTGGGTGCAATAGCAACAATTTCATGTTTAACATAAGGAACTATAGAAAGTTCATCTCCATAAGCATAATTCATATTGCCATCTTGGCCACAAGCATAGCAAGCATCATCAAAAAGGGATATTTCAAAAGAATCAACGAAATCATAGCAATTATCATAGCAATCATCCTTCGGTAACCACGAAGGGAAATTAAACAATGTTGGAGTTGCAGAGTTACTCTCATTAGAAGGTGGGCACGGGTTGCTAATCCGCTCTTCCTCCTTTTGTTCTTCGCTCTCCTCCTCATCTTTTTCATCTAATGGGCTCACAGTGTCATCAATTTCTTCTTCCATAGATTCCTGCAAAATATTAGTCTTTTCTTGGACAGCGGAGACCTTCTCAATAAACGCATCAATATTGGCATTGTATTCATAATTCTCATAGCAATATTTCAATATAGCAAAATTTTCAGGCCTATAAACATCATCATCAAAAGCTTCATACCTTTTAAACAGATATTCAATTTCATAAGCACCCTTAAAAGCAACGAATTCTTCTATTTGTTCCACATCATAATAATCATATATACCATTAGCATAAGAAGCTAAGGTTTCATCATCATTAAATTTGCATGAAAAGGGAAGGTGTGGAGCCTTCATCCTAGAGCAACAAGTATAATCATATCTCAAGCATAGTTGCCGAGCATACCAACGCAAAAGTTGAATTTGATCCCATAATAGTTTCCCTTTTTGTGTCAAGCGATAATCCCTAAATATTCTCATTGATCCAACGTTACTCCCATTATATAGTTGAATGGGGTTTACTCATGATTATCAAAGTAGTACATAACATTTTTCACATATTAAGCATCGAGGGTTTCAGGAGGTTCCCCATCTCCATGAGTTGCAAGTACACCTAATTTTTTTCGTATTTCGTGTTCCATATCCATAACTAAAGATAGAGAACAACTTAGAGCAGAAAATAAAATCTACTTAGTGATAAAGCAAACAAGCACACACGAGAATATTCACCCCACGCTATAACTCCCCGGCAATGGCGCCAGAAAAAGGTCTTGATAACCCACAAGTATAGGGGATCAATTGTAGCCTCTTTTGATAAGTAAGACTGTCGAACCCAACGAGGAGCTAAAGGTAGAACAAATATTCCCTCAAGTTCTTTCGACCACCGATACAACTCTACGCACGCTTGACGTTCGCTTTACCTAGCACAAGTATAAAACTAGAAGTACTTTGTAGGTGTAACATGATAGGTTTGCAAGAATATAAAGGGAACGTAAATAAAACTAGGGGCTGTTTTAGGTAAAGAAGAAATAAAGTTATTATTGCGAGTGTGGAAAAGTGGTGATAGGAGTTGCGAAATTGTCCCTAAGCAATTGACTACGTTACTAGACTGATAGCAAGTTTTATGTGGGAGAGGCCACTGCTAGCATGTCATCCCTGACTTGGAATTCTATGCACTTATGATTGGAACTATTAGCAAGCATCCGCAACTACTAGCGTTCATTAAGGTAAAACCCAACCATAGCATTAAGATATATTGGTTCCCGTTCAATCCCGTATGCATCAATTTCTACGCTAGGTTGAAGCTTCTGTCACTCTTGCCCTCCAATACGTAGTCCTATCAACATACAACTAACCCTATGGTGTGATCCACACACGCGCTCATATCAAGGGCACCAAAGGACAACAACATAACCACAAGAAAATTAAACCAATCATAGAAATTCACCAATTACTGATAGGACAACGAAAATCTACTCAGACATCATAGGATGGCAACACATCATTGGATAATAATATGAAGCATAAAGCACCATGTTCAAGTAGAGGGTACAACGGGTTGCGGGAGAGTGGACCGTTGTAGATAGATGAGGGAAGGTGATGAAGATGTTGGTGAAGATGACGGAGGTGTTGGTGTAGATCGTTGTCACACGATGATGGCCCCGGCGGCGTTCCAGTTCCACCGGGCGAGAGGGGGAGAGAGCCGCCGTCCTTCTTTTTATTCCTTGACCTTCTCCTTAGATGGGAGAAGGGTTTCCCCTCTGGTCCATTGCCTCCATGGAAACGGAGGGGCGAGAGCCCCTCCGAGATTGGATCTCTCTCTCTCTCTCCGTGTTTCTGCATTCCTGATTCTAGCCTTTCACCGTTCCTTATATTGCCGGAGATCCCTAACTCCGATTGGGCTGAAATTTTTACACGATTTGTATCCGGATATTGGCTTTCTTACGGCGAAAGAAGGGCACCAATCGCATTGAGGTGACCACGAGGGTCAGGGGCGCGCCCCCTGCCTCATGGCCCCCTCGGGCATCGTCTCACGTTGATTCTTCTTCCCAAAAATCACATATATTCCAAAAAAACTCTCCGTGCGGTTTTATCTCGTTTGGACTCCGTTTGATATGGATATTCTGCGAAACAAAAAACATGCAACAAATAGGAACTGGCACTGGGCACTCGATCAATATGTTAGTCCCAAAAATAGTATAAAAAGTTGCCAAAAGTATGTTAAAGTTATATAATATTGGCGTGGAACAATAAAAAATTATAGATATGACGGAGATGTATCAAGGGGCACGTAAGCAACGCATTTAATGTGTTTGTCCTGAGACCCCGATGATAACCATAAACACTGTAGCTACTTTACACCCCCTGTATGCCACCGTGGCAGCCCCTTGGACATATAAAAGGAGTCCCACGGCATACTGGAGGAGGATTCGATCTTTTGAACCTCTCGGCCTAGCTTGCATGCATAGCAACGAGCCGAAGCTGAAGAACACATAGTAGACACTCAAGCAGGACTAGGATTTTACGCTTCTCAGCGGCCCGAACCTGGGTAAAAATCTGTCCTGTTGATCGTTAGATCCGCTCTTTGCTCTACCCCTCTTCCCTGCCAACAGCAGAAGGGATCCACGTGACCCCGTAGGTGTCGTTCTACGCCGACAGGGCTCATCATAGCTTCTTCATAGTTCATAAGTTCATTGTTGTCTAACAACATGACTTTCATGACATGATTACCGTACCACTCTAGTGCAGTATCTGCTCTAGTTGACCTACGAGATTCAGTAGTAACTTGATCCAAAGTTTCATGATCATTATCATTTGCTTCCTCTTCGGTTGGTGTAGGCATCACGAGAACAATTTTCTCTGATGTGCTACTTTCCAATTCGAGAGAAGGTACAACTACCTCATCAAGTTCTACTTTCCTCCCACTCATTTCTTTCGAGAGAAACTCCTTTCTCTAGAAAGGACCCATTCTTGGCAACAAAGATCTTGCCTTCGGATATGTGGTAGAAGGTATACCGAATAGGTTATTAGGGTATCCTTTGAAGACACACTTCTCCACTGTGGGTTCGAGGTCATCAGGCTGAAGCTGTTTGACATAAGCGTCGCATCCCCAAACTTTAAGAAATGACAACTTAGGTTGCTTGCCAAACCATAGTTCATACGGTGTCATCTCGACCGATTAGACGGTACCCTATTTAACATGAATGCGGCTGTCTCTAATGCATAACACCAAAATGATAGTGGCAAATCGGTAAGATACATCATATGGCGCACCATTTATCTAATAAGGTACAGTTACGACGCTCGGACACACCATTACGCTGTGGTGTTTGTCGGTGTACTAAAGTAGGGGTACCTTAGTATCCCGAACTTGTGCACGGGCAGTAGAAGCGTCCCGTGGCAGGGCTTGCCGCGCGTTCGCCAAGGCCCACTGAGGTTCCTTTGGAGCCATTCAAGAACAAAGTATTCGAGTTAAAGAAACAAGGCCCCGGCAAGAGGAGCTTGCCGGGAAGGCCGCTCCAGGCTCAAGACCACCCCTTTGGCACAAGACCCTGGCAAGAGGAGCTTGTCAGGAAGGCCAAGCATGGCATTTCAGGAGACTTGCCACGACGCTCCGCGCGTCGCGGCAAGGCCCGGAGAGCGACAAGCTTCCGGGCTCGGCAAGGTAGCGGCCGCGGCAAAGCGCTTGCCGCGGCAGGCTTCCACTATGTGCCCACGCTCCAGCTCATCCGGCCACACGTCGCCCTGGGGCCCTTCCAGGGGCACGTGGTGGAAGGCTGTGCAGCCTGGGGTACACGGTGGCGAGCTGCGACGACGAGGCCACCCTCGTGGCGGACGGAGACGCCCTGACGGACGCTTTTTGCACTGTTTGGGGTGACGGCGACGGGCATTTAATACCCTTGACCCCTTGCTATCAGGGTTAGGTACAGAGCACTGTACATACACTGTTCCAACTACCCCCCTTTTTTTATGTTTTTACCCTCACCTACGTTGCCACCTATCGGTGACCCCTTTGACCTATAAAAGGAGGCCCATGCGCAACGTAGAGGAGGTTCCGATCTTGGATCACTCTCACGCTCGGTGTAGCTAGCAACAAGTACTGTAGCTCTCCTCGCTCCTGAGCCAAGAACACAATACAAACCAAGGCAGGAGTTGGGTTTTACGCATCCGTGCGGCCCGAACCTGGGTAAACTGCTCGCGTGCTCGCCTCGATCCGCTCTTCGTGCATCCTCCGCTCCCTTGCCGTACCGAAAAGGGGCTCCGGTCCCATAGGTGTTCGTGGGCGATCAGTTTCCCCGACATCTTTGGCGCGCCAGGTAGGGGAGCGTCGAGGTTGTGTGAACCTGATCCGGCGTTCACGCGGGCGAAATCTTCAGCAACTTCATCGACATGCCGCCGAGGAAGAAGGCTTCGGAGGTAGCAGGCCCGTCCGCGTCGATCCCGCCGCCATCGGAGCCAACGGTCGGTGGGGTAGACGCTGGCGGAAGGATGGACGCCGGCGAGGAAACTCACGGCGCCGCCAAGTCCAAGGACAAGACGGACGACCGGGCGCATTCCAAGACCTCGGCGTCCGTGCACGCACCGCGCCCCTCTCAGGAGGTGCCGGACCGGGAGCGACGTGGTACACAAGGTACCATACGCCTGCTGGGCCAGGGTCAAGCTGGCAGTTCGCGGGACGCTCAAGGCCAACGCGCTGGCACGAGCAAGGCGTGGTCGCCGGGTCGAGACGTTGCTCCTTCTAACGCTGCTAGAAGTCCGTGCATATCTCGCTCCTCGGACCGCTCGCCACCGCTCCCCGCCACTCCAGCAGAAGCTCTAGCTCGAGCCCAGCTACTCCTCGACTTCCCTCCAGCGGCAGACAAGGCCAAAGACTGGAGGGCCACCATCCAGAGCCTCATCGCCTTCGCCAACAACGACACTCCGCAGCAGCCGACGGCGTCGCGGCCGCGGCAAGTCAGCCAGGCGCGGGCTGATGGAGACAAGACCGCAGGGGGTGCAACTACCGTGCACTCCCCGCCCCGAAGGCCGAAATCGCCGAATCGCCGGATCAACATCGACAACGACTCCACGGCGTCGTCGGATCCACGAGCTCACCGCGATCAACGCCAAGTCCTTGACGACAGACGACAAGAAGACGCTCGAACTCGCATCGAGCGTCGAAGAGAAGCGCGACGACAGTCCGACCAGCGCGCTGGGCCCGCTGTCGACATGCACGCGCCCGAAGAACCAGGCGACTTGCCGTACGCGGCGGGCTGCCCTGCGTTCACCCGTGAGCTACGGCCAGTCCAGTGGCCCAGCATGAAGAACTTCAAGCCCGACGTACCCGAGAAGTACGACGGCAAAACTCATCCGTCAGAGTTCCTTAGTATCTACACCATCGTGGCGCAGGCTGCCGGGGGACGAGACGAGAAGATACTCGCGAACTACTTCCCGCTCGTGCTCAAGCCGAACGTCAGATCTTGGCTCATGCACTTGCCGGAGAACTCCATCTCTTCTTGGGCCGACCTGTGTCATCAGTTTGTCGGCGCCTTTACGGGCGGCCACAAGCCCCATGGGCAGGAAAGTGATCTTCATATACTTGCCCAGAAGGAAGGAGAGTCCCTGCGAAAGTACATCCAAAGATTCAGCCGCGTCCAGCACAACATCCCAGACGTCCACCCTGCCGCGGTTATTAGCGCATTCCACCAGAACGTGCGTAACCGCAGGGTGAGGGAGGAAATGGCGATGTGCAAGATCCGAGACGTCAGTGAGCTCTATGCCCTGGCCGACAAGTGCGCACGCACTGAGGAGGGGAGGAGACTCCCCGGAGAGGATACTAGAGCAGGAGGAACAGATAGTGAGGATGCCGCCCCGGCAAGGAAGAACCGGCGACAGAACAACAGGAAGAAGAAGAACAAAGAAGTACTGGTCGTTGAGCAGTCCGGCAAGGAGGCTGGTGCCAAGAAAGCCCAGGCTGGCAGCTCCGGCAAGGAGACTGTGGCGGCCACCGACAAGCAGGGCGGCTCCGACAAGCAGTACTGCAAGATCCACCGTACCAAAGGCCATGACCTCCAGAACTACAAAAGGGTCGAGTACCTCGTCGAGCAGCAGAAAGCTGAGTACGAGCGACCCGACAAGGAGAAGGCCCAGGGAGGTGGAGGAGAGTCCGGCAAGAAGCGGCCGTTCAATGGCCGGGGAGGACGCCGCGGCAAGGCCAAGCAGCGCCAAGGAGATAGACCTCCCCGCGGCCGCGACAAGGACGAAGACGAAGACGACGACGAAGACATGGAGGACGGAGACAACAGCGAGCAGGAGTTCCAGAAGGCCACAGAGGTTCTATGCGTCGATGGAGGTGCCTCTCTGCATACTTCCCACCGCCAACTCAAACAATGGGTGCGGGAAGTTAATGCAGCAGAGCCACCCGTCGAGTCGCGCAAACTCCTGACGTGGTCCAGCACGCCCATCATCTTCGACATTGAGGACCACCCTGACCGCACAACTGCGGTCGGGTGTTTGCCGATGTTGGTTTCACCAACCATCCACATCCTCAAGGTCACCAAGATGTTGGTTGACGGCGGGGCCGGCCTGAACCTGATCTCCTCTGCTGTGGTCCGAAAACTAAAGATCCCCGACAGCGAGCTTGAAGAAACCGGCACGTTCCAAGGGATCAACCCGGGAAGGAGCAAGCCGAAGGGGAAGATCACACTGCCAGTGACTTTTGGCAGGGAGCTGAACTTCAGGACTGAGAGGATCACCTTTGACGTTGCCGATATCCCATTGCCTTACAATGGGATACTTGGTCGTCCAGCGCTCGCCAAATTCATGGCAGCCTCTCATTATGCCTACAACATGCTCAAGATGCCAGGCCCGATAAGCGTCATCTCTGTCCCCGGCGACAAGAAGGACGCGCTTATCTGTGCCGACAAGATTTACCGGGACGCAGCAGCCGCAACAGATAGCAAGACACTTGCCGCTGAAGCTCCCGGGGGGGAGAACAAGACCAAGTCCGGCAAGAGCTCTGGGGCCCACTCCAGCAAACGCACCTCCCCGGAGTGCTGCGCAGCCGTCGAGGACGCACCATCGAGCTCCCCCGGCAAGTGCAAGAAGGCGATGGCAGCTCCGCCCACAACCAAGAAGGTGTCCGCCAAGGAGGACGGCACTGGTGGTACTTTCACCATCAGTGCCACGCTCGATCCTAAATAGGAAAGTGCGCTCGTTGCTTTCCTGCGGGCGAATGTCGACGTGTTTGCATGGCAACCGTCTGACATCCCCGGTGTTCCCAGGAAAGTGATTGAGCACAAACTTGCTGTTCGTCCTCACGCGCGGCCCGTCAAGCAGAAGGTCAGAAAACAAGCGGTGGAGCGTCAAGAGTTTATCGCTGAAGAAATCAAGAAGCTGGAAGCGGCAGGCCTTGTCAGAGGTGTACTTCATCCCACGTGGCTGGCCAACCCTGTTGTCGTGCGCAAAGGAAATGGGAAGTGGAGGCTTTGTATAGACTTCACCGATGTGAATAAATCTTGTCCCAAAGATCCATTTCCCTTGCCGTGCATTGACCAGATTGTTGACTCCACGGCTGGATGTGAGTTGCTTTCGTTTCTTGATGCCTATTCAGGATACCACCAGATCTTTATGGCTGAAGAAGATGAAGAGAAGACCGCATTCATTACTCCATGTGGCACTTACTGCTTCATACGCATGCCCTTTGGATTGAAGAATGCCAGGTCAACGTTTCCGAGGGTAGTCCACACTACTTTTGAGCCACAGGTACACAGGAATGTAGAAGCTTACATGGATGATATAGTGGTCAAGAGCAAGGACAAGGATACTCTGATTCAGGATCTAGATGAAACCTTTGCGAATCTGCCCAAGATACAGCTCAAGCTTAACCCCGAGAAGTGCGTGTTCGGAGTCCCCTCCGGCAAGCTTCTCGGGTTCTTTGTGTCCCAGAGGGGGATTGAAGCTAATCCCGACAAGATCAAGGCTATCGAGCAGATTGAGGCTCCGAAGCGCGTCAAGGATGTACGAAGGCTTGCCGGTTGTGTGGCTGCTCTCAGCAGGTTCATTTCTAAGTGCGCAGAACGCGCCCTGCCGTTTTTCAAAATCTTGAAAAAGGAAGGTCCAATGAAATGGACTCCGGAAGCGGAGGCAGCGCTGCAGGACTTGAAAAGGTACCTGTCCTCCACTCCAATACTTGTCGCACCTAGGCCACAAGAGAAGTTGTTGCAGTACTTAGCAGCAACCAATCAAGTGGTTAGTGCTGCGTTGGTAGCGGAAAGGGAGGCAGATGAGGAGCCCACAGCCTCGGCAAGCATATCCAGCGACAAGCAGGGGGCTTCCCCGACAAGCTCTGGCCCCGACAAGGATGGGTCTGCACATATGCAAGAAGAGGTGCGGAAGAAGATGGTGCAGCGCCCAGTTTATTTTGTCAGCTCCCTCTTGCAGGGGGCTAGATCAAGATACTCTGGGGTGCAGAAGCTGCTTTTCGGCCTCGTCATGGCCTCGAGAAAGCTGCGCCATTACTTCCAAGCACACGAGATAACAGTGGTCACTCGCTTTCCGCTGAAGAGGATACTGCAAAATCCAGAAGCGACAGGCAGGATTGTCGAGTGGGCACTAGAGCTATCAAGCTTTGGCCTCAAGTTTGAAAGTACTTCAACCATTCAGAGCAGAGCATTGGCAGAATTCATAGCAGAATGGACAACAACGCCAGACGAAGAAATTCCAGAGACAAGCATCCCCGTCAAAGAAACAAGCAAAGAATGGACAATGTACTTCGATGGGGCCTTCTCGCTGCAAGGCGCCGGCGCTGGTGTGCTGCTCGTCGCACCCACCGGCGAGCACCTCAAGTACGTCGTCCAGATGCACTTTCCCAAGGAGCAAGGAACGAACAATACTGCCGAGTATGAAGGTTTGCTTGCCGGCCTTAGAATCGCAGCAGAGCTTGGGATCAAGAAGCTGATTGTGTGGGGTGATTCGCAGTTAGTTGTCCGCCAAGTGAACAAGAGCTACCAGAGTCTGTTGATGGAAGCTTACGTCGACGAAGTGAGAAAGCTTGAAGAACACTTTGAAGGCTTGTAGATGGAGCATGTTCCGAGAGCTCAAAACGACATCGCAGACGGCCTGTCAAAGTGTGCTGCACTGAAGCTACCTGTGGAACCAGGGATCTTTGTGCTCAAGTTAACTCAACCATCCGTTACACCATCGGTTGGAAAAAGTAAGAAGAGGAAGCTGATCTCCGGTGACTACTTGCCGGCGGAACTTCCTGAAGCCGCCGCCAACAAGGTCCCCAAGATCAACGATAAAGTTGCTGAGGAACAGTCTGCTCCTGCAGACCCTAGGGTTTGTACAGTTGAAGCAGGCCTTCCCAACAAGCTTTGCCCCGGCAAGCTTGCCGGGGAACGTCAAGCTCCGGCCGAGCCGCAGGTTCTTGCCGTAGAAGCTGACGTTCCCACAGCAGCACTGATGCCTTTAGTCCTTGTTGTTGAGCCTCAGGCTCCAGCATGGGCACAGAAGATTGTCCGTTTCCTTCAAACAGGAGAACTTCCCGAAGAGCCAGAAGAAGCAGAAAGAATAACCCGGCAGTCAAGTATGTATCAGTTTGTCGGCGATGAACTATACAGAAGAAGACTCAACGATGTCAAATTCAAGTGCATTCCCCGGGAAGATGGGCAAAAGCTGTTGGCAGAGTTACATGGAGGCATATGTGGTCACCACATTGGCGCAAGAGCACTTGCCAGCAAAGCGTTCCGGCAAGGTTTCTTTTGGCCAGAAGCCCTCCAGGATGCAACTGCACAAGTAACCAAGTGTGAAGCGTGCCAGTTCCATGCCAAGCAGATACATCAGCCAGCTCAAGCTCTCTAGACGACCCCTTTGTCCTGGCCATTTTCGGTCTGGGGGCTTGACATCCTCGGCCCCTTTCTCCGCGCAGCCAAGGGCTTTGAGTACTTGTACGTCGCCATCGACAAGTTCACAAAGTGGCCGGAAGTGGAACCAGTGAGAAAGGTGACCGCATAGTCAGCAGTCAAGTTCTTCAGGTCGATTGTTTGCCGTTTCGGAATCCCTAACAGGATCATCACCGACAATGGCACACGATTCACAAGTCGCACCTTCATGCAGTACGTACAAGACCTTGGCGCCAAGGTCTACTTCGCTTCTGTTGCTCACCCGAGGAGCAATGGTCAAGCGGAGAGGGCAAACACTGAAGTGTTGCGCGGACTCAAGACAAGAACTTTTGACAGGCTGCACAAGTGCGGAAGAAACTGTATTGAAGAGTTGCCAGCGGCTCTTTGGTCAATCAGAATGACACCAAATCGAGCCACTAGACAGACACCCTTTGCTCTTGTCTATGGAGCAGAGGCAGTTCTCCCCACGGAACTCGTATACGGGTCGCCTCGAGTGCTCGCTTACGATGAGCTCGAGCAAGAGCAGCTGCGGCAAGATGACGCGCTGCTCCTTGAGGAGGACCGTCTTCAAGCTGCTGTACGAGCTGCTCGATACCAGCAAGCTTTGCGCCGCTACCATAGCCGCAAAGTTAAAGCCAGAAGTCTCGAGGAAGGCGACCTTGTTCTTCGGCGCGTTCAGTCCACCAAGAATTCCAACAAGTTGACGCCGAAGTGGGAAGGCCCTAAGGGGGTGAGACAAGTCACAAGGCCTGGTGATGTCCGCCTTGAGACCGAAGAGGGCTTACCGGTGAGCAACTCCTGGAACATTGAGCACCTTCGCAAGTTTTACCCACAAGGCGCGGTTGCCGTGATCCGCTCCGGCAACCACCTTTTGTACAAGTCTTGCCGCTGCTGCATGTAAACCTTTGTACAAAGCCGGGCGCAGACCCCGTGCATCAGTAAAACATATGTGCCTCGCACAACTTGTCATTTCATGCCTTTTCGTTTTTCTTGCATGTATTATCTGACAATTTGTGCAGCACGCACCCCCGGTAAGCAATAACGAGCCGCAAGGCTCCGTATCTATGTTTCCTCCCTTTTTCTTTCTTTTTCTCTCAAGCAGAAGAAGTTTTTCCTCGCGCACAAGTTTGCCGGGGGGGAAGGAGACAGTGGTATGGACCAAGTGCCGTTCAAGAAAGCCTCGCCTTGCCGGGAAGCAAATGACACACAAAAGCTAAGTCGCCAAATATTGAGCATTCAAATTTTTAAATTTTAAGGTTATCTTCCTTGAACGACCACACTTTGTATGGAAAACCTGTGCGCGGAGGAACCAACTCGTGGCTAGCCGCGCCCTTACTTTGTTTCGAGCACGCTCAACGGCTTAAGCGTGCTGTGACAAGTGTCGCGCCCTTACTTCGTTTTCGAGTTCGCTCAACAACCTAAGTGTGCTGCGGCTAGCTGTGACAAGGTTTCTTGTCGGCAACGGCGCTGCCAGCAGGCTGCTAAAGTTCCGCGCTCAGCGCTCGCGGCAAGGGTCCCTTTGCCGGCAAGTTCCCTAAAAGCATAGGGTAAAAGCATACAAAGCAAAGAAGTCGAGGAAAGGAAATAACACTGCATTAACTACCCAAAATAAAGTTATGATACAAAATGAATTGTCGCAACGCTAATAGACTATTGTTCATAACATGGTTGGCAGCGACAAAGGAAGCAAAAAGGAAAACAGCCTAGTCTGCACGGTCGCCGTCGACTCTCTTGATCTTGCCCACCTTGGCCACGATGGGTGCGACAAGGGCCTTGAGCGCCTCCTGGTCAGCGCCGGGCGGCAAGGTCCTGATGACGTTGTCGAGGTTGAGTCCTGGATTACGGAAGGCTATCTTCATCAGCACCCTCTCCATGACTCATGTGCAAAGCCTGCGCGCCTCATTCGCCAGCTGCGTGGGGATCCTCTCTCGGAGCTGCTGGAGGGCCGGCGCCACTCCCCTGAAGAACAAGCTTAGCTTGGCGCTGTGAGGGAGATTCTCGTCGGTGGAGTACCCGAGGTGCTCCGTCCCCAGCCCCGCCAACTCCCTGTCGATGTCAGCGGCGGCAGCGACAAGCCCCTCGGTCCAGTGCTCCACCGTCAGCCTGAAGTTGTTTTGGGAGAGGGCGGCGTTGTCCAACAGTGCCCTCTCAGCCCTGAGGTCCTCCTTCAGCTTCGTCTCCCGATTTCTGGCGCTGTCAAGTGAGGCGGTGAGGGTGGACAGCTTCAACTCCAAGTATGCAAAGGAATCCTTGGCAATGGCGAGCTCCTTGCCCTTGTTGGAGAGACGGACCTGCAGCTCGGAGTGGCTGTGGGCGTCCTTCTCCCTCTCCGACACAAGCGTAGCAACCTTCTCTTCGCTCGTTTTCAAGTGGATCTCCAGTTGCGCCACCCTCGCCTCCAGGTCTCTCTTGGCGGTCTCAGCAGCTGCAGCGACGTCCTTCGCCTCCTGCAGAGCTCCGCCAAGAGACTGTTCCCGCACGGCAAGGTCGTCCTCGTGGCTGTCGAGGTCGACTTTCCGCTGCGTTAGTTCACCTTCCCGCCAAGACAGCTCTTCGGCGGCGAGCCGTTGCTGCTCCTCTGCTTCGGCCTTCTCAAGTATGAACGCCTGATGCGCCTCAGCGAGCTCCTCCCGCTCCTCCGCCAAGGATCGGAGGGCCGCCTGGTTGGCGGCCCGGAGCTCTTCGACGCGCTTCTCCAAGTCGACGCCCGCCTTGGCGGCCAGAGCCTCTCGGGACTCCAGCTTGGCCTGCCTGGCATGGTACAGGGCCAAAAGCCTCCGCAGAAGCCGCTCCTCCTCGGGCTCGGTACTGCTGCCGGGCGCGTCGACGAACTTCAGCCCTGCGGAGGCGAGGACTTCCCCGTCGAAGGCCTCTCCCTCCGCGGGCGCCCTTGACGTAGATGCCCACGGGAGCTGAATGAAGACCCCGTTTCCAGCCTCCAGGTAGGCGCCTGTTTCGGCCGCGGCAGCAGCAGGGTCGGCGGTCGGCGCATCGTCTGACGCTCCTGCGCCCTCAGGGCCGTCAGTGCGACCGCCGGTCCCTTCCTCAGCTGCCGTGTCGGCGGGCTTGGCTGCCTCTTCGACGGCGGGCTCGTCAGTACCGATCGCCTCCTCGGTGGCCGCGGCGTCACCAGTGTTGCCGCGTGCGTCCTCCTCGGTGGCGGCCTCCGTCTCTATCGGCTCTGGAGCGGACGAGTCTGAAGACCAGAAAAGAAGAAGAAAAAAGAAAGTAACTGTCAAGCAAATATCCAAAAAAGAGAAATTCAAGAGAAGAAAAGTACAAGGGTTACCTGCGCGGGCCTCTTCCTCGATGGGGTTCCTTGCTGGGGAGTCTTCCCTCGGCGGCGTGGTGGTAACCCCCGCTGGCGGAGGGCCGCTGGCGCCTTCCCTTGGCGGGGTGCTCGCCCTTGGCGGAGTACTCGCCCTTGGTGGGGTGTCCTCCCTCGCCTGGGGGCTCCTCCTTGGCGGAGAAGTCGAGACGTGCGGCTCGTCGGGAACGATCTCTTGGCGCTCCTGAGGCTGCTGCTCTGCTTCTGCACAAATCAACAAACAAACAAAACGTTAACAAGGATAAGGAGGCCACGCGCGCCCGACAAGCGAAGAGTGAATAGAAAACTTACGCTGAGGGCTGCGCTGAGGGCTGTGCTGGGGGCTGCTCTGGAGAGTGGCTTCCTGGTCCGGCAAGCTTGTCGCAGGCGCATCCCCTGCTGCTGCGACGGGCTCGTCCTCAAGATCGTCCACCGGGATCTTGGCCCTCTTCGCCGCCCTCTGGGCCAGGGTCCTGGAAGATAGGCAAAATTAGAATCAAGCAAAGAAAATTCAAGACAAGAGAAAATCGAAGGAAACAAGAGTTGACAGTGCTTACTCTTCCTCCTCCTCATCAGAGCTGAGCACGGAGAAATCAAAGTCCGCCTCGCGCGTCCGGGCGCGAGGAGCTGGAGGAGTAGGCTCCCTCTGCCGCTTGGCGGGCGCAGGGACGGTTGTCTGAGAAGACCCCGCTCCAGTTGTCGCCGAGGCACGAGGGGTGGCAGGAGCGTTAGCCCTAGCCCGGGAAGACCCTCCTCCGGCCACTGCTGAAATGCGGGGCACTCCCTTGGCTGCCTTGCTTGTCGTGGCGGCGCGTGTCGAACGGCGCTGCGGCTGCTCGCCCGCCGGCTGCCCCACCACGTCTGCGGCTTTGCGAAGGCGCCTCCTCGATGGAGCCGGAGGACTTGCCGGTGGCGGTGAACTCCCCGAGGACGAAGAAGAGGAGTCGAGGTTCAGCGACCCGCCTGAGTCTTCGGCAGGATCGCTTGATCCAACGCCCTGCTCGGCGGGCCCACTTGACTCTGTGCCTTGCTCGGCGGCTTCGCTTGTCCCAGTAGGTTGCACGGCAAGCTTTGCTACTTTTAGGAACTCTTCCTCCTCGACCAAACTTACCGCCTCCGCCGCGTCCGCCTCTTCCACAGTATATCCAAATTCGCCCGCGGCCCTGGCTGCAGCTGCCTCCTCTAACCTGGTGGCAATATACGCCATCTCCTCATCGGTGGTGTCACGGGTGAGGCCCCTCTTCTCGTCGGGTTTGATTGGCAGCTCCGTCAGGTTGTCGAAGAACGTTTGCACGGCTTCGTCGGAAGGCTCCCGCCAAGTGGGGTCAATCCCATGGGAGTCACACAATGGCATCGCCGCGCGGATGGCGCTGAGCGACGAGTTGTTGCACAACGGAACTACGCCCGACGGCAACGCGAACCACTCTGGATGGCTGCGGTCGTACTTGAATAGCGCATGGAGCATTCCGTTGAGCTCCATCACCGTGAAGTTGTAGTTGAGGCCCGGGCGCAGCCTCATAATGTTCGCCGCGTTATCAAACTCCCAAGCAGGCCTTTTCCTCTCCTGCAAAGGAGCGATGCGGCGGCGAAGAAAGTCTGCCCCGACAGCACCTATAGTGAGCCTAGCTTGCCGGAGGCGAAGAATCCTGGTGGTGGCTATCTTCAGCTTGTCGTCCTCAGGGGCCAGGTCACTCCAGTCATTGCCGCGCACTACTGCAACTTGGCGCCGGGAGGTGAACTGCTGTGGTTCATCCTCCATGATCCAGCACCAGTTGGCCCTCCACTCCTCCCACTTGCCGCGGAGCTCCCCAGTCAAGTAAGCATCTTTCTTATGGAACCTGAAGATCCAAGAGATCCCGCCGGACAGTGGAGACCCAGACTCGACTCGAGGCGTAAAGTAATGGCGGAAGAGGGATACATTGGGGTAGACTCCGACAAAGTTCTCGCACAGATGTGCGAAAACGGCCATGGTCAAGACGGCGTTTGGGGTGAAATCAAGGAGATGAAACCCGTAGGTATTCATAATATCACAGAAGAACTCCGAGTATGGTGGGCAGAGTCCACAATAGAAGAATAGAGCAAAAAAGGCGTATCCTCCCGGAAACATCTCGCAGGCCTCGGCGGGGAGTACCTTGGTGCGCGGGTGCGCTTTTGTCTCCCTCGACCAGAAGAGGTAGAAGGAGTCCTTCAGCTCCTCCGCGCTGAGCCTCGGCGGGAAAACCACCATCTTCTTCCGCATTGATGCTAGCTTTCAGCGCCTTGGTGGTCTTCGCAGCCTTCACCTTGTCGCCCTTCGGGGCCATGGCGGGGGCGGCGAGGGAAGTCGACGGCGCTGGGGATGCTGGTGGCGGCGGAGGAAGGGCGGGGTGCTGCTCTCTCTCAACCTTCGGGAAGGAGGGGAGCAGCGGGGGTTTCTGGAGGATGAAGAAGAAGCGGGCGAATGGAGGGAACTGCCCCTGTTTCCCCTGCTTTTAAGGGGGAGAGGGGGACGTTCCGCATTTTCCCCATTAAAGAAACAGGCCACGATCTCTCCCACGACGCCGCAATCGACGCGTGCCGTTAGGGAGGGGCGCGGCGGATGCGGAGTGGGATGCGGCGCGCCGTGGGCCGCGTGTGCCCGTGCACTGTTTTGGGCCTGGCCCAACAGCGCTTGTCACCGTGTGTGACCCAGGCCCAGGGGCTCCTGTCGGTGTACTAAAGTAGGAGTACCTTAGTATCCCGAACTTGTGCACGGGCAGTAGCAGCGTCCCGTGGCAGGGCTTGCCGCGCGTTCGCCAAGGCCCACTGAGGTTCCTTTGGAGCCATTCAAGAACAAAGTATTCGAGATAAAGAAACAAGGCCCCGGCAAAAGGAGCTTGCCGGGAAGGCCGCTCCAGGCTCAAGACCACCCCTTTGGCACAAGACCCTGGCTAGAGGAGCTTGTCAGGAGGGCCAAGCATGGCATTTCAAGAGACTTGCCGCGACGCTCCGCGCGTCGCGGAAAGGCCCGGAGAGCGACAAGCTTCCGGGCTCGGCAAGGTAGCGGCCGCGGCAAAGCGCTTGCCGTGGCGGGCTTCCACAATGTGCCCGCGCTCCAGCTCATCCGGCCACACGTCGCCCTGGGGCCCTTCCAGGGGCACGTGGCGGAAGGCTGTGCAGCCTGGGGTACACGGTGGCGAGCTACGATGACGAGGCCACCCTCGTGTGACGGACGCTTTTTTGCATTGTTCGGGGTGACGGCGACGGGCATTTAATACCCTTGTCCCCTGCCGTCAGGGTTAGGTACAGAGCACTGTACATACACTGTTCCAACTACCCCCTATTTTACGTTTTTACCCTCACCTACGTTGCCACCTGTCGGTGACCCCTTTGACCTATAAAAGGAGGCCCATGCGCAATGTAGAGGAGGTTCCGATCTTGGATCACTCTCACGCTCGGTGTAGCTAGCAACAAGTACTGTAGCTCTCCTCGCTCCCGAGCCAAGAACACAATACAAACCAAGGCAGGAGTAGGGTTTTACGCATCCGTGCGGCCCGAACCTGGGTAAACTGCTTGCGTGCTCGCCTCGATCCGCTCTTCGTGCATCCTCCGCTCCCTTGCCGTACGGAAAAGGGGCTCCGGTCCCATAGGTGTTCGTGGGCGATCAGTTTCCCCGACAGTGTTCCATGTGGTGTGAGTTGTCAAACAATTCAACATTGTCTTAAATGAAGGCCAAACTCGTAAGTCAAATATTCACCTCCACGAGCAGATCGTAGAAACTTTATTTTCTTGTTACGATGATTCTCCACTTCACTATGAAATTCTTCGAACTTTTCAAATTTTTCAAACTTGTGTTTTGCTACCTCTTGAGCATGTGTTTGTTTTCCCTTGAAGAGGAAAGGGTGATGCAGCAAAGTAGCGTAAGTATTTCCCTCAGCTTTTGAGAACCAAGGTATCAATCCAGTAGGAGACTATACGCAAATCGCCTAGTATCATCACAAACAATCAAGAACCTTGCAACCAACATGATAAAGGGGTTGTCAAGCCCTTTACGGCCACTTGCAAAAGTGAGATCTAATAAAGATAATAAGATAAATATTTTTGATATTTTTGTTGTATAGATTGGAAAATAAAGATTGCAATATAAATAGTAAACTAGAAATGTATATCAGAAACTTATATGATGTAAAGTAGACCCGTGGGCCAAAGGTTTCACTAGTGGCTTCTCTCATGATAGCATAAATTACGGTGGGTGAACAAATTATTGCCGCGCAATTGATAGAAAAGCGCATAGTTATGAGAATATCTGGGCATGATCATGAACATAGGCATCACGTCCGTGTCAAGTAGACCAAAACAATTCTTCATCTGCTACTATTACTCCACACATCAACCGCTATCCAGCATGCATCTAGAGTATTAAGTTCATGAGAACATAGTAACACCTTAAGCAAGAAGACATGATGTAGAGGGATAAACTCAAGCAATATGATATAAACGCCATCGTTTTATCCTCGATGGCAACAATACAATATGTGCCTTGCTGCCCCTGCTGTCACTAGGAAAGGACACCACAAGATTGAACCCAAAGCTAAGCACTTCTCCCATTGCAAGAAAGATCAATCTTGTCGGCCAAACCAAAATGATAATTTGAAGAGACTTTCAAAGATATTAAATCATGCATATAAGAATTCAAAGAAGACCTAAATATTGTTCATAGATAATCTTGATCATAAACCCACAATTCATTGGATCTCGACAAACACACTTCAAAAAGAATTACATCGAATAGATCTCCAAGAACATCGAGGAGAACTTTGTATTGACCCGAAGCCATGTAGCTATTAACTATGGACCCGAAGGTCTATGGTAAACTACTCACACATCATCGGAGAGGCTATGGTGTTGATGTAGAAGCCCTACGTGATCGAATCCCCCTCCGGCGGAGTGCTGGAAAAGGCCCCAAGATGGGATCTCACGGGTACAGAATGTTGCGGCGGTGCAAAAGTGGTTTCGTTGGGCACCTGGATGTTTTTAGGGTACAAGGGTATATATAGGCGGAAGAAGTACGTCGGTGGAGCTACGAGGGGCCCACGAGGGTGGGGGCGCGCCTACCCCCCTTGGGCGTGCCCTCCTGCCTCGTGGCCACCTCGTGGAGTTCCACATTTGTACTCCAAGTCTCTTGGATTGCATTTGTTCCAAGAAAGATCCTCGTGAAGGTTTCGTTCCGTTTGGACTCCGTTTGATATTCCTTTTCTGCGAAACACCGAAGTACGCAAAAAAACAGCAACTGGCAATGGGCCTTCGGTTAATAGGTTAGTCCCAAAAATAATATAATAGTGTATATTAAAGCCCATTAAACATCCAAAACAGATAATATAATAGCATGGAACAATCAAAAATTATAGATACGTTGGAGACGTACCAAGCATCCCCAAGCTTAATTCTTGCTCGTCCTCGAGTAGGTGAATGATAAAAACAGAAATTTTGATTTTGAATGGTACCTAACATAATTTTCAATGTAATTTCCTTTATTGTGGCATGAATGTTCATATCTGAAAGATTCAAGACAAAGGTTTAATATTGACAAAAAATTAATAATACTTCAAGCATACTAACAACGCAATTTTGTCTTCTCAAAATAACATGGCTAAAGAAAGTTCAGCCCTACAAAATCATATAGTTTGGCTATGCTCCATCTTCGTCACACAAAATATTCAAATCATGCACATCCCCGGTTTCACCCAAGCAATGTTTCATACTTTAGTATTTTCAAACTTTTTCAACTTTTACGCAATAGATAAGTGTGAGACATGGATATATCACTATAGGTGGAATTGAGTGGTGGTTGTGGAGAAGACAAAAAGGAGCAAGATGGTCTCAAATCAACTAGGCGTATTAATGGGCTATGGAGATGCCCATCAATAGATATATTTGTGAGTGAGTAGGGATTGCCATGCAACGGATGCACTAGAGCTATTAATGTATGAAAGCTCAACAAAAGAAACTAAGTGGGTGTGCATCCAACTTCCTTGCTCACGAAGACCTAGGGCATTTTCAGGAAGCCCATCGTTGGAATATACAAGCCAAGTTCTACAATGAAAATTTCCCACTAGTATATTGAACTGATAAAATAAGAGACACTCTATCGTGAAGATCATGGTGCTACTTTGAAGCACAAGTGTGGAAAAAGGATAGTAGCACTGTCCCTTCTCTCTTTTTCTCTCATTTTTTTGAGACTCTTTCTCTTTTTTTGGCCTCTTTTTTCTCACACGGGACAATGCTCTAATAATGATGATCATCACACTTCTATTTATTTACAACTCAAGAATTACAACTCGATAATAGAACAAAGTATGACTCTATATGAGTGCCTCCGGCGGTGTACCGAGATGGCAATGAATCAAGAGTGACATGTATGAAAAATTATGCATGGTGGCCTTGCCACAAATACAATGTCAACTACATGATCATGCAAGGCAATATGACAATGATGAAGCGTGTCATAATAAACAAAACGGTGGAAAGTTGCATGGAAATATATCTCAAAATGGCTATGGAAATGCCATAATAGGTAGGTATGGTGGCTGTTTTGAGGAAGGTATATGGTGGGTGTACGGTACCGGCGAAAGTTAAGCGGTACTAGAGAGGCTAGCAATGGTGGAAGGGTGAGAGTGTGTATAAACCATGGACTCAACATTAGTCATAAAGAACTCACATACTTATTGCAAAAATCTACAAGTCATCGAAACCAAGC
Organism: Secale cereale; assembly: GCA_902687465.1. NCBI lineage: Eukaryota > Viridiplantae > Streptophyta > Magnoliopsida > Poales > Poaceae > Secale > Secale cereale. The sequence continues at coordinate 767,570,490 of LR738711.1, read as the reverse complement.
AATACACGCATGCTCCTAGGGGGAGGGTTGGTAGGAGTTAACCATCGCGTGATCCCGACCTCCACACAAGGGAAAACAATCAAAGAAATACCTCATGCATGAAATTTGTTACACAACGGTTACCATACGTGCATGCTACGAGACTTGCAAACCTCAACACAAGTATTTCTCAAATTCACAACTACTCTACTAGCATGACTCTAATATCACCATCTTCATATCTCAAAACAATCATCAAGTATCAAACTTCTCATAGTATTCAATGCACTCTATATGCAAGTTTTTATTATACCCATCTTGGATGCCTATAATATTAGGACTAATTTTATAGCCAAAGCAAATTACCATGCTGTTCTAAAGGACTCTCAAAATAATATAAGTGAAGCATGAGAGATCAATAATTTATATAAAATAAAACCACCACCGTGCTCTAAAACATATAAGTGAAGCACTATAGCAAAATTTATCTAGCTCAAAAGATATAAGTGAAGCACATAGAGTATTCTAATAAATTCCTATTCATGTGTGTCTCTCCCAAAAGGTGTGTACAGCAAGGATGATTGTGGTAAACTAATAATCAAAGACTCAAATCATACAAGACGCTCCAAGCAAAACACATATCATGTGGTGAATAAAAATATAGTTTCAAGTAAAGTTACCGATAGACGAAGACGAAAGAGGGGATGACTTCCTGGGCATCCCCAAGCTTAGGCTTTTGGTTGTCCTTGAATTTTACCTTGGGGTGCCTTGGGCATCCCCAAGCTTAGGGTCTTGCCACTCTTTATTCCATAGTCCATCAAATCCTTACCCAAAAACTTGAAAACTTCACAACACAAAACTTAAGAGAAAATCTCGTGAGTTCCATTAGTATAAGAAAACAAACCACCACTTTAAGGTACTGTATTGAACTCATTCTTTATTTATATTGGTGTTAAACCTACTGTATTCCAACTTCTCTACGGTTCATACCCCCAATACGACTCATAGATTCATCAAAATAAGCAAACAACACACGAAAAACAGAATCTGTCAAAAACAGAACAGTCTGTAGCAATATGTAACTTTCGAATACTTATGTAACTCTAAAAGTTCTGAAATAAATTGGTGGACATGAGGATTTTGTACATTAATTATCTGCAAAAAATAATCAACCTAAAAGCACTCTCAGTAAAAAATGGCAGCTAATCTCGTGAGCGCAAAAGTTTCTGTTATTTACAGCAAGATTGCCCTATGAGGTTCGGCCTCCTCCACCCTCCATCCTTTATATACGTGGCCACCTCGGTCATATCGTCGTAGTGCTTAGACGAAGCCCTGCGCCGGTAATTTCATCATCACCGGCACCACGCCGTCGTGCTGACGAAACTCTCCCGTGACACTCAACTGGATCAAGAGCTCATGGGACGTCATTGAGTTGAACATGTGCTGAACGCAGAGGTGCCGTACGTTCGGTGCTTGGATCGATTGGATCATGAAGACGTTCGACTACATCAACCGCGTCACTAGACGCTTCCGCTTTCGGTCTACGAGGGTACGTAGACACACTCTCCACACTCGTTGCTATGCTTCTCCTAGATAGATCTTGCATGATCGTAGGAAATTTTTGAAATACTACGTTCCCCAACAGTGGTATCAGAGCCAGGTTTATGCGTAGATGATATGCACGAGTAGAACACAATGAGTTGTGGGCGATAATAGTCATATTGCTTACCAGCATGTCATACTTTGATTCTCCGGTATTGTTGGATGAAGCGGCCTGGACCGACATTACGCGTAAACTTACCGAGACTGGTTCTACCGACGTGCTTCGCACACAGGTGGCTGGCGGGTGTCAGTTTCTCCAACTTTAGTTGAATCGAGTGTGGCTACGCCCGGTCCTTGTTGAAGGTTAAAACAGCACATACTTGACGAAAAATCGTTGTGGTTTTAATGAGTAGGTAAGAACGATTGTTGCTATGCCAATAGCAGCCATGTAAAACTTGCAACAACAAAGTAGAGGGCGTCTAACTTGTTTTTGCAGGGCTTGTTGTGATGTGATATGGTCAAGACGTGATGATATATAAGTTGTTGTATGAGATGATCATGTTTTGTTGAAGTTATCGGCAACTGGCAGCAGCCTTATGGTTGTCTCTTTGTTGCATATGATGCAAGCACCAAATAATTTCTTTACTTTCTCGCTATGCGGTAGCAATAGTTGCAAGAGAAATAGTTGGCGAGACGACCATGTGACAACACATTGATAAAGATCAAGATGATGGAGATCATGGTGTCATGCTGGTGACGATAGAGATCATGACGGTACTTTGGAGATGGAGATCAAGGGCGCAAGAAGATCATGGCCATATCATGTCACATATTTTGATTACATGTGATGTTTATCCTTTATGCATCTTATTTTTGCTTAGTTCGACGGTAGCATTATAAGATGATCCCTCACTAAATTTCAAGGTATAAGTGTTCTCCCTGAGTATGCACCGTTGCGACAGTTCGTCGTGCCGAGACACCACGTGATGATCGGGTGTGATAAGCTCTACGTTCAAATACAACGGGTGTAAGACAGTTTTGCACATGCAGAATACTCGGGTTAAACTTGATGAGCCTAGCATGTACAGACATGGCCTCGGAACACTGGAGACCGAAAGGTCGAGCATGAATCATATAGTAGATATGATCAACATAAGATGTTCACCATTGAAAACTACTCCATCTCACGTGATGATCGGACATGGTTTAGTTGATTTGGATCACGTGATCATTTAGATGACTAGAGGGATGTCTATCTAAGTGGGAGTTCTTAAGTAATATGATTAATTGAACTTTAATTTATCATGAACTTAGTCCTTGTAGTATTAGCATATCTATGTTGTAGATCAATAGCTCGCGATGTTGCTCCCCGTTTATTCTTATATGTTCCTAGAGAAATATAAGTTGAAAGATGATAGTAGCAATGATGCGGACTTGTTCCGTGTTCTGAGGATTTTCCTCATTGCTGCACAGAAGAATTATGTCATTGATGCACCGCGAGGTGACAGACCTATTGCAGGAGCAGATGCAGACGTTATGAACATTTTGACAAAAGCTCGGTATGATGACTACTTGATAGTTTAGTGCACCATACTTTACGGCTTAGAACCAGGACTTCAAAAATGTTTTGAATGCCACAGAGCATATAAGATGTTGCTAAGAGTTGAAATTGGTATTTCATACTCATGCCAGGTATGAGACCTCTGACAGTACTTTGCCTACAAGATGGAGGAGAATAGCTCAACCGGTGAGCATGTGCTCAGATTGTCTTGGTACTACAATTGCTTGAATCAAGTGGAAGTTAATGTTCCCGATTAGATAGTAATTGACAAAGTTCTCTAGTCACTATCTCCAAGTTACTAGAACTTAGTGATGAACTATAATATGCAAGGGATGACAAAAGTAATTCCCGAGCTTTTCACGATGCTGAAATCGGCGAAGGTAGAAATCAAGAAAAAGCATCAAGTGTTGATGGTTGACAAGACCACTAGTTTCAAGTAAAAGGGAAAAGGAAAAGAAAGGGAACTTCAAGAAGAATGGCAAGCAAGTTGCTACTCCCATAAAGAAACCCAAAGCTAGACCCCAGGCCTGGAACTGAGTGCTTCTACAGGAAAGGAAATGGTCACTGGAAGTGGAACTACCCTAGAAACTTGGTGGATAAGAAGGATTGCAAAGTGAACAAAGGTATATTTGATATACAAATTATTGATGTGTACTTTACTAGTGTTCATAGCAACCCATGGGTATTTGATACCAGTTCAGTTGCTAAAATTAGTAACTCGAAATGAGTGTTGCAGAATTAACAGAGACTAGTTAAAGGTGAAGTGACTATGTGTGTTGGAAGTGGTTCCAAGATTGTTATGATCATCATCGCACACTCCATATACTTTCGGGATTAGTATTGAACCTATGTAAATGTTGGTTGGTGTTTGTGTTGAGCATGAATATGATTTGATCATGTTTATTGCAATACGTTTATTCATTTAAAGTCAGAAAATAATTGTTGTTCTGTTTACATGAATAAAACCTTCGATGGTCATACACCCAATAAAATAGTTTGTTGGATCTTGATCGTAGTAATACACATATTCATAATATTGAAGCCAAAAGATGCAAAGTTGATAATGATAGTGCAACTTATTTGTGACACTGCCGTTTAGGTCACATTGGTGTAAAGCGCATGACGAAACTCCACGCTGATGGATTTTTGAAATCACTTGATTATGAATCTTTTGATGCTTGTGAACCATGCCTCATGGGCAAGATGACTAAAAGTCCATTCTCCGGAACAATGGAGCGAGCAAGTGACTTATTGGAAATAATACATACTGATGTATGCGGACCAATGAGTGTTGAAGCTTGCAATGGGTATCGTTATTTTCTGATCTTCACAGATGATTTGAGCAGATATGGGTATATCTACTTGATGAAGCACAAGTTTGAAACATTTGAAAAGTTCAAAGAAATTTCAGAGTGAAGTAGAGAATCATCGTAACAAGAAAATAAAGTTTCTACGATCTGATCGCGGAGACAAATATTTGAGTTACGAGTTTGGTCTTCATTTGAAACAATGTGGAATAGTTTCACAACTCACGTGTCGGTGTAATTGGATCGACACCTATGGGATCACAAGAATCCCTACTACGGTTGCAGGGCGCGGGGTTGAGAGAAGAGCGGATCTAACGGTCGAGACGCAGTTCCTTTACCCAGGTTCGGGCCGCAAAGATGCGTAAAACCCTACTCCTGCTTTGGTGGATTATATGTTGGTGTTCTTCAGCCAGTGAGGAGCTCCAAGAGAGTCGTGAGGAGTTCTAAAAAGCCAAATCCCCCTCCTGGTCGCCTCGGGCCTCCTTTTATAGGAAAAAGGGGTTGCCATAGTGGCACACAGGAGGTGGGAAGGGTACAGTGATGCGAGGTTATCCCTCGCATTACAGGACAAGGTGCATTTAATGCGCCCAGCTTAGGTGTCCTTGCTTTATCGGGGACGGGGGGAGACGTCCGTCTTGTCCATCGCCGCCCCTCCTCGTGTTGACACGCGCCTTGGCCAGCGGTGCCTGAGGTGCCATGTAGGCAGACAGGCAGCTGAGGTGGCGCAACGGCGGGTCTCCACGAAGGTCTGTGGGTTGCCATGCAGGAGCCTGTCCAGCTGACTGGGTCGGCAGTCGCGTGGGTCGGTGGAAACCCGGTTGGTGCGGGTCTGATGGTGGCCTCGTGGATGTCCTTGGCAACGGCCTTGCCGGGGACCCCGGCAAGGGTCTTGCCGTCGCGCCTGCTGTCATCCCCGGCAAGGTGCTTGCCGGGGGCCTTCTAGTCCTCCTTGGCCGGAGTCCCGCCAAGGGTTGTCTTCTTCTTGACTTGCATCTGATCTTGAATGTCTTCACAAAGATCTGGATGCCACCACGGGGATATCTCCCGAATCCTCGCCCCATGGGGCGGTGGACTCAAGGGTGATTCGCTCCGTAGGCGCGGGGAGAGCCGCCGTGGCAAGGGCCTTGCCAGGGCTGGCCCCGACAATGATCTTCCCAGGGGAAGCCGCTTCGTACCTTTGCTCTTTGTGGTCTTGTTCTTGGCGTCGCTCCAGTCTACATTGGGCTTCAGTCTTGCCACGGCTCGCCTCCCTCGCCATGCTTGGTGTGGTGGCGTCGTGGCTCAGACTGCCCGTGCACAGTCATAGGGGTACAAAAAGTGTACCCCTCTTTTTGTACAACGACAGGAGCCCCCGGGCCTGGGCCACACATAAGCGCGACACGTTGTTGGGCCAGGCCCAGAATGGTGCGCGGGCAGGCGGGGTGGTTTTCATCGTGGTAAAATTTCCGTGCGCCGCGCCTCCCACGGCCCGCGCGCGCGGCGCAGGGTGGAGGGGCGTGCGTGACGTGGGCGGCATGCATGGGGCGGTTTCCGCACGCATGCGTCACGTTGCAGTAAATGCAAAAGGAGGCGGCCCGCGCCTTCCCCCATAAATGGGGGGAGGTGTGCGGGCGTGGCCCGCTGACTGGATGGGGCCGAGGCGCGGTCTGCTAGGCGTCCACTCCCCACGATCACGGGATGGGTAGAGGTCGCCTCACCCGTCCCTTCGGTCCTGCGCGTTCGCCACGTGCCTCCCATTCGTTCGAGGTGGCGAGCGGTGGAGGCGGGAAACCGAGCCGTCGTTGGTGGGGGCAGCGGGTCGGTCCCAGCCCCTCTCGCCTTCTGCGTCTTGATTGGTCGAGCGAGGCGGTCGAGCTCCAGCCCCGCCCCTTTATAAAGGGCAGAGGGAGGGGACGGCGCTCCGCACTCCTCCATCTTCTTTCTCCTCCTGCTTCTGCTCCTTTCTTCTACCCGCCATGAAGAAGGGAAACCCCGGTTCCTCAACGGTGGCGGCGAGGGTCGCTGCTCGACAGCGCGTCCCCCTTCTCCTGCACCCGCAGTGGCCAAACCAGCCACGAGGGGAAGAGGGAGGGGGCGCGCCCGTGGGCGAGGCCGGGGTGCTCGGGCAAGAGGAAGACGGGACGGCTCGCCGGCCTCGCCCCCGCCAACAGCCCCTCCTCCAGTGGAAGGACATGTTGGAGATGACCCCTGCGAATTCTTCATTAGGATGCGGGGGTCGCCGCGCCGTCGCCTTCGTCTCCCGACCCCGTTTGTGCAGGAGATGGAGGTGAACCCGCCGAAGTCGCTGCGGCTGCATATGTGGGGTTGTGGGATCAGTGGCACACGGGCCCGCGTCGACTTCCCCACCCCTCATGTGATGTATCTTCGCCAAGGATGGAAGAGGTTCGCTCGCATCCATAGCCTGACGGACGGGCTCACCCTCCACTTCAAGCTGATGGGGGATGGCCACCTCTCCGTCAAGGTCTTCGGGCACCTCGGGACTCGCACGAGGTGCTGCATGGAGAGCTCCTCTAATGACGAAGACTCCTCCTCGAACGAAGGTGACGAGGAGGACAACGACAGCGACGACGAGGGGGGGGGGACGACAGGATGACGGGTCCGACTAGGTGTCGGGCGCCGCTCCTGGTGGCACCGACGACCCCATCATCCGTGTCGCCGGCTCCTTGAACTTCTCGGGGTCGCCTCCTTGGCGGCTTGCATAGGGAGGCTGCGAAAGAGGAAGAGGAAGAAGGCGGGCGGCAAGGTCGTCATGTCAGAGTACGCGGGTACCGACGCCTTCGTCTCCTACTTACGTCCTGCCGCCTCGTCTTCGAGCTCAGCCTCTGGCGCCGTCATCACCGTCCAACCCTGGGGAGGCCGCCGAGATGCCCTCTCGGTGTCTTCTGCCACCCGTAGCTCGCCTAGGCGCCCCTTTTGCCCTTCTCGCCTCCTTGACCTACCTCCTGAGGAGAGGGACAAGAAAGGCATTACGGGCATCTTATCTCTTTTTAGTCTGTAAGATTTCGGGCATCTGTTAAGTTTAAAACTTGTAATCCCCTTATTCATGTTTTTCATTCCCCATGGACTGTACCCGAATGGAATGTTTTTAATGAATAGGAAATGTCTGCTAGGTCATTTGTTCGTAGGTAAAAACCCACAACAGGGAATAAATCCCTGATATCCTTAAGATAAACATTTTCTCGCCCGGCAATAGGCCCTGACGTTTCCCTACTTCGCTCGACCTTTCTCACGCCCTTGGCGGAGGCAGGGATGAAGCGGGCCTAGGCTCCTCGTTTTATCCTTTTGCTTCCGCGACTATGACCAAACTTGGTGCCACGGACGGGCCTTAGGACCTAGAGTTAAGGGAGCACGGTAGCTTAAGGAAAACAACGAGGTTTCACATAACGGAATGCATGATAAGGGAAAAAGGACTTATCTGAAATTGCAGCCCCCGGCAACCCTGGTCTGCCGTGGGCGAATTATTGCTCTTGTAGCCCCCGCACTACTAGGAAAAGGGCTATAGATGAAATTGATACTAATGGCACACCATACAGCAAGTGCGCCATTAGTATATAGTAATGGCGCACCAGCAACTGATACGCCATTAGAGTTCAAAGTACTAATGGCGCACCTTGCCCGGAGTGCGCCATTAGTATCAAGAATTTTTTTTAACTAGCGCGCCTGTCCAAACATACTAATGGCGCATCTTTTAATAGTGCGCCATTACTAGTTGTAAATAGTAATGGCGCACCAGCAGTAAAGTGCGCCATTAATGGTTATTTTTATGATATTTATTATTCTGTTTTTTACAGAACTACTAATGGCGCACTTTCCCAAAGTGCGCCATTACTAGTTTGAACCAGTAATGGCGCACTCTGCTGAAGTGCGCCATTAGTATGTTTTTTTTTGCAAAACTTTTAATGGCGCAGCAGCTTTAAATGCGCCATTAGTGACCTTGATTACTAATGGCACATTAGTAGCTGGTGCGCCATTAGTATGCGCGCAGGAACTAGATATTTTGGACAGCCCCTCTCTACCACACACACTTTCCCCCCCACTTCTTCATTCTCTCTACTTCCTCTCCTCTCTGGTCCCTCCTCTTTTCCACCTCATTTCCACCATATATTCATTCAAATTAAGTGGTTAAATTACCTTGTTTTGGTAGGTAAGTATGGGGGGAAGCTATATTTATGTTCTACTCCATACAAACAATGTGCACATGCACTTTTATGGCCTATAGCTAGATCTATGTATGTTTGTGGTGTTGCATAGGTTTGTTGTGTTGCATATGTGTTTGTGTTTGGAGGTGTACCGGTATTTGAAATGCGATAGTTGCTTATATTTTCCCGGAATGTTGATTCATTTCCGTTTCGGTGAGAATTTTGGCATTAAGCATTCATTTTTGTCCTATTTTTAGGGAAAGTCATGGCAAATTTTTTCTTGGTTCTAAAATATCGTTTTGCTCTACCCCGCAGGGCGACCATGGTGTGCACGATGACCGAAGGCATCGTGAATAGGTTTTTGAGGTCCGCGAAGGCCGAGATGCTTCAAAAGATAGAGACGGAGATAAGATGTCCATGTCGAAGATGCAAGCTGAAGAGCCTTATTGCGGACCCGGAATCCAGGCAGGTGCGGGAACACCTGCTCTTGCGTGGTTTCATGGATGGCTATCGGTGGCAAGGTGATGAAGATGACTACGAAGTCGTTCATGGGGGCCGGGCAAGAAATGAGGAAGGGCAGCAAGACAACCACCGCGGCTCGGGCGGGCGAGAAGACGAAGAATCCCCAGGAGATGATCACGACGGTGATGCTGTACACAGTCATCATGTAGAAGATGCAGGACATGATGATGAGGAAGATGCCGGAGCAGACGACGGGCATGATCATGAAGATGATGATGCCGGCGGAGCAGACGACGCTAAACCATCGATGGGCTGGGTGCAGGACCCTCATATTCAAAAGCTGCTTCTCAAGCAGACCGATAACGCAAGAGCTGCCGCCCGAGAGAAAGCCAAGATGGATCAACTTGAGTTAGACGCGGTTACTCCATTGTATGAAGGATGCAGGCCCGAGGATACCCGCCTGAAAGTAACGCTCATGGCTCTGGAGATGAAGGTAAAACACAAAATGACCGACGCATGCTTCGACGAGAACATGTCATTCTGGCACGAACGTCTTCCCAAGGGGAACAAGTGCCCCACCAGTTTGGAGGAGGCGAAAAAAATCATGTGTCCTCTGGATTTACCGCACGTGAAATACCATGTGTGCATGAACAATTGCATCATTTATCGGGACGAGCACGCGGAGTCTACCATATGTCCGGTGTGCGGCGTCACTCGATACAAGAAGAGGAAGAAAGCTCCTCGAAAAGTGGTGTGGTACTTTCCGATCACTCCTCGTCTGCAGCAGTATTTCGCGGACCCTAAGGTAGCAAAGCTTCTGCGTTGGCACGCGGATAGGGAGGAGAAGAAGCGAGAAGATGACGCAAATGATCCGGAGATAGATAAAAAAGACAAGATGCTGAGTCACCCTAAGGATGCGAGCCAGTGGCAAGCGTTGAACTTCGAAGACCTAGAATTTGGGAACGATCCAAGGAACATCGTGCTGGGCGCGAGCACCGATGGAGTCAACCCGTTTGGCAGCCAGAGAAGCACACATAGCACCTGGCCTGTGTTTGTGTGGATGTACAACCTTCCCCCCTGGTTGTGCATGAAGAGGAAGTACATTCACATGAGTATGCTAATTGAAGGACCGAAACAACCAGGGAACGACATCAATCTGTATCTGGGGCTGCTGAAAGAGGAGCTAGACACGCTGTGGAAAACGCCAGCCAATACGTGGGACGCCGTAAAGAAAGAATATTTCCCTATGAGAGCCGCGCTGCTCACGACGGTGCACGACTATCTCGGTTACGGATATGTCGCGGGGCAGGTGGTCCACGGATTTTCTGGATGCGTCAGGTGCATGGATGACACAACGTATCGCCAGCTAGATAGAGATCCCGGGTCTTCGAAAACCGTGTTCATGGGACATCGAAGGTGGCTTCGCGACGATGACCTGTGGAGAAAACGCAAGGATTTGTTCGATGGTGAAACCGAACCCCGAGGACGCCCGCGTACGAGGAGCGGCGAGGAAATAGACGAGCTGTTGAAAAATTGGAAAGATTGCCCACTGCCGGGAAAGAAGCAAAAGGCGCCAGAGCCGGGAAAGAAGCGAAAGGTGCCAGAGCCGCTGCTGAAGGTATGGAAAACGAGGTCTGTTTTCTGGGACTTGCCGTACTGGAAGATCCACCGTGTGCCTCACAGCCTTGATGTAATGCATATCACGAAGAACGTGTGCGAGAGTCTGCTTGGTACCCTGCTCAACATGCCAGAGAGGACCAAAGATGGGCCGAAAGCAAGGGCAGACTTGAAATCAATGGGCATCAGGCAGGAGCTTCACGCTATATATGATGATGATGATGATGATGATGATGATGAGGCGAAGCAGGACACGGAAAGTCGTCGCAAAGGCAAAAAGGCCAAGAAGACCGGAAATGACTACCCTCCCGCGTGCTTCACTCTAAGTCAGGAGGAGATCGAGCAGTTTTTCACCTGCCTCGTAGGAGTACAACTTCCTTACGGTTACGCGGGGAAGATAAGCAGATACCTAGACCGGGCGAAGCTGAAGTTCAGCGGGATGAAGTCTCACGATTGTCACATGCTGATGACGCAGATACTTCCAGTTGCAATCCGTGGTATCATGGACGCGCACGTCCGTGAAACCCTATTCGGCCTATGCAACTTTTTCGACGTCATCTCTCGGAAGTCTGTTGGCGTGAGGCAACTCAGAAGGCTACAGGAAGAGATCATGGTGATACTATGCGAGCTTGAGATGTACTTCCCGCCCGCATTCTTCGACATTATGGTGCATCTGCTGGTCCATATCGTGGACAATATCATCCAACTCGGGCCGACGTTCCTGCACAGCATGATGCCGTTCGAAAGGATGAATGGTGTCATCAAAGGATACGTTCGCAACATGTCACGTCCAGAGGGAAGCATAGCCAGGGGCTTTCTGACCGAAGAGTGCATCTCGTACTGCACGAATTATCTAGGCATCGAGAACCCCGTTGGTCTGCCCGTCAACAGGCACCTCGGCAGGATCGCTGGATCGGGTCACCGTGAGGGTCGCCGCGAAATGCATGTCGACTTCGAGGGTCGACTCGCCGACTTTGAAAGAGCAAACCTAGTCGCTCTACAACACATAGACGTGGTCGATCCTTGGGTGGTTCAGCACAAAACCTTTATTGAGAAGACATACAATGACCGAGGCCAACAGAGGACGGACGGAGATATAATCAAAGAGCACAACTCATGTTTCACGCGTTGGTTTAAGCAGAAGCTTCTGTCATACCCTTTACATGATGATTCTTCCGCGGAAGAACAACTCATATTCGCCTTGTCACAGGGCGCCGAGCACAACCTGATGACCTATGAGGCGTACGATATCAACGGCTACACATTCTACACCGAGGCCAAGGACATGAAGAGCGATGGTTATCAGAACTCCGGGGTAACGATGGAATCCTACACCGGTAATGACAAGGACAGATACTACGGAAGGATCGAGGAGATCTGGGAGCTGAGCTACGCTGGAGAGAAGGTCCCGATGTTCCGTGTCAGATGGGCCAAGAGCGTCCTAAAAGAAGTCCGGTATTTCACCACCATGGTTATACCCGAAGCCAAACCCAAGACCGCGGGCGCAAACGTCACCGCGAAAAATGAGCCATGGGTACTGGCTTCCCAAGTTGACCAATGCTTCTTCATTACCGACCCGTCAAAGCCCAGTCGTGTTGTCGTGAGGAGAGGCAAAAGGAAGATCATCGGAATGGATGGAGTAGCCAATGAGCAAGACTTCGACAAGTACGGCGACCCGAGGATCGAACATGACGACGATGATGAAGTAGCAGCATACACCACAAGAAGAAGCAGGACCACCCTACCTAAAGGACGTCCGTTCCACAGAAGAACCCCATTTGCGAAAAAGAAGGGCAAGAAGATTGTGAACAGATAGCTAGCTAGCTAAGATCGTTTGTATTTAAATCGTAGCCTTCATTTCTCGATTGTATTTCATGGGCACTTTTTGAACTATCATGAATATTTTTAAATTTCATGGACACTCGATCTCGATCCCCCTCGTCGCCGAGAGCACCCC
>LR738711.1:767525037-767557743 GCA_902687465.1 Secale cereale | reverse complement strand
GCCGCCGCCGACCCCCCGCACCCCTCCCCCTGTTTTAAATTTGATGATATTTTTTAAAAAATTATTTCTGTCTTATAAAAAAATATTACTGTTATGATTTAAACAAGTTTGAACATATTTAAACACAAATAAGTATCAACAAGCATTTTAAATGCATAAAAAAAATTGTGGAGCCTGGGATTCGAACCCAGGACCTCCTGGTGGGAGAACTGGGGGCTGACCAGTCGAGCTAGCTAGGGGGGCTTGATGTGTATGAGGTATGGTGGGAGATAAACTGTTGGCTCGCGCGCAGAAATAAAAAAATATACTAATGGCGCACCAGGGGGAGGTGCGCCATTAGTATGGACGTACTTATGGCGCACCAGGGCGCAGTGCGCCATTAGTATTGTGCCCCATACATATTGATGCCCCCCGGCCCACTACACCTCCCCCCTCTCTCTCCCTCGCCTCGCCCTCGATCCCCTTCCCCTCTCCTCTGCCGCTGCCTCCGTGCCCCCGACGTCGCCGCCCCCCGCGCCCCAGCCCGAGCCCTAGCGCTCGCCGACGCCCGCGCCGACGCCAACCCACGCGCCCCCGAGCCCTAGCCCTAGCCCTAGCGCTCGACGACGCCGCTGCCCCCCGCGCCCCCGAGCCCTAGCCCTAGCGCTCGACGCCGCCCCACGCGCCCCCGCCGCCGGAGACTTGGAGCCGCCGCCGGAGACTTGGAGCCGCCGCCGGAGACTTGGAGCCGCCGTCTATCCCCACCTCCCCAAGCTCGCCATCTCCCTCTGCCTCTTCTCGGTTAGTTCATCCCCTCCCAATTTGATTTGTGGATTTGATTTGTCTATTAGCTGTTCAGATGCGCTTCAAAGACCGTCATTTGCCATCCGTGTTTTTCTTTGTTGTTGTAGCTGTAATGTGATCTCTACATGATTATTTTTATTTTGATATGGATGTTCTGTGCTCATCTGTAGTCAGATAGGAGCAGAGGATCACAGCCTCGCCTGATGCGAGATAATCCCCTGATAATTAAAGACACACACTAGTAATGATCCATCTTAGTCTTGGTCTTTGCTTACATCTGCAGATATAATTCATAGCTGTAGGATGGCTGTGCTCTGTTTGTTGTTATCGCCGCAGCATCATTTCTTTTCTGATAATATGCTTGTTCGGTGCTTGTCTGTAGTTAGACAGGTCTCAAGGATAACAGCAAGAATGGCCTTTATCTGCAATTTTTGTTTGGCATTGCTTACATATGCACACATGAATCCTAGCTCTGGAGCAGCTGTGGCCCATTTGTTGTTATCGCTATACAGAGTCATTTATTTTTCTGATGATGGCTTGCGTGTTTGGTGCTTGTCTCTAGTTAGTTAGATAGGAGTAAAGGATCACAACCTCGTCTGTTTGTGGGCTTAATCACCTGTGAACTTTCATAACAGCATGAGTGTCGTTTACCTGGGAGCATTGTTCAGCATTGCTTACATCTGCACATATGAATCATAGCTCTACAGCACCATGTGCTTTGCTGATGATGTTGGCAGTTCGGTGCTTGTTTGTAGTCAAATAGGAGTAATGGATCACAGCACCCCTCCCCCTGATTCTTAGTTTTACTTTACCTGGCGTCGTTCAATCAAGTAGCTAGTCTTGTGAACTTTTATTTTGTCCCTCTACATAAGGAAAAATCTTTCCTTGCCGTGTTAGTTGTTTGCACGAGGAGGGGCAGGGATCACGGCACCAGAGGAGTCAACCTCTCGGCTTAATCTAAATTGGAGACTACGCTCTAGATAATACTGATTCTAGAAAGAAAGAAAAAAATGACATGCTGTGATCCTTGAAGTTCATCTTCTCCCGTGGTATGAACGCAGAACATGCAAGTTCTGTTGGCTTAAGTTCTGTAGTAGTATCGTTGTAAGTTTTTGCTATATTGCCTTGCTATCAACAAGATGGTGTTTACTGTACTGCCTTTTATGCACATTTGGTGTAGTATTATCTTATGATCTGCTCTTGTCATGTACACATAGAAGGTGAACTATCTTCACTGAAATTTACGGTTGGATTTGTGATAGTTGCGGCAACCTGAATCTGCGTAATAGCGCGGAAACAATAATTGTAATATGCCAGTGGTATTTTGGCTGCGTTTTATCTTCGGCCATCGTGTCGTGATAGTTTTGCAGGTACCCCGAGAGGCCCTTGAGTTTGCCGGAATGTCGATTAACTTCCGTTCCGGCAAATTCGGGTACTCCATATGTCCTATTTTCAGCAAAGGTCATGCTGAAATTTTCCATGAATTTTAGCATGACTTTGCTAAAAAATAGGACATATGGGGTACTTGTGACTAATCCATGGGCCGGGGTATCTTAGTAGTTAATTAAGTAGGATCAAGTGCCCCTTTGTTCTAGCTGCATTAAACCATAGGCGGCAATAGAGCCAAGTGATTAGGCCCAGCTTAGCTTTTAGGATGCCTCGGTGTCAAAAAACCATTAATTATAAAACCTTGGCTTTTAGGGTGCCTCGGTGTCGATGAAAACCGAAATGATGAAAGCTTAGGCTTTTAGGGTGCCTCGGCGTCGAAAAACCCTCAATTTTAAAAGCTTAGCTTTTAGGATGCCCCGGTGTCGACAAACCCTAAATGATGAGACCATGATCTTGTTCCTTGACAATAACCAACTTTTTGACCAAACTTTGTTCCTATTTAGAGAGAAACATGGCCAAGAACGATGAGGCCGGCGGTTCGGGCGGGAAGGCATTCTGGGAGCTTTCCCGGGAGATGGAGGAACAACCTCACTTGTATGAGGACGCCGCCTTCCACACCGATCCTGAGACCACTGATGGTACCGCGGAGGATGACCCCACTGATGCCACCACTGATGGTGCCGCCGAGAATGCCACCACTGATGATGGCGGCGCACGCACAGATGGCAGCCAACCGAAGAGGCAACGGAAGGACCGGCGCCCGACCGTGCTCCGCACCCTCAAGGAGGAAGTTACTGAAGTGGACCCCGACGGGAATCCAACGGCGCCCGAACGAATAGTCAAGGGGTACTCGCTTCAGCTCGGGTGCATTCTCCGGAGCACCGTCTCGATCAACAGCGAGAACCTGAGGCATCCTGACAACGCGAATTACCGCAACCTCCTCTTCACGAAGCTGCACGAACGATACAAGTTCCCCGCTCAATTTGATAACACAAGCCTCAAAGGGAATAAAGTGAACAATGCTGCCCTCACGAAGATGAGCAAGGCCCTGTCTACTTGGAAAACCAATGTGAAGATAATGATCAAGAAAGGTGAGAGTTATGAGACGATCAAGCAGAAACATCCTTCGATCACCGAAGATGACTACAACGAATTCAAGATCACTTGCTCGAGCGACTCACACTCCGAATCAAGTCAGTGGGGGAAAGAAATGCGGGAGCTCAACTTAGGGGAACACAGACTCGGTCCCGGCGGTTACAGAGTGGCGGAGCCTATATGGGACAAGGAGGAGGCGGACCGTGCCGAGCAAGGCCTACCGCCCCTCTTCGATAAATACGATGACAAGCAGACCAGGAACTTTATCAGGGCCTGGTACAAGAAGGACCCGAAAACAAAGGAGCTAACCACGGATCCGAAGACCAGGGCGCTTGAGCTTGTTCTGGTAAGGAATACACCCCCGCGTAATTAGCTCCGTATGGTTGCATTCTAATTAATTAAGCCAAATTTCTAAATGATTCACATTCCTTCTGCAGGCGACTGAAAGCAGTAGCGCGGGGTCGACTAAGAGCGGCCCTTGGGACACGACTCTAAATAGGGCGTTGAATGTAATGAAGAACAAGGATAAGCTCGAGAAGCCGACGTCAGCTGGTCGTGTGGCCGGCAAAGGCTTGTCGACAAAATGGTCGTCATACTATAACGCTGGTGGGCGAAAGGAGAAAAAGACCAGCTCGGAAAGCCAGGCGCGCGAGGTTCAAGAACTCAAGGCACAGGTGGCGCGGATTCCGGAGATTGTCCAAGAGCAAGTGCAACAACAGCTCGGAGCGACGATCACCGCCATTGTGACTAGCTTGATCGAGGGGTTGAGTGCGTGGATTGCTGGCGGCCAACAGGGGCCGCCCCCGATTCCCAGCTTCACGGCCAGCAACTCGCAGAACGAGATGGCGGGGCCATTGGTGTCTTCGGCGGAGGCGGCATTGGTGTCTCCGACGCCGGCACGGGAGCTTAATGCACCCGTGTGTACGCCGGCCGGCACCTCTGCAGCAAGCGGCCCCTCCGTCAACTGCACGCCCGCCGTTGGCGGTGCCTCGACATTAGCCGAGCTCGACGCCATCATCACGGTAACTAATTAAGCCTCTCTCGGCCGAGGACTTCATCTCCTTGCCTTTGACTGGGCATCCCTGACGCCCTACATATTTTCGCAGGGCGCCGCCGACGTTCCGTGCACTCTACTGCACTTCGTGAACAACGAGTTGGTCGATGTCGCCAAGGGCAAAATCGTTCAACCGGGCCAGCCCTTGTTCCACGGTACCCAGATGCCACCCAACTTGTTTAGGGTTCAACTGGTTCGGGTGCTGCCAGGCTGCGACGACGTGTTACCTCTGATTCGACCCGTCGGGGCCGACGATGATGACGTCATGACCCTCAGCGCCTGCCTGAGCTGGCCCCTGCTTTGGCCGAAGAGCCAGATTCGTTTGGGGGCGGGGGAAACCACACCAAAGACAACACCGCCAGTCGTGCCGGCGCCAAGTCGTCCCCATGGCAAGTCCGCCGCAACGGTGCCGGACATCCCTATGCCACTGGATCCAAACATGCATATGGCACAGGATCAGGACGACGACGACGATACATTTGCCAACGTCGATCATTACTTTGCCGATCATGGGTACGGTGACGACTTCATGGGGGCTCCTTCTCAAGAACCCAACCCAACAAAAGACGTGCGCGATCAAGCCGGTACCGCGGAGAAGCCAAGTTGCAACAGGCGTCGTCTGCCGTTCAGCTCTCAGGAGACGCCTCCAGCTGCCGATTTCACCGAGCCTCACATAGGCGAGGTGCGAAATATGATCAGCCCCAACACACTAAAGAAGGCGGTCTCTGAGCAGAACTCGGTCCCAATTATGGAGATCAAGAAGAAGGCACGCAAAAGAAAAACTAACAAGGGTGCGAGCCAGCCGGCACCGAGTACGATCCGTGCTCAGGACGGGCCACCTTCACCTGAGGATGTAATGAGGAGGGTGCATGTGGCGGGTAGGCCGATGCTACCGACAAATATGCTCGATGCTGCAACCGGTGCCATGCGGAGTCTGCATGACAGTGTTCTTTCTTTGGAGAAGCGGCGTCTCACACAGAAGGATGTGGCGTACCCGGTTTTCACGACCAAGGTGCCGGAGGGCAAGGGCTTTGTGGATAACTCCATCGGGGGTACGATCGTGCTGCGGTTTGATGACATCCACGCTATGTTGAACCTTCATTCGCTGCACTACACCTTCGTTCGGGTATTTTCGCTGAGTATGGAGATGCGGATCATTCGCGACAAGACCCCGGACATCGTGATAGTCGACCCCTTCTACATGCGTGCCAAGATCTTGGGCAGCGCTGGGGACCGGCAAGTCGCGAGTTCTTACCTCGGAGGCGTCATTCTGGCAAACCGAGATAAGGATAACTTCCTCGTGCCTTACTTTCCCGAGTAAGTCCTCCGCCTCAACCGCCCCGTAACATATGAATTCTTAGATTTCGATCGTTCTTCTTTTAACATTCCGTGTTTTCTGCAGTGACACACAGTGCACGCTCATCCTACTAAGCCCCAAATATTCCATGGCCACGTATTTCGACCCGGACCGTAAGTCGGCTGTAGACTACACAAATGTCAAGAAGGTTCTTGATGATGTTCTCGCCGGCTACGCCAAATCTGGAGGCACCTTCACCAGGACAACTCGTAAGTACGGCAAGCACGTGTTCTCCCACAACACGACGTTCTGCTGCGTCAAGCAGCCGCCTGGCGGTCAGAAGGGTGCCTACTACGCCATCCATCACATGCGGGCGATCGTACGGGACCATCATCAACTTCTGCTACCGAGTAAGCTCAAAGATTGGGCCGCGCGCGTGTCGGCTATCCAGGACGCGGACATCAGACAAGATTTCTTTCGCATCCAGTCGGAGTTTGCGGAAATCATCCATCAAGATGTCCTTCGTACCTCGGGGCTGTTCTACCTCAGGAATCAACCGTCGAACAGTGACATCGACACAATGCTACAAATGCAGGCTGACAACGCCCGTGATTTCATGACTCCCACGATAGACGGCGGCTTCATCCACGCTCCGGTGCATTGAGTCGAGTCGATAGCAGTGATGCTGTGTCTAGTTCTGAAACATCGATTGGCTCTTGTTGTAATTAAACTTTAATGAACTTGTAGTATGTCTCTTTGGTTTCGAGAGTCGTTCAACTTAGATGTAATCGATGCTATTAATGTCTTGCTTTTCTCTTTCGATCGTTCTGTTGCATACTTATATATTGCTTATGAATTGTCTGTGAATTGATACTAACGTTTCGTTTGGCTAGTGCATATATATAGCGATGCCGTCGTATGTCGTGTACAAGGGTAAGGTTCCCGGAGTCTACGACGACTGGGAGGAGTGTCGGAGACAGGTTCACCGATTCAGCGGTAATAGTTACAAAGGGTACACCACTAGGGCCGAGGCCGAATCTAGATACGCCCGCTATCTAGCGGGAGAGGGGAGGGAGCGTTGGAGGAACCGGATGAAACCAGTTTCATCGTGATGATGCTCATCGTGACGACCGCAGCTCTCTTCTATGTGATGGTAGGTTAGATGATCGATATCGACTTGTAATGCGAAGACAAACTCGCTACTCGTGATCTCGAGACTAATATATTGTTCTATCTTTGTTCGGTCTTTTCAATTCGGAGACTAATATGATCGATGAATTGTATTCGGAGACTAATATGATGAATTGTATTCAGAGATTAATCCTCTATTGTATTCGATGAATGTGTTGTTGATGTGTGCTGTCTATATTCTGTGCAATTATACATTTTGTAATCGGTGCAAAAAAAAAAAACAGAAAAATAATATTAAAAAAAACCTAATATTCATACTAATGGCGCATCAGAGAAAAGTGCGCCATTAGTATGCCAAAGCATAGTAATGGCGCATTAACTGGCAGTGCGCCATTAGTATGCCAAAGCATAGTAATGGCGCATTGACACGCAGTGCGCCATTACTATGCGGATAATACTAATGGCGCATCATACTTAGTGCGCCATTAGTATGCCATAGCACCTGGCCCCTGGGAGGCATACTAATGGCGCACTAAGGTGCACACTAATGGCGCATCCAAGGTGCGCCATTAGTATACCAGATACTAATGGCGCACCAGAGGTGCGCCATTAGTATCAAATACTAATGGCGTGCTAGTAATGGCGCACCACTAATGCGCCATTAATGGCCAAATTAGGTGCGCCATTAATAGGCCTTTTCCTAGTAGTGCCGACAACGCTTGCTTGCCGGGGGCCTAAGTACTGATTTGATCTTCTTTCCTCCCTCCAAGTGGCTTCGGCAAGGATGCCTGTGCGTCTTGTAAACGAAGCAAGACAGAGGAAAGACAAAGACTCGACCTCTAAGCTAGGGGTTAGCCGCTGCTAAGCACTATCAACCCTAACCAAGGACGAGACTCGACTCAGCATGCATGCTAAAACTCAGGGCACAAGCGCTTCATTTATTTATGCTCAGGGTCTGCGCCTGGCTTTGTACAAAGGGTTACATGCCTTGCCGGCAAGGCTTGTACAAAAGGGTGGCTTGCCGGGGGGCCTGGCAAGCCGCGCCTTATAGGTAAAACTTGCGAAGATGCTCGATGTTCCAGGAATTACACTCCGAAACGGCATCCTCGGTCTCCAGGCGGACTGCACCAGGCCTGGTGACTCGTATTACCCGATAAGGGCCCTCCCACTTCGGCGTCAACTTGTTCGTATTCCTGGCCGATTGAACGCGCCGGAGAACAAGGTCACCTTCCTCAAAGCTTCGGGCATGAACCTTGCGGCTATGGTAGCGGCACAAGGCTTGCTGGTAGCGCGCTGCTCTCACAGCCGCCCGAAGACGATCTTCCTCAAGGAGCATTGCGTCGTCTTGTCGCAATTTCTCTTGCTCAAGCTCATCATAAGCGAGCACTCGAGGTGACCCGTATATGAGTTCCGTGGGGATAACTGTTTCTGCCCCGTATATCAGGGCAAAGGGC
The DNA here is from genome assembly GCA_902687465.1 of Secale cereale. Taxonomy (NCBI): domain Eukaryota; kingdom Viridiplantae; phylum Streptophyta; class Magnoliopsida; order Poales; family Poaceae; genus Secale; species Secale cereale. The sequence continues at coordinate 767,549,540 of LR738711.1, read as the reverse complement.
GTTTGGCCGGTGGCTCAATTTGGCATCGTCCTGATCGACCAAAGAACCACCGACAATTCATCAATCCAACGCCTCCCGCTCTTGTGCAGCCTGTCAAAGGTCTTTGTCCTTAATCCTCGTAGCACTTCAGCATTTGCCCTCTCATCTTGACCATTGCTTCGGGGCTGAGCAACGGAAGCGAAACAGATCTTGCTGCCGAGGTCTTGGGCATATTGCATGAAGGTGCGGCTTGTAAACTTCGTGCTGTTGTCGGTGATAATCCTGTTGGTACACCAAAACGGCACACTAGTCCCTTGAAGAACTTGATGACTGACTGAGCTGTGACCTTCCTCACTGCCTCCACTTCTGGCCACTTTGTCAACTTGTCGATTGCAACGTACAATTATTCAAAGCCCCCGACGGCGCGGGGGAAAGGGCCCAGTATGTCGAGCCCCCAAACCGAGAAGGGCCAGGAGAGAGGAATGGTTTGGAGGGCTTGAGCTGGTTGACAAAGTTTCTTTGAATGGAATTGGCACGCTTCACACCTCGTGACCAACGCCGCCGCATCCTGGAGGGCAGTGGGCCAGAAGAAGCCTTGCCGGAATGCCTTGCCGGCAAGGGCTCTCGACCCTATGTGGGATCCACATATGCCTCCATGTATTTCTGCCAACAGCTCCAGTCCTTCCTCTCGAGGGATGCACTTCAATTTCACACCGTTCGGTCTCCTCCTGTACAGGACGTCATCGACGAACTGATACATGGCGGACTGACGGGCTACTTTCTCCGCTTCTTCTTGCTCCTCAGGAAGTTCCCCAGTCTGAAGGAATCGGACGGTATGCTGCACCCACTCTGGAGCCTGGGGCTCGACGGCGAGGACTAAAGGCATTTCGTCCGCCAAGGGAGTGGCCATCTCGACGGCAAAAGCTTGACGCTCCGCCGGAGTTAGCCCTCCGGTGGCGGGCTCAGTGTCCCTGGCAACATCCTTGCCAACGGCTCCGGGGAGCTCAGCGGGAAAGTACTTGCCGGGCCCTGACTTCCTCCTCCTGTTCTGCTCTGTTGATGGATCAACGGATGGCTGAGAAAGCTGAAGCACAAAGGTACCTGGTTCCACAGGTAACTTGAGAGTAGCGCACTTTGACAGGTAATCGGCGATGTCGTTCTCCGCTCGGGGAATGTGCTCCGCCTGTATACCGTCAAAGCGCTCTTCCAACTTCCTCACTTCATCGACGTAGGCCTTCATCAACGGGCTCTGGTAATCCTTGTTGACTTGTTTGACGACAAGCTGTGAGTCGCCTCTGACAATGAGCTTCTTGATTCCGAGGTCCGCCGCGATCCTAAGACCGGCAAGCAGCCCCTCGTACTCGGCAGTGTTGTTCATTGATACCTCCCTAGGGAAGTGAATCTGGACCACGTACTTGAGGTGCTCTCCGGTGGGCGCGACCAGCAGTACGCCAGCCCCGGCGCCCTGCAAAGAGAAAGCCCCATCAAAGTACATGATCTAGTTGCAACTTGCCTCTTTGCCGGGGAGAGCAGTTTCTTGGACTTCTTCTTCAGGCATTGCGGTCCATTCTGCAACGAACTCTTCCAGGACTCGGTTCCGAATTGTCGAGGTGCTTTCAAACTTGAGGCCAAAGCTGGATAGCTCCAGTGCCCACTCTACAATCCTTCCCGTTGCGTCTGGATTGTGCAATATCCGTTGGAGAGGGAGGCGAGTGACGGCAGTGATCTCGTGCGCCTGGAAGCAGTGACGCAGCTTCCTCGAGTCCATAAGAAGGCCGAAGAGCAATTTCTGCACACCAGAGTACCTTGACCTAGCCCCCTCCAAGAGGGAGCTAACAAAGTAGACCGGGTGCTGCATCACCTTCTTATTCGGCTGCACTCCAATCGGCTGTGTCGTCTCTACGCCAGTGGCACCAGGCACCGTTGCTGCTATCACCTCATCATCGATTTCTCTCTGCGGCACCAGTGCAGCGCTGACCACCTGGTTCGTTGCCGCTAAGTATAGCAGCAACGGTTCCTGTGGTCGAGGCGCAACCAGTATTGGCGTGGAGGAAAGATACTTCTTCAGATCCAGTAACGCTACTTCGGCTTCTAGCGTCCACTCCATTGGGCCTGCCTTTTTCAAAATCTTGAAAAAGGGGAGGGCACACTCAGCAGACTTGGAAATGAATATGCTCATGGCGGCAACGCAGCCAGCAAGCCGACGCATATCCTTCACCTGTTTGGGTGCTTCAATCTGCTCTATAGCTTTGATCTTGTCCGGATTGGCTTCTATCCCACGCTGTGACACAAAGAACCCGAGAAGCTTGCCAGACGGAACGCCGAAGATGCACTTCTCAGGGTTCAGCTTGAGGTTGACCTTGCGCAGGTTCACAAATGTTTCTTGCAAATCCGGTACAAGGGTCGCCCTGTTCTTGGTTTTGACCACTATATCATCCATATAAGCCTCCATATTTCTATGGAGCTGGGGTGCAAAACCAATCTGGACTACCCTTGCAAACGTCGAGCCAACACTCTTCAACCCGAAAGGCATTCGTACGAAACAATATGTACCACATGGGGTGATGAATGCTGTCTTCTCTTCGTCTTCTCTCGCCATGAAAATCTGGTGGTAGCCGGAGTAGGCATCGAGGAATGATAGCAGGTCACACCCTGCCGTGGAGTCGACAATCAGGTCTATACGCGGCAATGGGAGGGGGTCCTTGGGACAAGCTTTATTGATATCTGTGTAATCAATACACAGCCTCCACTTCCCATTTGCCTTGGGCACTACCACTGGATTGGCCAACCACGTTGGGTGGAGCACTCCTCTCACCAAACCCGCAGCTTCTAGTTTCTGGATCTCCTCGATGATGAACTCTTGCCGTTCCAAAGCTTGCTTCATGACCTTCTGCTTGACGGGCCGCGCATGAGGGCAGACAGCAAGGTGGTGCTCAATCACCTCCCTGGGAACGCCGGGGATGTCGGATGCTTGCCAGGCAAACATGTCGACATTCGCCCGCAGGAAGGTGACGAGCGCGTCTTCCTATTTGTTGTCAAGGGCGGAGCTTATGGTAAAAGCCCCTCCCGTGCCGTCCTCCTTGAAAGAAACCTTCTTGGTTCCTGGCGGCGTAGCCCTTGATCTCTTGTTTCTGCCGGTGGAGCTCTCTGGCACGTCCTCGACGGGAGCGCGACACTCCGAAGAGGTGCGCTTGTCAGATGGGTGTCTGATGTTTTGCCGGCCTTCTTCTTCCCGGTGGAGCTCTCCGGCACGTCCTCGAAGGGAGCACAACACTCCGAAGAGGTGCGCTTGCCGGAGTGGGCACCCAAGGTCTCGCCGGTCTTCTTCTTCTTCCCTCCCGGGGCTCAAGTGGCAGGAGCAAGTGCTCCTGCAGCGGCAGTTGCTGCAACTGCTTGCTGGTACAATTGGTCGGCGCAAATCAGCGCATCTTTCTTGTTAGACGGGATGGTGATGATCGTCACGGGCCCTGGCATCTTCAGGGTGTTGTAGGCATAGTGCAATGCTGCCATGAACTTGGCCAGCACTGGGCGGCCAAGGATCCCATTGTAAGGCAGGGTGATCCTCGCGACATCGAACATGATCCTCTCCGTCATGTAGTTTAGATCACTTCCAAAAGTCACGGGCAGTGTGACTTTCCCCTTTGGTTGACTCCTTCCTGGGCTGACCCCTTGGAACGTGCCCGTCTCCTCGAGGTCTCCATCAGGAACTTGCAGCTTCTCGATCACGGTGGCGAGAGTAGGTTTAGGCCGGCCCCGCCATCGACTAGCATCTTCGTCACCTTGAGGTTGCGTATTGTTGGTGAAACCAACAACGGCAAGACCCTGACCGCAGTAATGCGATCAGGGTGATCCTCGGTGTCAAAGATGATAGGTGTGCTGGACCATTTCAGCAGCTTTTGGGCACCGGGTGATGGCTCCGCCGCAATAATCTCTCGCGCCCACTGTTTGAGCTGGCGGTGAGAAGCATGCAGCGAGGCGCCACCATCGACGCACATGGCGTCCGTAGCCTTCTGAAACTCTTGGCCGCCGGACTCGTCGTCCTCTTCGTGATCGTCATCTTCAGGTCTTCTATCGCAGCCTCGGGCGGGCCTTTCTTGTTGTTTCTCCTTGCCGCGACGGCCTGCTTGGCCGTCACGCTTCTTGCTGGATCCCTCAGCGCCGTCTTGGCCCTTCTCCTTGTCCCGCCTCTCGTATTCAGCTCTTTGCTTCTCAGCAAGGAGCTCGACCTGGTGGCAGTCCTGGAGATCAATGCCCTTGGTGCGATGGATCTTGCAGTATCTCTTGCCGGAGTTTCCTGGCTTCTCGGCAGCCGCCAAGGCACGGTAGGCGACACACCCGGCAATTTCGTTACCAGGGTCACCCGCCTTGGTTTTCTTGGCGGAGTCGGTGTCATCAGATCCCTCGACGGCAAGCACGACCTTCCCCTTATGCTTCCTGTTGCGATTCCGGCCCTTCTTCGCTAGAGCAGCGGTACCTTCGTCCGAGGAGTCGGTTTCCGCACCGGCGCTTTCGCCGGGGTACTTCCTTCCCTCTTCGGCCCGGGCACATCTGCCGGCAAGAACGTAGAGTTCTGCCATGTCCTTCACCTTGGTCATCGCCAGTTCTTCACGCATCTTGCGGTTGCGCACGTTCTGGTGGAACGCGCTGATGATGGCGGCAGGGTGAACATCGGGGATATTGTACTGTACCCGGCTAAATCGCTATATGTACTTGTGCAGAGTCTCGCCTTCCTTCTGGGGTATGACATGCACGTCACTCGCTTGGCCATGGGCTTGATGGCCTCCGGTAAAGGCGCCAACAAACTCATGGCATAAGTCGGACCAGGAGGAAATAGAGTCTACTGGCAAGTGCATCAACCACGACATGGCATTAGGTGTAAGAGCTAATGGAAAGTAATTCGCAAGCACCTTATCGTCGCGGACCCCAGCAGCTTGCATCGCGATGGTGTAGATGCTGAGGAACTCCGACGGATGGGTCTTGTCGTTGTACTTCTCGCCAACGTCAGGTTTGAAGGTGCGGTGAGAGGGCCACTGGAACTGCCGCGGCTCACGGGTGAAAGCCGGACAGCCCACCTCGTAGGGTAGACCTCCAGGGCTTTCCGGTGCTGGGCAGTCTGCAGCAGGCCCTACTCGCCTGTCTGACTGGTGGCGTGTTTCGCGCCGGCGCTCGATGGTGGTTCGAGCGTCTTCATGGGCTCGCTCCTGAAGAACTTGACGCTGGTCGCCGCGGGTCCGCGGGTCGGACGACGCTATGGAGATGGCGTCGCCCGCGACGTCTCGATGGGTCGACGCATGCGGCACTGGGCGAGGAGGAGGCGAATGCACCGTAGCCACGGCGCTGCCAGCTCTCCCGCCCTTGGTGTGTGGGACCCCATCGGAGCGTCGGCCCGGGAGCTCTGCTGGATTTAGATCATCCCTGTTGGCGACTGCGACAAGGCTTCGGATTGTGGCTCTCCATTTGTCGAGTTTCCTCGTAATGGGAGGAAAGTCGAGGAGCAACTGCGCGCGCACCAAAGCTTTGGCTGGTGTCAGCGGTAGCGAAACCTGCACGGATCGTGACGCGCTTCGACCCCTGACCGTGTCAGGGGGAGCTCCATCACGATCCCGCGGTCTCCTATCGTCCCCACAAGTGCTTCGGCGAGCGGGCAGGCCTTCTATGTCCCGGGAGCGGCGTTCGGGGCTCTTCCCATGGCGGCGTCCGGGGTCTTCGGGACGACGACGCCGTTCGTCGCGCGCTGCATGAGAAGAGCGCGTTGTTGGCACCGGCGTGGGAGTTCTGGAGGGCCTCGCGTCGCCCTCGGGTGGTGCGGCCGCGACCTTGGAGGGCCCCGCGCCACCCGCGGAGGGCCGGGTTCCATCTCTGGAACTGGCGATGTGCGGCCTGTTACCAGGCGCACAAGCATCGTCACCTCCCAAACTCCGGCTGTCGGGATGGCGTTGGTGTTCGTGAGCAGCGCCCCGAGTCCTTTCCGCGACTGGTCCACTGCTCGCCCGCGTTGGGACGGGCTGTCCGGCTTCCGACTGGCCAACCGCCACCGTCGTCTTCTTCTTGGGCGCCAGGATGATGCAGAAGCGTCGAACTAACCGCTGAAGCCGATTCTCACAACTGCGCCCCCTACCTGGTGCGCCAAAGATGTCGGTGTAATTGGATCGACACCTATGGGATCACAAGAATCCCTACTACGGTTGCGGGGCGCGGGGTTGAGAGAAGAGCGGATCTAACGGTCGGGACACAGTTCCTTTACCCAGGTTCGGGCCGCAAAGATGCGTAAAACCCTACTCCTGCTTTGGTGGATTATATGATGGTGTTCTTCAGCCAGTGAGGAGCTCCAAGAGAGTCATGAGGAGTTCTAAAAAGCCGAACCCCCCTCCTGGTCGCCTCGGGCCTCCTTTTATAGGAAAAAGGGGTTGCCACAGTGGCACACGGGAGGTGGAAAGGGTACAGTGATGCGAGGTTATCCCTCGCATTATAGGACAAGGTGCATTTAATGCGCCCAGCTTAGGTGTCCTTGCTTTATCGGGGACGGGGGGAGACGTCCGTCTTGTCCGTCGCCGCCCCTCCTCGTGTTGACACGCGCCCTGGCCAGCGGTGCCTGAGGTGCTATGTAGGCAGACAGGCAGCAGAGGTGGCGCAACGGCGGGTGTCCACGAAGGTCTGTGGGTTGCCACGCAGGAGCCTGTCCAGCTGGCTGGGTCGGCAGCCGCGTGGGTCGGTGGAAACCCGGTTGTTGCGGGTCTGATGGTGGCCCCGTGGATGTCCTTGGCAAGGGCCTTGCCGGGGGCCCCGACAAGGGTCTTGCCGTGGCGCCTGCTGTCATCCCCGGCAAGGTGCTTGCCGGGGGCCTTCTAGTCCTCCTTGGCCGGTGTCCCGCCAAGGGTTGTCTTCTTCTTGACTTGCATCTGATCTTGAATGTCTTCACAAAGATCTGCATGCCACCACGGGGATATCTCCCGAATCCTCGCCCCATGGGGGCAGTGGACTCAAGGGTGATTCGCTCCGTAGGCGCGGGGCGAGCCGCCGCGGCAAGGGCCTTGCCGGGGCCGCCAGGGCCGGCCTCGGCAAGGATCTTGCCGCGGGAAGCCACTTCGTCCCTTTGCTCTTTGTGGTCTTGTTCTTGGTGTCGCTCCAGTCTCCATTGGGCTTCAGTCTTGCCCCGGCTCGCCTCCCTCGCCATGCTTGGTCTGGTGGCGCCGTGGCTTTGACTGCCCGTGCACAGTCATAGGGGTACAAAAAGTGTACCCCTCTTTTTGTACACCGACATCACGCCACCCAGAACACCACAGCATAATGGTGTGTCTGAACGTCTTAAACCATACTTTATTAGATATGGTGCGATCTATGATGTCTCTTACCGATTTACCACTATCGTTTTGGGTTATGCATTAGAGACAGCTACATTCACGTTAAATAAGGGCACCATCTAAATCCGTTGAGACGACGCCTTATGAACTGTGGTTTGGCAAGAAACCTAAGTTGTTGTTTCTTAAAGTTCGGGGTTGCGGTTCTTACGTAAAAAAGCTTTAACCTGATAAGCTCGAACCCAAATCGGAGAAATGTGTCTTCATACGATACCCAAGGAAACTGTTGGGTACACAGATCCAAAGGCAAGATATTCGTTACTAAAAATGGATACTTTCTCGAGAAGGAATTTCTCTCGAAAGAAGTGAGTGGGAGGAAAGTGGAATTTAATGAGGTAATTGTACCTTCTCCCGAATTGGAAAATAGTACATCATAGAAACTACTTCTAGTGATTCCTACACCAATCAGCGAGGAAGCTAATGATGATGAGCATGAAACTTCAGATCAAGTTACTACTGAACCTCGTAGGTCAACCAGAGTGTGTTCCGCGCCAGAGTGGTACGGTAACCCGATTCTAGAAGTCATGTTACTAGACCATGATGAACCTACGAACTATGAGGAAGCGATGACGAGCCCAGATTCAGAAAAATGGCTTGAGGCCATGAAATCTGAGATGGGATCCATGAATGAGAACAAAGTGTGGACTTTGGTTGACTTGCATGATGATCAGCAAGCCATTGAAAATAAATGGATCTTTAAGAGGAAGACTGACGATGATGGTAATATTACTGTCTACCAAGCTCGACTTGTTGCGAAAGTTTTTCGACAAGTTCAAGGTGTTGACTACGATGAGATTTTCTCAGTCGAAGTCATGCTTAACTCTGTCCGAATCATGTTAGCAATTGCCGCATTTTATGAAATCTGATAAATGGATAACAAAACTGCATTCTTTAATGGATTTATTAAAGAATAGGTGTATATGATGCAATCAGAAGGTTTTGTCAATCCTAAAGGTGCTAACAAAATGTGCAAGCTCCAGCGATCCATCTTTGGACTGTTGCAAGCATCTCGGAGTTGGAATATACACTTTGATAAGTTGATCAAAGCATATAGTTTTATACAGACTTGCGGTGAAGCCTGTATTTACAAGAAAGTGAGTGGGAGCACTACAACCTTTTTGATAAGTATATGTGAATGACATATTGTCGATCGAAAATGATGTAGAATTTTCTGGAAAGCATAAAGGTGTGTTTGAAAGGATTTTTTCAAAGAAAGACCTCGGTGAAGCTGCTTACATATTGAGCATCAAGATCTATAGAGATAGATCAAGACGCTTGATAAGTTTTTCCAATGAGTACATACCTTGACAAGTTTTCGAAGTAGTTCAAAATGAAACAGTCAAAGAAAGAGTTCTTGCCTCCATTGCAAGGTGTTAAGTTGAGTAAGACTCAAAGCCCAACCACAACAAAAAGATAGAGAGAGAATGAAAGTCATTCCCTATGCCTCAGCCATAGGTTCTATAAAGTATGCCATGATGTATACCAGACCTATTGTATGCCCTGCCCTGAGTTTAGCAACGGAGTACAATTTTGATCTAGTAGTAAATCACTGGACAACAGTCAAAATTATCCTTAGAGGACTAAGGAAATATTTCTCGGTTATGGAGGTGATAAAGAGTTCATCGTAAAGAGTTACATTGATGCAAGCCTTGACACCGATCTGGATGACTCTGAATCTCGATCTGGACACATATTGAAAGTGGGAGCATTTAGCTAGAGTAGCTCCACGCAAAGCATTGTAGACATAGAAATTTGCAAAACACATACGGATCTGAATGTGGCAGACCCATTGACTAAACCTCTCTCACAAGCAAAACATGATCACAACTTACTACTCTTTGGGTGTTAATCACATGGCGATGTGAACTAGATTATTGACTCTAGTAAACCTTTTGGATATTGGTCACATGGCGATGTAAACTATAAAGTGTTAAATCACATGAGGATGTGAACTATTGGTATTAAATCACATGGCCATGTGAACTAGATTACCGACTCTAGTGCAAGTGAGAGACTGAAGGAAATATTCCCTAGAGGCAATAATAAAGTTGTTATTTATATTTCCTTATATATCATGATAAATGTCTTTTATTCATGCTAGAATTGTATTAATCGGAAACTTAGTACATCTGTGAATACATAGACAAAGTAGAGTGTCCCTAGTATGCCTCTACTAGACTAGCTCGTTAATCAAAGATGGTTATGTTTCCTAACCATAGACATGTGTTGTCATTTGATCAACGGGATCACATCATTAGGAAAATAATGTGATGGACAAGACCCATCCGTTAGCTTAGAACTATGATCGTTTATGTTTACTGCTATTGCTTTCTTCATGACTTATACTTGTTCCTATGACTATGAGATTATGCAACTCCCAAATACCGGAGGAACACATTGTGTGCTATCAAATGTCACAACGTAATTGGGTGATTATAAAGATGCTCTACAGGTGTATCCGAAGGTGTTTGTGGTGTTGACATAGATCAAGAATAGGATTTGTCACTCCGAGTGTCGGAGAGGTATCTTTGGGCCCTCTCGGTAATACACATCATAATAAGCCTTGCAAGCAAACTACTAATGAGTTAGTCATTATATGATGTATTACGGAACATGAGTAAAGAGACTTGCCAGTAACGAGATTGAACTAGGTATGATGATACTGACGATCGAATCTCGGACAAGTAACATACCGATGACAAAGGGTATAACGTATGTTGTTATGCGGTTTGACCAATAAAGATCTTCGGGGAATATGTAGGAGCCCATATGAGCATCTAGGTTCCGCTATTGGTTATTCACCAGAGATGTGTCTCGGTCGTGTCTACATAGTTCTCGAACCCGTAGGGTCCGCACGCTTAACGTTCGATGATGATTTGTATTATGAGTTATGTGATTTGATGACAGACGTTTGTTAGGAGTCCCGGATGAGATCATGGACATGACCAACAGTCTCGAAATGGTTGAGCCGTAAAGATCGATATATTGGAAGGCTATATTCGGACATCGGAAAGGTTCCGAGTGATTCGGGTATTTTTCGGAGTACCGGAGAGTTACGGGAATTCGTATTGGGCCTTAATGGGCCATACGGGAAAGGAGAGAAAGGCCTCAAGGGTGGCCGCGCCCCTTCCCCATGGACTGGTCCAAATTGGACTAGGGAAAGGGGGCACCCCTTCCTTCCTTCTCCTTCTCCCTTCCCCTCCTATTCCATGTGGGAGGTGGAATCCTACTAGCACTAGGGAGTCCTAGTAGGACTCCACACTTTGGGCGCGCCCTATGAGGGCCGGCCTCCTCCTCCCTCCATCCTTTATATACGTGGCCAGGGGGCACCCCATAGACACACAAGTTCATTTCTGCCGTGTGCGGTGCCCCCCTCCACAGATACACACCTCAGTCATATCCACTACAAAAAAGACACATCCGTGACATTTTGGGCCGAACGAAAAAAAATTATGTCATACTTATGACACTTCTATGACAATAATTGTGACAAAACACGATATCATCATAGATGTGGTGGGGTCCTACTTCTATGAAAAAATCATGAAAAAATGGGCTTTTCGTCCTGGGCGGGCCGGAGATGCAGCTGCATGACATTCTTTGGGCCGTCCATGACGGAAAAACCATGCTAGAAGCGAGGGCGAGGAAAATATCGGGGTGTTCCCGATTACGGTGGGTGGTCGGGGCCGAGCGATGCGCGTTTCTCTCGTACACGCACGCGCGTGGGTGCGAGGCGTTGGGCTCTAACTGAACCCGTGCGAGGAATTGGGCTCTAACTGAACCCGAGCGATTGCATGCAAGCTACGCGTTACTGAACCCGAGCGATCGATCGATGGCTGTTAACCGAACCTGATCGAGCGATTCCTTCGCTACTGCTGCTAACTGAAGCCGATCGATGCTGCCTCTCCATGAACAGTGAGCGTTGTTGGGGGTCTGGATGAACAGTTCCCGGTGGGGGTGGATGAATAGGACCCCGTGGTGTTGCCTGTGGATGAATAGGACCCCGATCGATCGAGCCGGTTGGTGCTGGATGAACAAGACCCCGTGGAGGGCTGGATGAACAGGACCACTCTGTGGAGGGCTGGATGAACAGTAGACGGGGGAGGGCTGGATGAACAGTAGCCCGTGGAGGGGTGGTTGAACAGGAGCCCGTGGAGAGGGTTGGTTGAACAATAGTCGGTGGAGTAGCGCGTGGTGGAGGCTGGATGAATAGGAGCCCGTGGATGAAAAGTCGCAAGTGGAGGCTGGAGGAGGTCAACGGTGGATGAACAGTAGCCCGTGGAGGCTGGAGGGTGTCGACGGTGGAGATGAACAGTATCTTGTGGTGTCCCGTTTTGCGGTACGTCACACCCCTCCCAATGAACAGGACCCCCGTTTCGACCGTAGCGCTCCAACACAAGTCTGTTTCCTCCGTTTTGCGGTATGCCACACCCCTCCAGATCAACAGGACCCCCGTTTCGACCGTAGGAGGTCCGTTTCCTCTATTTTGCGGTACGCCAGACCCCTCCCGATGAACAGGATCCCGTTTTGACCGTGGCCGGTCGAACACAAGGTCATTTCCTCCGTTCTGCGATACGCCGGGCCTCATTTCCATCGGGTGTTCTGTCCAAGCCCTCCCGATGAACACGACGACGCATTCCGTTCCGACCCAGCCGGTTGGCTCCCCATGAACACGATGACGACGCTGTTTCTCCATTCCGACCCAGCCATGTACACGAGCCCTGGCCATACGTACGCGCGAGTAGGCATTCGAGACCCTGCCCGTATGTATGTACGTGGTCGTATTTACTTTCTTGCACCCTGGCCGTTGTATGTAGGTGTACATGCTACGTGCGCGCCTCTACTACGACATGTGCACGCCTCTACATCGACCAGTATGTATGTACACGTTCGCGACCAGAATGATAACGCTATGTACGCTTCGACCAGGTGGGTTCCAACTGTCAGGCACTTCCTTGCGTGCGAAGATGTAGCTGGTGGGTCCCATCAGTCAGGGTGACGAATCATTTTTTTTGCACGGACGCACTTCCTTGCGTGCGAAGATGTAGCTCGTGGGTCCCAGCAGTCAAGGGGGAATGTTTTTTTTTTGCGAAATACGGTGGCCCGTTCGGTGGGTCCCCGCTGTCAGGTGGAGGAATAATTATTTTACGCGTAATAAGGAGGCACTTCCTTGCTGCGGCCGTGGACCCAGCTGTCAGCCTCTCCACGTACAGTCCACGTCCGATGGAATCCTTGACCACGTTGACCACGGCACGCCGAGAGCACCAGCGTGGTGGATGACGGCGAGGCCTAGGAAGGGGACGACACAGAGCCGAGGAGGACACGGCAGTGGATGCCCACGCATAGAGTATGAGGGTTCACTGGTTCGCTGCGGTGTGAGGCTGCCGTTACCGCAGAATAACAGGGTGTATGGGTGAGTAGAGGGATGGCCTAGCCAGCGGTGGGAGTAGTAGGGGGTGGTGAGGCCTCCGCCGCATTGCAGCCGGTCATGGGAGGCAAGAGTACGAGGCACGACCGGCGCTAGTTTGGGTGGCTGGAGCAAGAAGACCAGAGGTTGAAGAAGCACTACGGCCGTTGGATGGACATCGTACGGTCACTGGAGCTAGAATCGTGCATATTGACTAAGTTGACAAAGCCCTCCGTCCCCGTCAACTTAGTAGGCCCACAAGTCGGCCTGACACTATACTGGGTCCCAGATAGCAGGGGGAGTATTTATTTTTTGTGCGTAATAAGGAGGCACTTCCTTGCATGTGAAGATATAGCTGGTGGGTCCAAGCTGTCAGCGGCGGTAATGTTTTTTTCACGAAATACAGAGGCCCTTTTGGTGGGTCCCAGATGTCAGGTGGAGGAATCATTATTTTGCGCGTAATAAGGAAGCATTTCCTTGCGTGCGGCCGTGGACCCAGCTGTCAGCCTCTCCACGTACAGTCCACTTCAGATGCATGTCGGTCGTTGACCACGTTGACCAGGCCGTGCAGACAGCACCATGGCGGTGGACGACGGCGAGGCCTAGGAAGGGAACGACACGGAGGCAGGGAAGACTCGGCAGTTGTTTCCCACGTGGAGGGGAGTATGACTGTACGAGGATTTACTAGTGCGTCTGCCGTCGCCGGAGAATAACAACATATGTGGGTGAGTAGAGGGATGGCTAGGCCAGCGATGGGAGTATGGTGGGGCGGTGAGGCCCGCGCGGCAGCACAGCCGGCCGCGGGGAGGAGGGAGCAGGCAGTCCCGCCGGCGCTTGTTTGAGCGGCTGGAGCAGGAAGAGCGGAGATTGAAGAAGCACGACGGCCGTTGGATGGAAATCCAACAGTCACTACTTGTGCATTAACCTTTTTTTAGGAAAGACTCAAATCTATGGAAAACAGCATACAACCCATCTGCCATTATTTCTAATAATTTACAGCCCATTTGCTAATTCTTAAGGGGTTTTTTGGAGCCCATATTCTTTTTGTTAGCATTACAGCCCATATTGTGGCCATGGTTAAACAATTATACGAAATTTTGCATATTTCGGTGAGGTCTGAACTGTTTTTAATCCCGAAATTTCGAGTCTCATTCAAACTAATTTTAAAAATAAACGTATATCAATATAAAATCCAACAAATTGTCCACACATAAAAATCAATGCAATTTAAAATCTCGAAATGAAAAAAAGAAATTTGAAACTAATGGCCGGTTTGATCTGTTTTAAAAATGTAGAGCCCATTTCTCATTACTGATAGGCCATTTTCTCGGCCAGCCGAATGAAGCTCTCCTTGTCTTGAAAGATTTTCAGCCCAATAGGCCTGACAAAGGGACTTACTTGGCAAATCACAAAAAAACTGGGCTGTGGCCGTGGACCCAGCTGCGGTTGTGGACCCAGCTGTCAGCCTCTCGACGTTTAGTACTCTTCCGATGGAAGTCGTTCGTTGACCACATTGTCCACGCCGCGCCGAGAGCACCAAGGCAGTGGACGACGGCGAGGCCTAGGAAGGGGACGACGTGGAGCCGGGGAAGACGCAGCAGTAGATACCCACGCGGAGAGGAGTGCGAGGGTTCACTGGTTCGGGTGCGGCGTGAGGCTGCCGTCACCGCAGAATAACAGGGGGTGTGGGTGAGTAGAGTGATTGTCTGGCTAGCGGTGGGAATAGTAGGGGGCGGTGAGGCCTTCGCGGCAGCACAGCCGGACATCGGAGGCAGGAGCATGCGGCACGACCGGTGCTTCTTTGGGCGGCTGGAGCAACAAGACCAGAGGTTGAAGAAGCACTACGGCCGTTGGATGGACATCGTACGGTCACTGGAGCTAGAATCGTTCATATTGACTAAGTTGACAAAGCACTCTGTCCCGGTCAACTTAGTAGGCCCACAAGTCAGCCTCCCACGAAGCTGGGTCCCAACCAGCAGGGGGAGTATTCCTTTTTTTGTGCATAATAAGGAGGCGCTTCCGATGGGTCCGAGCTGACAGCGGGGGGAACGTTTTTTCACGCAATATGGTGGCCCGTCCATTGGGTCCGAGCATTCAGGGGGGAAAAGTTTTTTTCATGAAATATGGTGGCCCGTCCGGTGGGTACATGCTATCAGGTAGAGGAATCATTATTTTTTGCGTAATAAGGAGGCACTTCCTTGCTGCCGTTGTGGACCCAGCTGTCAGCCTCTTCACGTACAGTCCACGTCTGATGGAAGCCGTTCCTTGGCCACGTTGACCACGCCGTGCCGAGAGCACCAGGGCGGTTGATGATGGCGAGGCCTAGGAAGGGGACGACGCGGAGCCGGGGAAGACTCGGCAGTGGAAGCCCACGCGGAGAGGAGTACGAGGGTTCACTGGTTCGGTTGCGGTGTGAGGCTGCCGTCGCCGCGGAATATCAGGGGGGTGTGGGTGAGTAGAGCGATGGCATGGCTAGTGGTGGGAGTAGTAGGGGGCGGTGAGGCCTCCGCGGCATCATAGCTGGCCACGGGAGGCAGGAGCACGCGGCACGACCGGCGCTGCTTTGGGCGGCTGGAGCAAGAAGACCAGAGGTTGAAGAAGCACTACGGCCGTTGGATCGACATCTTACGGTCACTGCAGTTAGAATCGTTTATATTGACTAAGTTGACAAAGCCCTTGGTACGCGTCAACTTAGTAGACCCACTGGTCAGCGTCCGAAACAGTGCGCCCCACATGTCAAGAGGAGGAATCATTTTTTGGGCGGTTGAAGCAAGAACATCCAACGGCCGCAGCTGCTAGAATCGTGTGTTTTTGACAAAGCCTTGCATACACGTCAAGTTAGTTTTTTTAGGGGACGCGTCAACTTAGAAGGCCCACAAGTGTGTGGCAGAGAACATATAGCCCATTTGTGATTTCTAAGAATGTACAACCCATTTTTTAATTCTAATGGAATTTACTATAGCCCATTTACAGTTTGTTAAAAGTACCGCCCATTTTCTAGCTAGGACAACGATTAATAATTTCAACCAACCGCTCAAAACAGAAATTTCCACATTTTTATGGGATCCGAAATATTTTTATCCGAAATTTCTAGTCAGATTAAATATAATTTCAAAATAAAGTTGTATTACATTAAAATCCAACAAAATATTGCCCGCGCAACAAGTAATGAAAATAAAATTTTCAAATTCCGAAAATAATATATATTTTAACTAATTACGTGTTTGGTGCATTTTTTTATAGTTACTGCCCAGTTATTATAATTACATCCCATTTATTATTTCTTAAAGTCCATTTTCTTGTTAAGCCTAATGCATACCTCCTAGGAAAGTTTGTGGCCTAGCGGGGCGGAGAATAACAAGTTGACCCGGATATTGCGTAAAACTGTCGGCCCAGTTGCATTGCTGATGTTGAAAAAAGGCATGTGTAGTACAGTACAACCTAACATGGCTACTCATCCAACATTCAGCGACGCCGGTAAGGCCCAAACAAGGCTTCTATACAACTTTTTAAAGTCACTGAGCTCAATTAATAACTTAAGAAAAAAGTTAGATTACAGTACAACCTAATTAAAAGTTGTCACGAGCAAAGAAATAATTCAACGGGTCCGACTTGTGCGTGTGTGCGTGTGTGTGTGTGTGTGTGTGTGAGAGAGAGAGAGAGAGAGAGAGAGACCCATCGGTCAATGCTCGTAAATACATCTTTCAGCCATATGCATTGCTGATGCTCAGTAAAAACTTATATAGTTGACACAATCACATAGAACATCATAGCACACTGAACTTGCATACAAAAATTTCACGCAGGCGGCACAATCAGGATGGAAGCAGTGGATCACTACGGGTAGGGCTATGTTGAAACAAACTAACTTGTACATAACGGTTCATTGTCTTTATCAATGATAGGGAAATATCTTGAATGCTGTGCAAAGAAAACAGACATACAACACAATAAGTTCTGCTAGCACATTAAGTTGATGTACACTCCTTTCTAAAAAAAGTTCAGGTACAAAATTAGAACATGTCACAATCAAATGTATTGGCACATCAGTGCTTCACACCCATAGCTCAGATTTAACTAGTATCTGACAAGATTCAGTTGTTACCTCAAATTAGAGCACATCCAGGCAGCCAGCCTGCCTCTTCTCCCAAAGAAGCAGTGTCCTCTGTCGCGCGATGGAGTAGGCCCTGTGCCATCCATCGTTCTGAGTAACACAGCAAAAGTCTGATGTTGACTCCTATAATGGACGTCGTCGACGGACCCTGGCACCAGCGGTGGCGGCAGTTTTTAGATTGATGGATTGACCACTTCTTCGACATGCACGAACACTCGATATAGGTACACCCCTAACGTGGTCCGCGGCGGCCTTGGTGGCGATGAATAGTACGACATCGGTTCCTACACCGGTATCTCAACACCAATCACCTTCGGTATGTTGGACGGCTTCTTCATCCATGCCATAACCGTCAGAGCCTAGCTGTCTGGAGGAACAAACATACTTACGACCTCACCTCATAGGTCGTCGATAAGCTCTTTCATGGACTCACTGTTCCAAGCACGCCGAGGCATGCCGTGGAAGGTAAGCTTTGTTAAAAACTCAAGCTCATAGGGCACTGAGCCCCATCCTGGGTGCCACCCATCAAAGCTCACCAGCGCGCCATCGCAGAACAAATGCCGGGAAGATTCAAACACACGACTGCAGTCGAAAGTTTTCTGAAACCTGACGAAGATATCAGCCGGTGGCGGACAGACTTCGATAAGCAAATTACTTATTTGGATGCCATGCGCAATGCCAAGAGCTTTGACAAGGTTGTCCGGTGAGATGGGAGGCCAGTCGCCGTTGATGGTTACCATTAGCACTTTGCCGGTAAACTGGTCGTCAAGCGCCGCCAAGCCACTGTTGAGCGACGGCACGCAGCGACAGAAGGCAGGACGGACCTGAGGATCTCCAGCTCGGAGATCCGCGTTGACCAGCAACATGATAGTGAGCTTGAGTACATTGAGTATAGGAGGGGGATTTGGGGGAACTGGAGTAGAAATCGAGATTCCAGAGGTGGGGGAGGGGCGGGAGATTGGGGATGAAAAGGTAGCTTCAATTTCAAACACGCGCCAATATGCTCTCGGCCCTCAAACGCACGAAAACACCGGTGGCGCCCACATGTTGGCCTAAGAGTCCTTATTCTTTCTTTTTTGGAGAGCCCAGCCTTTTTTAGGATCTTTTGAGAGCCTGGCCTGAGAGTCATAATTGACCTATTTGGCATTGCGTTACTAGGACCGCGATGACTAGGACCGCGATGGTAAAACTCTATATAATCCAACGGAGGAAGGATAATCTCATGGGAGGTCTGGAAGTTCACGAGCACCAACTTTTTACCATCTTCTCTCAAGGCAGCCATCCAGTGGAAGTTCCTGCCGACTCAGTACATACCTGCCAAAAAGTTTCGGGTGATGGTGATCGGATCGAAGTCCTGGGACATGATGTACGACGACCCACTACATACCTTTAAAAAAGTTTCGGCTAATGGAGATAGGAGTGAAGTCGAGGGGCATCATGTACGCCTCCGTATCATGGTGAGCCAATCTCGCAAGACCAGATAGCAGCAACCAGGGTGTCTTGAAAAGCTTTGGCCTCGCTTCGATGATGCCCGTGTGCATGCCCCTCGAGCATACAGCCAGCCGCAGGGCGCTCAACATATCCATACATGAACAACAGAGGTCGAGGACGTCACTGGGGAGATTGCTCCAATAGCGGCTCATATGGATCCCGCGCGGTTCGCGTTCAGCCATGGTGGAGTGTGGAAGGCAGGGTTTTGGGGGGCTTGATTTACGGGGGAGAAGGTTGTCGGTGCCGGAGCGCCTAGCAAGGGAATAGTGGTACTAGGGGAGGCGAGCGAGGCGAGGGTATGCGGGGGCACAGTGAGATAATGAAGAGTGACATCGGGATCTCCGGCGAGACGGAGATGGAGATGGAGTGGTGCTAGGGTAGAGGGAGACGAGGTGAGGCATGCTATAAAGGGGCAGTGACAGTGACTGCACAGTGCACAAGGTGAGGCTGACTTTGGTAACCCGGACACACTGCCTGGAATGGTATCACCTCGGGCGCAGGGTCTTGTCGCTTCACTATGAGGACCGGACTAATAATAGTATTTTGACCATCAAGTGTACCACAGTTGTACTACTACTACTACTAGTAGGAGTAGTAGGAACATGAGTAGTAATCCCGTGCTAGCATGCCTCTGGGTTCACTTCATCCTCCAGGTATCATCCATGTTGCAAGCAGAACCAAATTCTCGTTTGCATAGGTCCCACCTGTCAGGAGGGCTGCAGAAATAAAAAGGAATCATAAAATGTCTCGCCACGGTGATTCGAAAGAGTGACCTCAACTAGCCAGTGGGACATGTAGCGCTGGAAGGATGAGCACGTACATGGACAAGCCCCACTCCTCAGCCTACCTGCGTAGCCTTTTTGTTTAGTCTACCTAGCCGTCTAATCAGCTGCCTGCAGGCCACTTCTACCATTTACTTCTCCATCGGGAACCGATTTTCCTCGGATTCTTCACTACTCCTTGATCTTCATTTGCATCCAAACCACACCGCATTCACATTGTTTTAACCTCTTCACATCCTCCTGGAGTAATTCCGAAGCCCCTATAAATAATCATCTTCTTCAGTTAGACTAGCCATTTAATCTTAATTCTCCAAACCATAGCCCTCCGGTCCAGCGGTTCCAAATGGCGAAAGAGATCGAGATGCAGGTTTTTAGCGTCCAACATGTCCTCGTCGAAGGCTCGTTGAGCATAGTTGCCACAATAACCGACCACCCGAGGGTTGTTCGAAAGTGGATCAACAATGTATCCAAGTCCCTCCAAAAGGTGGAGATGAATGTCATCGGTCTCGACGTAGAGTACACTGAGCGTGCCACTGGGAAGATCCAACGTGCCGCTGTCCTTCAGCTGTGCCTCGAAGATGATGTTTTGGTGTACCACATCATACACGCGCCCTCCATACCAGGTAAGCTTCACGATTTCTTGTCTCGGGAGGACACATACTTCTATGGGGCAGCCATCGCAGGGGACAAACAGAAGTTGGAGCCGTACAACCTTTATTTGAAAAGCATCACTGACCTACAAACCAGAATAAAAATTCCCATCGAAGATTGTGATAAACCGACACCATCCCTATTCGACGTAGCAAATTTTGTGCTAGGAACAAATCTTCAGAAGGGTGACGAGACGCTAGCATTAAGGTCGTCTGGATGGGATAATTATCCCTTGACGTACGAGCTGATAAAATATGCTGCCCTCGATGCTCGTGTGAGTTTCGAGATAGCTGCAAGGTCCAGAGAGCTTGTTGCGAAGCCGTCTCCCACAGAAAATGAGAACAAGAAGAAGAAGAAGAAGAAGACGAAGAAGAAGAAGAAGATGTTGCACCAGCAGCAGGGCATTATGGATGGATGAACTATTTCCTCTCTTGTAAAAAAATATTCCCTCTCTATGTATATTGATATAGATGGACTATTTCGATGGTGTGCATGTCTTTGGAACAAGTAGTAACGTGGACCGCTTGACTATAAGGAACTATTTATCTGCCTAGCTTTCTCTACTACTCCTTCCAGTGATCAGTATGCAATGCATGTGTCCGTAGACATGACAGCTTTTCCATGGAAGTTCAACTATGGTGACCATCACGTTTCATCCACTTCCACTTGCGATTCCCACGACGCTGCTCCAACCCACGGCACCACGTCCCCCGATGTGCGCCTTACCCCTCTCGGCCAAACCGCCCCTCTGCCTTTGTGTGCATGACATGTGGACCACCTTAAATGCGGCGAGCATCAAGTTTCTACCACAGCCACACGCGATTCCCACGACGTCGCACGAACCCATGACACCACACGTCCCGCACCATCCAATTTTCATCTAGCGGTTGTGACACATTTCGTCCAGGGCATCAATCCTCAGCTGGAGTACTTCTGTACTACAGGTAGTACCCGCCGCTGTGGCCATCTACGCCTCGTAACGCCCCAACGCCCAGCTGTGGCACCCTCACCACGGCCACGCCACCACCGGCCGGTTCATCTCAAACGAGTGAGTCGCGAACCACACCACCACCATGAGAATGACATGTGGGCAAGCCGCATTTAAGGTCTGCATGCCATTGACTCATAGGCCGGGCACTAAGCCACTGAAGTTCGGTCCCGTGGGCCCCGAGAGGGAAATGTAACTCCTGCGGCAGGCCTTGTGGTGCTCCCGTAGTACGAGCTCTTGCCAAACCCGGAATTTGTTTCTTACTACTACCAACTACTAGTAAGGTACACGTGCATTGCACGCATGAGATTCTGGTGGTTTGTACATTATGCTTCTACATGTGGAGTCTTCTAGATTGTACATGTGGCAGAATCTGGTGGAATGTAGATGATATCCAATTGCCAGTAGTGCTCGGATTTGCCATCTTTGTACCGTCGGATTGGCTTCATGCAACGACCAACTTTCAAAGTTATTCACACACTATATAGGGAATATATATATAGATGTGTCGGCCCATTGCAATGGATCCAAAGTATATCTGTTTAGTGGAGTGCACTCTAAACACATTATCTATTTATTTTTCTCTAACCTTTCGTAGCCATGCAACCAAGCCACATAAGCTTCATGGGTGCCTCCCACATCATATTCTTCATACTACGTTGACAGAAAAAAGATAAATCACCCAAAACAAGATCTTCCCATTTTTTGTTCCTACGATGATGTGACGTGCACGTATCTACTAGTTGTATAGTAGTAGTACTAGTTGTATAGTACAAACCTTGTACTAGTAGGAGTAGAGTAGTACGGAATGCTCCTACTCTATTAATGATCCCCATCTGACACCAAATTTCTTGGCTTTTGTGCTACAGCTAGATCTGCACCTCATTTCTATTTTCCAACCCGGTGGCGGGCGGGGTGTGGCTTGCCAATAGTCCGTTTGCTCAATGGAGGTTCCACATGAAAGTGAAAATGCTAGGCAACACGCCTTCCCTAAGCTATGTGTCGTGCCGGATGGGCCGTGGAGTACTCCCGATTCCTGGGCGTGTGTGGGGGGAGTGCGACGCGAACGCGGCGGGCCTTTTCCTTTTACTAGCAATGTGCTCGTGCGTTGCGACGGATCCAAAGTAGTAGAATAGTAGTACTTGTTCACAAACTTGAAAGAAATCACTCTTGTTTTGATATACTCCTAATATATCACTCCCTCCATTCCTAAATATTTAACTTTTTAGATATTTCAAATGGACTATCACATATGGATTATATAGACATATTTTGAAGTGTAGATTCACTCATTTTGCTCCGTATGTAGTCACTTATTGAAATCTCTTGAAAGACAAATATTTAGGAATGGAGGGAGTAATTTTCACTCAAAAAATATTTCTCAGACTGTTTTGATGAGGTGAGGGAGGGATGTGGTTGCTTTCAAGATAATAAGGGGTTTTCTGCAAATTGGAGCACAAAAGTGGGCTATTGTTACAAAAATGCCACAACTTACCTCACAGTCGTTAGATGTAGATCTAATGGTCAGAAACAACGGATGGCAGACACACCACCATCACCAACTGAGTCTGTTATATGAGTATATATATATATATATATATACTAGCACATATGTCCGTGCGTTGCAACGGGAGAAAAGAAAATCCCACACGCTCCAAGTGACCTATCCATGTTACCAATCTCTTCGCCACCATGGTCACATTGTCCATCTCACGACAAACATGACAATCTCAAGGCAATGAGCTTGGTCATCATACTCTAGCACGCTGCTTTTGAAAGACCTTACGGTATGTCGCAATAGAAAAAATTATCCCCATACCCAGCCTCCGTCTTAAAGAACAGAATACATCTAAACTGATAAATATCTACCTAATTTTGTTGTTACAGTGAAAAATGCAAATTATGCCAGCTATGGTTGAATTGAAAAATAATAGTATAATTATTCTTGAAGCTAGCAAAAGTTTGATTAGCTGTTACCACTGAGACATACAGTTTGGAACTGAAACACGTTTTTTAATGATAATTTTCTAGAATTGGAACACATATCATTCAGTGCATCCAAATATTCAGAGTGACAGTGGAAAGAAGGAAAAAAAATAAAAGCATTCTTTATAAGAAAACTACATAAAATATCATATAGCCCTAGCCCAATAATAACACATAAAATCAAGTGAAACATCTATTCAATTCTCTTCTAAAAATGAAGGATGTAAATAAAGAAAAAACAAATTAGTGAGGAAAATAACATAGATCATTTAATCAATCACTTTTTTCATGCATGTCTTCCTCGTACCGCAACTGTTATAGTTAAACATATTCAATGATTCAATACACATTAGAGGAAAACAAACCACATAGCTAGTATAACCACTTTAGTGCACTTCATTTGAAAGAGTCAAGCACGAATCAAAAGAAGAATAGATCTACCTAAGAAAGCAACAGTTTGCACCCGATAAATAATAGAGAACAAAATAAAATATGGCAGCTACAAATTTTGAAGGACATACATAAACATGGATGTCGACATGCCTCCAATCCTTGCAGCAGTCACGAAATCGCCTATCTCCTAAAGACTGCCAAATAACGGCAGTGGTACTTACCGGCCAAACGGTCGCCTTTTGAATCGTTCCATCACGTGGCTGGGCCAAAGTTTTTTCCATTCCTCATCCCTTGTTATTCTCGCTTACTGATTCCCGTGACACTTCCTTGATACCTAGGAACTTGAAAGAGATATATAAATTGAAAGGATTGAATATAAGAAAGCAAGATGAGACTATTTAATAATTTGAGGCCATAATCAATGAAATACGGCTGTGTTGTTAAACGGGCTTAGGCCAGGTGATCGATTAGTTGGGCCGACCTTATTACAGTGGACGATATTAAGTACCTAACTTGCCCCTAAAATTGCCTCAAAAAAAAAAACTTGCCCCTAAAAAAAAGTACCTACCTCGGCTTGCAGGTAAAGGAGTCAGGCGCTATAATCAAACACACACAGCATCTTAGCCAAGCTGGTTGGCGCCGCGTGTGTCAGCCCAGCATTCCAGGGATCGAACCCCACTATTGGCGTTTGATTTTTCTGCTTCTGTTTTTTCCTTTTTTCATTAAAAACGGACACAGCTAGCAATAGATCGGAGATCGCGTACCAAAGGCCAGCGACGACGGACCAACAAATTAATGGTCCCACTATGGACAAAAAGAAGTGGAGAAACAATCCTTTCTTTAATATTAGGAAAAGGTAAAGATAAAGATAAAGATTATTATTATATAGGTAAAGATAGGACATCCCCAAATTATTAGTACCATCTCGTTTATAAAGAAATTTTATCTTTACAAATTGCAAAAGCGTATTATGACATGAGAAGAAAGCGTATTGTGACGGTGAACCCGACGGACTCGTTACCTGCTTTATTATTAGGTAAAGATATATATATATATATATATATTTCTCAGGCTGTTTTGATGAGGTGAGGGAGGGATGTGGTTGCTTTCAAGATAATAAGGGATTTTCTGTAAATTGGAGCAGAGAAGTGGGCTATTGTTGCAAAAATGCCACAGCTTACCTCACAGCCGTTAAATGCAGATCTAATGGTCAGAAACGACGGATGGCAGACACACCACCATCACCAACTAAGCCTTTGATAGGAGTATATATATTTCTCAAGTTGTTTTGATGACGTGAGGGAGGGATGTGGTTGCTTTCAAGATAATAAGGGGTTTTCTGCAAATTGGAGCA
>LR738711.1:767443892-767510878 GCA_902687465.1 Secale cereale | reverse complement strand
TTTGATGACGTGGGGGAGGGATGTGGTTGCTTTCAAGATAATAAGGGGTTTTCTGCAAATTGGAGCAGAGAAGTGGGCTATTGTTGCAAAAATGCCACAACTTACCTCACAGCCGTTAGATGCAGATCTAATGGTCAGAAATGACGGATGGCAGACACACCACCGTCACCAACTGAGTCTTTTATACGAGTATATATATTTCTCTGGCTGTTTTCATGAGGTGAGGGAGGGATGTGGTTGATTTAAAGATAATAAGGGGTTTTCTGCAAATTGGAGCAGAGAAGTGGGCTATTGTTGCAAAAATGCCACAACTTACCTCACGGCCATTAGATGCAGATCTAATGGTCAGAAACGACGGATGGCAGACACACCACCATCACCAACTGTGTCATTTATAGGAGTAGGAGTAGAGAAACATGTATAAATTGTAACATTTTGGTTCTGCTCCTTGGCATGATCGATAGATAGAAATAACGATTGGAAATGCTAGGGCGATGTTATTTCCGCCAGATAAGACCATGGTTAATTGTATAGCCAACAGCCGGCTATATGGAGTTGCCATGTTACATATAGTCAATCTTATAGCCAACATGTATAGTAGCTAGTTGCTAAGTAGTACTACTTTATTAATGCATGGCCCACCGTACACTCTCACAATGTTTCTTGGAGTCCGTGTTGCAGCCGACTGTTAATCTACAACCCGCTTCCTTTCTCTCAACTCTTCTCTCTCATCCAACTCATCACAAATATAATTGTTTAATTCTTATAGCCAGCTGACTATACCTTATTATACTTGCTCTAAGCAGGGTACGTAGTAGCTAGGTTGGCGCATCATCGGTTTGGTCACACGCGGTCCGACATGTTCTAATGTTTCTAGCAAGATGCTCGCACACTGCACGAAGTTGATGGAAAAGGTAAGCACAACTAATAAATTGACGGATGGAGTACTAGTTACAGTGATGCATATAATTAAGCAAAGGGATCGCACATGTCGGTGACTAGAACGAGAATGGAACAACACAATAATAATTAAGGCCACGATGATGATGTGATCGTAGTGGTGGTTACAAAAGGCAATAAGAAAGATGCTGCCATCAACTTATGACCTCCTCCTCCTCAACTTAGTGTGTCGGGCCACCGACTGGCGGCTAAGGAGCGGCGGCTTTTGTGGCGAGGTCGAGGTGCTTCTCAGCAAAGGCATCCAAGGCTTCCAGCCAGTTGAGGAAGGCCAACGTCATAGTGTCCTCATTAGCCTTGTAGATACCTATGTACACGATTTGCTCGTACACGTGGATGTGTAGGTCGACGAATTCTTGCAAGGCGAGGCACCTCGCGGCGAGCGCGACCTCCAGGTGGACATTCTTCATGGCGTCGGCAGGCAGTCGCAGGGCCACCAGTGCTTCAAAGAGGTTCAGGCCATGCAGGCCGATTAGGGTGGCAGGCAATGAGGAGCCCGGGCGCGCGGGCTGGAGGAGTACGATGATGTCGTCCGCGAGTTTCTTGAGGACGGTGAACTTGTTGGTGTTGGCAACGATCATCTGGTCCAACTGAGAGTCGTAGTTGGCGTCGACGGCGGCCATCCACCAGCCGGTCTCCAACACCATCTGGAGATGATCCTCGACGCCATGCCGCAGGCCGACGTCGTGGACCATCTGGCACAGCCGCTGGCCGCTCGCACGCATCGCCGCCATGGGTCTGGAGTGATCTATTTTGCGCTTAGTGTAGGTGCTTAGGCAAATGCTTAGGTGCGTACGATGTGGTAGATGCATTGGAATGGAGGGGCGCTTTTATATGAGGGCAAACTGCGTTGCATTCACATCGTGTAGCCTCTTTTCCCGGTCCTCCTCCCATTACTTCCCTCATGCATTAATTGAAGCAGGATGCATTGACCGTTCAACATTTCGGGAACCGCTACTCCCTCCATCGTCTGCATTAAAGCCGTATCGGGAACTGCGCCGCTCGCTGTCAAATCGAATAGTGCCGCACCGCCCGCTGCACGCCCAGCTGAACACGCCTCCTCGCCTCCATCAAACCCCTCCGTTAAACCCGCATGCAAACCGACAAACCTACTCTGGCCACACGTCCTTTCATTAGCGGGCCGGAATTAAACGCAACTCCGGCCGAGCTCCTCCTGTCCGCCCTCAGTTTAAACGAGGCCAGACGCCGGCCAAGCTCCTACCGTCCGCCCTCTATTTACATGAGGCCAGATAGACATCGGGCAAGAATCGCACCCCTCCGCCGCTCCCCCATCACCTCCTTCACCATTTTCTTTACTCTTCCGATGGCTTCCAAGGAGCCGTTCTCCGGCATATTACCTGGCTGGGTGGCCCGTCGAGCCCTCCGGATACGGGCGAGGCCGCCCGGTGCTTCACCAACCTTGCTTGGCTCGACGGAGCCAGTTACCGCCCCAAGAAGGCGCGTGGTTCGGCAACTCGCCGCTCCAGTTCAGCTCGATGAGGAGTGGTGAGTTGCTCCACGCGGCACGGCGGCGAGCACACTGGTACGGGCGTTGTCACTGCCGCATCGTACCGCGCCACCAGTGTCTGCGGTGCCACGCCTCCTGTGTGTGTGGGCGCGCCTCCCATGCCTGCGGTAGCGCCATGCAGGCAGAGACAGAAGCCGGGTGCGTGGAGAGCGACGAGTCGGTGGCCAGCTTCTCCGTGTCGTCCGCCATCATCAAGGAGAAGTAGAACATGGGAGGCCGCCGCCACTTGGGTCCCATGAAGGCCACCGCCGAGGCGACGACTGCGCATTCAGGTGGTTTCTTTGCTTCTTTGTCTCTTCCGAGGACCTTCGTCGACCCCGCAAAGTGTCTGCCCGACATGAGGAAGTCAAAGGGATCCGCGAGCGGCCATTTATATTATGTACTCCCTCTCCAGCTGGCGGGAAATTTTTGTTCTAAGAATGGATAAATTTTATGTATCTATAACTAAAATTAGTCTAGATACATCCATTTATAGGACAAGTATTTCCAGACGGAGGGAGTATTAATTATACCAAGAGAGCCGGGTTGGCACCGCCTAGTTCATGTAAATGTAATGAAATCCATCATGTTTATATGAAGATCTGGCTTTTTTATACGAAATACTTCATGCTTATATGAATTCAGTCCGTGTTTGCACGAATTTCATCTGGTTGGTTAGAGTTGTGAAAATTTATGTCGATGGCGTTTGATGTCGTCCTCCGCAGAAGGAAGCGGGAGGAAATTTGCCGGCTGCCATTGGAGATGCTCTAATGCTGGAAATAATAGAGTGACATCCAATCCATTTAAGTAAATTGCATGAATGATTGTCCCTCTATAAAAAGTTAATTGCATGTACAGTGTAGACGTGACTTGCAGGGTGGCTACAGCTTCGTACAGAAAGTTAAAAAGAAACAAGTCCATCCTTAATCTTGTATTCTAAGTACTTTGTGGGTTCCACTATCAGTACAGTAGAGAAAGAAGTATATATTAAATAAGTAATATGTAATATAAAAATCTAAAGTTAAAGACAGAATTTGAACTCATGTCATCGCGTTGCGAGCATCCGGCGCTAACCAGTCCAGCACATTTTTGTTGTAGACCATGTTGGAGATATATCTCCATGTCTACTCTAATACTCCATCCGTTCCTAAATATATCTCCATGTCTACTCTTATACTCCATCCGCTCCAGGCCAGGCACCACCTCCAGCAAGCAAGTTTGTTTCTTGCTAGAGAGAGTTGGACCTTTCATTTTCTTTTTCAACCAGTTTTACAAGGAAGGAAGAAAATTCAACCAACTAGTAAAACTCACGCACCTTCCTTCCTTCCTTCCTTCACATGATTGACTTCTCTTTCCCTCCCTTTGACCTAGTTAATTAATTCGAGAGAGATGCAGCAGCAACACAAGTTCAGATTCAGACTAAATTAACTACTAATTTGACCTAGTTAACCTAGTTAATTAATTCGAGAGGGATTTGACCTAGTTAACCTAATTAATCCCTAGCAGTTAATTAATTTGACCTAGTTAACCTCCAGCAAGCAAGTTTGAACCTAATTTAGCCATTCAAGCTGTTTGACCTAGTTTGACCTAATTTGACCTAGCGGTACTGATAGTACGATCAACTCCCCAACAAGTTGTTCCCCAATTTAGCCATTCAGCAAAGGCCAACCCTAGGGTGGTTTGTAAATTTATCCTTGTTTATTCCATCTCGTGAAACCCCAAATATATTGTAACTAGAAAACTAGTGTATGTTTGAATGGATGCATGCTTAATTCTAATTAGACTGTGTTTTGTCTTTTGTAATTTCATAATTTGCATAGGGTGGATAGATAATACCCAAAAGATGCCAGGCACTAGCAAAAGTTTGTAGCACAAAGATGCACACACATTGTGCTGTTAAAGAAAAGAGCACATAGTGAATATGGATGAAATTATTGCCGATCTCTGGCTTCGAAAACCAATTGGTGAGTTTGATCTGGAGATTAGAGATTTATGTTAGTGTCAGTGGTAATGTGCTCCTACTATGGTGTGTGTTGTTTAATATTTGGTAAAAAAACGCCTATCATAATTTAGCCCCGCACCTACTCTGTTCCTGGCTCTGCTGCTGCCCATAGATGCAGAACCCAACTACTGTCAACTTACCACATTTCAGTGTTTTCGTACTCTCAGAAGAAACAATGTTTTTAAGTACTCAATTTTTGCAGGTATTGTAGAAGGGCGAAGGCTGTGTTTAAGGAGCTTGAACTGAAGATACCGTTGACGCATATGAAAGCGGCGAGCTGGCTAAACTTCCGAACATCAGTGTCAAGGACGATCTTTGAATATTGTTTTAGCATGAATATTGTCCTTCTTGTTTTGAGGTTACAAAGGCCATGCAGTGCAACTATGGACTATCATTTTCAGACTAAATTAACTGCTAATTTGACCTAGTTATCCTAGTTAATTAATTCGAGAGGGATTTGACCTAGTTAACCTAATTAATCCCTAGCAGTTAATTAATTTGACCTAGTTAACCTCCAGCAAGCAAGTTTGAACCTAATTTGACCTAAATTCGAGAGGGATTTGAACTAAACCTAGCAAAAGAGAGAAGAAGAGGGCATAGCCGGGAGGGAGGAGAGGAGGAAGAGAGGAGAAGAGAGGCAGAGGGAGGAGGGTTACCTGACCACGATGATGTGGTGGCCGGAGCGGAGACGACGGAGGGCGGAGACGGCGAACTTGGGGGAGGCGGGGATAGACGGCGGGGAGGTCGCGGGCCTCCTCTCTTGGTGGACGTACGAAGCCGGCCGGCGCGGACATCCTGCATGTCCTCCCCACGCAAAGGCGACGACGATGAGAGGAGAGAGTGGAGGGGGCGGCGAGTGGCTGGTGGTAGGGGGTGCGGGGGCGTCGGGGCGGCGGCGCGGGGGAGCTGCGGTGGTGGGGGGCGCGGGGGCACGGGGGCGGAGTAATCCTCATGTAAAGGGTACGACAGAAGCTTCTGCTTGAACCAATGCGTGAAACATGAGTTGTGCTCTTTGATTATATCTCCGTCCGTCCTCTGTTGGCCTCGGTCATTGTACGTCTTCTCAATAAAGGTTTTGTGCTCTACCACCCTAGGATCGACCACGTCTATGTGTTGTAGCGCGACTAGGTTTGCTCTTTCAAAGTCGACGAGTCGACCCTCGAAGTCGACATGCATTTCGTGGCGACCCTCACGGTGACCCCATCCAGCGAGCCTACCGAGGTGCCTGTTGACGGGCAGACCAGCGGGGTTCTCGATGCCTAGATAATTCGTGCAGTAGGAGATGCACTCTTCGGTCAGAAAGCCCCTGTCTATGCTTCCCTCTGGACGTGACATGTTGCGAACGTATCCTTTGATGACACCATTCATCCTTTCGAACGGCATCATGCTGTGCAGGAACGTCGGCCCGAGTTGGATGATATCGTCCACGATATGGACCAGCAGATGCACCATAACATCGAAGAATGCGGGCGGGAAGTACATCTCAAGCTCGCATAGTATCACCACGATCTCTTCCTGTAGCCTTCTGAGTTGCCTCACGCCAACAGACTTCCGAGAGATGACGTCGAAAAAATTGCATAGGCCAAATAGGGTTTCATGGACGTGCGCGTCCATGATCCCACGGATTGCAATAGGAAGTATCTGCGTCATCAGCACGTGACAGTCGTGAGACTTCATCCCGCTGAACTTCAGCTTCGCTGGATCTAGGTATCTGCTTATCTTCCCCGCGTAACCGTAAGGAAGTTTTACTCCTACGAGGCAGGTGAAAAACTGCTCGATCTCCTCCTGACTTAGAGTGAAGCACGCGGGAGGGTAGTCATTTCCGGTCTTCTTGGCCTTTTTGCCTTTGCGACGACTTTCCATGTCCTGCTTCGCCTCATCATCATCATCATCATCATCATGATCATCATATATAGCGTGAAGCTCCTGCCTGATGCCCATTGATTTCAAGTCTGCCCTTGCTTTCGGCCCATCTTTGGTCCTCTCTGGCATGTTGAGCAGGGTACCAAGCAGACTCTCGCACACGTTCTTCGTGATATGCATTACATCAAGGCTGTGAGGCACACGGTGGATCTTCCAGTACGGCAAGTCCCAGAAAACAGACCTTGTTTTCCATACCTTCAGCAGCGGCTCTGGCACCTTTCGCTTCTTTCCCGGCTCTAGCGCATTTTGCTTCTTTCTCGGCAGTGGGCAATCTTTCCAATTTTTCAACAGCTCATCTATTTCCTCGCCGCTCCTCGTACGCGGCCGTCCTCGGGGTTCGGTTTTACCATCGAACAGATCCTTGCGTTTTCTCCACAGGTCATCGTCGCGAAGCCACCTTCGATGTCCCATGAACACGGTTTTCGAAGACCCGGGATCTCTATCTAGCTGGCGATACGTTGTGTCATCCATGCACCTGACGCATCCAGAAAATCCGTGGACCACCTGCCCCGCGACATATCCGTAACCGAGATAGTCGTGCACCATCGTGAGCAGCGCGGCTCTCAATGGGAAATATTCTTTCTTTGCGGCGTCCCACGTATTGGCTGGCGTTTTCCACAGCGTGTCTAGCTCCTCTTTCAGCAGCCCCAGATACAGATTGATGTCGTTCCCTGGTTGTTTCGGTCCTTCAATTAGCATACTCATGTGAATGTACTTCCTCTTCATGCACAACCAGGGGGGAAGGTTGTACATCCACACAAACACAGGCCAGGTGCTATGTGTTCTTCTCTGGCTGCCAAACGGATTGACTCCATCGGTGCTCGCGCCCAGCACGATGTTCCTTGGATCGTTCCCAAATTCTAGGTCTTCGAAGTTCAATGCTTGCCACTTGCTCGCATCCTTAGGGTGACTCAGCATCTTGTCTTTTTTATCTATCTCCGGATCATTTGCGTCATCTTCTCGCTTCTTCTCCTCCCTATCCGTGTGCCAACGCAGGAGCTTTGCTACCTTAGGGTCCGCGAAATACCGCTGCAGACGAGGAGTGATCGGAAAGTACCACACCACTTTTCGAGGAGCTTTCTTCCTCTTCTTGTATCGAGTGACGCCGCACACCGGACATATGGTAGACTCCGCGTGCTCGTCCCGTTAAATGATGCAATTGTTCATGCACACATGGTATTTCACGTGCGGTAAATCCAGAGGACACACGATTTTCTTCGCCTCCTCCAAACTGGTGGGGCACTTGTTCCCCTTGGGAAGACGTTCGTGCCAGAATGACATGTTCTCGTCGAAGCATGTGTCGGTCATTTTGTGTTTTACCTTCATTTCCAGAGCCATGAGCGTTACTTTCAGGCGGGTATCCTCGGGCCTGCATCCTTCATACAATGCAGTAACAACGTCTAACTCAAGTTGATCCATCTTGGCTTTCTCTCGGGTGGCAGCTCTTGCGTTATCGGTCTGCTTGAGAAGCAGCTCTTGAATATGAGGGTCCTGCACCCAGCCCATCGATGGTCCAACGTCGTCTGCTCCGCCGGCATCATCATCTTCATGATCATGCCCGTCGTCTGCTCCGGCATCTTCCTCATCATCATGTCCTGCATCTTCTACATGATGACTGTGTACAGCATCACCGTCGTGATCATCTCCTGGGGATTCTTCGTCTTCTCGCCCGCCCGAGCCGCGGTGGTTGTCTTGCTGCCCTTCCTCATTTCTTGCCCGGCCCCCATGGACGACTTCGTAGTCATCTTCATCACCTTGCCACCGATAGCCATCCATGAAACCACGCAAGAGCAGGTGGTCCCGCAACTGCCCGGAATCCGGGTCCGCAATAAGGCTCTTCAGTTTGCATCTTCGACACAGACATCTTATCTCCGTCTCGTTCTTTTGAAGCATCTCGGCCTTCGCGGACCTCAAAAACCTATTCACGATGCCTTCGGTCATCGTGCGCACCATGGTCGCCTGCGGGGTAGAGCAAAACGATATTTTAGAACCAAGAAAAAATTTGCCATGACTTTCCCTAAAAATAGGACAAAAAAGAATGCTTAATGCCAAAATTCTCACCGAAACGGATATGAATCAACATTCCGGGAAAATATTGGCAACTATCACATTTCAAATACCGGTACACCTCCAAACACAAACACATATGCAACACAACAAACATATGCAACACCACGAACATACATAGATCTAGCTAGGCCATAAAAAGTGCATGTGCACATTGTTGTATGGAGAACAACATAAATATAGCTTCCCCCATTACTTACCTACCAAAACAAGGTAATTTAACCACTTAATTTGAATGAATCTATGGTGGAAATGAGGTGAAAAAGAGGAGGGACCCGAGACAAGGAGGAGGTGGAGAGAATGAAGTGGGGAGAAAGTGAGTGTGGGTAGGAGAGGCTGTCCAAAATATCTTGTTGCTGCCCACTTACTAATGGCGCACCCACTATAAATGCGCCATTAGTAATCAAGGTTACTAATGGCGCATCTTCATTTAGTGCGTTATTCTTTGGGTACCCACAATAAAGAGACTAAAAAGTACAAGATGTATGTGGAAATTTCATGGAACATCGCAAAAAAAAGGAGAGCTAGCGGTGAGCCTATACAGTGTGCTATGGTACGTCACTCCTCCATTGCAATGATCGTGACATGTTATTTGTATGTCAGTTCTATTGGCCAAGTTTCTTAGGGACAGTTATCACTACAAGAAATATGTCAACTTATGACCTTTTGTTAGTGACCCTGGAAGAATTGGTCATAGATCTATGACCATTTCAGATCAATTGGTCAAAAGCTGTTCGGGGGGCTCCAAACCCTAAACTATAAGGACCATTTTGGTCAGAAAGGTCATAATTTCCTTACACGAAATGGTCATAAAGCCGATAGCACTAGTCCGCTGCCTTATTTCTAGCTGATCATGACCAATATAGATGGTCATAACCTTGTAAATTGTGGTGGGTTGCTATGACTAGGCGCCACCTCATCAGTTTTGCCTATGTGTCATGTCCATGTGGCAGTTTTTACCCTAGGTTGTGAAGCAACCTATATTTCTTTCATTCCCAAAATTCCCCACAAAATCTCATAAATTTTTTGGGTCATATCTTCGTCAAATATGTAAAAAACCTTCCTTGCCTAGTTCAAAAATAATTCAAAAATATTCACTTTCCTATTATGTTCAAAAAAACACTTTGTGAAGGAACTACCACTTTGGCATGTCCAAATGGTATCCATTTTCTACAGTGCTTTCATATGCCCAAATAACTATCCTCCACCAAATGCCAGCTCAATCCATTCATTATTTTGAGCCCAGCTTCAACATTCGTATTTATGTCCAGTGTGGTACTTTGCAAAGCAAGTACCACCTAGACTCCTCCTTTTGAGCTGAAAATTTGCGAAGACGGTCTTCTTAGTAACTAATCATCCTCAACCAAAACTCACGCCCATTAGCCATGTGCATTTCCGGTACCGCTAATCAAACAATTGGCTGCTAATTCATGTTTGAGCATCGATCGGTCTCCTTGTGAGAATCTTATTATGTAATTTTCTTCCTAGCACCTACCTGGGAAGTGCCCAACCCACTAGACATGCCTAGGCCGCCCAGAACACATGGCAACGCCACAGTCACGCGGTGACCACGCGGCGGGCATGCGAGTTTACGCAATCTAGAGTTGGGGCCCTCGACCACTACCCAAACCTCGACGTATCGCCACCAAACCATGTATTTATGATTAAATAGGTAATTATGTAACTAGAAATGATTTTTGGAAAAAATAAATAGCAAACTATGAGGCAGCCGCAGTTCAAATTTGACCCGTTTCCACCTGAATCGGCGGAAATTTGTCTTTTTCATGAGAGGTGGATCAAAACTTTTTACACCCAACCATTTTGTTAATTGTGCATTAAATATGTCCTAGTATTTCAGAAAATTGATTTGGTCCAATTTGGCAACAATTATTTGGGAGGTCCTTCACAAAAAAACCTCCTTTTGGGCACTCGAAAAATGGAAAATGATTTTTTCATCCAAAGAAAATGAAAACTTCCTTAGGCAATATTGTTTGCCATTCCAAGATGCACCCTTGTGCACAATATGAGATCATTTGAACAAACTATGCCGTGAATGTGGCCATAGGATTGATCATTTGGCTTGAAAGCCATGAATCTTCACGCATGATAGCTCATTTCTGAGAACACTTTTTTAAAAGAATTGCCGTATTACAAGTTTATTATATTTCCTGGTAACTTGGTCATATATAATGACACAATGCGAAGGTTTTCCAATTTTTGATTTAATTTTAATTTTTTATGCCCGTTTCAAAATGCGGTCAAAACGACAGGAATGACCGTTCCTAGCTAGTGGTTGAATCTAGGAAATTTTTTTTGTGTTTCTCTGATTGAATAGATACTTATGTACCTACAAATTATTTTTGGAAATAATAATGAAAAAACTACGAGGTAGCTATAGTTCAAATTTGTCTCGCTTAAATTTGTCTTTTTCACGAGAGGTGGATCAAAACTGTTGACACCCAACCATTTGGTTAATTATGCATTAAATATGTCCTAGTATTTTAGAAAATTGATTTGGTACAATTTTTCAACAAATATATTATAGGTCCTTCACAAAAAAACTCATTTTGGGCACTCGGAAAATGGAAAATTGATCACGACCATTTTAGATGGTAATAACGACATCAAAGGCTGCACTTCGTTCTGATTGGTCTATGGGCATGTCACGTGGATCAAGCATTAGAGACCCTCGGATGCTGCCAGATCCAACGGCCCACACCCCTCATCCTCTCCCCTCACCTACACCACATGTCGTTGAGGACACTGACATGTGGGCCTAATTCCTCCCGGGCCCGCCTATCAGTGGCCGAATGCCACCACTCACCCACCGCACACCACTCCTCCCCCTCTCCTCCTCTCCCTCGCACACCACTCCTCCCCCCACGACCCGCAGCCCAAACCCTAACCCCTCTCCCCTCACCCAACGCACACGATGGACCGCCGCCGCCATCTACGGCGGCCGATCCCGCCGCGACCTCCCCTCCCCGCACGGCAACCCTTCCTCCCACCCACCGCCACCCACGCCGTCCCTCCTTCCCCTCACCGTTTCTCCCTACCCACCACCCTCTGCCCCCTACCTCGATCCCCCAGATCCAATCGACACAACCCCGCTCCATCCTCGTTTCCATGGCTCATGCCTCGGATCCTCCCCTTCCGCTCTAGTTTTCCTAATCTCGCCTCCCCTTCTTCGCTGCGTCCAGCGACGCCGGTTGCTGGGAAGTCTACCACGAGCGAGATGGCTTCAGTGGCGACCACGACGGCCCGAGACGGAGGCCGTCGTGGACATCTCCTAGATCCAATCGGGCTACCGGAGGGGCTGGCGGCCGTGCTGCTGGCGGACCTGTTCGAGCAGTTGGTCGCCTCGAGGCGGAGGCCACGGCGCTCCACGGGTAGCTCGCCCAGCGTGACGACGCCACCGAGGACCTCCACGAGCGTGTCGAGCAGCTTGAGTCCGCGCTCGCGCTTGCCATCGACCGTCTCCGTCCCCGCCGGCGCCACTCCAATCCGCCGCACCCTCCTCTCCTTCGCTCAGGCATCTCCCGTCTCTCAGGTACGGATCGACTTCCCACGTTCTCTCCTTCGTCGGGGATGAAGGTAAACGATGCCTGATAGATCCTCCTCATTCCATTTCAATTTTTGCTGTTGACGAACCTGAGTATGAATATACTATGTGTTGCTGTCTACTGTCCTCAATTCCGGCCGGTTTCATGCACTGAGCAACCCATGGTCGATGTGAATATCGTAGGCTTTCTAGTCCATGATTGTAATTAGCGCATGTGCCGAAGAAAAAGTGGAGACCTAATTCTTCCTGAGTTTGCTCCTTTTGTGGATGTCCAGGACCCAACTTGCCCGTGGGTCTTCAGTAATTAGCATAATTAACTGTTCCCTAAAATAACTTGCAGATGCTTGCAAAATTTCTAGAGGGTCATGTGTTTGATCACTGCCCAGAAGTTTAGTTACAAACTGATGTTATTTTCTTAAAACCAGATACTAGATAGGAGAGTGCTATAGCTAATAGGTAATTTCGTCACCCGTATTGACTTAATGATATATTGTCTAGTTCGTCAGTGTAGATTAGAATTCTTCACCCTTATGGATCGGTTTGTTAGAGACTGCTGCTCACACATTCTTCTCCAATGTCTGTTTACGAATGAAGTGTGGTCTCAGCTACTGTATTCCTACACAGACAAAATTATGTCGAATTTATTCCTGGTTTCAGTTAAGACTACAGAGAACGCAAGTTACCCTCGATGCCATATCGCTCTCACGTGTCTATTATCTAGATGATTGTTACTGTACATTTTTGGTTACAAATTTCTCTGAACTAGTTTGATTCCCTACTGGTCTACATCTTTTACTTACTCATCCACTGTCACATAATAGATTAGCCTTGAATTCATCTAGTTTGGATCAAAATAGAACCATTGATTAAAACTGAGATAATATAGTAACCAGTGAAAAATATTTTCTGAAGCCAAATAAATAAATATGCTTTTGTCTGTGGACTATAACAATATTGCTGGCATTCTGTGGCAACATTTGCAGATCTTGAGGCATGTGTGTGGCTGGAAGAAACACTCAAGAAATTTGACCATATACTTGTGATATCACACTCTCAGGACTTCATGAGTGGAGTGTGTACCAACATCATCCACATGCAGAACAGGAAGCTGAAGCTATGAATATTGCTGGCAATATTACTAATGTTGAAGCTGAAGCTGAAGATTCAGATTCTCTTATGCTTCCAACAGTATTGCTGGAAATATTACTAATGTGTTATGTTGTCTAAATATGCTTGTTGCTAGCTTTAAAGTTGGTCTAAAGAACTATTTGTGCATTTGCACATTCATGATTTCCTATGCTGTTTGTAATTGTTCTGGTTAACTGTGCTAGTAGATATTGCCTGGGATTTGTAGCTTTGTTAATCCCCTCAGTTGTGATATTCTGTAGCTTGTTGATTTTCTATAGCTTTGTTAATCTTACAGTTCCCTCGCTACTACTGTTAGCCTGTAACACTGGATTCAGTGAAATTAAGTTGCAAATTTGAAATGAAGTTGTACTCCTAATTCTGAAATGAAGTTGTAAATTTGTCTGAAATAAAGTTGTAAATTTGAAGCTACTTCTTCTAGCATGTAACAACTTCTACTCCTAATTCTGTAACTAAGCTTCTAAATATTTAGAGTAAATGGAATCTCTCTTCAGTTAACTACAACTTTTTTCAGTTACTTTAAATAATACCTTTTTCTATTATCTGTTTAGTAGCATAGCCCTTTTTCTGCTAAATTAAATTGACTGAAACATTTTTAGTTACTTCAATTAAACATGCAGTGTAGAGCTATTCATTTGATTCATTTGAAAAGATGAGTAATTGTTTTTCATTAACAGAAACTTCTCCTCTCTTTTCTTCTAATTTTCGCTCCGCTCTTCTTCTCTTTGCTGTTGTTAAGTTAGGACTTGCTGATGATGATTGATGTTGTTAGAAATCATGATTGCTTAGTTTAGTGTAGGACTTGCTGCTGCTGCTATCATATTCATATTGTATTTTCCAAAGTTCAATAGCACGTCGACCTTAGGATAAGTTGTTGATAAAAGAAATATTTTCCAAAGTTTGATAGCACGTCGTACTTAGGATAAGTTGTTGATAGAAGAAATGGACTAAGCTAAAGCATTCCCAGGAGTTGATGTTGTTCTTATTGAGCTGTTGTTGTTGTCATTAACTTGTTGTTGATACTGTTGTAGGAGAAGAAGGAGCACGCCCAGGAGAAGAAGGAGCAACCCAGGAGAAAAAGAACGAGTAGGAGAAGAAGACCCTGGATTGCTGCCGCTGGATTGTTGAGGACCTGGGATTTGTGACGGCCCTGCACCAGCTCCTACTCGCGAACGTCGCGCAGGCGGCCTGCGTTTGCCGCCTTTGTCGCGCCGTCGCCTCGGACCTCGCCATGCTGGAGGCCGCCTTCCGCGCGCCCTGGGCCGTGCGCCGCGTCCTCGACGACCCAGCCACCAGGGCCTTCTACCGAGCTGCCTCCCTCTCCCAATTCGCACTCTCGCGCGCCGCTCGTCGCGGGGACACCGTCCCAGGCATCGCGCTCAAGTATTATGTCTAGGTATCATCTGTCTAATCCTTCCTCCCTGTCTGAAGCTCATTCTTCGGGTGTTTTTTTAGCTGAATCCTATTTGAGTGCGACTCATATCCAGTTGTTTGCTCACATTATTATTTGATTATGCCATGATGCTGCCATTGTTTGCTTAAGCATGGTTTGCTCCAACCTGGCATTGTGTTGTATTACTACTAGTACGTACTTCAATTGCATGCATGTGTGATGTTCCATGAACGTTTTGACTGCCTATAATGCATACGGCTTGCGTCTTGCTGCTCCCTGACCTGTTGTACTATCAATGTGTTGTGTTAACTTGCACTGTGCGGGTACTTGATCATTTGCAAAATATATCTTAGTTTTCGCTGTTATGAGAATGTTATATGCATCGTTTCCTATTAAATCTAAAGTTCTGTAGCAAATTTTCATCGTTATGAGAATTTTATATTCACAGATTCACTTGATTATGTTTCTAACTTTTCATAATTTATTATTTGCAGATGCTGCTTTTCATTCTTCAAAAGCTGGGTGTATAAAAGCTCTAGGAAGAAGAATCCAGAAGAAAAACCGCACCCATCAATGCGTTTTAGCTCACTGGACATAGTTATGTGCGAAGCTAGTTATGTGTATATTTAATTGTATTTGATAGCTGAATACCAGAATTGTACTATGCTTGGCTATTGTATGAAATATTAAGCCTTATTGGCTCTTTTTGAATCAAATTATCTATTTGCACAAATATAGAACTGACGTGTGGTACCCAAGCAGCAAACCTGGTAATTGGTTCACATTTGACTAGTGGGACCTACTTTAAAATGGAAAAGAAACAAAAGAAAGTTGGCAAGTGGGCTGGAAAAAGGCGAGGCCTAAAAAAATATGGACTGTAAAAGGTTGTGGCCCGAAACATAAAATTCTATTGGGCTTGGCCCATGTAGCTGACCAAACTTGAAAGCGAAAAAAAAATGTGCTGAATTAATGGGCTCGGCCCATGTAAAACACCGAATTGGGCCGGGCCGATTCTTGTGCCACATCAGCTTGCCACGCTAGATGCCTATGTGGTCTGGGGAGGCTGCTAGTGACCAAAACACGACAGTAGGCATATTTTGGTCATAAACGTCTATGACCTTCTCATAGAGAAGGTCGTTATTTTCAGTTTATGCCGGCCAGCTTTTGACCATATGTTTTTGGTCATAAAAAGGTCACAAATGGAAAACAATGACCTTTCAGCGACCAATAGTCAAGGTCACAAGTTGACATATTTCTTGTAGTGTATTACGAGTTAACCTAAGAAAATAAGCACCTGTGAATATAAGCTCCATGTAATAAGCCAACCAGTTCTTTTCATTGCGTTTTCAGCTTATCTTTGGTATGATAAGTGAAAAGTCTAGATTGCATTATATTTTTTTCATTTTGCTGCCCATATGAAAATTAATTTGACTTGCAAACATCACAAATTGAACCCAGTGCAGTAATTAATATGATAGGAAAACAGACCATCTCTATTTGCTCAAAATGCAAATACAAAGATACCATCTAATTGGCACAATCTACTTTGGTCAATGTTTTCCATAGATATCACACTACCCAATTTAAACAAAAACGCATGACCATCACTGTCTGCTTTGATTACTTGTTGTTCTTGACCTCACACTCTAACAGAGCTAGTCAACGATTTAAACACTAAGGGCTGATGTAGTGGGGCCTTTTCTAACTCATGGGTGAAATAAAGGTTTGGCTGTACACTAAAGTAGGCTCTCCAACTCAACAGTTCAATTCCTTGTTTGTTTCAGGCATAGTTAATTTGCTCTGTTCAATTGCTTTATTTGTCCTCAGTTAATGAGATGCCCAAAGAATGATGCCTGATGTTGGGTACTTGTATAACTATTAGTTGGCATATTAAAGGCCTTACCATTTAATTAATCTCTCGAAGTGTGCCTGAAGCTTTGAAGTCTATTAACCAACTATTATTGAATGAAGCTCACAATCTAGTTTATACTAGGCTAACGGTTGCATAGTTTTGCTTGCTATAGTATGTTTGTATGAAATCCTCTGCTGTTCATTATGCTCCCTAAGACTTTAATGGAGTTACAGAATGGCCAACTGCTTGCTTACTTCTACGCAACGTGTTGTCTAAATTTGTAACTTGCCTGTGTTTTGGATTGGGCCCCAACAACATGCTCCTCTGGTGACCTAAGAGAGATTTATGTATGCAGGGTGCACAGACTACCTTTTTTATAATTTTTAAAATATCACCTGCTTATGCTTCATGACGTGTAACATTACTGTTAGTCCTGTTTTGCGAGCAGTGCGGCATGGCCGTTACCGAATGATTATTGGTTGGAATTGGAATGTGCTGATGTTCTTGAGCATCAACTAGAGGTGGCAAGACAGCATGTACATGATTCTGAACGTACAATCAACAAGTTGAGACTGGACATGCATGTATTAGATGCAGGAGTCAAAAAATGAAACAAGACACTGAGGTAACAATGAAGGAATTGGAGATTTTGCAGACTGAAATTTGTGCTATCTAAATCCGGCCAATCCTATTTTGTGAAGAGATTATAGTTCAAATGGTAAGTTATGTTGATGCGCGTTCATGATGTATGAGCTGTATTTGCCCAATGTATGTAATTTGCTGCTTGTGTATGCTTTATTATCACTGGTGCCGAACCATAATGCCTAGTTGGAATAATTGGCTATAATTTCTTTATTGTATAGTGTAGGATTATTCTTCATTTGTATGCCTTAGTCTCTTTATTGTATAGTGTATGTTTTCTAGAGGTGATAGTATAGAATAGGATAATTCTTTGAATATGCTATATAGTTCAAACGGGGGCCAACTCGCCCAAACGTTGTAGTGACCATGGCCCTCCACAGGCCGTACGATCCATGGGCCATCTACGGGACGGACAATCCATGGCCTTCTAGGGGCGTCGGATTCGTGGGCCTTCTATGGGCTGTTGGATCCGTGGGCCTTCTATCGGCTGTCGGATCCATGGGCCTTATATGCGCAAGCGGATCCATGGGCCTTCTATGGGCCGTCGGGTCAATGGGCCTTCTATGGGCCGTCGGGTCAATGGGTCTTCTACGTCCCGTAGGATCCATGGGCCTTCTACGGGCCGTCTCATCTATGGGCCTTGTACGGGCCGTATAAGGGGCCGTAAACGGGCTAGAGTGGAAATCATACATTTTATGGGTTGACTATAACGGGCCTTTAATAGGCCGTATTTGATGATGCTATGAAAATGGCCCAACGTATTAACAGGCCACAAACGGGCCGACTGTAACCACGGGCTGAATTTGGCCCACAAGCAGAAAATGATAGTAACGGGCTGACAGTAAACGAATGCTGGAAATGAGCCCAAGAATAAATGGGCCCTGAGAAGGCCGAACGATAACATGGGCTGGAAACAGCCCAACGGAATAATGGGTTGTTAATGAGTATAAAGTGATAAACTGTTCATTGCGGGCCAGTTTTACCATGGGCCATTAATGGGCCGAGTGTTACTAAGGGCCTCATATGGGCTAAA
The DNA here is from genome assembly GCA_902687465.1 of Secale cereale. Lineage (NCBI taxonomy): Eukaryota > Viridiplantae > Streptophyta > Magnoliopsida > Poales > Poaceae > Secale > Secale cereale. The sequence goes on along the minus strand of LR738711.1, from coordinate 767,492,794 downwards.
AGACGTCATGGGCCATACATGGGCCGGAAGTTAAAACGGGCTGGAATTATATTGGACGGCCCAGATGACGCTACTGGGCCTAATTCGGATAGGCCGTAAATGGGCCCTGGCTTAGCGAGCTGTAAATGGGCTATACGCGAACAACCGTTAACAGGCTTGCCGTGGGCCGGCCCGCCACCTTTTGACCAAGTCAAACGGGCCAGCCTTTTCACAGGAATGGGCCTCTGTTGGGCCATGCCAGATGTTGACGTATCATAGGCGCTTTGGGTCCAATGAGTAGATGACACTACTGGGCCTAATTCGGATAGGCCGTAAACGGGCCCTGGGTTAGCGGGCTGTAAATGGGCTATATGTGAACAGGTCATTAACAGGCTTGCCGTGGGCCGGCCCGCCACCTTTTGACCAAGTCAAACGGGCCGGCCTTTTCATAGGAATGGGCCTCTATTGGGCCATGCCACGTGTCAACGTATCATAGGCGCTTTGGGTCCAATGAGTTGATGACATCTGTCCCAACGGTGAGTCGACACGTGTTTCCTCCAGCCAATGTTGATTTTACATGTGGAAAATCCCCATTCGTCGGGGCTGTTAACGGGTTATCGGATCCAAAACCGGACCCGATAGCTTAAAGGCGTTCCATTACGGTGGATGCCACGTGTCGGTCACCCTTGACGAAAGCACTTCTATGACGCGTGATTTATCGTCATGGAAGTGGACACTTCCGTGATGATAATTTTGGTAATGTCATGGAACACTTCTATGACAGCACATGTATGACTATCTTGATTCTGTCATAAATTCGCCATTGATGTACATGCATGACAGAAAACGTGACCTACTGTGACAAACACGTATCATCACGGAAGTGTATTTTTTTGTAGTGATCGTTGCAGTGCTTAGACGAAGCCCTGCGCCGGTAGCTTCATCATCACCGTCACCACGCCGTCGTGCTGACGAAATTCTCCCGTGACGCTCAACTGGATCAAGAGCACGTGGGACGTCATCGACTAGAACGTGTGCTGAACGCGGAGGTGCCGTACGTTCGGTGCTTGGATCGGTTGGATCGCGAAGATGTTCGACTACATCAACCGTGTCACTAGATGCTTCCACTTTCGGTCTACGAGGGTACGTAGACACACTCTCCCCACTCGTTGCTATGCTTATCCTAGATAGATCTTGCGTGATCGTAGGAAATTTTTGAAATACTACATTCCCCAACACACACATCATCGGAGAGGCTATTGTGTTGATGTAGAAGCCCTCCGTGATCGAATCTCCCTCCGGCGGAGTGCCGGAGAAGGCCCCAGGATGGGATCTCACAGGTACAGAAGGTTGCGGTGGTGCAAAAGTGGTTTTGTTGGGCTCTTGGATGTTTTTAGGGTACAAGGGTATATATAGGCAGAAGAAGTACGTCAGTTGAGCTACGAGTGGCCCATGAGGGTGGGGGCGCGCTTACCCCTTATACGTATCTATAATTTTTTATTTTTCCATGCTATTATATTATCTGGTTTGGATGTTTAACGGGCTTTATTAAACACTTTTATATTATTTTTGGGACTAACCTATTAACCCAAGGCCTAGTGCAAATTGATGTTTTTGCCTATTGAAGTGTTTCGCAAAAAAGGAATATCAAACGGAGTCCAAACGGAATGAAACCTTCGGGAGAGTTATTTTTGGAACAATTGCAACACAGAAGACTTGGAGTACACGTCAGGAAGCGAACGAGGCGGCCACGAGGGCAGGGGCGCACCCAGGGGGGTAGGTGCGCCCCCACCCTCGTGGGCCCCTTGTGGCTCCCCTGATGTGCCTCTTCCTCCTATATATACCTATGTACCCCGAAAACATCCAAGAGCACCACGAAACCCTATTTCCGCCGCCGCAACCCTCTGAACCCGTGAAATCCCATCATGGGGCCTGTTCCGGAGCTCCACCGGATGGGGAAGCGATCACGGAGGGCTTCTACATCAACACCATAGCCTCTTCGATGAGTTGTGAGTAGTTTACCACAGACCTTCACGACCATAGTTATTATCTAGATGGATTCTTCTCTCTATTTGGATCTCAATACAAAGTTCACCTCGATCTTCTTGGAGATCTATTCAATGTAATTCTTTTTGCGGTGTGTTTGTCGAGATCCTATGAATTGTGGGTTTATAATCAAGATTATCTATGAACAATATTGGATTCTTTTCTGAAATCTTTTATGCATGATTTAAATATCCTTGCAAGTCTCTTCGAATTATCAGTTTGGTTTGGCCTACTAGATTGGTAGTTCTTGCAATGGGAGAAGTGATTGCCTTTGGTTTCAATCTTGTTGTGTCCTTTCCCAGTGACAACAGGGGCAGCAAGGCACGTATTGTATTGTTCCCATCAAGGATAAAAAGATGGGGTTTATATCATATTGCATGAGTTTATCCCTCTACATCATGTCATCTTGCTTAAGGTGTTACTCTGTTCTTATGAACTTAATACTCTAGATGCATGCTAGATAGCGGTCGATGTGTGGAGTAATAGTAGTAGATGCAGAATCATTTTGGTCTACTTGTCACGGACGTGATGCCTATATACAATGATCATGCCTAGATATTCTCATAACTATGCGCTTTACTATCAATTGCTCGACAGTAATTTGTTCACCCACCATAGAAATTTGCTATCATGAGAGAAGCCACTAGTGAAACCTATGCCCCCCGGGTCTATCTTCATCATAGTAATCTTCCATCTACTATTTATCTTTACTTTACTTTTGTTTTGCAATCTTTACTTTCAATCTACATCAAAAAAAACAAAAATATCATCTTATCATCTCTATCGGATCTCACTTTTGGAAGTGGCTGTGAAGGGATTGACAACCCCATATCGCGTTGGTTGCAAAGTTCTTATTTGTTTGTGTAGGTATGAGGGACTCGCGTGTGGTCTCCTACTGGATTGATACCTTGGTTCTCAAAAACTGATTGAAATACTTACGCTACTCTACTGCATCACCCTTTCCTCTTCGAGGAAAACAACGCAAGCTCAAGAAGTAGCAAGAAGAATTTCTGGCGCCATTGCCGGGGATATCTACGCAAAAGTCATATACCAAGTACCTTTCACAAACCCTTATCCATCGCATTACATTATTTGTCATTTGCCTCTCGTTTTCCTCTCCCCCACTTCACCTTTTCCATTTTATTTGGCCTCTTATTTTCTTCGTGTGCTTTATCATTTGCTTTGCCGTCATGGCTAGCCCTCCTATCATTATCAATACTCCCGAGAGTGAAGTAATTAATTTTAAACAAAGGGAGGAAGAAAATCTAAAAGATGCTTGGTATAGAATTTGCAATGCTCAAAATAGATCTACTAGGAAGCTTTCCACTTCCGTGCTTCTTCGCAATTTTTATGTTGGCATCACTCCTTGGAATAGATATATTGTTGATACCTTTATCGGAGGGAATTTCTTGGGTAGCCATACTTTTGATTCTTATAATGCTATGACAAATTTGTTAGGCCCACCACCTCTCTTGGTTAATGGAACTATCTTAACTTTAGAGCATGTAATGCAAAGGCTTGAAATTATTGAAAATAAAGTTGCCATTGTAGAGTTGGTTGAGCATTTGGATAAAAAGATCCATAACCAAATTACCCAATATGGATCTAAGATAGAAGTTATTCTGAATTTTTTTAAAGAAAAAGAACCCATAGTTAAAGAGAGAATAGATCAAGATTCCACTAGAATTGATAAACTTGAGGATATTATTACCAATGTAGGGTCTGCTTTTTCGGCTGTGAGAAATACTTCGAATCCCTCTACTACTAAAATGGCCATGTTTATGCATTTTCCTAAACATAAGGGTGAGTCTTCTAGTAAAGAAACTGCGGATCTCAAATCAATAAGTGTTCACCCCAACTTTCTCACTATCATAAGGGAACCTTTTGCTTCAAACGAATTTCTTGATTTCTAGCCTAGAAGTTTGATTATTAATAGGAAGGAAGAAACTCCTAAGAATTATAAGTGCTTAACTGAAGAATTTCCTACCAAAGATGGCAATACAAAGATCTATTCTTGTATCATGCCTAGCTAGGGGCGTTAAACGATAACGCTTGTTGGGAGGCAACACAATTTTATTTTCTTTGCTTTTGCTTTTGTTTAGTAATAAATAATGCATCTAGCTTCTGTTTAGATTTGGTTTTGTGTTTTAATTAGTGTTTGTGCCAATTAGAACCTTTGGGAAGACTTGGGTGAAGTTTATGAGATCTTGCTGTAAAAAACAGAAACTTTTGCGCTAACGAGATTAGCTACTATTTTTTACTAAAGATTGATTTTAAGTTGATTCTTTTTACAGATGATTAATAAACAAATTCCTCACGTCCACCAATTTGTTTCAGAATTTTTAGAGTTACATAAGTATTCGAAAGTTACAGATTGCTACAGACTGTTCTGTTTTTTGACAGATTCTGTTTTTCGTGTGTTGTTTGCTTATTTTGATGATTCTATGAGTAGTATCGGGGGGTATGAATCATAGAGAAGTTAGAATACAGTAGGTTTACACCAATATAAACAAATAATGAGTTCATTACAGTACCTTTGAGTGGTTGTTTATTTTCTTATACTAACGGAGCACACGAGATTTTCTGTTAAGTTTTGTGTTGTGAAGTTTTCAAGTTTTTTGGTAAGGATTTGATTGACTATGGAACAAAGAGTGGCAAGAGCCTAATCTTGGGGATTCCCAAGGCACCCCAAGGTAAAATTCAAGGACAACCAAAAGCCTAAGCTTGGGGATGCCCTGGGAAGGCATCCCCTCTTTCGTCTTCATCTATCGGTAACTTTACTTGAGACTATATTTTTATATACCACATGATGTGTGTTTTTATTGGAACGTTGATAACCCACAAGTGTAGGGGATCACAACAGTTTTCGAGGGTAAAGTATTAAACCCAAATTTGTTGATTTGACACAAGGGGAGCCAAAGAATACTCTTAAGTATTGGCAGTAGAGTTGTCAATTCAACCACACCTAGAAACTTAGTATCTACAGCAAGATAGTTTAGTAGCAAAGTAATATGATAGTGGCGGTAGCAGCAATAAAAGTAACGATAGTGTTTTTGTGGTTTTTGTAATAATAGCAACGGAAAAGTAAATAAGCGACTAGCAAGATAGGTAAAGCTCGTAGGCATTGGATCAGTGATGGGAAATTATGTCGGATGCAATTCATCAAGTAGAAGTTATAACCTAGGGTGACACAGAACTAGCTCCAGTTCATCAATGCAATGTAGGTATGTATTCCGAATATAGTCATACGTGCTTATGGAAAAGAACTTGCATGACATCTTTTGTCCTACCCTCCAGTCGCAGCGGGGTCCTATTCGAAACTAAGGGATATTAAGGCCTCCTTTTAATAGAGTACCAGACCAAAGCATTAACACATAGTGAATACATGAACTCCTCAAACTATGGTCATCACCAGGAGTGGTCCCAATTATTGTCACTTCGGGGTTGCCGGATCATTACACATAGTAGGTGACTATATACTTGCAAGATAGGATCAAGAACACATATATATTCATGAAAACATAATAGGTTTAGATCTGAAATCATGGCACTTAGGCCCTAGTGACAAGAATTAAGCATAGCAAAGTCATAGCAACATCAATCTCAGAACATAGTGGATACTAGGGATCAAACCCTAACAAAACTAACTCGATTACATGATAGATCCCATCCAACCCATCACCGTCCAGCAAGCCTACGATGGAATTACTCACACACGGCGGTGAACATTATGGAATTGGTGATGGAGGAAGGTTGATGATGATGATGCCGACGATCTCCATTCTCCGGAGCCCCGAACGGACTCCAGATCAGCCCTCTCGAGAGAGATTAGGGCTTGGCAGCGGCTCCGTCTCGTGAAACACGATAATTCCTTCTCTCCTATTTTTTCTCCCCGAAACAGAAGATATAGGATCTGGGGGTACGTCGGTGGAGCATCGGGGGGCCCTCGAGGCAGGGGGCGCCCCCTGGGAAGGGGGGCGCGCCCCCACCCTCAAGGACAAGGTGTGGGCCCCCCGGTGAGGATCTTCTTGCAGATATTTTTTATATTTTCTGGAATAATTCTCCGTTGATTTTCAGGCGATTCCGAGAACTTTTTATTCTGCACAAAAACAACACCATGGCAGTTCTGCTGAAAACAGCGTCAGTCCGGGTTAGTTCCATTCAAATCATGCAAGTTAGAGTCCAAAACAAGGGCAAAAGGGTTTGGAAAAGTAGATACGTTGGAGACGTATCAACTCCCCCAAGCTTAAACATTTGCTTGTCCTCAAGCAATTCAGTTGATAAACTGAAAGTGATAAAGAAAAACTTCGACAAACTCTGTTTGCTCTTGTTGTTGTAAATATGTAAGCTAGCATTCAGGTTTTCAACAAGATCATGAACTAACCACATTCACAATAACTTTCAGGTCTCAAGACTACTCACATCAATGGCATAATCAACTAGCGAGAAATTATAATAAACCTCGGATGACAACACTTTTTAAAACAATCATGATATTATATAACAAGATGGTATCTCGCTAGCCCTTTCTGAGTCTGCAAAACATAAATGCAGAGAACCTTTAAAGATCAAGGACTGACTAGACATTGTAATTCATGGTAAAAGAGATCCAGTCATGATCATACTCAATGCAAATTAATAGTAATACATGCAACGACACAGGTGCTCTCCTACTGGTGCTCTTTGATAAGAGGATGATGACTCTGCATAAAAGTAAATAGATAGGCCATTCGCAGAGGGAAGGAGGGCTTTGTAGACGTGCCAGAGCTCGATTTTTAGATAGAGATGAATAACATTTTGAGCGCCATACTCTCATTGTCAACATAACAACCAAGAATCTCGATATCTCCCATGGTATGCACATTATAGGCGGTTCCCAAACAGAATGGTAAAGTTTATACTCCCCCAACCACCAACAAGCACACTCCACGGCTAGCCTGAAACAACGGGTACCGTCCAAACCAGCAACAGCCCTGGGGGAGTTTTGTTTAACTATTATGATTTTGAGCATGGGACTGGGCATCCCGCTTACCAGCCATTTTCTCATGAATGATGAGCGGAGTCCATTCATCGTGAGAATAACCCACCTAGCATGGAAGATATAGACAGCCCTAGTTGATACATGAGTTGTTCGAGCATACAAAACAGAATTTCATTTGAAGGTTTAGAGTTTGGCACATACAAATTTACTTGGAACTGCATGTAGATACCGCATATAGGAAGGCATGGTGGACTCATATGGAATAACTTTGGGGTTTATGGAAGTGGATGCACAAGCAGTATTCCCGCTTAGTACAGGTGAAGGCTAGAAAGAGACTAGGAAGCGACCAGCTAGAGAGCAACAACGGTCATGAACATGCATTAAAATTAATCAACAATGAATGCAAGCATGAGTAGGGTATAAATCACCAAGAACATAAATATCGTGAAGGCTATGTTGATTTGTTTCAACTACATGCATGAACATGTGCCAAGTCAAGTCACTTAAATCGTTCAAAGGAGGATACCACCCATCATACCACATCACAACCATTTTAATATCATGTTGGCACGCAAGATAGACCATTATAAACTCTCAGCTAATTAAGCATGGCATAAGCAACTATGATCTCTAATTATCATTGCAAGCATGTTTCATTCATAACAAGCTGAATCAGGAACGACGAGCAATCATATTTACAAAAACAAAAGAGGTCAAGTTCATACGAGCTTTTCTCATCTCAATTAGTTCATCATATATCATCCTTATTGCCTTCACTCGCACGACCGAACGGTGTGGAAAATAATAATAGTGCACATGCATTGGACTAAGCTGGAATCTACCGACATTTGATACAAAAGAGAAGACAAGGTAATATGGCTCAAGGTTAAATCAATAACAAAGCATATGAGAGCCACTAAGCAGTTTAATCATGGTCTTCTACTCTTAACCCCTAAAAAAGAAAAGAAAAAGAAACTATTTACACGGGAAAGCTCCGAACAAGCAATAGAAGAACGGGAAATCTTTTTGGGTTTTAATTTTTAGTTACTACTACAGGCAAAGAAATAAACTGGCTAGAAGCTACAACTAATATTTTTTTTGTTTTTCTGGGTTTTTCTAGCACACGAGAAAACGACTAAGAAAAAGAAATTGGAACTAAGCATTGATGGTATAGTGAAAGAGTGTGAGCACCGACAACTAGAATAAGTGTGTGAACATGAATGTAAGTCGGTGAGAAACACGTACTCCCCCAAGTTTAGGCTTTTGGCCTAAGCTGGTCTATGGCCACGGATCGAAGACACTCCCTCCAGTGTACTGAGATGTGTCCTCTGGGTGCCACTGGTTGGCGAGCTCGTCCAGCTCCCACCCATACATGGATTGACGGGAAGGATCAAGTGGTGGTTCTGGCTCAGTCTCCGAAGCTTGCGCCTGGCCTTGGTACTTGTAGAAGGCATCTAAGGTGATGAGGAATACGCATGTAGATAGATCAAACAAAGAAGGTGTGGGCAAGGTAACAATTTCACAATATATTTCATCAAACCTCAATTTATAATTGAGCTGCATATTCTTGTCTTTAACAATAAAGTCATGAGCTACCATGCTCTTGTAGTCTAGATAAACAGGGGCAAGCAATTTTTCTTCCTTCTCATGGTGCCTAATATGTATATTGAAATGTTCAGCAAGGCGAGAAGCAAAGATGCCTCCAAAGACGGGCCCCGTTGAGCGGTTCAGACTCAATCGTTTGGCAACGACGGCGCCCAAGCTAAAAGTTGTGTCACGAAACAAAGCATGGCGTAAAATGATAATATCAGGGGAACTGAGATTCCCACTGTTCCCGTGACCAATTAAACAGCTACTAGCAAATAAAGCAAAGTAGCGCAGAACAGGAAAGTGTATACTAGTGATTCTTGCCCCTGAAACTTTTCAAGTTTCACCTACGGCTATCATGTCAATCAACCCTTTGACGTCCTCATGACGTGGTTCATCAAGTCTACCTCCAAAGGGTACTTTGCATATTTCACAAAAATCTTAAAGTGATATCTTCTTAACCACATCATATAAGCGAAACTCCACCGTAGGTGGTGTTTTCCTAGAATGAAAATGAAAACTTTGTGTGAAAATATTGGTGAGTGAGAGATACTATTCTTTCTGGTCGTTGAGGAAGTCGGTGAGGCCAGCATTATTCGCCAACCAATAAAAGTCTTCGTAAATACCGGCGGACATCATGAAATTATTACACGGCCATTCGCACGGACGAACTTCCGCCATGCGAGGAAGATTATACTTGGGCTTCTTATTTTCTTCTTTCTTCTTCTCCTCTGAGCTCTTGCTGGAGGAGCCCCTCAATAGTCTTTTCAACATTTTCCTTTTCAGAAAATTTCTGAAATTTTTAGTGTCTCACAATAAAAGATAACCAAACTCAACAAGATTGATAGCAACGACTCCTATAAGTGCCTAGAGGCTATATCATGCATTAGAATTACTTGGGACCAAGAAAATTTGACATGCAAGCTCAAGAACAAGGTCACCACAGGAGCATAAATTTGCAACAAATAAAGCACTAGAACAAAAACTAATTGGACCAATGGAGGAGTCACATACCAAGGAACAATCTCCCCTAATAGTTTGGTGAATGCTGTTTGAGCAAGGAGATCGAAAATGGCAGCAAAATGAGCTAGAACTCGGGTCTGAGCTGGTTGGGGATTTTTTTGGGAGGAAGAAGAAGAGCATGGGTGAAAGGATAAGTGGAGGGGGCCACGTGGGGCCCTCGAGGCAGGGGGCGCGCCCTGGGCAGGGGGTCACACCCTGTGCTTCGAGGCCACGTGCTGGCTACCCTCGCTCTGTGTTCAGTGCCATATTTTCTTAAATATTCTAGAAAAAATCATATTTCTTTTTCATGGCATTTGGAGAACTTTTATTTTCAGGATATTTTTTTATAGCACGGATAAGTCTAGAAACAGAAAGACAAAGCTATTTGTGTTTTATTTAACCTAAATAATAGAAAGTAAAAGGAGGGTACAGAAGATTGTGCTATCTAGATTCACCTATCACATGCCAATCAAAAGGAATCCATTAACAAGGTTGATCAGGTCATGTTAATAAACTCTTTCCCAGTAACATGAAACCGGAGAATTTTTGAATAACACTATGTTACCTCAATGGGGATATGTATGTCCCCAACAATAAGAATGTCATATGCCTTCTTGATAGTAGGAATAGGAAACTCAAAACCTCCAATAGTGATAGTTGAAGTTTTTCCAATATAATTGATACTATGGATCTGAGGTTGTTTCCTCGGAAAGTGTACTGTATGCTCATTACCATTGACATGAAAAGTGACATTGCCTTGGTTGCAATCAATAACAGCCCCTGCAGTATTCAAAAAAGGTCTTCCAAGAATAATAGACATACTATCATCATCGGTAATATCAAGCATAACAAAGTCCGTTGGAATAGTAGCATTTGCAACTACAACATGCACATCCTCACAAATAAAGACAGGTATAGCAGTTGATTTATCGGCCATTTGCAAAGACATTTTAGTAGGTGTCAACTTACTCAAGTCAAGTCTACGATATAAAGAGAGCGGCATAATACTAACACGGGCTCCAAGATCACACAAAGGAGTTTTAACATAGTTTCTCTTAATGAAGCAAGGTATAGTAGGTACTCCTGGATCCCCTAATTTCTTAGGCATTCCTCCCTCAAAAGTGTAATTTGCAAGCATGGTGGAAATTTATACTTCAGGTATCTTTCTTTTGTTGGTAATAATGTCTTTCATATACTTATCATAAGGATTTCTTTTAAGCACATCAGTCAAACGCATACGCAAAAAGATAGGTCTAAACATTTCAGCGAAGCGCTCAAAATCCTCATCCTTCTTTTTTCTTGGATGGTTTCGGAGGAAAAGGCATGGGTTTCTGAACCCATGGTTCTCTTTCCCTACCGTTCTTCCTAGCAACAAAGTCTCTTTTATCATAACGTTGATTCTTTGATTGTGGGTTATCAAGATCAACTACAGGTTCAATCTCTACATCATTATCATTGCTAGGTTGAGCATCAACATGAACATCATCATTAGTATTATCTCTAGGCTCATGTTCATTACCAGGTTGTGTCTTAGCATCAGAAACAGATATATCATTGGGATTCTCAGGTGGGTGAGCTACATGTTCACTAGAGGCATGCAAAGTTCTATCATTTTTCTTTTTCTTCTTCTTAGAAGAACTAGGTGCATCTAAATTAGGTCTTTGAGAATCTTGCTCAATTCACTTCGGGTGGCCTTTAAGATACAGAGGTTCCTGAGTCATTCTACCACCTCTAGTCACAACTCTAATGGCATTATCATTATTCTTACTATTTAATTCATTGAGCAAATCATTCTGAGCCTTAAGAACTTGTTCTACTTGAGTGGCAACCATGGAAGCATGTTTACTAATAAGTTTTAGTTCACTTTTAGCACTAGACAGATAATCACTCAAGCATCCTGTCGGTGTACTAAAGTAGGGGGTACCTTAGTATCCCGAACTTGTGCACGGGCAGTTGCAGCGTCCCGCGGCAAGGCTAGCCAGGCGACCGCCAAGACCTCTCATGGTTCCTTTGGAGCCATTCAAGAACAAAGTATACAAGTCAAAGAGACAAGACCCCGGCAAGAGGAGCTTGCCGGGAAGGCCACTCAAGGCACCAAACCACTCGAGGCGCAAGGCCCTGGCAAGAGGAGCTTGCCGGGAAAACCAAACAAGGCATTTCAAGAGACTTGCTGCGACGCGCCACGCGTCCCGGCAAGTCCCCGTGAGCGACAAGCTCCCAGGCGCGACAAGATAGCGACCGCGGCAAGGCACTTGCCGCGGCAAACTTCCCCTCAGTACCCGCGCTCTAGCGCATCCAACCACGTGTCGCTCTGGGACCCGTCCAGGCGCACGTGGCGGAAGGCTATGCAGCCAGGGGTACACGGTGGCAAGCGGTGATGACAAGGCTACCGTCGTGGCGGACGGTGGCGCCCCTCACGGCCACTTTTTGCACTGTTTGGGGTGACGACGACGGGCATTTAATGCCCTTTTCCCCTGCTGTCAGGGTTAGGTATAGAGCACTATACAAACACTGTTCCAACTACCACCCTTTTTACATTTTTACCCTCATCTGTGTTGCCACCTGTCGGTGACCCCTTTGACCTATAAAAGGAGGCCCATGCGCAACATAGGGGGGGTTCCGAACATCAATCATTCCTCACGCTCGGTCTAGCTAGCGGTTAGAGTGTACCGTAGCTCTCCTCGCTCCCGAGCAAGATCACAATACAAACCAAAGCAGGAGTAGGGTTTTACGCATCCGTGCGGCCCGAACCTGGGTAGACTGCTCGTGTGCTCGCCTCGATCCGCTCTTTGTGCATCCTCCGCCCCCTGCCATACCGAAAAGGGGCTCCGGTCCCATAGGTGTTCGTGGGCGATCAGTTTCCTCGACATCTTTGGCGCGCCAGGTAGGGGTTGCGTCGAGGTTGTGTGAACCTGATCCGGCGTCCACACGAGCTAGATCTTCACCAACTTCACCAACTTCATCAACTTCATCGACTCCATCAGCATGCCGCCGAAGAAGAAGGTTTCAGAGGCAGCAGGTCCGTTCGCATCGATCCCGCCAAGTCACGGCGCCGCCAAGTCCAAGGACAAGACGGATGACCGGGCGCACTCCAAGGTCTCGGCGTCCGTACATGCACCGCGCCCATCTCAGGAGGCGCGGGACCGGCAGCGACATGGTACTCAAGGTACCATACGCTTGCTGAGCCAAGGTCAAGCTGGCGGATCTCGGGACGCTCAAGGCCAGCATGCACATCAACATGCTGGCACGAGCAAGGCGCGGTCGCCGGGACGGGATGCTGCTCCTTCTAACGTAGTTAGGAGTCCGAGCATATCCCTCTCCTCGCACCGTTCACCACCGCTACCCGCCACTCCAGCAGAAGCTCTAGCACGAGCTCAACTGCTTCTAGACTTCCCTCCAGCGGCAGACAAGGCCGACGACTGGAGGGCCACCATCCAGAGCCTCATCGCTTCGCCAACAGCGACACCCCGCAGCAGCCAAGCACGTCGCGGCCGCGGCAAGTCAGCCAGGCGCATGCCGATGGCGGCAAGACTGGTGGGGGTGCAACCACCGTGCACTCTCCGCCCCAGAGGCCAAAATCGCCGATTCGCCAGATCAACCTCGACGACGACTCCACCGCATCATCAGATTCGCGAGCTCGCCGCGATCAGCGCCAAGTTCTCGATGATCGACAACAAGAGGACGTTTGAACCCGCATCGAGCGCCGGAGAGAAGCGCGGCGTCAATCCGACCAGCGCGCTGGGCCCGTTGTTGACATGCACGCGCCCGGGGGACTAGGCGACTTGCCGTACGCGGTAGGTTGCCATGCGTTCACTCGTGAGCTGCGGCAAGTCCAGTGGCCCAGCATGAAGAACTTCAAGCCCGACGTACCGGAGAAGTACGACGGCAAGACACATCCGTCAGAGTTCCTCAGCATTTACACCATCGTGGTGCAGGCTGCTGGGGGACGAGATGAGAAGATACTCGCCAATTACTTCCCGCTGGTGCTCAAGCCAAACGTCAGATCCTGGCTCATGCACCTACCGGACAACTCCATTTCTTCTTGGGCTGACCTGTGCCATCAGTTTGTCGTCGCCTTCATGGGCGGCCACAAGCCACATGGCCAGGAGAGTGACCTCCACCTGCTCGCCTAGAAGGAAGGAGAACCCCTGCGCAAATATATCCAGAGATTTAGCCGTGTGCAACATAACATCCCGGGTGTCCACCCTGCCGCGGTTATCAGCGCATTCCATCAGAACGTGCGTAACCGCGGGATGAGGGAGGAGATGGCGATGTGCAAGATCAGGGACGTCAGCGAGCTGTACGCCCTGGCCGACAAGTGTGCACGCGCTGAAGAGGGGAGGAAACTCCCCGGAGAGGATACAGGAGCAGGGGGATCTGACAGAGAAGATGCCGCCCCGGCAAAGAAGAACCGGCGGCGGAACAACAAGAAGAAGAAGAACAAGGAAGTGCTAGTCGTTGAGCAGTCCGGCAAGGAGGCCGGCGCCAAGAAAACCCAAGTTGATAGCTCCGGCAAGGAGACTGCCGCATGCACCAACTGCCAGGCTGTGGCGGCCGCCAACAAGCAGGACGACACCGACAAGCAGTACTGCAAGATCCACCGCACCAAGGGCCATGACCTCCAAAACTGCAAGAGAGTCGAGTACCTCGTCGAACAGCAGAAGGCTGAGTACGAGCGGCGCGACAAGCAGAAGGCCCAAGGAGGTGATGGAGGATCCGGCAAGAAGCAGCCTTTCAATGGCCGGGGAGGATGCCGCGGCAAGGCCAAGCAGCGACAAGGAGACAGACCTCCCCGCGGCCGCGACAAGGATGAAGACGACGACGAAGATGAAGACATGGATGATGGGGAAACCAGTGAGCAGGAGTTTCAGAAAGCCACGGAAGTTTTGTGCGTTGACGGCGGTGCTTCTCTGCACACTTCACACCGCCAACTCAAGCAGTGGGTGCGGGAAGTCAATGCAGCAGAACCACCCGTCGAGTCGCGCAAGCTTCTGAAGCGGTCCAGCACGCCTATCGTCTTTGACATTGAGGACCACCCTGATCGCACAACTGCAGTCGGGTGTTTGCCGATGTTGGTCTCACCAACCATCCGCAACCTCAAGGTCACGAAGATGTTAGTTGATGGCGGGGCCGGCTTGAACTTGATCTCCTCCGCTGTGGTCCGGAAGCTCCAGATCCCCGACAGCGAGCTCGAAGAAACTGGCACATTCCAAGGAATTAACCCGGGAAGGAGCAAGCCGAAGGGGAAGATCACGCTGCCAGTGACGTTTGGCGGCGAGCTAAACTTCAGGACTGAGAGGATCACTTTCGACGTTGCCGATATCCCATTGCCCTACAATGGGATACTTGGTCGTCCAGCGCTCGCCAAATTCATGGCAGCCTCTCATTACGCCTACAATATGCTCAAGATGCCAGGCCCGATAAGCATCATCTCTGTCCCTGGCGACAAGAAGGATGCCCTTATCTGTGCCGACATGATTTACCGGGATGCGGCAGTCGCAACAGACAGCAAGACACTTGTCGCTGAAGCTCCCCGGGGGAAGAAGACGAAGTCCGGAAAGAGCTCTGGGGCCCACTCCGGCAAACGCACCTCTTCGGAGTGCTGCGCTGCCGTCGAGGACGCGCCATCGAGCTCCACCGGCAAGTGTAAGAAGACGATGGCAGCTCCACCAGCGACCAAGAAGGTGTCCGCTAAGGAGGACGACACTGGTGGTACTTTCACCATCAGTGCCGCGCTTGACCCCAAATAGGAAAGCGCGCTCGTTGCTTTCCTGCGGGCGAATGTCGACGTGTTTGCATGGCAACCGTCCGACATCCCCGGTGTTCCCAGGAAAGTGATTGAGCACAAGCTTGCCGTTTGTCCTCACGCGCGGCCCGTCAAGCAGAAGGTTAGAAAGCAAGCGGTTGAGCGCCAAGAGTTCATAGCAGAAGAGATCAAGAAACTGGAAGCAGTAGGCCTTGTCAGAGGAGTGCTCCATCCCACGTGGTTGGCCAATCCCGTTGTCGTGCGTAAGGCGAATGGAAAATGGAGGCTTTGTATTGACTTCACTGATGTGAATAAAGCTTGTCCCAAAGACCCATTTCCCTTGCCGCGCATTGACCAGATTGTCGATTCCACCGCCGGATGTGATTTGCTTTCATTTCTTGATGCATACTCAGGATACCACCAGATCTTCATGGCTGAAGAAGATGAGGAGAAGACCGCATTTATCACTCCATGTGGCACGTACTGTTTCATACGCATGCCCTTCGGATTGAAGAATGCTGGTTTGACGTTTGCAAGGGTAGTCCATACAGCTTTTGAGCCACAGATACACAGAAATGTAGAAGCATACATGGATGACATAGTGGTCAAGAGCAAGGACAGGGCTACCCTAGTTCAAGATTTAGATGAAACCTTTGCGAATCTGCGCAAGATCCAACTCAAGCTTAACCCCGAGAAGTGCGTGTTTGGAGTCCCTTCCGGCAAGCTTCTCGGGTTCTTCGTGTCTCAGAGGGGGATTGAAGCCAATCCCGATAAGATCAAGGCCATCGAGCAGATCGAAGCACCCAAGCGCATCAAGGATGTACGAAGGCTTGCCGGCTGCGTGGCTGCTCTCAGCAGGTTTATCTCTAAGTCTGCTGAGCGCGCCCTGCCATTTTTCAAAATTTTGAAAAGGGCAGGTCCAATGAAATGGACTCCGGAAGCGGAGGCTGCGCTGCAAGACTTGAAGAGGTACCTGTCTTCCACTCCAATACTTGTCGCACCTAAGCCACAAGAGAAGTTGCTGCTGTATCTGGCGGCGACCAATCAAGTGGTTAGTGCTGCGTTAGTAGCGGAGAGGGAGGCAGATGATGAGCCAGCAGCCGCGGCAAGCACGTCCAGCGACAAGCAGGGGCCCCGACAAGCTCTGGTCCCGACAAGGATGTATCTGCGTAGATTCAAGAGGAGATACGGAAGAAGATGGTGCAGCGCCCAGTCTACTTTGTCAGCTCCCTTCTGGAGGGGGCTAGGTCAAGGTACTCTGGAGTTCAGAAACTGCTTTTCGGCCTTCTCATGGCCTCGAGAAAGCTGCGCCATTACTTCCAAGCACATGAGATAACAGTTGTTACTCGCTTTCCGCTGAAGAGGATATTTTAAAATCCAGAGGCAACATGCAGGATTGTTGAGTGGGCACTGGAACTGTCAAGCTTTGGCCTCAAGTTTGAAAGCACTTCAACTATCCAGAGCAGAGCATTGGCAGAGTTCATAGTGGAGTGGACGCCGACGCCAGACGAAGAAACTCCAGAGACGAGCATCCCTGTCAAGGAAGCAAGAAAAGAATGGATAATGTACTTTGATGGTGCCTTCTCGCTGCAAGGCGCAGGTGCTGGCGTGCTGCTTGTCGCGCCCACCGGAGAGCACCTCAAGTATGTGGTCCAGATGCACTTTCCCAAGGAGCAAGCGACAAACAATACTGCAGAGTATGAAGGTTTGCTTGCCGGTCTCAGGATCGCTGCAGACCTTGGGATTAAGAAGCTGATTGTTAGGGGTGACTCGCAGTTGGTCGTCCGCCAAGTGAACAAGAATTACCAGAGTCCGTTGATGGAAGCGTACGTTGACGAAGTGAGAAAGCTTGAAGAGCACTTTGACGGCCTACAGATGGAGCATATTCCAAGAGCTCGGAAAGACATCGCCGACGGCCTGTCAAAGTGCGCTGCACTTAAGTTACCTGTGGAACCAGGGATCTTTGTGCTCAAGTTGACTCAACCATCCGTAACACCATCGACTGGGCAAAGCAAGAAGAGGAAGTTGATTGTTGGCGACTATTTTCCGGCAGAGCTTCCCGAAGCCGCCGCCAAGAAGGTTCCCAAGATCAACGCCAAGAATGCTGAGGGGCAATCCGCTCCGGCAAGTCCCAGGACCTGTTCCGTTGAAGCGGAAGCTCCCGACAAGTTTTGCTCCGGCAAGCTTGCCGGGGATCCTCACGCTCCGGCTGAGACACAAGTTCTCGTCGTAGAAGCGGACGTTCCCGCAGCAGCAGATGTGCCTTTAGTCCTTGTTGTC
Source organism: Secale cereale (assembly GCA_902687465.1). NCBI lineage: Eukaryota > Viridiplantae > Streptophyta > Magnoliopsida > Poales > Poaceae > Secale > Secale cereale. The sequence goes on along the minus strand of LR738711.1, from coordinate 767,475,173 downwards.
GAGCCACAAGCTCCAGCATGGGCACAGCAGATTGTCCGTTTCCTTCAGACAGGAGAACTTCCCGAAGAGCAAGAAGAAGCTGAAAGAGTAGCCCGACAGTCAAGTATGTACCAGTTTGTCGGCAACGCACTATACAGAAGAAGACTGAACGGTGTGAAATTGAAATGTATTCCCCGGGAAGATGGATAGAAGCTGTTGGCAGAGATACATGGAGGCATATGTGGCCACCACATTGGCGCAAGAGCACTTGCCGGCAAGGCTTTCCGGCAAGGTTTCTTTTGGCCAAAAGCCCTCCAGGATGCAACTGCACAAGTAACCAAGTGTGAAGCGTGCCAGTTCCATTCCAAGCAGATACACCAGCCAGCTCAAGCTCTCCAGACGATCCCTTTATCCTGGCCATTTTCGGTCTGGGGGCTCGACATCCTCGGCCCCTTTCCCCGCGCAGCCGGGGGCTTTGAGTACTTGTACGTTGCCATCGACAAGTTCACAAAGTGGCCGGAAGTGGAACCAGTGAGAAAGGTGACCGCACAGTCAGCAGTCAAGTTCTTCAGGCCGATTGTTTGCCGTTTCGGGATCCCTAACAGGATCATCACCGACAACGGTACGCAATTCACGAGCCACACCTTCATGCAGTACGTCCAAGATCTTGGCGCCAAGGTCTGCTTCGCTTCTGTTGCTCACCCGAGAAGCCACGGTCAAGCAGAGAGGGCAAATGCTGAAGTGCTGCGCGGCCTCAAAACAAGAACTTTCGACAGGCTGCACAAGTGCGGAAGAAACTGGATCGAGGAGCTGCTGGTGGTTCTTTGGTCGATCAGGATGACGCCAAATCAAGCCACTGGACAGACACCTTTCGCTCTTGTCTATGGAGTAGAGGCAGTTCTCCCCACGGAACTCGTATATGGGTCGCCTCGAGTGCTCGCTTATGATGAGCTCGAGCAAGAGCAGCTGCGACAAGATGACGCGCTGCTCCTTGAGGAAGACCATCTTCAGGCTGTTGTACGAGCTGCTCGCTACCAGCAAGCTTTGCGCCGCTACCATAGCCGCAAAGTTAACGCCAGAAGTCTCGAGGAAGGCGACCTTGTTCTTCGGCGCGTTCAGTCCGCAAAGAATTCCAACAAGTTGATGCCGAAGTGGGAAGGCCCTTATCGGGTGAAACGAGTCACTAGGCCCGGCACTGTCCGCCTAGAGACCGAAGATGGCTTTCCGGTGAGCAACTCCTAGAACATCGAGCATCTTCGTAAGTTTTACCCATAAGGCGCGGTTGTCGTGATCCGCTCCGGCAACCACCTTTTGTACAAGTCTTGCCGCCGTTGCATGTAATCCTTTGTACAAAGCCGGGCGCAGCCCCCGTGCATCAGTAAAGCTTATGTGCTCGGCACATTTTGTCAACTTTCATGCTTTCTATCTACTTGCATGTATCATCTGACACTTTGTGCAGCACCAGACCCCGGTAAGCAATAACGAGCCAAAAGGATCCATATTGTTATTTTCTATTCTTTCTTTCCTCTAGCAGAAGAAGGTTCCCTTGTGCACAAGTTTGCCGGAGGGGGAAGAGAAGATAGTGATATGTACCAAGCGCCGTTCAAGAAAGTTTGACCTTGCCGGGAAGCAAACAACACAAAAGCTAAGTTGCCAAAGTTTGAGCAATCAAATTTTTAAATTTTTAAGTTATCTTCCTTGAACGACCGCACTTTGTATGGAAAACCTGTGCGCGGAGGAACCAACTCGTAGCCTGTTGCGCCCTTACTTTGTTTTGAGTCTGCTCAACAACTTAAGCGTGCTGCGACTAGTGCCGCGCCCTTACTTTGTTTCCGATCCCGATCAACAACTTAAGTGTGCTGCGACTGGTTACGACTAGGTTTCTTGTCGGCAAACAGGCACCGCCAGCGGGCTGCTGAAGTTCCACACTCAGCGCTCGCGGCAAAGGTACCTACGCCGGCAAGTTCCCTAAAAGCGTAGGGGTGAAAACATACAAAGCAAGGGAGTCAACTAAAGGAAATAACATTGCATTCAGTACCTAAGATAAAGTTATATTACAAGATGACTAGTCGCAGTTCTAATAGACTATTGTTCATAACATGGTTGGCAGCGACAAGGGAAGAAGAAAACAAGCAGCTTAGTCCCCGCGGTCGGCCTCAACCCTCTTGATGCCGCCCACCTTGTCCACAATGGGTGCGACAAGGGCCTTGAGCACCTCCTGATCAGCGTCCGGCGGCAAGGTCCTGAGGACGTTGGTGAAGTTGAGGCCTGGGTTGTGGAAGGCTACCTTCATCAGCACCTTTTGGAGGGCCCCCGCGCAGAGCCTGCGTGACTCGTCCGCCAGCTGCTTCGGGATCTTCTCCCGGAGTTGCTGGAGGGTCGTCGCCACACCCTTGAAGAATAGAGTAAGCTTGGCGCTGGGGTGGAGGCTCTCGTCGGTGGAGTACCCGAGATACTCCGCGCCCAGCTGCGCCAGCTCCTTGTCGATGTCCGCGGCGGCATTGACAAGGCCTTCCGTCCAGAGCTCGACGGTCTGCCTAAAATTGTTCTGGGAGATGGCGGCGCTGTCCAGCAGCGCCTTCTCGGCCCTGATCTCCTCCTTCAGGGTCGCCTCCCACTCCTTGGCGCCGTCCAGCGCCTGGGTTAGGGTGGCCAGCTTCAGCTCGAGGTCCACGATGGAGTCCTTGGCGACGGCGAGCTCCTTGCCCTTCTCGGAGAGGCGGACCTATAGCTCGGAGCGGTTGTGGGCGTCCTTCTCCCTCTCAAGCTTGAGTGCGGCAACCTCCTCGCCGCTCGTCTTCAGGTTGGCCTCCAGCTGCGCCACCCTCTTCTCCAACTCCCTCTTGGCGGTCTCGGCAGCTGCGGCAGCATCCTTTGCCTCCTGCAAAGCTCCGCCAAGCGATCGCTCGCGCGCGGCAAGCTCATCCTCGTGGCTGTCGAGGTCGACCTTCCGCTGCGTTAGCTCGCCTTCTCGCCTGGATAGCTCCTCGGCGGCAAGCCGCTGCTGCTCCTCCACTTCAGCCTTCTCCAAGATGTAGGCCTGCTGCGCCTCGGCAAGCTTCTCCCGCTCCTCCGCCAAGGACCAGAGAGCTGCTTGATTGATGGCCCGGAGCTCCTCTGCGCGTTTCTCCAACTCAACTCCCGCCTTGGCAGCCAGAGCCTCACGGGACTCCAGCTTGGCCTGCCGGGCGCGGTAGAGTGACAGCAGTTTGCGCAGCAGGCGCTCCTCCTCCGACTCGCCGCTGCTGCTGCTCGGTGTGTCGACAAGCTTAAGCCCGGCAGAGGCCAGCACCTCTCCGTCGAAGACCTCTCCCTCGACGGGCGCCCTGGACATAGACGCCCACGGGAGCTGGATGAAGACGTCGTCGCCGGCCTTTAGATAAGCGCTTGGCTCGGGCTCGTCGGAGCTGGGGGCTGCGGCTGCGGCGGAGGGCTCGGCGGTCGACGTAGCGCCTGGCGCTCCTGCGGCCCCAGTGCCGTCAGTGCGATCGCCGGCCTCTTCGCCGGCTGCCGCCGCGGCAGCCCTGGCGGCCTCTGCAGCGGCGGGATCGTCCGCGCCGGCCGTTTCCTCAGCAACGGCGGCGTCGTCAGCAACGACCTCCGTCTCCATTGGGTCGTCTACGGACGGGTCTGACGGAGGAAAAGAAAAGACAAACAGTCAAGCAAATATCCAAAAAGAAGAAATTCAGAAGAAGAAACGCCAAGGGAAGCCTGAAGCAAAGGGGTTACCTGCACGGGCCGGCTCCTCGGTGAGGTTCCTTGCCGGGGAGCTCTCCCTCGGCGGCGTGGTTGTAGCTCCCGCCAGCGGAGGGCCGCTAGTGCCATCCCTCGCCGGAGAGCTCGCCCTTGGCGGAGTGTTCGCCCTTGGCGGAGAATCCGTCCTTGGCGGAGGACTCGCCCTTGCCGGAGAGCTTCCCCTTGGCGGTGTGGTCGAAGCGTGCGGCACGTCGGGGGCGGTCTCCTGGCGCTCCTGATGCTGCTGCTCTGCTTCTACACAAGTCAACAAATAAGACATCAGCAAGGATGGAAGACCCACGCGCGCCTGACAACCGGAAAGTGAACCACACTTACGCTGGGGGCTGCGCTGGGGGCAGCTCCGAAGAACAGTTGCTGGGTCCGGCAAGCTTGTCTCAGGCGCACCCCCTGCTGTCGCGGCGGGCTCGTCCTCGATGACGATCACCGGAACCTTGGCCCTCTTCGCTGCCCTTTGAGCCAGAGTTCTGAAAAGAGAACATGTTCAGAGTTAGGCGAAAGAGATGCAAGACAAAAGCAACAGAAAATCAAAGAAAAACAAGAATTGCAAAGACTTACTCTCCTTCCTCTTCGTCGGAGCTGAGCGCAGAGAAATCGAAGTCTGGCTCGCGCGTCCCGGCGCGAGGAGGCAGGGGAGTAGGCTCCCTTGGCCGCTTGGCGGGAGCAGGAGCGGTGGTCTGAGAAGACCCCGCTCCGGTTGCCGCCGAGGCACGAGGGGCGGCAGGAGCAGAGGCGCTAGTCCGGGAAGATCCCCCTCCAGCCGCTGCAGAAGCGCGAGGTGCTCCCGTGGCGGCCTTGCTTGCCGCGGTGACGCGTGTCGCGCGGCGCTGCGGCTGTTGGCCCGTCTGCCGCCCCGTCACGTCTGCGGCCTTGTGGAGGCGTCTTCTTGGTGGAGCTGGAGGACTTGCTGGTGGTGGCGAGCTGGCCGAGGACGAAGAGGAGTCGCCAATCTCCAGTGAGCCGCTTGTGTCCCCAACGGGCCCGCTCGACTCGGCGCCCTGCTCGGCAGGCCCGCTCAATTCGACGCCCTGCTCGGTGGGCTCGCTTGTCTCGGCGACCTTCCCGGCAAGCTTCTCCGCTTTGAGGAACTCTTCCTGCTCGGCAAGGCTTGTCGCCTCCGCTGCCTCCGCTGCCTCCGCCTCTTCCACTGTGTACCCAAACTCGCCCGCGGCCGCGGATGCCGCTACCTCTTCCAGTCTGGTGGCAATATATGCCATCTCCTGGTCAGTGGTGTCGCGGGTGAGGCCTTTCTTCTCGACGGAGTCGATTGGCTGTTCCACCAAGTTGTCGAAACGCCTGCACAGCTTCATCGGAAGGCTCTTGCCAAGTGGGGTCGATCTCGTGGGAATCGCACAGCGGCATCGCTGCACGGATGGCGCTGAGCGATGAGTTGTTGCACAGCGGAACTACGCCCTACGGCAACGTAAACCACTCGGGATGGTCGGAGTCGTACTTGAACAATTCCTGGAGCATCGCGTTGAGCTCCAGGACAGTGAAGTTATAATTGAGGCCCGGGCGCAGCCTCATGATGTCTGCCGCATTCTCAAACTCCCAGGCGGGCCTCTTCCTCTCCTGCAAGGGGGCGATGCGGCGGCGGAGAAAGTCTGCTCCAACTGCGCCTACGGTCAGCTTAGCATGCCTGAGGCGAAGGATCCGGGTAGTGGCAATCTTCAATTTACTATCTTCCGGTGCCAAATCGCTCCAGTCGTCGCCGCGTACTACTGGGGTTTGGCGTCGGGCAGTAAAGTGCTGCGGGTCATCCTCTACGATCCAACACCAGTTGGTTCTCCACTCATCCCACTTGCCGCGGAGCTCTCCCAACAAGTATGCTTCCTTCTTGTGGGTCCTAGAGATCCAAGAGATTCCGCCAGACAGAGGCTCTCCCCTCTCAACTCTAGGCGTGAAGTAATGGCGGAGAAGAGCTACATTTGGGAAGACTCCGACAAAGTTTTCGCACAGATGTGCGAAAACGGCCATGGTGAGAACGGCGTTGGGGGTGAAGTCAAGGAGGTGGAACCCGTAGGTGTTCATGATGTCGCAGAAGAACTCAGAATAGGGGGGGCAGAGCCCGCAGTAGAAGAATAGAGCGAGGAATGCGTAGCCGTTCGGGAACATCTTGCAGGCGATGGCCGGGAGTACCTTGGTGCGCGGATGCGCCTTCGTCTCCCTCGACCAGAAGAGGTAGAAGGAATCCCTCAGCTCCTCCGCGTCAAGCTTTGGCGGGAAGACCGCCTTCTTCTTCCGCATTGCCGGGAGCCACAGCGCCTCGACCGACTTCTTATTTTTCCCCTTCTTGCCTTTCGGAGCCATGGCGGAAGTGGTGAAGGAGGTTGGCGGTGCAGGTGGTGCTGGTGGCGACGAAGGGCGGAGCGCTGCTCTCTTTCGGCCTTCGGGAAGGAGGGGAGCGGCGGAGATTTCTGAGGATTGAAGAAGCAACGGGCAGAAGGACGAACTGCCCCTGTTTCCCCTGCTTATAAGGGGGAAGGGGGCGGATGTTCCGCATTTCCAATTAAAGAAACAGGCCATGATCTCCCCCACGACGCCGCATTAAACGCATGTCGTTAAGGGAGGGCGCGGTGGATACGGAATGGGATACGGCGTGCCGCAGGCCATGTGTGCCCATGCATTGTTTTGGGCCTGGCCCAACAGCGCTCGGCACCGTGTCTGGCCCAGGCCTGGGGGCTCCTGTCGGTGTACTAAAGTAGGGGGTACCTTAGTATCCCGAACTTGTGCACGGGCAGTTGCAGCATCCCGCGGCAAGGCTAGCCAGGCGACCGCCAAGACCTCTCATGGTTCCTTTGGAGCCATTCAAGAACAAAGTATACAAGTCAAAGAGACAAGATCCCGGCAAGAGGTGCTTGCCGGGAAGGCCACTCAAGGCACCAAACCACTCGAGGCGCAAGGCCCTGGCAAGAGGAGCTTGCCGGGAAGACCAAACAAGGCATTTCAAGAGACTTGTTGCGACGCGCCACGCGTCCCGGCAAAGCCCGGTGAGCGACAAGCTCCCAGGCGCGACAAGATAGCGACCGCGGCAAGGCACTTTCCGTGGCAAACTTCCACTCAGTACTCGCGCTCCAGCGCATCCACCCACGTGTCGCTCTGGGACCCTTCCAGGCGCACGTGGCGGAAGGCTATGCAGCCAGGGGTACACGGTGGCAAGCGGTGATGACAAGGCTACCGTCGTGGCGGACGGTGGCGCCCCTGACGGCCACTTTTTGCACTGTTTGGGGCGACGGCGACGGGCATTTAATGCCCTTGTCCCCTGTCGTCAGGGTTAGGTATAGAGCACTATACAAACATTGTTCCAACTATCACCCTTTTTACATTTTAACCCTCATCTGTGTTGCCACCTGTCAGTGGCCCCTTTGACCTATAAAAGGAGTCCCATGCGCAACATAGGGGGGGGGGTTCCGAACATCGATCATTCCTCACGCTCGGTCTAGCTAGCGGTTAGAGTGTACCGTAGCTCTCCTCGCTCCCGAGCAAGAACACAATACAAACCAAAGCAGGAGTAGGGTTTTACGCATCCGTGCGGGCCGAACCTGGGTAAACTGCTCGTGTGCTCGCCTCGATCCGCTCTTTGTGCATCCTCCGCCCCCTGCCATACCGAAAAGGGGCTCCGGTCCCATAGGTGTTCGTGAGCGATCAGTTTCCCCGACACATTCAGTCATATAAGCATTGTGTTGTAATTGTCTACCAACATAAGCATTGAAGTTTTCTTTTTTCACAATGAAATTGTCAAACTCATCCAAGTATTGGCTAGCAGACTTATAACGAGGAATATCACCTTCATCAAATCTATAAAGAGAATTTACCTTTACTACCTGTGTCGGGTTATCAAGACCATGTATTTCTTCAATAGGCGGTAAATTATTAACATCTTCAGCTTTAATACCTTTTTCTTTCATAGATTTATTTTCCTCTTGCATATCTTCAGGACTGAAAAATAGAACACCTCTTCTCTTCGGAGTTGGCTTAGGGGCTGGTTCAGGAAGTGTCCAATTATTTTCATTGGCTAGCATATTATTCAATAGTAGTTCAGCTCGTTCAACTGTTCTTTCCCTGAAAACACAACCAGCACAACTATCCAGGTGGTCTCTGGAAGCATCGGTTAATCCATTATAAAAGACATCAAGTATATCATGCATCTCAAGAGGATGATCAGGCAAAGCATTAAGTAACTGGAGAAGCCTCCCCCAAGCTTGTGGGAGACTCTCTTCTTCAGTTTGAGCAAAGTTATATAATTCCCGTAAGGCAGCTTGTTTCTTATGAGCGGGAAAATATTTAGCAGAGAAATAATATATCATATCCTGGGGACTACGCACACAACCAGGATCAAGAGAATTAAACCAAGTCTTAGCATCACCCTTGAACGAGAACGGAAACAACTTAAGGATATAGTAGTAGCGAATCTTTTCATCATTGGTAAACAGGGTGGCTATATCATTCAACTTAGTAAGATGTGCCACAACAGTTTCAGACTCATAGCCATGGAAAGGATTAGATTCAACCAAAGTAATTAACTCAGGATCAACAGAGAATTCATAATCCTTATCAGTGACACATATAGGTGAAGTAGCAAAAGCAGGGTCATGTTTCATTCTAGCATTCAAGGAATTTTCTTTCAGTTTAGCTAATAACTTCTTAAGATCATATCTATTATTGCAAGCAAGAAAGTCTCTCGCAGTTTCTTCATCCATAACTTAACCCTCAGGCACAACAGGTAATTCATATCTATTGGGAGTAGTTTCATCATCACTTTCATAAATATCATCAACATATGCACTCTCCTTAACCTTAGCAATTTGTTCATCTAGAAATTCACCTAGTGGCACAGTATCAGGCATAGAGGTAGTTTCATCATACATAGCAGAAGTAGCATCATCAAGAATATACGACATATCAGATTCAATAGCAGGAGTAGGTGTCGCAAGTTTACTCATAACAGAAGGAGAATCAAGTGCAGAGCTAGATGGCAGTTCCTTACCTCCCCTCATAGTTGAGGGTAAGATCTTGGTTTTTGTGTCCTTCAAATTCTTCATAGTGATAAACATATATAAATCCCAAGTGACTTAAAGAATTGAGCTATGCTCCCCGGCAACGGCGCCATAAAATAGTCTCGATAACCCACAAGTGTAGGGGATCGCAACAGTTTTCAAGGGTAAAGTATGAAACCCAAATTTTTTGATTCGACACAAGGAGAGCCAAAGAATACGCTTAAGTATTAGCAGCTGAGTTGTCAATTCAACCACACTTGGAAACTTAGTATCTGCAGCAAGATAGTTTAGTAGCAAAGTAAAATGATAGTGGCGGTAGCAGCAATAAAAGTAACGAAAGTGTTTTTGTGGTTTTTGTAATAATAGCAACGGAAAAGTAAATAAGCGACTAGCAAGATAGGTAAAGCTCGTAGGCATTGGATCGGTGGTGGGAAATTATGTCGGATGCAATTCATCATGTAGAAGTTATAACCTAGGGTGACACGGAACTAGCTCCAGTTCCTCAATGCAATGTAGGCATGTATTCCAAATATAGTCATACGTGCTTATGGAAAAGAACTTGCATGACATCTTTTGTCCTACCCTACCGTGGCAGCGGGGTCCTATTGGAAACTAAGGGATATTAAGGCCTCCTTTTAATAGAGTACCAGACCAAAGCATTAACACATAGTGAATACATGAACTCCTCAAACTATGGTCATCACCGGGAGTGGTCCCGATTATTGTCACTTCATGGTTGCCGGATCATAACACATAGTAGGTGACTATAGACTTGCAAGATAGGATCAAGAACACATATATATTCATGAAAACATAATAGGTTCAGATCTGAAATCATGGCACTCGGGCCCTAGTGATAAGCATTAAGCATAACAAAGTCATAGAAACATCAATCTCAGAACATAGTGTATACTAGGGATCAAACCCTAACAAAACTAACTCGATTACATGATAGATCCCATCCAACCCATCACCGTCAAGCAAGCCTATGATGGAATTACTCACACACGGCGGTGAGCATCATGGAATTGGTGATGGAGGAAGGTTGATGATGACGATGGCGACGACCTCCACTCTCCGGAGCCCCGAACGGACTCTAGATCAGCCCTCCCGAGAGAGATTAGGGCTTGGCGGCGGCTCCGTCTCGTGAAACGCGATAATTCCTTCTCTCCTATTTTTTCTCCCCAAAACGGAAGATATAGGATCTGGGGTTACATCGGTGGAGCATCGGGGGGCACTCGAGGCAAGGGGGCGCGCCCTGGGAAGGGGGGCGTGCCCCACACACTCGAGGACAGGGTGTTGGCCCCCCGGTGAGGATCTTCTTGCAGATATTTTTTATATTTTCTGAAATAATTCTCAGTTGATTTTCAGGCGATTCCGAGAACTTTTTATTCTGCACAAAAACAACACAGTGGCAGTTCTGCTGAAAACAGCGTCAGTCCGGGTTAGTTCCATTCAAATCAAGCAAGTTAGAGTCCAAAACAAGGGCAAAAGGGTTTGGAAAAGTAGATACGTTGGAGACGTATCAAGCATCATGTATGATTTGAGTCTTTGCTTTTTAGTTTACCACAATCATCCTTGCTGGACACACCTTTTGAGAGAGATACACATGAATCGGAATTTATTAGAATACTCTATGTGCTTCACTTATATCTTTTTAGCTAGATAGTTTTGCTCTAGTGCTTCACTTATATCTTTTTAGAGCGTGGTGGTGGTTTTATTTTGTTGAAATTATTGATCTCTCATGCTTCACTTATATTATTTTGAGAGTCTCTTAGAACAGCATGGTAATTTGCTTTGGTTATAAAATTAGTCCTAATATGATAGGCATCCAAGATGGGTATAGTAAAAACTTTCATATAAAGTGCATTTAATATTATGAGAAGTTTGATACTTGATGATTGTTTTGAGATATGAGGATGGTGATATTAGAGTCATGCTAGTAGAGTAGTTGTGAATTTGAGAAATACTTGTGTTGAGGTTTGCAAGTCCCGTAGCATGCACATATGGTAACCGTTGTGTGACAAATTTGAAGCATGAGGTATTTCAATGAGTGTCATCCCTTGTGTGGAGGTGGGGATCGCGCGATGGTTAAATCCTACCGACCCTTCCCCTAGGAGCATGCGTGTAGTACTTTGTTTTGATGACTTGTAGATTTTTCCAATAAGTATGTGAGTTCTTTATGACTAATGTTTAGTCCATGGATTATACACACTCTCACCCTTCCACCATTGCTAGCCTCTCTTGTACCGCGAAACTTTTGCCGGTACCATACACCCACCATATACCTTCCTCAGAACATCCACCATACCTTACCTATCATGGCATTTCCATAGCCATTCTGAGACATATTGCCATGCAACTTTCCACTGTTCCATTTACTATGACACGCTTCATCATTGTCATATTGCCATGCATGATCATGTAGTTGACATCGTATTTGTGGCAAGGCCACCATGCATAATTTTTCATACATGTCACTCTTGATTCATTGCACATCCCGATACACCACCGAAGGCATTCATATAGAGTCATACTTTGTTCTAGTATAGAGTTGTAATCAATGAGTTGTAAATGAATAAAAGTGTGATGATCATCATTATTAGAGCATTGTCCCAAAGAAAAAAAAGGAAAAAAGAAGAAGAAAGGCCAAAGAAAAAAAGAAAGGCCCAAAAAAAGAAAAAAAAGGACAATGCTACTATCTTTTTCCACACTTGTGCTTCAAAGTAGCACCATGATCTTCATGATAGAGAGTCTCTTGTTTTGTCACTTTCATATACTAGTGGGAATTTTCATTATAGAGCTTGGCTTGTACTCCCTCTGTAAACTAATATAAGAGCGTTTAGATTACTATTTTAGTATTCTAAACACTCTTATATTAGTTTACGGAGGGAGTATATTCCAACGATGGGCTTCGTCAAATTCCCTATGTCTTTGTGAGCAAGCAAGTTGGATGCACACCCACTTAGTTTCTTTTGTTGAGCTTACATACATTTATAGCTCTAGTGCATCCGTTGCATGGCAATCCCTACTCACACACATTGATATCTATTGATGGGCATCTCCATAGCCCATTGATATGCCTAGTTGATGTGAGACCATCTTCCTCTTTTGTCGTCTCCACAAGCACCACTCTATTCCACCAATAGTGCTATATCCATGGCTCACGCTCATGTATTGCGTGAAAGTTGAAAGAGTTTGAAAAATATTAAGTATGAAACAATTGCTTGGCTGAAACCGGGGTTGTGCATGATTTGAGTATTTTGTGTGACAAAGATGAGCATAGCCAGACTATATAATTTTGTAGGGATGAACTTTCTTTGGCCATGTTATTTTGAGAGGACATAATTGCTTTGTTAGTATGCTTGAAGTATTATTATTCTTATGTCAATATAGACTTTTGTCTTGAATCTTTTGGATCTCAACATTCATGCCACAGTAATGAAAATTTACATTGAGAATTATGTGGGGTAGCATTCCACATCAAAAATTCTGTTTTTATCATTTACCTACTCGAGGACGAGAAGGAATTAAGCATGGGGATGCTTGATACGTCTCCAATGTATCTATAATTTTGATTGTTCCATGCTATTATATTATCTGTTTTGGATGTTTAATGGGCTTTATTATACACTTTTATATTATTCTTGGGACTAACCTATTAACCCAAGGCCCAGTGGAAATTGTTTTTTTTTTCTATTTCAGTGTTTCGCAGAAAAGGAATATCAAACTCAGTCCAAACGGAATGAAACCTTTGGGGGAGTTATTTTTGGAACAATTGCAACACAGAAGACTTGGCGTACATGCTGGGAAGCAAACGAGGCGGCCACGAGGGCAGGGGCGCGCCCAGGGGGTAGGCGCACCCCCCACCCTCGTGGGCCCCTCGTGGCTCCCCTGACGTGCCTCTTTCTCCTATATATACCTACGTACCCCGAAAACATCCGAGAGCACCACGAAACCCTATTTCCGCCGCCGCAACCTTCTGTACCCGTGAGATCCCATCTTGGGGCCTATTCCGGAGCTCCACCGGAGGGGGAATCGATCACGGAGGGCTTCTACATCAACACCATAGCCTCTTCGATGAGTTGTGAGTAGTTTACCACAGACCTTCGGGTCCATAATTATTAGCTAGATGGTTTCTTCTCTCTCTTTGGATCTCAATACAAAGTTCTCCTCAATCTTCTTGGAGATCTATTCAATGTAATTCCTTTTGCAGTGTGTTTGGTTTATGGACAAGATTATCTATGAGCAATATTGGATTCTGTTATGAAAACTTTATGCATGATTTAAATATCCTTGCAAGTCTCTTCGAATTATCACTTTGGTTTGGCCTACTAGATTGGTAGTTCTTGCAATGGGAGAAGTGCTTGGCTTTGGGTTCAATTTTGCGGTGTCCTTTCCCAGTGACAGCAGGGGCAGCAAGGCACGTATTGTATTGTTGACATCGAGGATAAAAAGATGGGGTTTATATCATATTGCATGAGATTATCCCTTTACATCAAGTCATCTTGCTTAAGGCGTTGCTTTGTTCTTATGAACTTAATACGCTAGATGCATGCTGGATAGCGGTCGATGTGTGGAGTAATAGTAGTAGATGCAGAATCGTTTCGGTCTACTTGTCACAGACGTGATGCCTATATACAATGATCATGCCTACATATTCTCATAACTATGCGCTTTTCTGCCAATTGCTCCACAGTAATTTGTTCACCCACCGTAGAAATATGTTATCATGAGAGAAGTCACTAGTGAAACCTATGGCCCCCTAGTCTAACTTCATCTTATTTAGATTCCATCTACTATTTATCTTTAATTTACTTTTGTTTTGCAATCTTTACTTTCAATCTACATCAAAAATACCAAAAATATTATCTTATCATCTCTATCAGATCTCACTTTTGCAAGTGGCCGTGAAGGGATTGACAACCCCTTATAGCGTTGGTTGCAAGGTTCCTATTTGTTTGTGTAGGTACGAGGGACTCGCACGTGGTCTCCTACTGGATTGATACCTTGGTTGTCAAAAACTGAGGAAATACTTACAGTATTGTGCTGCATCACCCTTTCCTCTTCGAGGTAAAACAACGCAAGCTCAAGAAGTAGCAACCCCCCTGGGCGCGCCCTCCTGCCTCATTGACGCCTCGTGGCATTCCAGACTTGTACTCCAAGTCTCCTGGATTGCGTTTGTTCCAAGAAAGATCCTCGCGAAGGTTTCGTTCCGTTTGGACTCCGTTTGATATTCCTTTTCTGCGAAACACCGAAATACGAAAAAAATATCAACTCGCACTAGGCCTCCGGTTAATAGGTTAGTCCCAAAAATAATATAAAAGTTTATATTAAAGCCCATTAAACATCCAAAACAGATAATATAATTGCATGGAACAATAAAAAATTATAGATACGTTGGAGACGTATCATGTTTCATCAAGTAGATATATCCATACGTGCTTAAATCATCAGTGGAGGTTAGAAAATAACGATACCCGCCACGTGCTTCAACACTCATCGGACCGCATACATTAGTATGTATTATTTCCAATAAGTCACTAGCCCGCTCCATTATTCTGGAGAACGGAGTTTTAGTCATCTTGCCCATGAGGCATGGTTCACAAGTATGAAATTATTCATAATCAAGTGATTCCAAATGTCCATGCGCATGGAGTTTCTTCATGCGGTTTACACCAATATGACCTAAAAGACATTGCCACAAGTATGTTGCACTATCATTATCAACTTTGCATCTTTTGGCATCAATATTATGAATATATGTATCACTATGATCGAGATTCAGTAAACCATTCACATTGGGTGTATGACCATAGAAGGTTTTATTCATGTAAACAGAACAACAATTATTCTCTGACTTAAATTAATAACTGTATTGCAATAAACATGATCTAATCATGTTCATGCTCAATGCAAACACCAAATAACATTTATTTAGGCTCAACACAAATCCCGGAGGTAGAGGGAGTGTGCGATGGTGATCATATCAATCTTGGAAACACTTCCAACACACATAGTCACCTCGCCCTTAAATAGTCTTCATCTATTCTGCAACTCCTGTTTTGAGTTAGTAATCTTAGCAACTGAACCGGTATCAAATACCCAGGGGCTACTACGAGCACTAGTAAGGTACACATCAATAACATGTATATCAAGTATACCTTTGTTTACTTTACCATCCTTCTTATTTGCCGAGTATTTGGGGCAGTTCTGCTTCCAGTGACCATTTTGCTTGCAGTAGAAGCACTCAATTTCAAGCTTGTGTCCAGCTTTGGGCTTCTTCATGGGACGACAACTTGTTTGTTGTTCTTTTCAAGTTCCCTTTCTTTCCCTTGCCCTTTTTCTTAAAACTGGTGGTCTTGTTAACCATAAACACTTGATGTTCTTTCTTGATTTTATGACACCCTGGTTTTTGCCACCATTTATTCTCTTGGGTTTATTTTCCATTTTATTTGAAAATGAGTTTTTGAATGAATTTATTTGGACTTAGCACTTGGGAATTATTTTGGCTTTCACCCAAGTGGCTCCATTCACCTCCCACATCCTCTCTTGACCTCTCTTATGTCATAACATAGCTTTGGGAATTTTTCTTTCAAAGGAAAATAATCATTTTCATTCTGAAAATGACTTATTTTCACTTCTGTCACAAAGAAACCCCTCTTTTTCTTTCTCAGAAAAATTTGAGAATATTCCCACAACTCCTTTGCATCATGCCTCATCACTCCATGCAAAAATATGTCATGAGTATGTGGAGTATTTTTGCTCTCCATCCTCATTTGCATTATGTCCTCGAAATGCACTTTACAAAGGAAGGGTATTTTTCCTCAATCCAATGAAGCTGATTTTTCTTGAGCTTCATTAGCTTCCTAAGTAAACCTTAACCTCCAAATATCAGCACCAAACTCCTTCTAGAACCTATCCAAAATTTACTCACAAGTTTGTATCCAGAAACTTGCTCCCCCTCTCATGTCTATCCTGGTCGGCCTGACAGTGTGCCATCCACATCCCTGACCCCTCACTGCATGAACTACATGCTAGGCATGATTTGATCGGGCCAGGCTGCATGATGCCAGAGTTCATGTGGTGGTCGCACGAGGACAAGGCCCCTGGCTTGCTGTCAGCGCGCTCTGCCTCACGCCAGCGCCTTTGTTTTGCTCGTGCATGCGTTGGAGCTCGCCCCAGCTTGCCACACCGTGCCACCACCCTCGACTCATCGCCCTTGACTCATCTGTGCTGCTCGCCGACGCTGGAGTTCACCGCAGCGAGCACGGGTGATACGTCTCCGTCATATCTACTTTTCCAAACGCTTTTCCGCTTGCTTTGGACTCTAATTTGCATGATTTGAATGAAACTAACATGGACTGACGTTGTTTTCAGCAAAACTACCATGGTGTAGTTTTTGTGCAAAAGTAAAAGTTCTCGGATTGGCACGAAACTTTGCGAGGATTTTTTATATGAATAAAGAAAAATACTGGACCAAGAACCACCGGAGGGGGGCACCTGGGTGGGCACAACCCACCAGGGCGCGGCCCCCTCCTGGCGCGCCCAGGTGGGTTGTCCCCACCTGGTGGCCCCGCAGACCCTGAATCCAACTCCAGAAATACCTATTTTCGGAGAGAGAAATCAGGGAGGAGGAATTATGTCGGTGTACAAAAGTAAGGGTCCTTTTGCACCACTTTACTTGTGCACGGGCAGTTGTAGCCGCGCCTACGGCCACGCTTCGCGGAGCAAGAGAAGGAAAGCACGGGACTGCCAAGGAAACTCTCAAGCCAGATACATGAAGGACAGAGGGGCAAGGTGGACTCCTACCCCAGCAACGCCCTTGCCGGGGCAGCCTACGTGGCCCCGACAAGAGCCTTTCCGGGGCAGCTTGCCCAAACACCAGCAAGGCCACCACCCTTGAGTCTGAGAGCTCTGACACCATTGACAACGTCAAGACCAAGATTCAAGGGACGCCTGCGTAGTGGCATGCAGATCATTGCAGACCCAAGGGGCCTGCGAACCTAGTCAAGGGACCAGAAGACGAAGACCCCCGGCAAGAGCCTTGTCGGGGACGACCGAAGTCCCCCGGCAAGATCCTTGTCGGGGATGGCCATAAGACCCCGGCAAGACCCCTTGCCAGGGGCGTCTGCGGGGCCATCGCCAGGCATGCCCCCGCTAAGGTTACACCGCCCCGCGGCCACTCCTATGCGACAACCGACTCGCCAACTGGACAAGAACATTCGTGGCAGCATGCGGCCCCTAAGCCAACTACAAGCACCTACATGGTGGCATGTAGATCTTCGTGAAGACCCTGCCACCACAGCAGCCAGCGGCCAGCGTGGTGCCGCATGCCTCGTCACCCTAGACGCGTGTTCGAGCGAGGTGAGGCTGCAATGGGCGGGACAAGCTTCCATGACGTCCCCGATAAAGCTAGGGGACACATAGGCGGCACATTAAATGCGTTTGTCCTAAGATGTCAGGAGATAACATTGTACACTGTAGTAACTTTACACCTCCTGTGTTTCGCTGTGGCAACCCCTTTGTCATATAAAAGGAGGCTTGAGGCATACTCAGAGAGGATTCATACTTTTTGGACAGGCACGCATAGAGGCCAGTTCAAGAGCTCAACAACACCAAATATACACAAACAAGCAGGACTAGGGTTTTACGCATCATCTTGCGGCCCAAACCTGGGTATAAATCCCACGCGTTGATCATCTAGACCTGCTCTTTGCACAGCTCTACGCCCGCTAACAGTAGTAGGGATCCCCGGGATCCCATAGGTGTCGTTTCACCGACATCTTTGGCGCGCTTGGTAGGGGATCGCTAGGTTGTGAAAATCTGGTCTGGGAGTGAACACGCCACCTCCTCTATCGCGATGGCCGCAAAGAAGAAGGCAGCGTGGGAGGTTAGCATCATCCCCATTATTTTGGTGCCGTCGGCCAGGCGGGCGGTGTCGTCTGCAGCCGCAACCACCATCTACATGGCGACGAAAAAGCTAAGTCACGCAGAAACTTGAGCATTTTCCTTTTTATAGGGTTATTTTCCTCGAAAGATCCCACTCCTTGTATGGAGAACCTACACGCAAAGGAGCCTTTTCGCTATTGGAAACGCCTTTGTTCTGTTTCGAGTCCGCTCAACAGTTCAAGCGGTTGTGGCAAGAACGGCAAGGTGGCTTGCCCGGCAGCAGGCGCCCCTAGCAGGCTGCTAAGGATCCGTCCTCAAAGCGCCGCGGCACGGGTTTACGCGCCGGCAAGCCTATCCAACTAAGCGTAGGGTGCGTACATACAAGGAAATATCAAAAAGGGAGATAACGTGCACTGTTTCAAAATACTGTGGAGTTATTTTACATCATTGGTTGGCGCAGTTCTAACTTAAGGTAAATTGTCTTGGGCATGAACTTGCAGCGGCAATAAGAAGCGGGGTGGCTAGTCCCGGCGATGGCCTTCCACCCTCTTGACGCCATCGGCGCAGCTGATGATGGGCTCGATACACTCCTCGAGCGCCATGAGGTCTGCATCCTCCGGCAAGCTCTCATGCGTGTTGGCGAAGTTGACGTCGGGGTTCCAGAATGCCACCTTGGTAAGAACCTTGGTCAGGGCACCCTGGCAGAGCTTCCGAGCCTCGCTGGCCAAATAAGTTGCTTGATTGGAGCGGAGCTGCTCCATGGCCTCGAGGACGCGCGTGAAGAACAAGGTCAGCCTGGCGCTAGGGGTCATGCTCGCCTCCTCAGAGTACTTGAAGTCCGGCATACCCATGACGGATAGCTGCCTGCTGAGCCTCTCTGCGATGTCGACAAGGCCATCTGTCCAGAGCTGTACCCTTCCCACATAGCCATCATGGGCGGTGGCGTCATCCTGCCGCAGCTGCTGCTCGCTCTCAAGGTGTGGGGACCCCGACTTAGAAGTCGAGATCACCGAATGCACGTGTACAGTGATCCCAGAGATCAATGCTCACTGAACACACAAAAGCTGAATAACAAGAGTCTTACATCCATACATATCGTCTTACACAAATTATGGCCATTATGGCCAAGTCTTACATAGATAAAGCCTCACGGGCTGAATAGCAAATAACTTAAGTAGCGGAAGTCTTCGATAATAGGTAGAACCCATGCCATCTGCCTTAACCCTATAGGCATTCTGACTGGGATAGCGTCCTAGTTTGCATGTTCGTCTCCAAAGAACTCTTCTTCATATTCCTGTTCCTCCATGCCTGGCCAATTAAATAACCAGTGGCAAGCCAATGAGTACTTTGAATGTACTCGCAAGCAACCCATGATGTGGTTCAAAGTAACAATGCAATAGAACAATAATGAACAATCTAGCAAAGGGTTAGAAAAAATATTCTACCATCAAGTTTATGCATCAATAAACTCGCGTAACCTCGAAGACAGGTTACCGATTTCAACATGAATATGATTCAACTCATCGAGTCAAGTCACCACCTTGACTCATCACACACATACTTTCACCGATGAAGTAAAATTCTGGACATAGTTTAAGTAGCACCACCCAACTGTCCATGACCGTGGACACGGCTATTCGAATAGTTTTACACTCTGCAGAGGCTGCGCACTTTACCCACAACCCGCGGTACCTCAAGTACCCGGGGTAAGCACTCGGTCATTACCTTTCCTTAGACGACACTAACATAGAGTCCACTCGTTGGTACACGGCCATCGGGTACAAACAATAGATCACGGGACTTGCCCTAATTTCAATGTCACGCGTACCCGAAGGGACCAACGGTGTGTCCGGTGCCCTGTGAAAACAGTCATGGTCGTCTATCCAAGCACGACCCCGTCCCGGGAAAGACCTCAAGTCTTCCCGTCACTAGTAATGCGGGCACCATGCTAGTATCGACCTAAGTAATCAATAAAGCCCCGTCCCATAAGGGGTAGTGTGGTTGCACATGTTTGGTTGGGACGGTAGTCACACATAAATCTAATCCATTATTTCACCCATGCACAAGATTTACCGGCACATCACTTCTTCCTCAAGTGATGACCTAACTCAACATCACCCTCGGGCATTAGGGGCACCCGATGGGTTCATGCAAAGATTTTCAACCACGAAGGTTCAAATCACACATGCATCACTAAGCATCATCACTAACTATTTGCATGCCATCTAGCACATAGCAAGATCAAGATCATGGCATGCATCATGTGGTGGTTCAACGAGGTCACCATCGTAACCCTATCATCATGCATCGGAAACAAACGGGTTCCGAAGAACAAGTGTATCATGGTCAAAGGGCTTCTTGCCTGGATTGGCTTGGTCTTCAAAGTCTTCAAATCCTTCTCCTTCTCCTTCTTCAGCAACCTCGTCAAATACGGTATCTATACATCGCATAGTAACAACGGAAAAATAAGACCACAAATAAAACAGAAAAATCAAAGTGCTCAGAAAAATGTCAACTTATTTTTGTTAAATACTAGAGGGATTTCTAAGATGGGGAAAATTCTTAGTTGGAGTTTTGGAGTAACAAAATGGAATCTAATGATTTTAGAACAGGAGTTTTATTGCTCAAATTTGAATTTAAATTTGAACAGAACAGAAAAGTTTCATGGATGTGTGTGAAAGTGACACCATTAAATAAGTTGGAATATTTCAAGAATTTAGGAGTTGGAATTATTTCATTTGGATCAATATTCATTTCTATAAAAATGTTTGAAATATTTACAGAAAGAATAAAAAGAAATGCCCCTGTGCTACTGGGCCAGAGGGGCCACAGTGCACGGCCCAGGGCAAACCAGCCCAGCCGCACGGGCGCCAGCGCGTGCACGTCAGGTTTTCTAACCTGACGGGCGGGGCCCGGCGGTCAGTGGCTGAGAGGAGGGGGAGAGAGGGGTGAGGATGACAGGCGGGGCCCGCCTGTCATCTCCAACCTCACGGCCACGGCGACGGCGAGCTCACCGGCGAGGATTCCGGCCACGGCGACGGCAACGGAGGGCAGGAATGGACTCAGCTTCGAGTTGCGGAGGTGGTGGAGGTGGTGCGGCACGCCGCGGAGGTCGGGTTCACCGGCGGCGAGGTGGGACGGCGGAGGAGTTTCGGGAGGTCGTCGCTCCGGCCGTTTCCGACTGCAACAGAGAGGGGAAAGTGAGGGGAAAGAGTCAGTGGTGTGTGGTGGTTCCAAATCGGGCAAGAAGAAGGGTGGAGGAGGCCCGTACTGCGAGATCACCGGCGGCCCGACGCGGCGGAGCTCCGGTCTATCCCGAGCACTGGAGCTCTTCGGGGATGAACTGGTGGTGCTGGAGTGATGCTGGGGATGAGGAGAAGCTGCTGGTGCTGTTGGAGAGGCTCGGGGGGGGTCCTATTTATAGGGGAACGGCGGAGCCCCGTGGACCAGTGCGCAGGCGAGGTGCTGCTCGACGCTACAGCGCACGGGGGGGCGACGGGAGTGAGTCTGCGGAGTTGATGGACGATCCCTACGTCCATTAGAGGAGAGAGGAGGAGCGGGGAAGCTTCCAGGCCGTGCGCGCGTGCGAGCCCGAGGAGAGGACGCTGCGGGCGGCCAGCGCGCGTGCGACGACGGCCACTGGAGGGCGCAGGAGGAGGGGGGACAGCGCCGGGGTGGTCGCGGATGTCGAGGGGCATCGACTGGCGCGAGGGGGAGGCCCGAGGCTGTAGGGGGCAGCTGATTGGGCGAAGCTACAGTGCGGTGGCGCACTGTAGCGTGCTCCAGAGCGCCCGAATGGCTGGCACATTCGTGCCCTCGCCGCTCTGGTCATGTCCAACGTGCCCAAGGTTGTCTAGAGGGTCAAGGGAGGAGTAAAGAAATGGCCTGTGGCCTTGGATGCATCTGGAGATACTGTGAGAGAGAGAGGAAGCTGGTGACTTGGTAAGAATTGGCTGTCCAGCAGGGTAAACTAGGGTTCTTACCCTTCAATCATGGAGCTGGGGTCCTGGGGAAGTTACTGGAGGTAGCTAGTAACTGGTTGAACATGTGGTAGAAAGTTGAGGCCAAGGTAAAAGGTGAAAGTGATCAAGAAGAGGGTTTTGGTAATTCTGCGCAAGGTGTTTGATCAGTGTTTGGTCAAGCAAATGATCTCCACTTGCCATGACACTTAACAGGATTGTATGACATGTGAAAATAGGGTGCTTCACCAAATTTGGGCTCATTTGAAGAAACTAGCCAATGTAACTTTGGTGAACCCTAGAAATCAACAGAAATGGCTTCATCTTGTTTGAGTCAAGCTAATCATCTCCCCTTGATGCACCACTTGGTGTAGCATCATCATTTGGGGTTATTATCATGCCCACAAAGTTTGAAGCTCCAGATAAAAAGTTGGTAATGTAAAGTTGTTCAAATTTGCATTTGAACAGAAAGGGTTTTGGGGTGATCTGATCAAGTTGCTCTATTCCAAATCTTGTGCCATTTGGTCTAGATGCCTTATTAGGCATTTCTAGTATGTGCACCAAGTTTGAGAGCATTTGGACAAGTTTGGCAATGTAGAGTTGCTCAAACTTCAAATATGGGCATAATGGTTATGAAGGGTTTTGAAGATGTTTTCTTGCTTCCCAAGGCATGGGACTTTGCAAGATCATCAAATATGTCATATATGACATGATAGAATTTCCTTGGAATTTTTGGAGAATTTTTCCTTTGTAAATATTTCAAAAGCTTGAAATATCCAGAAAGGGTTTTAGAGGGATTAGCCCATTATTTTGAACATGACCAAGTGTTGAAACTCTTATATATGGACAATATATGTCCTCTGAGTCTCCCTGAATTTTGGCAAATATTTTTGAAATACTTAAATAATTTTTCCCTATTAAAGACCATTTCTGGCCTTAAGAAAAGCTTTTTAAATAAAATAGGAAAATAACTTTTAAAATTATACTCTTGTGGTTTCTGGGAGTCCTATGACTACTAGGTCTCAAATATACTTTTTGAAATAACTTTCTCACCCTAAATCAAGTACTTGCAGTGCAAATCTCAATTCAGGGGTTTTTGAAAAACTAAATTTATAAAATACATTTTGGCCAAATTAATTTTGTTAGAAAATACTATACTGTTATATAACACTTGGCATGATCATTGGGCAGAAGTTTTGGGTATGGAGATGAATTTTACAAGAGGGAATAGTTGACTTTATTGAGCACATGAAAAAAGCACATGAAGAAAAACTCAATTCCAAATAAAAGCCAAATGATGCCAAAACAATTTGTTGCTCCAAATTTTCATGCTTCATTGATGTAAATAACATGTTACAAAATGCAGGGTGTGACAGAACTACCCCCGTTACAAGAATCTCGTCCCTGAGATTCCTAAACTAGGTCTTAAAAGAGATCGGGAAACTCGGATCTAAGATAGTATTCACGTTCCCAGGTTGCTTCTGCTTCGGTGTGGTTGCTCCAGTGGACCTTGAAGTACTTGATGGTACGGCTTCGCGTCCGTCGCTCTGCTTCGTCCAGAATGCGAATGGGCTTCTCGCGGTAGGTCAAATCAGGCTGCAGATCAATGGCCTGGTGATCAACATCCTTGTAGAGATTGGGCTTGTCTGGAACTTGGAGACATTTCCGGAGTTGTGACACATGGAATACATTGTGCACATCAGATAGCTCAGGTGGTAGTTCCAACTGGTAAGCCACTTCTCCTCGTCGTGCAGTGATCTCAAAGGGTCCAATGAACCTTTGTGCGAGCTTCCCCTTGACGTGGAAACGCTTGGTTCCCTTCAGAGAAGTTACCCGCAGGTACACATGGTCCCCGACATGGAAACTCATGTTCCGACGGTGAGTGTCAGCATATCTCTTTTGCCTTGACTTGGCTGCCTTCAATCGCTCTCTGACAAGTTGGACTTGCTCTTCTGCTGTGCGGAGAATATCCGGTCCAAAGACTAGTCCTTCTCCACTCTCTGACCAGTTGAGGGGTGTGCGACATCTGCGTCCGTACAACACCTCAAATGGTGCCATCTGAAGGCTTGACTGGTAACTGTTGTTATAGGAGAACTCGGCAAAAGGGAGACAATCTTCCCACTTGGCTCCATATGCCAAGACACAGGCTCGGAGCATATCTTCGAGAATCTGATTGACTCGTTCTGTCTGACCTCTGGTCTGTGGGTGGAAAGCTGTGCTGAAAGATAATTTGGTTCCCAAGGCCTCTTGGAACTTCTTCCAGAACCTCGAGGTTAACTGGGTTCCTCGATCTGACACAATCTCCTTGGGAACGCCGTGAAGACTTACGATTCGGTCGATGTAGAGAGCTGCCAGCCGATTGCCATCATAAGTGGTCTTGACAGGAATGAAATGGGCCACCTTGGTCAAATGATCGACTATGACCCAGATAGAGTCATGTCCTCTATTCGACCTTGGTAATCCAGTGATGAAGTCCATTCCGACTTTATCCCACTTCCACTCAGGAACTTTGAGTGGTTGAAGCAATCCAGCGGGTCGCTGATATTCAGCCTTGACCCTTTGGCACACATCACACTTTGCAACGTAGGTTGGAATCTCTCTTTTCATCCCGTGCCACCAGAATCGTGCCTTCAAGTCTTGATACATCTTGGTTCCTCCGGGGTGGATGGAATACGGAGTGTCGTGGGCTTCCTGCAGAATCAGGTTCTTCAGCTCTGTATTTTTTGGTAGGCAGATGCGACCTTTGTACCAAAAAATCCCGTGCTCGTCGTCGGAGAATCCTGGGGCCTTGCCCAGCTTCATCTTCTTCTTGATGCCTTCAATGCTTGCGTGTCCATCTTGTGCCTTCTTGACTTCGTCCATCAGGGTCGGTCTGACTTCGAAATGATCCAGAAATCCAGGGGTGACCAATTCCAAACTGAATTGTTCGAACTCCTTAAACAAGGCTGGCTGCCTTTCTTGAATAATAGCATTCAAGGAGCAAGCCTTCCTGCTTAAGGCATCAGCCACCACGTTAGCCTTCCCGGGGTGATATTGAACACTGAGGTCATAGTCTTTGGTGAGTTCCAACCATCTTCGCTGCCTCATGTTCAATTCCTTTTGGGTGAAAATGTACTTCAGACTTTTGTGGTCTGTGTAGATCTCACACTGTTTCCCTAGGAGGTAATGCTGCCATGTCTTCAAGGCATGAACCACTGCCGCTAACTCAAGATCGTGAGTAGCGTAGTTCTCCTCATGGGGTCATAGCTGCCTGGAGAGGTATGCTATGACTCGGCCTTCTTGCATCAGAACGCTTCCCAATCCGGTTCGAGAGGCATCACAATATATCACGAACTCCTTGTGAATATCAGGTGTTGCCAGAACTGGGGCGGTGGTCAATCTCTTCTTGAGCTCTTGGAAGCTCTCTTCGCACTTTGGCGTCCACTCGAACTTCTTGTCCTTCTTGAGGAGCTGAGTCATTGGCCTTGCAATGCTAGAGAATCCTTCCACGAATTTGCGGTAATAGCCCGCTAGTCCGAGGAAGCGTCTGACTTCCTTGACGGTCGTTGGAGATTGCCATTGGGTCACAGCTTCGATCTTCGCGGGATCAACAGATAATCCTTCCTCGGTCAAGACATGACCTAAGAATCCAACTTTATGCAGCCAGAACTCACACTTGCTGAATTTGGCATACAGTTGGTGCTCTCGAAGCTTGTCTAGGACCATCCTCAGATGCTGCTCGTGCTCTTCCTCCGACTTCGAGAAGACAAGAATGTCATCAATGAAGACGACAACGAACTTGTCCAAATATTCCATGAAGACTTTGTTCATGAGATACATGAAGTAAGCTGGGGCATTGGTTAACCCAAAGGACATGACCGTGCACTCGTACAGGCCATATCTGGTTACGAATGCCGTCTTCGGAATATCTTGGGGTCTGATCTTCAGCTGGTAGTACCCAGATTTGAGGTCGATCTTGGAGAAACCTTGGCTCCGCTGAGCTGATCGAACAGATCTTCGATCTTGGGAAGTGGATATTTGTTCTTGATTGTAACTTCATTGAGGGAACGATAGTCAATGCATAAGCGGATGGTACCGTCCCTCTTTGCCACAAACAGAACAGGAGATCCCCAAGGAGAGGCACTTGGCGGATAAATCCCTTCCTTAGCTGCTCTTCCAGCTGGTTTTTCAACTCGGCTAATTCTTCCGTCCCCATTCTATAAGGCTTCTTATAGATGGGTCCTGCTCCGGGCACGAGCTCGATGATGAACTCAATGTCACGGTCAGGGGGCATTCCCGGTAGTTCATCCGGAAAGACATCAGGATACTCACATACCACCGGTACTTGCTCTAGCCCAACTTCAGACAGACAGTTGACTTGAGCGGCTTGAGCGGAAGAGGAGTTGGAAGCAAACTTGACTTCGACTCCCTGGTCATTGGTCACAGTGACTGTCCGATTGGCATAGTCTAACAAGCCTTGGTGCTTACTGAGCCAATCCATCCCTAAGATCACAGCCAAGCCTTGCGATCTTAGGATGATGAGGTCTGCTAGGAAGTCTACACCGTTAATGGTAATACTGACTCCTTTGCAGCCTATCTTGGCTCTCATCTCGGCTCCGGGGGTTTGTACCACCATAGGGTTATTCAGGGGTGTAGGGGTCATGCCACTTTTTAATGCAAATCTTTGAGTGACAAATGAATGCGTTGCTCCAGAATCAAACAAGACAGTTGCAGGTGCTGAGTTGACAAGGAACGTACCTAGCACGACGTCCAGGTCTTCCTGGGCTTCTTCAGCAGTGACGTGATTCACACGCCCTTCCCACGGTTAAGTGGATTGCGAGGAGTTGGGTTCCTTGGTGGCATCCCGCGGCCTTGTCCCTGGTTCTGTGCATTGGGGCGCGGGGCATCAGGCTTCTTGTTGGGGCACACCCTGGAGATGCGTCCGGACTGACCACATCCAAAGAAAGTGACTTGGTTTGGATTGTTGATCTTGTTGCCACCACTGGTATTGGGGTTGAAAGCTGGCCTTGGATTGGCATACTGCTGAGGCTGAGGGTTGGTACGAGCTGCAGGAGCTCTTGGTTGCTGATAGGTTGGCTTGGCCGGGGCTGACTGCCACGGACGAGGCTTCTGGTTGCTGGAACTTCCCTTGCTGACCATCTTGCGCTTGCGAGTGTCTTCCAAAGCACACCGCTTGTCTTCAAGCATAAGTGCTTTGTTCACCAGGTCAGGGAAGGATGGGCAGTCGCACACGACAAGCGAGTATTGCAGAGTCTGATTGAGGCCTTCCATGAAGCGCTCCCTTTTTGCAGCATCAGTGATGACATCTTCAGGGGCATACCTTGACAGAACACTGAACTTCTGCATGTACTCCTTGATAGTGCCACTTCCTTGCTTCAGGGCTCGGAACTCACGCTTTTTGATAGCCATGATTCCGGAAGGAATGTGGGCCTTGCGGAATTCTGCCTTGAAGTTGACCCAAGTGATGTCTTGTTCAGCATGCATGACCTTGAATCCATCCCACCAAGCTCTAGCAGTCCCCCCGAGGCAGTGGGCTGCGTAAGCCACCTTCTCGCGGTCTTTGGTGCATCCGACTAGTTCCAGTATTTCCTCAATGGAGCGGATCCAGTCGTCTACCTCCAGGGGTTCAGCAGTCTCGATAAAGGTTGGCGGTGCATGCTTCTTGAACTCTGCCAACATGGAACGTCCATTGCCATTCCCAGCCGGCTGGCGGTTGTTGGTGACAGCTTGAGCAATCAGCTGAAGGGCTGCAGTGTTGGCTTGGCGTTCCTCTCGGAAAGCTTGGAGAAGCTGAGCCATGTCCATGTTCGAAGGAGGTGGTGGTGGTGGAGCTTGGTCGTTGGTTTGGTCGCGGTCTGCCTCTGACTGAGCGGATGCTCCGGCTTCAGGCTGCTGGGTAGAGGTACCAGTACGAGTTACAACAGGCATCATGTTGGAGCTGTAAAAGGTCTCATGACTTGGAAGAGGGAAAGCAAGATAGATGGGTGCCTAGTAAGGGGGTGGGTATGACACTAATCAAATCATGCAAGGGCCAAAAGGCCAAAACACATTCATTAAAATCCAAATGGGTGATGTTGTTGTTTACACATTCCCGAAGGAAGAATACGACATACATCCAGACACAACAAAAGCAAACACTAGATGGTTTCATATGAACCATACAGGGACTCGACTGCGCATAGGGGTTACACGACCTATCCTACCGTAGGGGTCAAAACTGGCATATTCGAGTAGCGAATAATGCCTAAGCGGCGGAATGCTCGGTCGCGTATTCCGGCTCTTCTGGGTCTTCCTCCTTGTCTTCATCTGTCTGGGCCCCCTTGTCACTTGAGGGTGTGGGGGAGTGGAGGAGTTGGATACGACGGTGCTTCGTCGGTGGTGCAGGGAAAAGCTTGCGATATTCCCTTGCTGTCATCCGGCGTCGCCGAGGTGGTTCTTCATTCTTGGAAGATACATCCTCGGAGGGCCTTCCGCCTCGGTATGCGATAGCGGACTGTCCAGAAGGTGCTCCTTCCTTCTTGATCCTACTAGTCTTCTCTTGAGCTCGACGAAGAAGTGCCTTGGTCTTGTGAAGTTCTTCTCGAAGCTTCATTGATTCCGAGGCCAAGTCTTGTGCCAGGCTGTCGGCACATAGACTGAAGTAGGTCTGGAACCGAAGCGAGAGTCCTTCCTTCAGTGGAGGGGCTAGTGCGCTGCTTTCTTCTTCACCTTCCTTCCGATAAGGTAAGAAGCGAGTCGTTATCTTGGCTGCCATCTCCGGAAGAAGTCCGCGGAGATGGGTTAGTGCCTTGAGTGCAGCAGCCTCGACAGCGAGAGGTAGTGTTGCCATCTGGGGTCCCTCGAAGAACCAACTTGTGGGAGGATCGTTTGCCTTCACGATCACTTCCACATGGTACTCCACCTCAGTGTCGCTAACCCAATGCTCAAGGTAGGTGAGGATGGGCGCTCAGTGGAACTGACACTCCTGGAGGCTATCCTCGAGAAGCAAGGGAAACCCAGTGGTCAGGTGCTCTTCGGGTACAGCGGCCATCTACAAAGGTGGAATAGGAGGGGTTAATAAGCTGATGAAATCTCAGGTTTAGAAAAGAAGAGAGGTTCAAAAGGTTTTTGAAAAAGGGGTCTCATCTAACTAACGCCCATGCTAACTAAGGCTTCCTACAGTCAGGATGGCTCTGATACCAGCTCTGTGGGGACCCTGACTTAGAAGTCGAGATCACCGAATGCACGTGTACAGTGATCCCAGAGATCAATGCTCACTGAACACACATAAGCTGAATAACAAGAGTCTTACATCCATACATATCGTCTTACACAAATTATGGCCATTATGGCCAAGTCTTACATAGATAAAGCCTCACGGGCTGAATAGCAAATAACTTAAGTAGCGGAAGTCTTCAATAATAGGTAGAACCAATGCCATCTGCCTTAACCCTACAGGCATTCTGACTGGGATAGCGTCCTAGTTTGCATGTTCGTCTCCAAAGAACTCTTCTTCATATTCCTGTTCCTCCATGCCTGGCCAATTAAATAACCAGTGGCAAGCCAATGAGTACTTTGAATGTACTCGCAAGCAACCCATGATGTGGTTCAAAGTAACAATGCAATAGAACAATAATGAACAATCTAGCAAAGGGCTAGAACAAATATTCTACCATCAAGTTTATGCATCAATAAACTCGCGTAACCTCGAAGACAGGTTACCGATATCAACATGAATATGATTCAACTCATCGAGTCAAGTCACCACCTTGACTCATCACACACATACTTTCACCGATGAAGTAAAATTCTGGACATAGTTTAAGTAGCACCACCCAACTGTCCATGACCGTGGACACGGCTATTCGAATAGTTTTACACTCTGCAGAGGTTGCGCACTTTACCCACAAGATCCGGGGAACTTCTGTGTCATCCACGACCCGCGGTACCTCAAGTACCTGGGGTAAGGACCCGGTCATTACCTTTCCTTAGACGACACTAACATAGAGTCCACTCGTTGGTACACGGCCATCGGGTACAAACAATAGATCATGGGACTTGCCCTAATTTCAATGTCACGCGTACCCGAAGGGACCAACGGTGTGTCGGGTGCCCTGTGAAAACAGTCATGGTCGTCTATCCAAGCACGACCCCGTCCCGGGAAAGACCTCAAGTCTTCCCGTCACTAGTAATGCGGGCACCATGCTAGTATCGACCTAAGTAATCAATAAAGCCCCGTCCCATAAGGGGTAGTGTGGTTGCACATGTTTGGTTGGGACGGTAGTCACACATAAATCTAATCCATTATTTCACCCATACACAAGATTTACCGGCACATCACTTCTTCCTCAAGTGATGACCTAACTCAACATCACCCTCGGGCATTAGGGGCACCCGATGGGTTCATGCAAAGATTTTCAACCGCGAAGATACAAATCACGCATGCATCACTAAGCATCATCACTAACTATTTGCATGCCATCTAGCACATAGCAAGATCAAGATCATGGCATGCATCATGTGGTGGTTCAACTAGGTCACTATCGTAACCCTATCATCATGCATCGGAAACAAACGGGTTCCGAAGAACAAGTGTATCATGGTCAAAGGGCTGCTTGCCTGGATTAGCTTGGTCTTCAAAGCCTTCAAATCCTTCTCCTTCTCCTTCTTCAGCAACCTCGTCAAATACGGTATCTATAAATCGCATAGTAACAACGGAAAAATAAGACCACAAATAAAACAGAAAAATCAAAGTGCTCAGAAAAATGTCAACTTATTTTTGTTAAATACTAGAGGGATTTCTAAGATGGGGAAAATTCTTAGTTGGAGTTTTGGAGTAACAAAATGGAATCTAATGATTTTAGAACAGGAGTTTTATTGCTCAAATTTGAATTTAAATTTGAACAGAACAGAAAAGTTTCATGGATGTGTGTGAAAGTGACACCATTAAATAAGTTGGAATATTACAAGAATTTAGGAGTTGGAATTATTTCATTTGGACCAATATTCATTTCTGTAAAAATGTTTGAAATATTTACAGAAAGAATAAAAAGAAATGCCCCTGTGCTACTGGGCCAGAGGGGCCACAGTGCACGGCCCAGGGCAAACCAGCCTAGCCGCACGGGCGCCAGCGCGCGCACGTCAGGTTTTCAAACCTGACGGGCGGGGCCCGGCGGTCAGTGGCTGAGAGGAGGGGGAGAGAGGTGTGAGGATGACAGGCGGGGCCCGCCTGTCATCTCCAACCTCACGGCCACGGCGACGGCGAGCTCACCGGCGAGGATTCCGGCCACGGCGACGGCAACGGAGGGCAGGAATGGACTCAGCTTCGAGTTGCGGAGGTGGTGGAGGTGGTGCGGCACGCCGGGGAGGTCGGGTTCGCCGGCGGCGAGGTGGGACGGCGGAGGAGTTTCGGGAGGTCGTCGCTCCGGCCGTTTCCGACTGCAACAAAGAGGGGAAAGTGAGGGGAAAGAGCCAGTGGTGTGTGGTGGTTCCAAATAGGGCAAGAAGAAGGGCGGAGGAGGCCCGTACTGCGAGATCACCGGCGGACCGACGCGGCGGAGCTCCGGTCGATCCCGAGCATTGGAGCTCTTCGGGGATGAACTGGTGGTGCTGGAGTGATGCTGGGGATGAGGAGAAGCTGCTGGTGCTGTTGGAGAGGCTCGGGGGGGGGTCCTATTTATAGGGGAACGGCGGAGCCCCGTGGACCAGTGCGCCGGCGAGCT
>LR738711.1:767406379-767443584 GCA_902687465.1 Secale cereale | reverse complement strand
GCTGGACGATCCCTACGTCCATTAGAAGAGAGAGGAGGAGCGGGGAAGCTTCCAGGCCGTGCGCGCGTGCGAGCCCGAGGAGTGGACGCTGCGGGCGGCCAGCGCGCGTGCAACGACGGCAACTGGAGGGCGCAGGAGGAGGGGGGACAGCGCGGGGGTGGTCGCGGACATCGAGGGGCATCGACTGGCGCGAGGGGGAGGCCCGAGGCTGTCGGGGGTAGCTGATTGGGTGAAGCTACAGTGCGGTGGCGCACTGTAGCGTGCTCCAGAGCGCCCGAATGGCTGGCACATTCGTGCCCTCGCCGCTCTGGTCATGTCCAACGTGCCCAAGGTTGTCTAGAGGGTCAAGGGAGGAGTAAAGAAATGGCCTGTCGCCTTGGATGCATCTGGAGATGCTGTGAGAGAGAGAGAGAGAGGAAGCTGGTGACTTGGTAAGAATTGGCTGTCCAGCAGGGTAAACTAGGGTTCTTAACCTTCAATCATGGAGCTGGGGTCCTGGGGAAGTTACTGGAGGTAGCTAGTAACTGGTTGAACATGTGGTAGAAAGTTGAGGCCAAGGTAAAAGGTGTAAGTGATCAAGAAGAGGGTTTTGGTAATTCTGCAAAAGGTGTTTGATCAGTGTTTGGTCAAGCAAATGATCTCCACTTGCCATGACACTTAACAGCATTGTATGACATGTGAAAATAGGGTGCTTCACCAAATTTGGGCTCATTTGAAGAAACTAGCCAATGTAACTTTGGTGAACCCTAGAAATCAACAGAAATGGCTTCATCTTGTTTGAGTCAAGCTAATCATCTCCCCTTGATGCACCACTTGGTGTAGCATCATCATTTGGGGTTATGATCATGCCCACAAAGTTTGAAGCTCCAGATAAAAAGTTGGTAATGTAAAGTTGTTCAAATTTGCATTTGAACAAAAAGGGTTTTGGGGTGATCTGATCAAGTTGCTCTATTCCAAATATTGTGCCATTTGGTCTAGATGCCTTATTAGGCATTTCTAGTATGTGCACCAAGTTTGAGAGCATTTGGACAAGTTTGGCAATGTAGAGTTGCTCAAACTTCAAATATGGACAGAATGGTTATGAAGGGTTTTGATGATGTTTTCTTGCTTCCCAAGGCATGGGACTTGGCAAGATCATCAAATATGTCATATATGACATGATAGAATTTCCTTGGAATTTTTGGAGAATTTTTCCTTTGTAAATATTTCAAAATCTTGAAATATCCAGAAAGGGTTTTAGAGGGATTAGCCCATTATTTTGAACATGACCAAGTGTTGAAACTCTTATATATGGACAATATATGTCCTCTGAGTCTCCCTGAATTTTGGCAAATATTTTCGAAATACTTAAATAATTTTTCCCTATTAAAGACCATTTCTGGCCTTAAGAAAAGCTTTTTAAATAAAATAGGAAAATAACTTTTAAAATTATACTCTTGTGGTTTCTGGGAGTCCTATGACTACTAGGTCTCAAATATACTTTTTGAAATAACTTTCTCACCCTAAATCAAGTACTTGAAGTGCAAATCTCAATTCAGGGATTTTTGAAAAACTAAATTTATAAAATACATTTTGGCCAAATTAATTTTGTAAGAAAATACTATACTGTTATATAACACTTGGCATGATCATTGGGCAGAAGTTTTGGGTATGGAGATGAATTTTACAAGAGGGAATAGTTGACTTTATTGAGCACATGAAAAAAGCACATGAAGAAAAACTCAATTCCAAATAAAAGCCAAATGATGCCAAAAAAATTGTTGGTCCAAATTTTCATGCTTCATTGATGTAAATAACATGTTACAAAATGCAGGGTGTGACACAAGGGCCTTGGTCAGTGTCTCCTCGCAGGCCCTGACCTTCGAGAGTGTCTCTTCCGAGGCGTCCAGCTTCAGCTTCAGATCATTGATGGAGACGTTAGCGTCAGAGAGCAATTTGGTCTTGTCAGAGATGGTGACCTGCAGATCCGCTAATGCGCGATTGTTCGTGTTGCTCTCCTCCGCCAGCTTCAAGATCTCCTCCTTCAGCCCCTCCCACTCCCGCTACAGCTCCTCCACCTTGCCGACCTGGGCCAAGGCCAGAGCATCAAGAGCATCTTTGTGCTTCTGCTCCAACGCCTGAGTCCACTACGCAACGAGCTTCTCGATTTCCTCGTCCTGGTCACATAGCGCGGCGGCAAGCACCCATTCACGAGCCTCGAGGTCCTCCTCTTGGGTGTCCAGAAGAGCCTTCTGCTGCGACCGGGCAACCTCGTCCTTGGCGGCATGCTGCTTCGCCAGCTCCTGGGCCTTCTCGACGTCAGCTAGTTGTAGGGCGAGCTCTCGCTTGCGCTGGTCCAGCTGGTCCTGAATGGCCCTCAGTTCATCCCGGGTCTCGTTGAACCAGACTTGCGTCTGAGCGACGCGATCCTAAAAATCCGCTTCCACTTTGTCCATGGCCGGCATCCTGGAGTTCACTTTGTCTTGGCGGGCACGCTAGAGCGCCTGAAGCTTTTGGAAATTGGCCCTCATGGCCCGAAGCAGCTGCTCCTCTTGAGAACCGCCGCCACTAGCGCTCGGTTCGTCGACAACTTGAAGCCCAGTGGTGGCGAGGACCTCATCGTCAAAAATCTCCCCCTCAGCCAGTGCTCTGGTGCTTGCCGTCCCTCGGAGGAGGACGAACAGTTCGTCGCCCACCTTCAAATATTTGCCTAAGGCGGGAGATGCGGAGGAGGAGGGTTGGTCGTTGGCCACCACCTCCCCGGCGGGCCCCTTGGCGGCCTCCTCGGCAGTGGCCTTGCCGGGGTCCCCGGGAGGACCCTTGGTGGCCTCTTCGACAATACCCTTGTTGGCCTCCCTGGTAGGCACCTCGCCGGTCTCCCCGACAACCCCCTCTACGGCCTCCTCGATGGCGGACGCTGCGGCCTCCCCAGTCGCGATTTAGGTGGCCTCGGCTTCATCGTCCTTGGCCACCTCCTCGATGACGGCGTCGACGTCCACTCGGTCCGCCAAGGGAGAGCCTGGAAACCAAAAGGGAAGATGAGGTGGGGCCGGGACCAAAGGTTTAGAACAGAGGAAAGAAAGAGCATCACATGGCGGAGATGACAGGGGACGGGAAGCAGGCGACTTAACCGTGCCGGGATGAGGAGAGGTGTTTCCTTCCCCGCCAACGTCCATTGCTGGGGCAGAGCCATGAGCACCCGTGCTTGCCCCCTCTTCCTCCGTGCGCATGGACTCAGCAGTGGATGCCCTTACCGGCGACGCCCCTCTGGGTGGCGTAGTTGCCGGGGATGGCGTGTCAGGGGCTGCTCTCAGCGGCTCCTCCGGTTGCCGCTCTCCTCCTGCAAACTAGGTGAGGTCAACATCAAGAGAACACACCCCAACGCCTGCCAGCGGGTAGTGGAGAATGGACTCACGCTGGGGGCTGGAGTGGGGGTTGCGCTGAGGGCTGTTCTCCGGGCTGATCACCACCAACGCCGGCGTGCGCGGAGCGCTCACCGGGGGCTCGTCACCCATTGAGGCTTTGGCCCTCTTCTTTGCCCTCTAGGCCAGCGTCTCCATGTCGCTGCAAAAATTAAACCAAGTTAAGGAAGAACAGTGCGGGTAGAAGGTTAAGAGATGGTGGAGGACAAAATGCTTACTCGTCGTCGTCCTCCTCCTCCGGCCTCCTCTTCCTCTTCGGGCTAAAGGACCCCAGATCGAATTGGCGTCCGGTGCGACATCGACAAGCGGAGGAGAAGGGGCTGGCGTCCAGGGACACCTGAACGAAGAAGAAGCGGCGACCGTGACCTTCTTCGCAGCCTTGATCTAGCGTACGGGCGGCGCTTGGGCCTGCTACCGCTGCATGGGCTTGACAGGCCGGACTGGCTCGCCGGAGCCCGCCTGGCGCAAGACGCGCCTCTTCCCCGGGACCGGGGGTTCATCCGCATCAGTCTCCTCCTCAGCCGACTCCTCAACCGCTTCTTCAATAGAGGGAGCTCCAGCGCCGGTGCTACTGGCCTCCCTGGTAGGCCTCGCCTATTCAGCGAACTCTCTCTCCTCCGCGGCCACATAGTCCTTGTCCTCCACGATGCTGAAGCTGTCGGCCTCCTCAGCAAGAGCTGCCTCCTCCACCCTGGCGGTGATGTAAGCGAGTTCCTCCGTGGTGGTGTCGCGGACGTACCTCTTCGACAAGTTGTTGAAGAATGCATGTACCACTTCTGCCTTTGGCTCGACCCAGGTCAGATCGAGGCCGTGCGCATCGAAGACCGACCTCATGGTGATGATGGCGCTCCGGCGAGAGTTGTTGCTCAGCGGGACCACCCCCGCTGGCAACCCGAACAGGTTGTCGGGATTGGCGGCCCCGCTGGCCTTGCAGGCCTTCTCAGCCTTGTCGGCCTTGCCGGCCTTCTCGGCCTTTCTGGCCTTCTCGGCCTTGCTGGTCCTCTTGACCCGGCCGGCCTCGCTTACCCTGAGCTTTAAGAGCCTCTGGCAAAGATGGGCGTGCTGCAACACCGTGAAGTTGTGGTTTAAACCAGGGCGGAGACTCATGATATCGACCGCGTTCCTGAAATCCCAGTCTGGCCTCCCCTTGTTATGCAGTAGGGCAATCCAGCAGCAGATAAAATTGGCCCCGATCATTTCAAGGGTGAGCCCGGTTGCGGCAAGGCATTGAATCCTGGTGATGGCGATCGTGAGCTTCTGGTCCTTCGCATCGAGATCGCTCCTGTCCTTGCCACGGACTGGCTGTTGGGGAACGTAGTATTTAAAATTTTTCCCTACGCACACACAAGATCATGGTGATGTATAGCAACGAGAGGGGAGAGTGTCGTCCATGTACCCTCGTAGACCGTAAGCGGAAGCGTTATGACAACGCGGTTGATGTAGTTGTATGTCCTCACGATCGACCGATCCTAGTACCGAACGTACGGCACTTCCGCGATCTGCACACGTTCAGCTCGGTGACGTCCCACGAAGTCACGATCCAGTAGAGCTTCGAGGGAGAGTTCCGTCAGCACGACCGCGTGATGATGGTGATGATGAAGTTACCGACGCAGGGCTTCGCCTAAGCACCGCGACAATATGACCAAGGTGTGTTTCTGTGGAGGGGGCACCGCACACGGCTAAAAGATCAATGGTCAACTTGTGTGTCCATGGGGTGCCCCCCTCCCCACATATGTAAAGGAGTGGAGGAGGGGCAGGGCCGGCCCTCTCTATGGTGCGCCCTAGGGGAGTCCTACTCCCACCGAGAGTAGGATTCCCCTTTTCCTAGTAGAACTAGGAGCCCTTCCAAGTAGTAGGAGTAGGAGAGAAGGAAAGGGAAAAGAGAAGAGAAGGAAGGAGGACGTGCTGCCCCTCCCCTTAGTCCAATTCAGACTAAGCCTTGCGGAGGCGCATCCTCCCCTCTCTCTTTCCCCTAAAGCCCAATAAGGCCCGTATACTCCACGGCGAATTCCCGTAACTCTCCGGTACTCCGGAAAATACCCGAATCACTCGAAACCTTTCTAATGTCCGAATATAGTCGTCCAATATATCGATCTTTATGTCTCTACCATTTCGAGACTCCTCGTCATGTCCCCGTTCTCATCCGGGACTCCGAACTACCTTCGGTACATCAAAACACTTAAACTCATAATACCGATCGTCACCGAACGTTAAGCGTGCGGACCCTACTGGTTCGAGAACTATGTAGACATGACTGAGACTCATCTCCGGTCAATAACCAATAGCGGAACCTGGATGCTCATATTGGCTCCTACATATTTTACGAAGATCTTTATTGGTGAAACTGCATAACAACATACATTGTTCCCTTTGTCATCGGTATGTTACTTGCCCGAGATTCGATCATCGGTATCTCAATACCTAGTTTAATCTCGTTACCGGAAAGTCTCTTTACTCGTTCCGTAATACATCATCTCGTGACTAACTCATTAGTCATTTGCTTGCAAGGCTTATTATGATGTGTATTACCGAGAGGGCCTAGAGATACCTCTCCGACACCCGGAGTGACAAATCCTATTCTTGATCTATGCCAACACCACGAACACCTTCGGAGACACCTCTAGAGCATCTTTATAATCACCCGGTTATGTTGTGACGTTTGATAGCACACAAGGTGTTCCTCCGGTATTCAAGAGTTGCATAATCTCATAGTCATAGGAACATGTATAAGTCATGAAGAAAGCAATAGCAGTAAAACTAAACGATCAAGTGCTAAGCTAACGGTATGGGTCAAGTCAATCACATCATTCACAAATGATGTGATCCCGTTAATCAAATGACAACTCATTTCTATGGCTAGGAAACTTAACCATCTTTGATTCAACGAGCTAGTCAAGTAGAGGCATACTAGTGACAGTTTGTTTGTCTATAAATTCACACATGTATTATGTTTCTGGTTAATACAATTCTAGCATGAATAATAAACATTTATCATGATATAAGGAAATATAAATAACACTTTATTATTGCCTCTAGGGCATATTTCCTTCAGTCTCCCACTTGCACTAGAGTCAATAATCTAGTTCACATCGCTATGTGATTTAATATCGATAGTTCACATCGTTATGTGAATAACACCCAAAGTTCACATCGCCATGTGACCAACGCCCAAAGGGTTTACTAGAGTCAATAATCTCGTTCACATCTCCATGTGATTAACACCCAAAGAGTACTAAGGTGTGATCATGTTTTGCTTCGTGAGAGAAGTTTAGTCAGCGGGTCTGTTACATTCAGATCTATATGTATTTCGCAAATTTCTATGTCTACAATGCTCTGCATGGAGCTACTCTAGCTAATTGCTCCCACTATCAATACACATCCAGATTGATACTTAGAGTCATCTGGATTAATGTCAAAGCTTGCATCGGCGTAACTCTTTAGGACGAACTCTTTATTCACCTCCATAATCGAGAAACATTTCCTTAGTCATCCAGTAACTAAGGATAATTTTGACCGTTGTCCAGTGATCTACTCCTGGATCACTATTGTACCTCCTTGCCAAACTCATGGCAAGGTACACAACATGTTTGATACACACCATGGCATACTTTATAGAACCTATGGCTGAGGCATAGGGAATGACTTTCATTTTTCTCTATCTTCTGCCGCGGTCGGGTTTTGAGTCTTACTCAAATTAATACCTTATAACTCAAGCAAGAACTGCTTCTCTGACTGATCCATTTTGAACTACTTCAAAATCTTTATCAAGCGTCATGATCTATCTCTATAGATCTAGGTGCCTAATATGTAAGCAGCTTCACCGAATTCTTTTATAGAAAAACTCCTTTTAAACAATCCTTTATGCTTTCCCGAAAATTCTACATCATTTCTGATCAACAATATGTCATTCACATATACTTGTCAAAAATGTTGTAGTCCTCCGACACACTTTCTTGTAAATACAGGGTTCACCGTAAGTCTGTATAAAACTATATGCTTTGATCAACTTATCAAAGCGTATATTCCAACTCTGAGATGCTTGCACTAGTCCATAGATGGATCGCTGGAGCTTGCACATTTTGTTAGCACCATTAGGATTGACAAAACCTTCTAGTTGCATCATATACAACTCTTCCTTAATAAATCCATTAAAGAACGCAGTTTTGTTATCCATTTGACAGATTTCATAAAATGCGACAATTGCTAACATGCATGATTCAGATAGACTTAAGCATCGCTACGAGTGAGAAAATCTCATAGTAGTCAACACCTTGAACTTGTCGAAAACCTTTCGCAACAAGTCGAGCTTTGTAGACAGTAACATTACCATCCACGTCAGTCTTCCTCTTAAAATCCATTTATTTTTAATGGCTTGCCGATCCTTTGGCAAGTCAACCAAAGTCCACACTTTGTTCTCATACATGGATCCCATCTCAGATTTCATGGCCGCAAGCCATTTTGCGGAATCTGGGATTATCATCGCTTCCTCATAGTTTGTAGGTTCATCATGGTCTAGTAACATGACTTCCGGTACTGGGTTACCGTACTACTCTGGCGCGGAACGTACTCTGGTTGACCTACGAGGTTCAGTAGTAACTTGATCTGAAGTTTCATGATCATCATCATTAGCTTCCTTGCTGATTGGTGTAGGAATCACTAGAACTAGTTTCTATGATGTACTACTTTCCAATTCGGGAGAAGGTACAATTACCTCATAAAGTTCCACTTTCCTCCCACTCACTTCTTTCGAGAGAAACTCTTTCTCTAGAAAGGATCCATTCTTAGCAACAAATATCTTGCCTTCGGATCTGTGATAGAAGGTGTACCCAACAGTTTCCTTTGGGTATCCTATGAAGACACATTTCTCCGACTTGGGTTCGATCTTATCAGGTTGAATCTATTACACATAAGCATCGCAGCCCCAAACTATAAGAAACAATGACTTCTGTTTATTGCCAAAACATAGTTCATAAGGCGTCCTCTCAACGGATTTAGGTGGTGCCCTTATTTAACGTGAATGCAACTGTATTTAATGCATAACCCAAAAAGATAGTGGTAAATCAGTAAGAGACATCATAGATCGCACCATATCTAATAAAGTACGATTAGGACATTTGAACACACCATTATGCTGTGGTGTTCCGGGTGGCGTGAGCTGTGAAACTATTCCACATTGTTTTAAATGAAGACCAAACTCGTAACTCACATATTCGCCTCAGTGATCAGATTGTAGAAACTTAAGTTTCTTGTTACGATGATTCTCTACTTCACTCTGAAATTCTTTGAACTTTTCAAATGTTCCACATTTGTGCTTCATCAAGTAGATATACCCATATCGGCTCAAATCATTAGTGAAGGTTAGAAAATAATGATACCCGTCGCGAGCCTCAACACTCATCGATTCATATATATCAGTATGTATGATTTCAAACAAATCAGTTGCTCGCTCCATTGTTCCGGAGAACGGAGTATTAGTCATCTTGCCCATGAGGCATGGTTCGCAAGCACCAAGTGATTCATAATCAAGTGATTCCAAAAGCGCATCAACATGGAGTTTCTTCATGTGCTTTACACCAATATGACCTAAACGGCAGTGCCACAAATAAGTTGCAGTATCATTATCAACTTTGCATCTTTTGGCTTCAATATTATGAATATGTGTATTACTACGATCGAGATCCAACAAACTACTTTCATTGGATGTATGACCATCGAAGGTTTTATTCATATAAACAGAATAATAATTATTCTATGACTTTAAATGAATAACCGTATTGCAACAAACATGATCAAATCATATTCATGCTCAACGCAAATGCCAAATAACATTTATTTAGGTTCTACACTAATCCCGAAAGTATATGGAGTGTGCGATGATGATCATATCAATCTTGGAACCACTTCCAACACACATCGTCACTTCACCTTTAACTAGTATCTGTTCATTCTGCAGCTCTCGTTTCGAGTTACTAATTTTAGCAACTGAACCGGTATCAAATACCCACGGGTTGTTATGAACACTAGTAAAGTACACATCAATAATTTGTATATCAAATATACCTTTGTCCACTTTGCCATCCTTCTTATCCGCCAATTATCTAGGGTAGTTCCACTTCCAGTGACCATTTCCTTTGCAGTAGAAGCCCTTAGTTTCAGGCTTGAGTTTTGATTTGAGTTTCTTCACGGGAGTGACAACTTGCTTGCCATTCTTCTTGAAGTTCCCCTTCTATCCCTTTGCCCTTTACTTGAAACAAGTTGGCTTGTTAACTATCAACACTTGATGCTCTTTCTTGATTTCTACCTTCGCTGATTTCAGCATCGCGAAGAGCTCGGGAATTACTTTCGTCATCCCTTGCATATTATAGTTCATCACGAAGTTCTACTAACTTCGTGATCGTGACTAGCGGACTTTGCCAATTACTATCTTATCTAGAAGATTAATTCCCACTTAATTCAAGCAATTGTAGTACCCAGACAATCTGAGCACATGCTCACTGGTTGAGCTACTCTCCTCCATCTTGTAGGCAAAGTACTGTCAAAGGTCTCATACTTCTCGACACGAGCATGAGTATGAAATACAAATTTCAACTCTTGGAACATCGTATATGCTCTGTGGCGTTCAAAACGTTTTTGAAGTCCCGGTTCTAAGCCGCAATGCATGGTGACTAAACTATCAAGTAGTCATCATACCGAGCTTTTGTCAAAACGTTCATAACGTCTGCATCTGCTCCTGCAATAGGTCTGTCACCTAGTGGTGCATCAAGGACATAATACTTATGTGCAGCAATGAGGAAAATCCTCAGATCACGGAACAAGTCCACATCATTGGTACTAACATCTTTCAACTTAGTTTTCTCTAGGAACATATAAAAACAAATGGGGAGATACATCGCGAGCTATTGATCTACAACATAGATGTGCTAATACTACCAGGACTAAGTTCATGATAAATTAAAGTTCAATTAATCATATTACTTACGAACTCCCACTTAGATAGACATCTCTCTAATCATCTAAGTGATCACGTGATCCATATCAACTAAACCATGTCTGATCATCACGTGAGATGGAGTAGTTTTCAATGGTGAAGATCTTATGTTGATCATATCTACTATATGATTCACGCTCGACCTTTCGGTCTCCAATGTTCTGAGGCCATATCTGCATATGCTAGGCTCGTCAAGTTTAACCCGAGTATTCTGCGTGTGCAAAACTGGCTTACACCCGTTGTATGTGAACGTAGAGCTTATCACACCCGATCATCACGTGGTGTCTCAGCACGATGAACTTTCGCAATGGTGCATACTAATGGAGAACATTTATACCTTGAAATTTAGTGAGATATCATCTTATAATGCTACCGTCGATCTAAGAAAAATAAGATGCATAAAAGATAAACATCACAGGCAATCAATATAAGTGATATGATATGGCCATCATCATCTTGTGCCTTTGATCTCCATCTCCAAGGCACCGTCATGATCACCATCGTCACCGGCACGACACCTTGATCTCCATCATAGCATCGTTGTCGTCTCGCCAGCTATTGCTTCCACGACTATCGCTACCGCTTAGTGATAAAGTAAAGCAATTACATGGCGATTGTATTTCATACAATAAAGCGACAACCATATGGCTCCTGCCAGTTGTCGATAACTTTACAAAACATGATCATCTCATACAATGACGTATAACTCATCATGTCTTGACCATTTCACATTACAGCATGCCCTGCAAAAACAAGTTTGACGTCCTCTACTTTGTTGTTGCAAGTTTAACGTGGCTGCTGCGGGCTTAGCAAGAACCGTTCTCACCTACGCATATAAAAACCACAACGATTTTTCGTCAAGTATGTGTTGATTAAACCTTCACAAGGACCGGGCGTAGCCACACTTGATTCAACTAAAGTTAGAGAAACTGACACCCGCCAGCCACCTGTGTGCGAAGCACGTCGGTAGAACCAGTCTCGCGTAAGCGTACACGTAATATCGGTCCGGACCGCTTCATCCAACAATACTGCCGAATCAAATTATGACATGCTGGTAAGCAGTATGACTAGTATCGTCCACAACTCACTTGTGTTCTACTCGTGCATATCATCTACGCATAGACCTGGCTCTGATACCACTGTTGGGGAACGTAGTATTTCAAATTTTTTCCTACGCACACACAAGATCATGTTGATGTATAGCAACGAGAGGGGAGAGTGTCGTCCACGTACCCTCATAGACCGTAAGTGGAAGTGTTATGACAATGTGGTTGATGTAGTCGTACGCCTTCACGATCAACCGATCCTAGTACTGAACGTACGGCACCTCCGCGATCTGCACACGTTCAGCTCGGTGACGTCCCACGAACTGACGATCCAGTAGAGCTTCGAGGGACAGTTCCATCAGCACGATGGTGTGATGACGGTGATGATGAAGTTACCGACACAGGGCTTCTCCTAAGCACCGCAACGATATGACTGAGGTGTGTTTCTGTGGAGGGCGGCACCGCACACGGCTAAAAGATCAATGATCAACTTGTGTGTCCATGGGGTGCCCCCCTCCACACATATATAAAGGAGTGCAGGAGGGGGAGGGCCGGCCCTCTCTATGGCGCGCCCTAGGGGAGTCCTACTCCCACCGGGAGTAGGATTCCCCCTTTCCTAGTAGAACTAGGAGCCCTTCCAAGTAGTAGGAGTAGGAGAGAAGGAAAGGGAAAAGAGAAGAGGAGAAAGGAGGGGGCGCTGCCCCTCCCCTTAGTCCAAATCGGACTAAGCCTTGGGGGGCGCGCAGCCTCCCCTCCCTCTTTCCCCTAAAGCCCAATAAGGCCCATATACTCCCCGGTGAATTCCCGTAACTCTCCGGTACTCCGAAAAATGCCCGAATCACTCGGAACCTTTTCAATGTCCGAATATAGTCGTCCAATATATCGATCTTTATGTCTTGACCATTTGGAGACTCCTCGTCATGTCCCCGATCTCATCCGGGACTCCGAACTACCTTCGGTACATCAAAACACATAAACTCATAATACCGATCGTCACCGAACGTTAAGCGTGCGGACCATACGGGTTCGAGAACTATGTAGAAAAGACCGAGACTCTTCTCCGGTCAATAACCCATAGTAGAACATGGATGTTGATATTGCCTCCTACATATTCTACGAAGATCTTTATCGGTCAAACCGCATAACAACATATGTTGTTCCCTTTGTCATCGGTATGTTACTTGCCCGAGATTCGATCGTCGGTATCTCAATACCTAGTTTAATCTCGTTACCGACAAGTCTCTTTACTCGTTCCGTAATACAACATCTCATGACTAACTCATTAGTCATTTGCTTGCAAGGCTTATTATGATGTGTATTACCGAGAGGGCCCAGAGATACATCTGTTAGGCTCGGAGTGACAAATCATATTCTTGATCTATGTCAACACCACGAACACCTTCGGAGACACTTGTGGAGCATCTTTATAATCACCCAGTTACGTTGTGACGTTTGATAGCACACAAGGTGTTCCTCCGGTATTCGGGAGTTGCATAATCTCATAGTCATATGAACATGTATAAGTCATGAAGAAAGCAATGGTAGTAAAACTAAACAATCAAGTGCTAAGCTAATGGAATGGGTCAAGTCAATCACATCATGCACCAATGATGTGATCCCGTTAATCAAATGACAACTCATGTCTATGGCTAGGAAACTTAACCATCTTTGATTCAACGAGCTAGTCAAGTAGAGGCATACTAGTGACACTTTGTTTGTCTATATATTCATACATGTATTATTGCCTCAAGGGCATATTTCCTTCACAGGCGGCT
The DNA here is from genome assembly GCA_902687465.1 of Secale cereale. NCBI lineage: Eukaryota > Viridiplantae > Streptophyta > Magnoliopsida > Poales > Poaceae > Secale > Secale cereale. The sequence goes on along the minus strand of LR738711.1, from coordinate 767,430,374 downwards.
TCGAAAGGACCCGGCAGAACTCCGGTGGATCTGTCTCCTTGATCCAGCACCACCGGCTTCGCTACTCCTCCCACCTTTTCTTCGTGGTGCCCTCCGGATACGCGCCCTTGATCTTCTGCCTCAGAATCCAAGCAATGCAGGCCGAGATAGCGCCCCCCGGTTGGATGCGACGAGCGAAGTAGTGGCGGAAGAGCGCCGTGTTGGGGAGCACTCCGGCAAAGCCCTCACGGAGATGGGTGAAGCAGGCCATGGACGCCACGACATTCGGCGTGAGGTCCATAAGGCGAAAGCCGTAGGTGTAGATGATGTCGTTGAAGAAATCCGAGAAAGGGGGGCAGAGCCCGCAGGAGAAGTAATCGGCGAAGAAACGGGACCGATTCGGACCACCCTTGGCGAAGCAGGAGGCAGGGACGACGTGTGTGGCGAGATGCCCCGTCGTCTCCCTCCCCCACATGCAGATGAACTTGTCCTTGAGGGTGAGCACGTCGACCATCGGCTCAAAGAGTGGGAACAACGTCCTTAGCTCCACCAGCGCGCTCTCCGGCAACTCTTTCCCCCCGGCGTCCTTCGTCGTCCCCTTGCCCTTGCCTATCTTGGGCGACGTGACGGCTGAGAAAGGGGCAGGGGATCAAGGTAAATGAAGGCGCGGCAAGGGCAAGCTGTGGCAAGAACTCCCGCTTTCGCTTGGAGAAGAAGAGGGGAACGGCGGTTCCGAGATTGGAAAAGACGCAGAGGGTAAATGATCAGCGCCCCTACGTTTTCCTCCTTTTATGGGGAAGACACGGGCCGCCTCTTTACTATTCACCATGACGTGATGCGAGCACACTGCAACCGCTATACGCACGACCCCCATGTCACGCGCCCAATGCGAGTCATGGGGAAGCACAACCGGCGAAGAGATCACCATAGTCGAAAACCCTACCATGCGTGCCCGTGCACCGCTCTGGGCCTGGCCCAACAACGCTCCGCGCTTATGTGTGGCCCAGTGATACGTCTCCAATGTATCTATAATTTTTTATTGTTCCATGCTATTATTTATGATGTTTTGGATATTTGATGGGCTTTGTTATACACTTTTATATTATTTTTGGGACTAACCTATTAACCCAAAGGCCTAGTCCAGATTGCTGTTTTTTGCCTATTTTAGGGTTTTACAGAAAAGGTATATCAAATGGAGTCCAAACGGAATGAAACCTTCTGGAGCAATATTTTTGGAGCGATATCTTCACGGGAGACTTGAGGACCACGGAATAGGGCACACGTGGCGTCCACGAGGGTGGGGGCGCCCTTCCCCCCTACAGGGCGCGCCCCCTGCCTCATGGGCCCCATGTTCGTCCCCCGGTGCCCTCCTTCCTCCTATATGTACCTACGTACCCCGAAAACAACAGAGGAACAGAGAAAACCCTAATTCCACCACCGCAACCTTCTGTTCCCGTGAGATCCATCTTGTGGCCTGTTCCGGAGCTCCGTCGGAGGGGGGATCTTCCACGGAACACTTTTATATCAACATCATCGCCTCACCATGAGTTGTGAGTAGTTTACCACGGACCTTCGGGTCCATAGTTAGTACCTAGATGGCTTCTTCTCTCTCTTTGGATATCAATACCAAGTTCTCCTCGGTCTTCGAGGAGATCTATTCGATGTAATCTCTTTTTGCGGTGTGTTTGTCGAGATCCGATGAATTATGGGTTTATGATCAAGATTATCTATGAGAAATATTTGGTTCTTTTCTGAACTCTTTTATGTATGATTATAATATCCTTGCAAGTCTCTTCGAATTATTGGTTTGGTTTGGCCTACTAGATCTATAGTTCTTGCAATGGGAGAAGTGCTTGGCTTTGGGTTCAATCTTGCGGTGTCCTTTCCCAGTGACAGTAGGGGCAGCAAGGCACGTATTGTATTGTTGCCATTGAGGATAAAAAGATGGGGTTTATATCATATTTATTGAGTTTATCCCTCTACATCATGTCATCTTGCTTAAGGCTTTACTCCGTTCTTATGAACTTAATACTCTAGATGCATGCGTGATAGCGGTCGATGTGTGGAGTAATAGTAGTAGATGCAGAATCGTTTCGGTCTACTTGTTGTGGACGTGATGCCTATATATAATGATCATGCATATATATTCTCATAATTATTCACTTTTCTATCAATTGCTCGATAGTAATTCGTTTACCCAACGTAGAATTCTGCTATCATGAGAGAAGCCACTAGTGAAACCTATGGCCCCCGGGTCTATTCTCAACATATCAATCTACAGTCTACTTTACTTTACCGTTTTTACTTTCTGTTCTTATATCCAAAAATATCAAACTATCATATCTATCAAATCTCACTTTCGTAAGTGACCGTAAAGGGATTGACAACCCCTTATCGCGTTGGCTGCTAAGTTCTTATTTGTTTGTGTAGGTGCGAGGGACTCGCGCGTTGTCTCCTACTGGATTGATACCTTGGTTCTCAAAAACTGAGGGAAATACTGACGCTACTGTGCTGCATCACCCTTTCCTCTTCGAGGGAATACAACGTAAGCTCGAGAAGTAGCAAGAAAAATTTATGGCGCCGTTGCCGGGGAGGCTTACGCAAAAGTCATATACCAAGTACCTATCACAAACCCTTATCCTTCGCATTACATTTATTTGCCTATCGTTTTCCTCTCCCCCACTTCACCCTTGCCGTTTTATTTGCCCTTCTTTTTGTCGTGTGTTTATTTCTTCGCTTGCTTCTTGTTTGCTTGTGTGTTGGATTGCTTGCTTGTCACTATGGCTCAGAACAATACCAAATTGTGTGACTTCTCCAATACCAAAAATAATGATTTTATTAGCACTCCGATTACCGATGATGAATCTTGTGAGATCAATGCTGCTTTGTTGAATCTTGTCATGAAAGATCAATTTTCCGGCCTTCCTAGTGAAGATGCCGCTACCCATCTAAACAACTATGTTAATTTGTGTGATATGCAAAAGAAGAGGGATACAGATAATGATATTGTTAAATTGAAGTTATTTCCGTTTTCACTTAGAGATCGTGATAAAACTTGGTTTTCCTCTTTGCCTAGAAATAGTATTGATTCATGGAATAAGTGCAAAGATGCTTTTATCTCTAAGTATTTTCCTCCTACTAAGATCATCCCTCTTAGAAATGATAGTATGAATTTTAAGCAACTAGATCATGAGCATGTTGCACAAGCTTGGGAGAGAATGAAATTAATGATACGTAATTGTCCTACACATGGTTTGAACTGATGGATGATTATTCAAAACTTTTATGTTGGCTTGAATTTTGCTTCTAGAAATATTTTAGATTCGGCCACAGGAGGCACTTTCATGGAAACTACCTTAGGAGAAGCTACCAAACTCCTAGATAATATTATGGTTAATTATTCTCAATGGCACACCGAAAGATCTACTAGTAAAAAGGTGCATGCTATTGAAGAGATTAGTGTTTTGAGTGGAAAGATGGATGAACTTATGAAATTATTTGCTGCTAAGAGTGCTTTTTCTGATCCTAATGATATGCCTTTATCCACGTTGATTGAAAATAATAATGAATCTTTGGATGTGAATTTTGTTGGTAGGAATAATTTTGGTAACAATGCTTATAGAGGAAACTTTAATCCTAGGCCTTTTCCTAGTAATTCCTCTAATTATTATGGTAATTCCTACAATAACTCTTATGGAAAGATGCCTTCTGAATTTGAAACTAGTGTTACGGAGTTTATGAATTCGCAAAAGAATTTCAATGCTTTGCTTGAAGAAAAATTGCTTAAGATTGATGAATTGGCTAGAAGTGTGGATAGAATTACTCTTGATGTTGATTCTTGGAAACTTAGATCGATTCCACCTAAGCATGATATCAATGAGTCTCTCAAAGCCATCAGAATTTCCATTGATGAATGCAAAGAAAGAACCGCTAGGATGCGTGCTAAAAAGAGAGTTATATAAAAGCGTGTTCTTCTAGTTATCATGAAAATAAAGATGAAGATCTGAAATTTATTGATGTGTCTCCTATTAGATCCTTTTTTTCTAGTATGAATCTTGATAAAGATGGGATTGGAGATGAGTCTGCTTTAATTGAAAGTTGTCCCAATGATTCAGAGTTTTTAGATCTTGATGCTAAAATTGTTAAAAGTGGGATTGAAGAGATTAAAACTTTGCATACTGATGAACCCACCACTTTGGATTTCAAGGGATTTAATTATGATAATTTCTATTCGATTGATTGTATTTCCTTGTTGCAATCCGTACTAAACTCTCTGCATGCTTATAGTCAAAATAAAGCTTTTACCAAGCACATAGTTGATGCTTTGATGCAATCTTATGAAGAAAAACTTGAATTAGAAGTTTTTATCCCTAGAAAGCTTTATGATGAGTGGGAACGTACTATTAATATTAAAATTAAAGATCATTAATGATTTGCTTTGTGTGATTTGGGTGCAAGTGTTTCCACTATCCCAAAAACTTTGTGTGATCTGTTAGGCTTCCATGAGCTTGATGATTGTTCTTTAAATTTGCATCTTGTGGATTCTACCATTAAGGAACCTATTAAAAGGATTAATGATGTTCCTATTGTTGCCAATAGGAATTATGTGCCCGTAGATTTCATTGTTCTTGATATAGATTGCAATCCTTCATGTCCTATTATTCTTGGTAGACCTTTCCTTAGAACGATTGGTGTAATTATTGATATGAAAGAAGGAAATATTAGATTCCAATTACAGTTAAGGAAAGGCATGGAACACTTTCCTAGAAAGAAAATTAAATTACCTTATGAATCTATTATGAGAGCCACTTATGGATTGCCTTTCAAAGATGGCAATAGCTAGATCTATCCTTGTATCGTGCCTAGCTAGGGGTGTTAAACGATACCACTTGTTGGGAGGCAACCCAATTTTATATTTTTTGTTTTCGCTTCTGTTTAGGAATAAATATTGCATCTAGCTTTTGTTTAGATGTGGTTTTGTGTTTTAATTAGTGTTTGTGCCAAGTAGAACCTTTGGGAAGACTTGTGTGAAGTTTATATGATCTTGCTGTGAAAAACAGAATTGTTAGCACTCACTAGAATAATGTTTTTGGAGTTACAGAAGTATGCGAAAGTTACAAATTACTACAGACTGTTCTGTTTTTGATAGATTCCGTTTTTCGTGTGTTGTTTGCTTATTTTGATGAATCTATGAGTAGTATTGGGGAGTATGAATCATAGAGAAGTTGGAATACAGTAGGTTTAACACCAATATAAACAAAGAATGAGTTCATTACAGTACCTTTGAGTTGTGATTTGTTTTCTTATACTAACGGAGCTCACGAGATTTTTGTCTAAGTTTTGTGTTCTGAACTTTTCAAGTTTTGAGTATTGCTTTGATGGACTATGGGACAAGGAGTGGCAAGAGCCTAAGCTTGGGGATGCCCAAGGCACTCCAAGGTAAAATTCAAGGACAACCAAAAGCCTAAGCTTGGGGATGCCCCGGGAAGGCATCTCCTCTTTCGTCTTCATCTATCGGTAACTATACTCAGGACTATATTTTTATTCACCACATGATATGTGTTTTACTTGGAGCGTCATGTATAATTTGAGTCTTTGCTTGTTAGTTTTCCACAATTATCCTTGCTGGACACACCTTTTTGAGAGAGATAAATATGGCCTAGGAATTGTTAGAACACTCTATGTGCTTCACTTATATCTTTTGAGCTAAATAGTTTGCTCTAGTGCTTCACTTATATCTTTTTGAGCACGGTGGTAATTTTATTTTGTAGAAATTGTTGATCTCTCATGCTTCACTTATATCCTTTTGTGAGTCTATTAGAACATCATGGTAATGTGCTTTGGCTATAAAACTAGCCTTAACATGATAGGTATCCAAGATGAATGTAGTAAAAAACCTTCACATAAAGTGCATTGAATATGATGAGAAGTTTGATGCTTGATAATTGTTTTGAGATATGAGGATAGTGATATTAGAGTCATGCTAGTGGAGTTATTATGAAATTGAGAAATACTTATGTTAAAGTTTGTGATTCCCGTAGCATGCACGTATGGTGAAGCGCTATGTGACGAAGTTAGAGCATGAGGTACTTGTAGAGTGTCATCCTTTGTGTGGAGGTCGGGGGCGCGCGATGGTTAACTCCGACCAACCTCCCCCCTAGGAGCATGCGTTTATTGCTTTGTTTTGATGACTCATAAATTTTTGCAATAAGTATATGAGTTCTTTATGAATAATGTTAAGTCCATGGATTATACGCACTCTCACCCTTCCACCATTGCTAGCCTCTCTTGTACCGCGCAACTTTCACCGGTACCATACAGCCACCATATACTTTCCTCAAAACAGCCACCATATCTACCTGTGATGGCATTTCCATAGCCATTCCGAGATATATTGCCATGCAACTTTCCATCGTTCCGTTCATATGACGCGCTTCATATTATCATATAGCGATGCATGATCATGTAGTTTACATCGCATTTTTGGCAAAGCCACCATGCATAATTTTTCATACATGTCACTCTTGATTCATTGCACATCCCGGTATACCACCGGAGGCATTCATATAGAGTCATACTTTGTTCTAGTATCGAGTTATAATATCGATTTGTAAATCAATAAAAGTGTGATGATCATCATTATAGAGCATTGTTACATGTGAGGAAAGGCCAAAAAAGAGAAGGCCCCTCCAAAAAAAAGGGACAACGCTACTATCTTTTTTTCCACACTTGTGCTTCAAAGTGGCACCATGTTCATCATGATAGAGAGTCTCATGTTTAGTCACTTTCATATACTAGTGGGAATTTTCGTTATAGAACTTGGCTTGTATATTCCAACGATGGGCTTCCTCAAATGCCCTAGGTTTTCGTGAGCAAGCAAGTTGGATGCACACCCACTTAGTTTCTTTTATTGAGCTTTCATACATTTTTAGCTCTAGTGCATCTGTTGCATGGCAATCCCTACTCACTCACATTGATATATATTGATGGGCATCTCCATAACCCGTTGATACGCCTAGTCGATGTGAGACTATCTCCCTCCTTTTTGTCTTCTCCACAACCACCACTCTATTCCACACATAGTGTTATATCCATGGCTCACGCTCATGTATTGCGTGAAAGTTGAAAGGTATGAAAGAATAGAGTATGAAAACAAGTGCTTGGCTGAAACCGGGGTTGTGCATGATATGAATATTTTGTGTGATGAAGAGGGAGCATAGCCAGACTATATGATTTTGTAGGGATAACTTTCTTTAGCCATGGTATTTTGAGAAGACATGATTGCTTTATTAGTATGCTTGAAGTATTATTATTTCTTATGTCAATATAGAATTTTGTCTTGAATCTTTCAGATCTGAACATTCATGCCACAATAAAGAGAATTACATTGAAAATTATGTTGGTTAGCATTCCACATCAAAAATTCTTTGTTTATCATTTACCTACTCGAGGACGAGCAGGAATTAAGCTTGGGGATGCTTGATACGTCTCCAATGTATCTATAATTTTTTATTGTTCCATGCTATTATTTATGATGTTTAGGATGTTTAATGGGCTTTGTTATACACTTTTATATTATTTTTGGGACTAGCCTATTAACCCAAAGGCCCAGTCCAGATTGGTGTTTTTTTGCCTATTTCAGGGTTTTACAGAAAAGGAATATCAAACGGAGTCCAAACGGAATGAAACCTTCTGGAGCGATATATTCACGGGAGACTTGAGAACCACGGAATAGGGCACACGTGGAGTCCACGAGGGTGGGGGCACCACCCCCCCTACAAGGCGCGCCCCCTGCCTCGTGGGCCCAACGTTTGTCCCTTGGTGCCCTCCTTCCTCCTATATATACCTACGTACCCCGAAAACAACAGAAGAACAGAGAAAACCCTAATTCCACTGCCGCAACCTTCTGTTCCCATGAGATCCCATCTTTGGGCCTGTTCTGGAGCTCCGTCGGAGGGGGGATCTTCCAGGGAGCGCTTTTACATCAACACCATTGCCTCACCATGAGTTGTGAGTAGTTTACCACAGACCTTCGGGTCCGTAGTTAGTACCTAGATGGCTTCTTCTCTCTCTTTGGATCTCAATACCAAGTTCTCCTCGGTCTTCGAGGAGATCTATTTGATGTAATCTCTTTTTGCGGTGTGTTTGTCGAGATCCGATGAATTGTGGGTTTATGATCAAGATTATCTATGAGAAATATTTGGTTCTATTCTGAACTCTTGTATGTATGATTATAATATCCTTGCAAGTCTCTTTCGAATTATTGGTTTGGTTTGGCCTACTAGATCTATAGTTCTAGCAATGGGAGAAGTGCTTGGCTTTGGGTTCAATAATGCGGTGTCCTTTCCCAGTCACAGTAGGGGCAGCAAGGCACGTAATGTATTGTTGCCATCGAGGATAAAAAGATGGGGTTTATATCATATTGCTTGAGTTTATCCCTCTACATCATGTCATCTTGCTTAAGGCGTTACTCTATTCTTATGAACTTAATACTCTATATGCATGTTGGATAGGGGTCGATGTGTGGAGTAATAGTAGTAGATTTAGAATCGTTTCGGTCTACTTGTTACGGACGTGATGCCTATATATAATGAACATGCCTAGATATTCTCATAATTATTCTCTTTTCTATCAATTTCTCGACAGTAATTCGTTTACCCACCATAGAATTCTGCTCTCATGAGAGAAGCCACTAGTGAAACCATTGGCCCCCGGGTCTATTCTCAACATATCAATCTACAATCTACTTTACTTTACTGTTTTTACTTTCTGTTCTTATATCAAAAAATATCAAACTATCATCTCTATCAGATCTCACTATCGTAAGTGACTGTAAAGGGATTGACAACCCCTTATCGCGTTGGCCGCGAAGTTCTTATTTGTTTGCGCAGGTGCGAGGGACTCGCGCGTGGTCTCCTACTGGATTGATACATTGGTTCTCAAAAACTTAGGGAAATACTTACGCTACTGTGCTGCATCACCCTTTCCACTTCGAGGGAATAAAACGCAAGATCGAGAAGTAGCACCCAGGCCCGGGGGCTCCTGTCGGTGTACAAAGGTTGGGGTCCTTTTGCACCCCGTTACTTGTGTACGGGCAGTTGTAGCCGCGCCTACGGCCACGCTTGGCGGAGCAGGCGAAGGAAAGCACGGGACTGCCCAGGCAACTCTCAAGCCAAAGACATGAAGGATAGAGGGGCAAGGTGGACTCCTCCCCCGGTAAGGCCCTTCCCGAGGTGGCCTACGTGACCCCGGCAAGAGCCTTGCCGGGGCAGCTTGCCCAATCACCAGCAAGGCCACCACCCTCGGGTCTGAGAGCTCTGACACCATCGACAACGTCAAGACCAAGATTCAAGGGACGCCTGCGCAGTGGCATGCAGATCCTTGTAGGGCCAAGGGGCCTGCGAACCTAAACAAGGGACCAGAAGACGAAGACCCCTGGCAAGAGCCTTGTCGGGGACGACCGAAGACCCCCTGCAAGATCCTTGCCAGGGACGGCCACAAGACCCTGCAAGATCCTTGCCGAGGACGGCCACAAGACCCCGGCAAGACGCCTTGCCTGGGGCGTCTGTGGGGCCACAGTCAGGCCCGCGCCCTCCAAGGTTACGCCGCCCCGCGGCCACTCCTACGCGATGACCAACTCGCCAACTGGACAAGCACATGCGTGGCAACATGCGGCCCCTAAGCCAACTACAAGCACCTACATGGTTGCATGCAGATCGTCATGAAGACCCTGCCACCACAACAGCCAGCAGCCAGCGTGGCGCCGCATACCTCGTCAGCCAGGACGCGTGTCGGAATGAGGTGAGGCGACAATGGGTGGGACAAGCTTCCTTGTCGTCCCCGAAAAATCTAGGGGACACATAGGTGGCGCAATAAATGCATTTTCCCTAAGATGTCATGAGATAACCTTGTACATTGTAGTAACTTTACACCTCATGTGTGTCGTTGTGGCAACCCCTTTGTCATATAAAAGGAGGCGCGAGGCATACTGAGAGAGGATTCTGGCTTTTTGGACAGGCACGCATAGAGGCTAGTTCAAGAGCTCAAGAACACCAAATATACACTAACTAGCAGGACTAGAGTTTTACGCATCATCTTGCGGCCCGAACCTAAGGTAAAAATTCCCACGCGTTGATCGTCTAGACCTGCTCTTTGCACAACTCTATGCCCCGCTAACCGTAGTAGGGACCCCCGAGATCCCATAGGTGTCATTTCCCCGACAAATTATGTTGTTTCCTGAGACGGAGCCGCCGTCACCTCCTGTCCTTCATCGGGAGGCCAGATTTGGAGTCCGTTTGGGGCTCCAGAGAGGGGAATCTTCGGTTTTCATCATCACCAAACCTCCTCCATCGCCAATTCCATGATGCTCTCCACTGGGAGTGAGTAATCCCTTCGTAGGATCGCTGGTTGGTGAAGAGTTGGTTGATATTCATTATGTAATTGAGTTAGTTTTGTTTGGGCCTCATCCCTAGTATCCATTATGTTCGGAGATTGATGTTATTATGACTTTGCTATGCTTAATTCTTAAAACTTTGGGGCCGGGTTTCCAGATTACAGATCCGAACTATTTATGTTATCACCATTATATCCATGTTCTAGATCCGAACTTGCAAGTCATAGTCACCTATTACATGTTATGATCCGTAAACCCTGTAGTGACATTATGCGGGATACTTTCCGGTGATGACCGTAATTTGAGGAGTTCATGTATTCACTATGTGCTAATGCTTTTTTCCGGTACTCTATTAAAAGGAGGCCTTAATATCCCTTAGTTTCCTTATGGACCCTGCTACCACGGGAGTGTAGGACAAAAGATGGCATACAAGTTCTTTCCATAAGCATGTATGACTATTTATGGAATGCATGCCTACATTATATTTATGAACTGGTGCTAGTGTCGTATTGTCCTAGGTGATAATTGTTACATGATGAATGTCATCCAACAAATTGCCGATCCAATGCCTACGAATTTCCTACATATTGATCTTGCTAAGTTACTACTACTACTACTATTATTATTGCTACTGCAACAAAATCACTACTATCATTGTTACTGTTACTGTTGCTGCTACTACTACTATCAAAACTATCATACTACTGGTCTACTGATCACTTTGATATAGATAATTATTCTTGAGGTGTGGCTGAATTGACAACTCAGTTGCTAATACTTGCAAATATTCTTTGGCTCCCCTTGTGTTGAATCTATAAAATTGGATTGAATACTCTACCCTCGAAAATTGTTATGATCCCCTATACTTGTGGGTTATCAAGACCTTTTTCTGGCGCTGTTGCCGGGGAGCATTGATATACACTAGTAGAAAACAGGGCATTGGTCCAGCCCATTAGCCCCGGTTCAATCTAGAACCGGGTCCAATGGGGGTACTGGACCCGGTTCGTGAGCCCAGGGGGCCGGCCGGGCCACGTGGGCCATTGGTCCCGGTTCGTCTGGACCTATTGGTCCCGGTTGGAGCTAAAAACCGGGACCAATGGCTCTTGCTCCTGGCCCACCACTATTTGTCCCGGTTGGTGTTATGAACCGGGACCAAAGGCACCCCTTTAGTCCCGGTTTGTAGCACCAACCGGGACCAGTGAGTTGCCTATATATAACCCCTCACTCAAGAGCAGAGCTCACTGCTCTGTTTTTTTTTCTGGCCGAGGGGGAGAGGGGTTATTGGTGCTCTAGCTCACCTCCTATGCACACAACGTGTTCGGTGGAATGCCCGAGCCACACTAGTTAAGCTTTTCTCCTCTCGAAGCTCTATTTTCTCCGAGATTTGTCTAGGTTTAGCGGTCCGTCACGTCCCGTCCCCGTCTTCGCCGCCGTCGATCGCCCCCGCCGATCTCGTCACCGGCACCACCGTGGTGAGCCTCTTGTTATGTCCATGCTTTTCTTACTTTTATTATTGCTTTAGATAGATATTTGTCTAATTTTCTTACGTTTATTATTGCTTGTTATTATATAGTGCGATGGTTTTGATATCCGCCCACGTGGGCCCTCGTCCGGTCTACGATTCGGATGTGGTATATTATCTTTAATTTATAACTATTTGTTTTAGTGTTTATGATAGTTATGCCGACCAACCTGACATGCATAGATGTTTTATTATGTCTAGGAGGTAGTTGAACCGGAAATTCCAACCGACCCTCTTGTGGAGAGGTTAAATTTAGTTGAAGAGGAAAACATTTCGTTAAAGAAAAAATTGGAAAAAATGGAGGAGGAGAAGATGGAATTGGAGTTGCATGTTGCGGAAGTTATCGATGATCACAAGATCAAGATGGACCCTATTGTCGAGAGGTTAAATTTAGTTGAAGAAGAAAACAAATTCTTGAAGGAAAAAATAAAAAAAATTGTGGACGAGAAGATGATATTGGAGTTGCATGTTGCGGATGTCGTCGATGATCACAAGATCAAGATGGATGCAATGCGGTTGAAGATTAAAAAGATTAGAAAATATGCCATTCATACCGAGGCTTGGTATCATTATGACATTGGATCAATTGTTACCTTGGTTGCGATTATGATAGCATTTGTTTTCGCGTTGAAATGTTTTACATAGTTTCGATGTGTATGGAGAGCTATATGTTGTTAGATGAGAACTATATATGTATGCACTTTGGTTTTAATGTGATGATGAACTTTTTTCCATTTGGTCACTTAATTATCTATTTATCATGTTCTGTAATGGTTTTTGACACACTTAATTATATATAAATGCACGCAGATGAACCGGCAATGGATGTACGGTGACAGACACACCTCCGAGTACATTAAGGGCGTGCGTGAGTTTCTAAATGCGGCTGAGGCAAACAAGCAGAATGGTTTTATGTGTTGTCCATGCACTAAATGTGTGAATACGATGTCTTACTCTAACCGAAAAATCCTTCACTCCCACCTGCTTTACAAGGGTTTCATGCCACACTATAATGTTTGGACGAGGCACGGAGAAATAGGGGTTATGATGGAAGACAGTGAAGAAGAAGAGTACGATGACAACTATGTGCCCGCTGAATACGGTGATGCTGCAATGGGGGGAGCTGGTGAAGATCAAGAGGAACGAGACGATGTGCCCAATGATGCTGCAACGGGTGAAGCTGCTGAAGATCAAGAGGAACCAAATGATGATCTTCGCCGGGTCATTGTCGATGCAAGGACACAATGCGAAAGTCAAAAGGAGAAGCTGAAGTTCGATCGCATGTTAGAGGATCACAAAAAAGGGTTGTACCCCAATTGCGAAGATGGCAACACAAAGCTCGGTACCGTACTGGAATTGCTGCAGTGGAAGGCAGAGAATGTTGTGGCTGACAAAGGATTTGAGAAGCTACTGAAAATATTGAAGAAGAAGCTTCCGAAGGATAACGAATTGCCCGACAGTACATACGCAGCAAAGAAGGTCGTATGCCCTCTAGGATTGGAGGTGCAGAAGATACATGCATGCCCTAATGACTGCATCCTCTACCGCGGTGCATACAAGGATCTGAACGCATGCCCGGTATGCGGTGCATTGCGGTATAAGATCAGACGAGATGACCCTGGTGATGTTGATGGCGAGCCCGCCAGGAAGAGGGTTCCTGCGAAGGTGATGTGGTATGCTCCTATAATACCACGGTTGAAACGTTTGTTTAGAAACAGAGAGCATGCCAAGTTGATGCGATGGCACAGTGAGGACCGTAAGAAAGACGGGAAGTTGAGAGCACCCGCTGACGGGTCGCAGTGGAGAAAAATCGAGAGAAAGTACTGGGAGGAGTTTGCAAAGGACCCAAGGAACGTATGGTTTGCTTTAAACGCGGATGGCATTAATCCTTTCCGGGAGCAGAGCAGCAATCACAGCACCTGGCCCGTGACTCTATCTATGTATAACCTTCCTCCTTGGATGTGCATGAAGCGGAAGTTCATTATGATGCCAGTTCTCATCCAAGGCCCTAAGCAACCCGGCAACGACATTGATTTGTACCTAAGGCCATTAGTTGAAGAACTTTTACAGCTGTGGAATGGAAACGGTGTACGTGCGTGGGATGAGCACAAACAGGAGGAATTTGACCTAAAGGCGTTGCTGTTCGTGACCATCAACGATTGGGCCGCTCTCAGTAACCTTTCAGGACAGACAAACAAAGGATACCACGCATGCACGCACTGTTTAGATGACACTAAAAGTATATACCTGGACAAGTGCAGGAAGAATGTGTACCTGGGCCATCGTCGATTTCTTCCGACCAACCATCAATGTCGAAAGAAAGGCAAGCATTTCAAAGGCGAGGCAGATCACCGGAAGAAGCCCGCCATGCGTACCGGTGATCACGTACTTGCTATGGTCAATGATTTACACGTAATCTTTGGAAAGGGCCCCGGCGCACTAGCTGTTCTAAATGACGCTGAGGGACACGCACCCATGTGGAAGAAGAAATCTATATTTTGGGACCTACCCTATTGGAAAGACCTAGAGGTCCGCTCTTCAATCGACGTGATGCACGTCACGAAGAACCTTTGCGTGAACCTGCTAGGCTTCTTGGGCGTGTATGGAAAGACAAAAGATACAGCTGAGGCACGGGAGGACCTGCAACGTTTGCACGAAAAAGACGGCATCCCGCCGAAGCAGTATGAAGGTCCTGCCAGCTATGCTCTTACGAAAGAAGAGAAAGAAATCTTCTTTGAATGCCTTCTCAGTATGAAGGTCCCGACTGGCTTCTCGTCGAATATAAAGGGAATAATAAATATGGCAGAGAAAAAGTTCCAGAACCTAAAGTCTCATGACTGCCATGTGATTATGACGCAACTGCTTCCGGTTGCATTGAGGGGGCTTCTACCGGAAAACGTCCGATTAGCCATTGTGAAGCTATGTGCATTCCTCAATGCAATCTCTCAGAAGGTGATCGATCCAGAAATCGTACCAAGGCTAAGGAGTGATGTGGCGCAATGTCTTGTCAGTTTCGAGCTTGTGTTCCCACCATCCTTCTTCAATATCATGACACACGTCCTAGTTCATCTAGTCGACGAGATTGTCATTCTGGGGCCCGTATTTCTACACAATATGTTCCCCTTTGAGAGGTTCATGGGAGTCCTCAAGAAATATGTCCGTAACCGCGCCAGGCCAGAAGGAAGCATCTCCATGGGCCATCAAACAGAGGATGTCATCGGGTTTCTTGTTGACTTCATTCCTGGCCTTAATAAGATAGGTCTCCCTAAATCGCGGTACGAGGGGAGACTGACTGGAAAAGGCACGCTTGGAAGGGACTCAATAATATGCAGGGACGGATATTCTTTGTCTCAAGCACACTACACAGTTCTACAGAACTCTACATTGGTGACCCTGTATGTCGATGAACACAAGAACAGTCTGCGCTCCAAACACCCGGAGCAGTGCGACGACTAGATTACACGTGAACACATCAGGACTTGCAGCAGTTGGTTGGAAACACGTCTCAGAGGTGACAACACTGTTTGTGATGAGTTGTACTTGTTGTCCAGGGGACCATCTTCGACTGTATTGATTTACAAAGGATACGAGATAAATGGGAATACATTTTACACGATTGTCCAAGATCAAAAGAGCACCAACCAAAACAGCGGTGTCCGCTTTGATGCAACAACCGAGAGGGGAAAGGACACATATTATGGTTACATAGTGGACATATGGGAACTTGACTACGAACATGATTTTAAGGTCCCTTTGTTTAAGTGCAAATAGGTCAATCTGTCAGGAGGCGGGGTACAGGTAGACCCACAGTACGGAATGACAACAGTGGATCTGAAAAATCTTGGATACACTGACGAACCGTTCGTCCTAGCCAATGATGTGGCACAGGTTATCTATGTGAAGGACATGTCTACCAGACCGAGAAAAAGAAAAGGTAAGGAAGCGAATACATCATACGATGAGCCAAAGCGCCACATAGTTCTTTCAGGAAAAAGGGACATCCTGGGAGTGGAGGGCAAGACAGACATGTCTGAAGATTATGAAAAGTTTCATGAAATTCCTCCCTTCAAAGTCAAGGCTGACCCAAGCATCCTGATAAACGATGAAGATTATCCATGGTTACGGCGCAATAAGCAAATGACACAAGCGAAGAAAAAGGGAAGACTTTTTTCCGCAACTATTACGATGATACCATGCCAACTTTGTAACAAACGAGTATGATACCATTGTCCGTTTGTACTATTCAAATTTCAATACTACATGCACTAACAGAGAAAGTTTGTAATTGGTTTTACCAGAAAGAATTAAAAAATAAAGCAAATAACAAAAGAAAATAAATAATGCAGAAAACAAAACAAAAAAACTTGAAAAAAAATAGCAACAATAAGTATTTTGTTGTAAGTAGAAACAAAATAAAATAAATAAAGCAACAAAGAAAATAAATAATTTCAAATTTAAACTATTCAAATTTGAATACTACTTGCACTAACAGAAAGTTTGTAATTGGTTTTACCTAAAGCAATAATATTCACAAAGAAACTCTAAATACAGCAAAAAACAACTTAGAAATAAATAAAGCAAAAAAGGAAAAAAAAAATATTGGGCGCTGCCCAGTGAGCCTGCAAGGCCTATAGCACAGGATCCACCTGTACTATAAGGCCCAGCAAGCTCACAGGGCAGCGCGCAGAGTTAGGCCCAGAAGCCTGCATTTGAGAGGAGCTCGAGAGGGTGGGAGCAGCAGCCCTTATAAACCACTCTCGAGCTCCCTCAGCTAGCGAGGTGGGACTAAACATCCCACCGCACCCGCGCCAGCACAGGGCCTTTGGTCCCGGTTGGTGGCTGAAACCGGGACTAAAGGGTGTATTAGTCCCGGTTGGTGGCTGAAACCGGGACTAATACCCCCCCTTTAGTCCCGGTTGCTGCCACCAACCGGGACTAAAGGCCCCTCCTTCCCGCCCTTTGGGCTGCTGAAAAGGGACCTTTAGTCCCGGTTGGTGGCAGCAACCGGGACTAAAGGGGGGGATTAGTCCCGGTTTGAGCCACCAACCGGGACTAATACAGCTCCTATATAACCAGGACTTGCGAAAATTTCTTCAGTTTCCTTCTTCCCCGCGCCCCCGACGCCTCTCTCTCCTTCCCCGCCCCCGTCGCCCCGTCGCCGTCGCCGTCGCCCTCGTCGCCCCGTCGCCATCGTCGTCGCCCCCGACGCCGCCCTGACGCCGCCTCGTCGCCGTCGCCCCGCCTCGCGCCCCCGTGCCGCCCCGCCCCGCGCCGTCGCCGCGCCCCGTCGCCGTCGCGCCGCGCGTCCCGCCCCGCCGCCGTCGCGCCGCCCAGCCCCGCCCCGCCGCGCGATGTGAGGGCTTGCTATTTTTTTTATGTTTATTTAAATTGCTGTATATACATATATATAGTTGTTGTATATATATGTGTGTATGTGTATATATATATGTGTGTGTATGTATATATATGTGTATATATAGTTGCTGTATATATATGTATGTGTATATTTTTTTTTCTTAGGAATTTGCTAAATATATATGTTAAATATATATGTATGTGTATATATATATATTTTTTTCTTAGGAAGTTGATGTATGTGATGTGTGTATGTGATGTATATATATGTGTATGTGGCTATATAGTTTTTTGTTTATATATGCTAAATATATATAGAAAGTTTTATATATGCAAAAGTTACAAATTTAGAAAAAGAAGGATAGGAAAGAAGAAAATAAGAAAGAGGAAAGAAAGAAGAAGAGGAGAGGAAGAAGAGGAGAAATAAATAAGAAGAAGAAAAAAAAAAGAAAAAAAGAGGAGAAGAAGAAAGGAATAGAGGAGAAGAAGAGAAATTTTCTCTTCTTCTCCTCTATTCCTTTCTTCTTCTCCTTTTTTTTTCTTTTTTTCTTCGATCTTCTCCTCTAGCGGTTCCTTTTTTCTTCTTCTCCCTCTTTTTTTTATCGGATATGTCTATGTCGATATACACCCTCCCCGATAACTTCGAAATTAGGGGGGGTCGAGGGTCGTCGAGGGACCGAGGGTCGTTAAGGGTCGAGAGATCGCCGAGGGGCCGAGGGTCGTCGAGGGGTCGAGAGGCCGAAGGTCAAGGGGTCGAGAGGTTGCCTAGCAGTCGGGGGTCTAGGGTTGTGGATCGCCGAGCAGTCGGGGGTCAAAGTATTGAAGAATTCCATGACTTCATCATTTGCCAGAAGTAACCGGGGCATTTTGGTACAAAGTTATGCAAAGTTATTCTGGAACGGAGTTCCTGATAGGATAATCCGTCCTTTTTTTACGAATTATCCTATCTGGGATTCCGTTCCAAAATAACTTTGGAGAGCTTCGTACCATCATGCTACTGTTACTTTCGCCTAATGATGAAGTATTGGTTTTGTTGAATCCTTTGACACTAGACAAAATGTGACATGATCGGGGTCTAGGGTTGTGGATCGCCGAGCAGTCGGGGGTCGAGGGGTCGAGAGAGGTTGCCTAGCTAGTGTCAAAGTATTGAAGAATTCCATGACTTCATCATTTGCCAGAAGTAACCGGGGCATGTTGGTACGAAGTTATGCAAAGTTGTTCTGGAACGAAGTCCCTGATAGGATAATCCGTCTTTTGTTACGAATTATCTTATCTGGGACTCCGTTCCAAAACCACTTTGGAGAGCTTCGTACCATCATGCTACTGTTACTTTCGCCTAATGATGAAGTATTGGTTTTGTTGAATCATTTGACACTAGACAAAATGTGACATGAGGGGGTCTAGGGTTGTGGATCGCCGAGCAGTCGAGGGTCGAGGGGTCGAGAGAGGTTGCCTAGCTAGCTAGTGTCAAAGTATTGAAGAAATCCATGACTTCATCATTTGCCAGAAGTAACCGGGGCATTTTGGTACGAAGTTATGCAAAGTTGTTCTGGAACGAAGTCCCTGATAGGATAATCCGTCTTTTGTTACGAATTATCTTATCTGGGACTCCGTTCCAAAACAACTTTGGAGAGCTTCGTACCATCATGCTACTGTTACTTTCGCCTAATGATGAAGTATTGGTTTTGTTGAATCCTTTGACACTAGACAAAATGTGACATGAGGGGGTCTAGGGTTGTGGATCGCCGAGAAGTCGGGGGGGTCGAGAGGTTGCCTAGCTAGTGTCAAAGTATTGAAGAATTCCATGACTTCATCATTTGCCAGAAGTAACCGGGGCATGTTGGTACGAAGTTATGCAAAGTTGTTTTGGAATGGAGTTCCTGATAGGATAATCCGTCTTTTGTTACGAATTATCCTATCCGGGACTCCGTTCCAAAACCACTTTGGAGAGCTTCGTACCATCATGCTACTGTTACTTTCGCCTAATGATGAAGTATTGGTTTTGTTGAATCCTTTGACACTAGACAAAATGTGACATGAGGGGGTCTAGGGTTGTGGATCGCCGAGCAGTCGAGGGTCGAGGGGTCGAGAGAGGTTGCCTAGCTAGTGTCAAAGTATTGAAGAATTCCATGACTTCATCATTTGCCAGAAGTAACCGGGGCATGTTTGTACGAAGTTATGCAAAGTTATTTTGGAACGGAGTTCCTGATAGGATAATCCGTCTTTTGTTACGAATTATCTTATCTGGGACTCCGTTCCAAAACCACTTTGGAGAGCTTCGTACCATCATGCTACTGTTACTTTCGCCTAATGATGAAGTATTGGTTTTGTTGAATCCTTTGACACTAGACAAAATGTGACATGAGGGGGTCTAGGGTTGTGGATCGCCGAGAAGTCGGGGGGTCGAGAGGTTGCCTAGCTAGTGTCAAAGTATTGAAGAATTCCATGACTTCATCATTTGCCAGAAGTAACCGGGGCATGTTGGTACGAAGTTATGCAAAGTTGTTTTGGAACGGAGTTCCTGATAGGATAATCCGTCTTTTGTTACGAATTATCCTATCCGGGACTCCGTTCCAAAACCACTTTGGAGAGCTTCGTACCATCATGCTACTGTTACTTTCGCCTAATGATGAAGTATTGGTTTTGTTGAATCCTTTGACACTAGACAAAATGTGACATGAGGGGGTCTAGGGTTTGTGGATCGCCGAGCAGTCGAGGGTCGAAGCTAGTTGTACGTTTGCCATTAATATATCCATCTGTCATGTTTGAATAATAATTGGCATGTTGTAAATATTTGTAGAAACAATGGACCACAACACCCGAGACCTAGCACAAGAAGCGATGTTGATGGACCTAATCGCAGACGGACAAAATGCCGTCTTGTCGTTTCTCAACGACACCGATGAGCAGGTCGAAAAAAGAGCTGCAGCTGGAAGATCTAGGCTATGATATTGATGGATCCGGTGACCCAATGCAGATGGAAGAAGTAGACCGTAAGGACGGCTCCGGTGACCCAATGCCGGTGCAAGAAGGAGACCGTGATGCTGGCTCCGGTGACCGAACCGAGTCTGGCCAGGAGGTATATATGTTAGTTGAGCATGTGTTGACTAGTTAATTGATGCATTCATTAACTCTCGTCTTTGTTCCTTTTTCTAGCCCTCCAGATCGAGCAAATCTTCGGTAAAGAGACGAGGAGCGAAGAAAAAGTTGAGGTCGGATGAAAAGTTTGAGATCTCAGAAATCTCACGCTCCGGCGAGCCGATTGCACCCATCCGGACAAAGAACGCATTTGTTAATCAGCGCGGGGTTCTGGTTAGGGACAAGATCCCGATCAGCATCCATCAATGGTTAAAGCCTGCTGCAAACGACGCTCGGGTGACTTATGTCACTGATATGCAGAAAGAAGATCTTTGGACTGAGCTGAAGTCAAATTTCGTCCTACCGCGAGAGGATGATCCGGCGAAGCCAGTTAAAGAGGAGTTAATCAAGTCTGCTGCACTTTCGAAGATGGCAGACCAATTCAGGGCATCGAAGAAAAAACTGAATACGTTTGTCAAAGATAAAAAGACTCCAGAATTCGTGGGCATATATGAGAAAATCAAAGATGACTGGCCCGCATTTGTGGCCCATAAGATGTCGGAAAAGAGTCAGAAGATGTCGGAGACAAACCGGATAAATGCTGCGAAGAAGAAGCATCACCATCACACGGGGTCAGGTGGCTACCTCAGAGCCCGGCCTAAGTGGGCCAAGGCTGAGAATGATCTGCTTCAGAAAGGGATCGAACCAGAGACAATGCATTGGCCAGACCGTTGCCGGACTTGGTTCTTCGGGGCTGGCGGAACCTTGGACCCTGTAACAGGGTGGTGCATTTGGACGGACAACCAATTGGAAACACCACTCAGGAAGATGCGGCAATATATCAAAGCAGTGCATGAAGGGACGTTCTTCCCCGACAGAGAGAACGACGAGCTGACAAGGGCCCTCGGGAATCCTGAGCACCCTGGACGGACACGAGGCATGCCAGGCTCCCTTCCGTGGCGTGCTGGGTTTCCGGACACAAGAGGCTACAAATGCCACGACAGGAGGAAGAAAATGGAGCTGACCGAAATCCAGGCGCCGCGGGCCAGAATACAAGCGATAGAGGAACGGGAAGCAAGTCGGGACAAAATAATTGCCGAAGCTTCCCCCGAAGCTACCCCGCCATCTCAGCGGAGAAGCAGCGTGGCTTCCACCGAGCAGCTTCTGCCAGAGCCTGTCTTGACGGCTACTGCCAGGAATCCCGTGGATGCTATCACGCAGGCACAAAATTGCCACCTTATGGCGCAGTGGATGAATCTGAAGGTCAAGGCGGCTGCTGGCTCTGTTTATCCTTCTGGACCCGGCGACACTTTTCACTGCCAGCCGATTCCAGAAGGATATGCTAGGGTGATGGTCGATGAAATAACGGAGGGATTTGAGGAGCTCCAGCTTGACCACCCTACCGGTGAAGGGGAGACTCGGCTGGGTTCTTCACTGAAGACTCCATGCCTATGGCGGAAGGACCTCATCAACATTCTCAACTGGACGCCTCCGCCTCCTCCTCCTCCTCCGGCGAGTCAGGGCACTCTGCCTCCTCCACCGCCTCCTCCTCCGGCGAGTGACCATCAGGGAACTCTGGCTCCTTCTCCGGCTTCTTCAGGCCTCCTTCGCCGCCGGCGTGACCGAGCAGCCAGCCTGCTCCTCCTTCTCCGCCTAGTCAGCAAGGGCGGAAGAGACCTGCCGCCGCTCTGGCTGCTCCTGCTCTGGCGCGTAAGCAAGGAAAAAAGACAGCCGCTTCGTCTGGTCCGGCGACGTCTAGCAGTACAGCCAGAGGCGGGACGCGATGCAGATTCGGTCCGTCTCTCACGCCTCTAGAGAAGTTACCGTACGAGAGGTCCGACGAGGAAAACACGAAGATCGCTCAAGGCGAAGTGAAGGACTTTTTTGAAGGGTTGAAAGCACAGAGACATCCACCTCCGGAGGAGAAGATAGATGCGGTGAAAGCAAAGCGCACTCTTGCTACCCTGAAGCAACCAGCGAAAAGTAAGCCGCAGGACAACTATGACCGCATTATTCAAAAGTCATATCAAGCAGCGAAGCGGTCGGGAAGTACTAAAAGTGATCAGAGGTTAGCAGAAGGATGAGCTGGGAAACAAATTGCCCAGCTCGGCGAACAAGCGGACCAATCGTGCCCCCCGCTCAAGGTGTCTAGCGACATGGTCGCTAATGATCCGAGGATGGTGCCCGGTTATACCAATCTTGCAGATTACGTGTCCGACGATGTACACTATGATTTCTTGGACGTGCAGATAGAAAGATACGAGTACAAAAAGCCTCTCGTCAAAAATGAAAGATCTCTATCAATGAATATGCGAAGATTGCATGATTGGTACTTGAAAATCTGCAGAGAGTCTGGGGGGAGGGATAACTTGTATTTGAGAGTTAAACCGGAGCATGACCTCGTTGGAATTGAACTGTTGCATGTTCCATTTGAGGAGGTCTATCAGTTTTTCAATCAATTGGCCCTCGATAAAGCAACGGTCACCTGCTACTGTCTGTAAGTAGTACTACTTCTGTCATTAAGTCTCTCTATATAGATGATCTTCATTGCATGTATTTATAATTATCCTCACTATATTATGCAGATTGAAGATCGTCGAATTGAAGAAAAGACAAGTAGGTGATATTGGGTTTATTAACACATACCTCATAGATGCAACCGGGGTTAAATTGCATCCCGATGATATCGAGACCAACTTGCTACGATCGTTGGTGGTAAATGAAAACAAAGATATAATACTCTTTCCTTACAACTTCAAGTGAGTGTTACTGTCTTGTGCATATTTGGTTTCCCTTATATATCAGTCAAGGTTATAGTGATGTAATTGATGAGTTCATGCATTCGTGCGCAGCTTCCACAATATTCTCTTAGAGATTAAGCTTGAGAAGGGAGTAGTAACTGTCTTGGACTCTAAACGTAAAGATCCCGAGGAGTATGCGGACATGACTCAAATGCTCGTCAGGTAAGTTAAATCGATCAATATTATCCACCATGCATATATATCAGCAACTTCATTTCTGATATCAACTAATTGTTTTCTTTGTCTGGCAGGGTTTGGAGAAAATTCACCAAAAAAGCTCCGGGACTGCCGAAGAAGCTACAATTTAGATACCCGAAAGTAAGTACTATATAGTAGCATGTTCCGCGCGCGCATCTCCTATATCTTGATTCGAGCGCTAGTTTCATCAATACCAATTTGGCATTCTTGCTTATCAGTTTGATTGACCTCTATTTCTTGTAAAGTGGTTGTGGCAGGAACCCGGGAATGATTACTGTGGATACTACATTTGCGAGTCCATCCGCCACACGACCTGTGAGCGGGGCTACACTGAAGAACAATTTGAAGTGCGTAAGCAATCAATAATATTATTGACCCCCTACTTCAAATTAGATGTTTTGGATGCGGGATGAACTCCTAACACCAGATCGTCTGCGAGCAATTCAAGAGGAATTGGCGGCATTCTTCCTTGAACACGTGATCGCTGAAGACGGAGAATACTATGTGGACCATGCATCCATATGATAGGAGATTATATTTGTAAGAGATAATTATTGTATATATGTGCCCGATAGTGTCGGATAGATATACGAGAACTTGTTGTTCGACCAATCTCTCGGAGAAGGAGAGGTGGTAGATATTACTTCTCTCTGTATGCATATATATATA
>LR738711.1:767372020-767406320 GCA_902687465.1 Secale cereale | reverse complement strand
GTTGATTATACGATCTTCTGTTTCCTTCGTTTGCTTTACTAGCTAGCTAGCTAGCTAGCTACCGTGTCTAGTCATCTCTATACGTATGTGTAGTACGTAGCAAGCACGGACATAAGAGAGGACACTTCTCTCTATTAATTAGCTAGCTAACACAATATCAAACACCTAAATTAACCCCCCAAAACCTCCAACCCCCCCTCCCCTTTAAAAAAAACAAAAACCACAGCCACAGAAATGCTGACGCGTGGATGCCTTTTGGTCCCGGTTGGTACCACCAACCGGGACTAAAGCCCCTCCTGCCTGGGCTCGGCGCACAGGCCACGTGGACACCCTTCTGCCCCGGTTCTGGATTGAACTGGGACTAAAGGGTCAGAGCATTAGTACCGACCCTCTTGTCCCGGTTCAGGAACCGGGGCTAAAGGCCCAAATGAACCGGGTCTGATGACCCTTTATCTACTAGTGATATTTGTTGAGTCACTTGGGATTATTATCTATCTATCACTATGAAGAATCTGAAGGACGATCGAACTAAGATATTTCCCTCAACTACGAGGGGAGGTAAGGAATTGCCATCACACCCTGCACTTGATTCTCCTTCAGTTATAAGTAAGCTTACTACACCACATTCTGCTATTAATCCTAATATGTCACATGTTATTGATGATGCTACTTCTGCTATGAATGACGCTTTGATGATGCTAGTACCTTGCTTGATAATAATATGCCTTTGGGTGAACTTCTTGATGAACAACTTGCTAGACTTAATAATATTGAGAATGCTGCTATTGATGAGACTGTTGAAACTGATGAAGTGCTTGAAACTGACAATTTTGAAACACCTATTAGATCTAGCCATCCTAGATATAAATTGCCCAAAATACCTGACGGTTATGTTATGGCTGAGGAGACAACTAGAGACTTTCTTGCTTGCAATGATAGAGATGACCTTAAGAAATTACTATGCAAACTGAAAGAAAAATCTTTGAATGCTAGAATGAAATGTGATCCTAAGTTTGCTACTTCACCTATTTTTGTTAATGATAAGGACGATGAGTTCTCCGTCTACCCAGAACTAATTACTTTAGTAGAGTCTGATGCCTTCCATGGCTATGAAACTAAAACCGTAGTAGCACATCTTACTAGGTTGAACGATATAGCAACCCTATTTGCTCATGATGAGAAAATTCGCTACTATTATATCCTGAAGTTATTTATGTTCTCATTAAAGGGTGATGCTAAAGCTTGGTACAATACTCTTACTCCTGGTTGTGTGCGTAGTCCCCAGGACATGATTTATTACTTATCTGAGAAATATTTTCCTGCTCATAAGAAACAAGCTGCCTTGCAGGAAATATTTAACTTTGTGCAAATTGAAGAAGAGAGTCTCCCACAAGCTTGGGGGAGGCTTCTCCAATTTCTAAATGCTTTGCCTGATAATCCACTCAAGAAAAATGAAATACTTGATATCTTCTGTAACGAACTAACATATGCTTCTAGGGATTTCCTAGATAGTTGTGCTGGTTGTGTTTTTAGGGAAAGGATTGTTGAGATGAGGAATTATTGAATCATATATTGAAAATTATGATGATTGGACCCTTCCTGAACCATCACCTGAACCAACTCCAAGAAGAGAGGAATCTTATATCTTAGCTCCAATGATATGCATGAGGCAAAGAAAAGTATGAAGGACAAAGGTATGAAAGCCGAGGATGTTAAGAATTTACCACCTATTGAAGAAATACATGGACTTGACATACCACCACCCAAGGTGGTTGAGGTAAACTATTTGCTAAAATTTGATGAAGGTGATATTCCCTACAATAAGCATTCTAGTCAATGCCTTTATGATTTTGATAACTATATTATGAAACAAGATGACTTCAATGCCAATGTCATGAAACAATTGAAATACAACTCTTATATGATTGCTCGCTTGAGTGACTTGTTATTTAGAATCTCTAATGATGCTAGGGGTGTGGGAAAACATGCTTCTATGGTTCAAACTTAGTTAGAACAAGTTGCTAAATCTCAGAAAGAATTACCTGATGAAATGAATAAAAATATGAATGATGATGTTATTATAGTAGTAACTAGAGGGGGTAGAATGACTCAGGAACCACTTTATTCTGAGGGACATCCTAAAAGAATTGAACAAGATTCACAAAGACTTAACACTAGTGCACCTAGTCCTTCTAGAAGGAAAAAGAAAAAGAAAAATGATAGGACTTTGCACACCTCTAGTGAACCTAAAAAACCTCCAGAAATTAGTAATGATGTCTCCATCTCTGATGCTAAAACTCAATCTAGTAATGAACATGCATCTAGTGATAATGAAAAAGATAATGATGATGTACATAAAGACACTCAACCAGACAAGGATAAACAACTAGATAATGATGTTGACGTAGAACCTGCTAATTATCTTGATAACCCACAACCTAAAAATAAAAGATATGATAAAAGAGACATTGTTCCTAGAAAACATGGAAAGGAAACAGAACCATGTGTACAAAAACCCATGCCCTTTCCACCTAAACCATCTAAGAAGAAAGATGATGAAGAATTTGAATGCTTTGCTGAAATGCTTAGGGCAGTCTTTTTGTGCACCCGCTTGACAGATATCTTAAAGATGGCCCCTTATGCAAAGTATATGAAAGACATCATCATTAATAAAAGAAAAATACTGGAAGCTGAAATCTCCACCATGCTTGCTAATGTCGGGACCCCGATCCTAAGTCACACCGATCTAGCATGTAACACATCATATCACTTTGCGGCCTCACGCACGGTATCCCCACGGGTGCCACCTTACCTGGCCCGGGACCATTTGCACATTTTGGCTCACGTATATGATAGAGTCGCTCGCATCCATAAGACAGAGAACCCAGGCCGACATGACTAGTTGTAAACCAAAAGTGGCGCTAAATTACAGGGACATGCATACATGACCCAGCAACCAACGTGTCGGTCATCAACGTATGAACCCAAGTCGTAGCAAGCTACAAGGACATAAAGGAACAACGCGTGACATCTCCCTAAAGGGAAGACACAGGAACGAAGAAGGACACATGCCAGCCAGCCTAAGTGTTCCGGAGCAGTAGCAAGCTACCAAGGCTCAGTGGAAGAACTAGGAGGCATTTCCCCATAAGATAGGCTACCAAGGGTAAACAACTAGGTGTTGGATCTCACACATACCAAGCATTTCAATAACATACACACAATATGATCGATATGGGCAAATACAACATGGCATCATATGAATCAAAGTATTTATTCATTAGGCTCCAAGGAGCCAGATATTACAAACATGGGTCTCAAGACCCAACATACAGAGCATACAAGCAACGGAAGCATAAACATGTCTGAGTACAGACATCTGAAAAGGAAGAAGGCTATCAAGCCTGACTATCTACAAGACCCTCCCAAGGGTACAAGATCATAGCTGAGGTAACAAGCTAAACATCGAAGTCCACGCGGAACTACTACTGAGACTGAAGCCTCTCTGCGAAAACATAAATTAAGCAAACGTGAGTACAAATGTACCCAACAAGACTTACATCAGAACTAGCTACATATGCATCAGTATCAACAAAGGGATGGTGGAGTTTAATAGCAGCAAGCCAGTTTGACTCAATGGCTATCCTGAACTACTACTGCAAGTAACTCTTTTGAGGTGGCGCGTACGAGTCCACATATTCACCAATCAATACACCACTATGGATCCGCTCCCATCTCCCTACGAGAAGGCCATCCATAGCACTCACGCTTATCTTACGCATTTTATAGTATCCACTTTCACTTGTCTATGAACTGTATAGGTAACCCAGAAGTCCTTTACTGCGGACATGGCTATTCGAATAGATCATTTATAACCCTACAGGGGTTTACTTCTTCACACATGCTTCCACCACTTAGCGTCTGCACACACTACAAAAAAAAGACACATCCGTGACATTTTGGGCCGAATGAAAAAAAATTATGTCATACTTATGACACTTCTATGACAATAATTGTGACAAAACACGGTATCATCATAGATGTGGCGGGGTCCTACTTCTATGACAAAAAATCACAACATAAAATGGGCTTTTCGTCTTGGGCGAGCCAGAGACGCGGCTGCATGACATTCTTTGGGCCGTCCATAATGGAAAAAACCGTGGTAGAAGCGAGGGCGAGGAAAATATCGGGGTGTTCTCGGTTACGGTGGGTGGTCGGGGCCAAGCGATGCATGTTTCTCTTGTACACGCACGCGCGTGGGTGCGAGGTGTTGGGCTCTAACTGAACCCGAGCGAGGCATTGTGCTCTAACTGAACCCGAGCGATTGCACTATAGGCTACGTGTTACTGAACCCGAGCGATCGATCGATGGCTGTTAACTTAACCCGTTCGAGCGATTCCTTCGCTACTGCTGCTAATTGAAGCCGATCGATGCTGCCTCTGGATGAAAAGTGAGCGTTGCTGGGGGGTTTGGATGAAGAGTTCCCGGTGGGGGTGGATGAACAAGACCCCGTGGTGTTGCCTCTGGATGAACAGGACCCCGGTCGATCGAGCCGGTTGGGGCTAGATGAATAGGACCCCGTGGAGGGCTGGATGAACAGGACCACCCCGTGGAGGGCTGGATGAACAGTAGACGATGGAGGGCTGGATGAGTAGTAGCCCGTGGAGGGGTAGTTGAACAGGGGCCCGTGGAGAGGGCTGGTTGAATAGTAGCCAGTGGAGTAGCGCGCAGTGGAGGCTGGATGAACAGGAGCCCGTGGATGAACAGTCACAGGTGGAGGCAGGAGGAGGTCGACGGTGGATGAACAGTAGCTCGTGGAGGCTGGAGGGGTCGACGATGGAGATGAACAGTATATCGTGGAGTCCTGTTTTGCGGTACGCCACACCCCTCCCGATGAACAGGACCCTCGTTTCGACCATAGCGCTCCAACACATGTATGTTTCCTCCGTTTTGCGGTACGCCACACCCCTCCCGATCAATAGGATCCCCGTTTCGACCGTAGGAGGTCCGTTTCCTCCGTTTTGTGGTACGCCATACCCCTCCCGATGAACAGGATCCTGTTTCGACCGTGGACGGTCGAACACAAGGCCGTTTCCTCCTTTCTGCGGTACACCAGGCCTTTGTTTCCATCGGTTGTTCCATCCAAGCCCTCCCGATGAACACGACGACGCATTCCGTTCCGACCCAGCCGGTTGGCTCCCCATGAACACGATGATGATGTTGTTTCTCCGTTCCGACCCAGCCATGTACACGAGCCCTGGCCGTACGTATGCGCCAGTAGGCGTTCGAGACCCTGCCCATATGTACGTATGTGACCGTATTATCTTTCTTGCACACTTGCCGCTGTACGTACATGTACATGCTACGCGTGCGCCTCTACTACGACACGTGCGCGCCTCTACATCGACCAGTATGTACGTACACGTTCGCGACCAGAATGAAAACGCTACGTACACTTCGACCAGGTGGGTCCCGACTGTCATGCACTTCCTT
Organism: Secale cereale; assembly: GCA_902687465.1. Lineage (NCBI taxonomy): Eukaryota > Viridiplantae > Streptophyta > Magnoliopsida > Poales > Poaceae > Secale > Secale cereale. The sequence continues at coordinate 767,400,830 of LR738711.1, read as the reverse complement.
GCCTGCGAAGATGTAGCTGATGGGTCCCAGCTATCAGGGGGCAAATGGTTTTTTTGCCTGGACTCACTTCCTTGCGTGGGAAGATGTAGCTGGTGGGTCCTAGCAGTCATGGGGAAACATTTTTTTTTGCGAAATACGGTAGCCCGTACGGTGGGTCCCTACTGTCACGTGGAGGAATAATTATTTTGCGCGTAATAAGGAGGCACTTCCTTGCTTCGGACGTGGACACAGCTGTCAGCCTCTCCACGTACAGTCGACGTCCGATGGAAGCCGTTCCTTGACCACGTTGACCACGCCGCGCCGAGAGCGCCAGGGTGGTGGATGACGGCGAGGCCTAGGAAGGGGACGACGTGGAGCTGGGGAAGACGCGGTAGTGGATGCCCACACGTAGAGGAGTATGAGGGTTCACTTGTTCGCTACGACGTGAGGCTACCATTGCCGCAGAATAACAGGGGGTGTGGGTGAGTAGAGGGATGGCCTGGCCAGCGGTGGGAGTAGTAGGGGGCGATGAGGCCTCCGCCGCATCGCAGCCGGCCACGGGAGGCAGGAGCACGAGGCACGACCGGTGCTGGTTTGGGCGGCTGGAGCAAGAAGACCGAAGGTTGAAGAAGCACTATGGCCGTTGGATGGACATCGTACGGTCACTGGAGCTAGAATCGTGCATATTGACTAAGTTGACAAAGCCCTCCGTCCCCATCAACTTAGTAGGCCCACAAGTCAGCCTGCCACTATACTGGGTCCCAGCTAGCAGGGGGAGTATTCATTTTTTGTGCATAATAAGGAGGCACTTCCTTGCGTGCGAAGATATAGCTGGTGGGTCCAGGCTGTCAGCAGATGTCAGGTGGAGGAATCATTATTTTGCACGTAATAAGGAGGCATTTCCTTGCGTGCGGCCGTGGACCCAGCTGTCAGCCTCTCCACGTACAGTCCACTTCAGATGCATGTCGTCATTGACCATGTTGACCAGGCCGCGCAGAGAGCACCAGGGCGGTGGACGATGGTGAGGCCTAGGAAGGGAACGACAAGGAGGCAGGGAAGACTCGGCAGTTGTTTCCCATGCGGAGGAGAGTACGACTGTACGAGGGTTTACTGGTTCGTCTGCCATCGCCAGGGAATAACATCATGCGTGGGTGAGTGGAGGGATGGCTAGGCCAGCGATGGGAGTACGGTGGGGCGTTGAGTCCTGCGCGGCAGCACAGCCGGCCGTGGGGAGGAGGAAGCAGGTAGTCCCACCGGCGCTTGTTTGAGCTGCTGGAGCAGGAAGAGCAGAGATGGAAGAAGCACGACGGCCGTTGGATGGAGATCCAACAGTCACTGCTTATGCGTCAACCTTTTTTTAGGAAAGCCTCAAATCTGTGGAAAACATCATATGGCCCATCTGCCATTATTTCTAATAATTTACAGCCCATTTGCTAATTCTTAAGGTTTTTTAGGAGCCCATATTCTTTTTGTTAGCATTACAGCCCATATTGTGGCCACGGTTAAAAATTATACGGATTTTTGCATATTTCGGTGCGGTCCGGCCTGTTTTTAATCCCGAAATTTCGAGTCACATTGAAACTGATTTTAAAAATGAATGTATATCAATATAAAATCCAACAAATTGGCCACGCATAAAAATTAATACAATTTAAAATCTCAAAATGAAAAAAAGAAATTTGAAACTAATTGTCGGTTTGATGTGTTTTAAAAATGTACAGCCCATTTCTCATTACTGATAGGCCATTTTCTCGGCCAACCGAATGAAGATCTCCTCGTCTTGAAAGAATTGCAGCCCAATAGGCCTGACAAAGCGACTTACTTGGCAAATCACAAAAAAACTGAGCTGTGGCCGTGGACCCAGCTGTCAGCCTCTCCACGTATAGTACTCTTCCGATGGAAGTCGGTCGTTGACCACATTAACCACGCCTCACGAAGAGCACCAAGGCGGTGGACAACGGCGAGGCCTAGGAAGGGGACGACGCGGAGATGGGGAAGACGCGACAGTGGATGCCCATGCGGAGAGGAGTATGAGGGTTCACTGGTTCGGCTGTGGTGTGAGGCTGGCATCGCCGCAGAATAACAGGGGGGGTGGGTGAGTGGAGGGATGGCCTGGCCAGCGGTGGGAGTAGTATGGGGCAGTGAGGCCTCCGCGGCAGCACAGCCAGCCACGGGAGGCTGGAGCTGGCGGCACGACCGGTGCTGATTTGGGCAGCTGGAGCAAGAAGACCAGAGGTTGAAGAAGCACTAAGGCCGTTGGATGGACATCGTACGGTCACTGGAGCTAGAATCGTTCATATTGACTAAGTTGACAAAGCCCTCCGTCCCCGTCAACTTAGTAGGCCCACAAGTCAGCCTCCCACTGTGGTGGGTCCCATCTGGCAGGGGGTATTCATTTTTTGTGCGCAATAAGGAGGCACTTCCTTGCGTGCGAAGATATAGTTGGTGGGTCCAACCTGTCAGCGGAGGGAACGTTTTTTTCGCGAAATACAGAGGCTCTTCCGGCGGATCCCAGATGTCAGGTGGAGGAATCATTATTTTGCGCGTAATAAGGAGACATTTCCTTGTGTGCGGCCGTGGACCCAGCTATTAGCCTCTCCACGTACAGTCCACTTCCGATGGATGTCGTCCGTTGACCACGTTGACCATGCCACGCCGAGAGCACCGGGGCGGTGGACGGCGGTGAGGCCTACAAAGGGAACAACGTTGAGCCGGGGAAGGCACGGTAGTGGCTTCCCACGCAGTGGAGAGTACGAGGGTTGACTGGTTCGGCTGCCGTCGACGGAAAATTACAGGAGGTGTGGGTGAGTAGAGGGATAGACAGGCCACGGATGCGAGTATATGATGGGGCGTGAGGCCTGCCCGGCAGCACAGCCGGCCACGGGTGGCGGGAGCAGGTGGTACCGACGGCGCTGGTTTGGGCAGCTGGGGCAGGAAGATCAGAGACTGAAGAAGCACGATTGTTGTTAGATTGACATCTAACGGTCTGACGCTAATAGAGTCGATTGTTGATTAAGTTTCTTTTTTGATAAACCTTGTGTACGCATGAACTTAGTAGGCCCACCCGTCAGCCTCCAAATCTGTGGCAGACAACATAGGGCCCATTTACTATTTTTAATAATTTGCAGCCCATTTGCTAATTCTTAAGTAATTTATTACAGCCCATTTTCTGCCCAGGACCACGGTCAAAAAGTTCAACCTTATTTTGCATATTTTGGTGGAGTCCGAACTTTTGTAATCCCGAAATGATAAACATTCTTTTAAGAACTTATTGATTTGCCAAAAAAATCGTTTTATTTTTGTAAACAAATAAGACGTGGGGCAATTGAGTTGGTTTAAGGGAAAACCAGTGGTAAAAAAAACCAGCGCTGGGAGGGAAAACAACAACAAAAATAAGGATGTAAATATGAAAAGTGAAGTTTATGTATTTTCAATATAATGATACGTGTATATGAACTAGCAAAACTATAGGTAGAGATTAGAAACCGGATGTAGGAGATGCGTTTCAAGAGGAAAATAGAACTGGGTTGTGTGTTTGATTCAGTAAAAAAAGATGTTGTAAGACAAAATATAACTAACGCTGGCGGGCCAGAGGCCAGTAGATACCTGCTGGATCTTTGTGCCCAGTTGTCGTCATGGGATGGGCCTGTTGAAAACAAAACCAAGCCTGGGCAGTCTATAGCCCAGTTGAAACTTGCTCGACCTGAAAAAACAATATACATGCTCAATGAACGAGAGAATTCTGCAAGTACAGACTGATAACTAGGATGCAGCAGGGATATTGTTTTTTCATCATGATAATAAGAGCATGCACTTGTTTCGGAAAATTTGGAGAACTGGGAATTTGAACGGCATGTGCTTATGCTACCCATCAAATAAAAATCAGGTGCCTGAAAATTCGTTTCGAAACAAATGATTCAGCTTTATATCCACGTCGACCCGCGTCATGATGGTTGGAAGCAAATGCCAAGTTCATACTAAAAGACCGTTCACAACAATACCAACTTGCGAACGACAAGGCAGTACAAGTACCAATACCAAACTAACTTATAATCTTTTTACTCCTGGCCCTAGTGTTCGTCTAGTAGAAAATCTTGTAGAGGAGCAGCTCCCGCTCCTTCTATTGCTTCAGGTCCCCGAGGTGGTACTGGTGCATCACCCAGTTGGTCCTCTGCTGGTCGAAGTTCTTGTTGGTGTGCAGCACCAGAACCTTTTTGCTGCCCGTCTGCCGGCCGCTGACCATCACCGGCAAGGTATTGCCGGTGTTGTGCCACATCACGTGCATGCTGCACTTCGACTGTATCTTGCGACGCGTCCACGTGCCCCTTTTGAATGCCCTAGAATTGCGCTGGAAAGAAATGCTTGCTTAGGCCACTCAGTGTGATACCTGCAGTATTGTCGAATACCGGTTTTAGTGTACGTAGTTGGCATTTTCATAACATCTTTGGCATGTTGCAGTCACTTGTTTAACTTTTTATTAACTGTCAAATTGTAATTGCTTCACCAGGTCTGCGTCTAAAAAGAAAAATAGAGCTATAAACAAAGGAATATGTTTGTGCAAGTATACGGCCGATCGGTGTCTTACCTGGAAGTTTCTCAGGATGGGTGTAGCATATGCCGTGCTCGCTGTTGATGGTTGGTATGAACAAACCGATGAGAGAGTGAGATCTCGCACTGTCAGCACTCACTTTGGCCTCAAGGTGCTCGATCAGCTCCTGATCCGTGGGATCGAACTTGACGCCAGCCGGCAGCACTTGGCAATCCTTCTTCGACTTGCATGGGTTAATTCCAGTTATATGGTACTCAATGTATGATCAATCGACTGTTTTAAGTGAATGATGAAAGATTCCGATAGATAAGTGGTACTGCAAATCTGAAGTCCAAAATACCCGAACACGCCGCCGGGATTCTTGTGTCACCTCACGTGCAGCATGTTGTCACGTCAATTCAATGTGTGGACATGATGAATAATTTGACCGACGTATACTAGTACTGCTACTCTACTACTTACTAGTCGTATTTAGCGTCACATTTTAACCATAGGTTTAAGTAACAAGTACACACTTGAAGCCTAAGTGATATATATATATATATATACATATATATATATATATATATATATATATATATATATATATATATATATATATATATATATATATATATATATATATATATATATATATATATATATATATATATACTGCACAGCATCTCCATCATCATTATCAGTACATCCTGCGTAGGTGAGTTAGGATACACTTGATCCCAGAAAGGTATCTATCCTTCAAACCAGAGGAGTGCTTCAAACTAACAACAGTACATAATATCCAACAAAAGAGGGTCGTGCTACAGCAGCAGAATACATGGCTCAGTGTACATATCAGTACGAATCAAATTGTGCATATTTGTTGCTGGCATGAACCACATCGCCGCATGTCGGGTTTGCAAAAGCCATCCATGTAAATGCATCTAGTGCCACCCCTAGTTGGTTTTGGAGTATTGACGACAAACCTGGTTGAGGGACTAATGTGTTTGTGAGAATTGCAGGATAACACAGGTAGTAGTCCCTCATTGATTCGGTTTACCTACCGGAGATGACCCCTAAAAATGTATGAAGACATTGACAACAGTGGTGGTACATGAAGATAATCTTATTAAAGACTATGACAAGAGAATACATTGTGTGAAGACTATGGAGCGCGAAGACTTAGATGTTTCGTTGTTTCCTTTTCTTCTTTGTTGAGTCATAGAAACCACCTTACTGTTAAGTGGGGTCCAAGTGAACTAAGTCAGAGTGACTGAAGTGATGCTCAACCAAATCCTATGTCTTCGAGCCAAGACAATGAGAGCAAATCTTATCCAGAGCTGGATGAGTCAACTTTACTTGTAGCCCAAGTAAAGTTGTCGTGTGAGTGTTTGAAATCTGACCGTTGGAACATGTGCCAGTTCCTTAGTGACCCAGGGTCACTTCGGACAAATCAGGTCGGGTTGCCCAGTGGCTATAAATAGCCCACCCCCTACACCATAAATTGGTGGCTGCTCAGAGTTATTGCACGGCTTTTGTCATTTGAGAGCAACCCACCTCTGAAGAATTTGAGAGAGAGAGAGAGATCCTTGCGAGGACAAAGTCAAAACACCCAGAGCCAAAGAGTGTTGGGCATCACTGAAGTCTTTCTGTCTGTGTGACCTGAAGACTTATTACACTTGAGGACTGTGTTTCCTCCGGCCGATTAGGCGTCGCGTTCTGAGCATCCAAGAGTCATTATGGATCACCGGTGAACGAAGTCTGTGAAGGTTTGGAAGTCTACCTTGAAGACTTACCAGAGTGATTGGGCGAGGACTAGGTGTCCTTAGCTCAAGGGGAATAAGGTGAATACGCGGTCTTCTGAGTTGAATCTTAGCCTCCCTAACCAGACGTACAGTTGTCACAGCAACTGGAACTGGTCTAACAAATCACTGTCTCCCCCAAGCTACTGGTTCTATCCTTTCCTTCCCTTTACTTACTGTCTTACGTTGTGAAGTCATTGCATGTCTGCCTTATCTGATTGACTTCACTGTGTGACTACTTGTTCTGATTGGCTTCATTCCTTCTTCCCTCTTGATCCTTACTGCCTAGCTGCTATTACTCTTCATGCTTTCACTTTATTGAATACCTGACTATGGCTTGTCTAGTGTAGTCTACTTTCTGCTGCATACAAATAGGATTGGTTTTACCCTTTGTCTTCGAAACTACCATGTTTTGAAGCATTTCAGAAAAATCGCCTATTCACCCCCCTCTAGTCGATATACTGCACTTTCAATTGGTATCAGAGCAAGGTACTCCCTTGTTCTGTGTGATTCGGCTTAACCACCTGGAGTTTTAGCTATGTCGACTGCAGGGCTAATCAAAGTCTCCGCTGTGTGCCCCGTCTTTGATGGCACCGAATATCCCTACTGGAAGAACAAGATGCGCAGGCACCTTGAAGCCATTGACGTGGACCTCTGATTTGTCATCAAGAACGGCGTTCCCAAGACTGGTCAAGGTATCATCCCTGCTGATGTCAAGAGGCTCGTTCAACTGGATTCAACTGCCAAGAACATCATATGTGGTCATCTGACCAAAGGACATTATGGTCGTGTAAGTGCCCTGGAAACGTCAAAGGAAGTCTGGGACTGGCTCTCAAAGGTCAACGAAGGCGTCTCAACCCAGAGAAATCAAAGGACCAGTGTCCTTCTGATGTCTACTACACGCTTCTATTCCTTTAGACAGTGTTAGGCCTCCAAGAGCAGAGGTTTGTAGGACAGCAGTAAATTTCCCTTAAGTAAGTAACCCAAGGTTTATCGAACTCAGGGAAGTGGAGGTTGAACGTACCCCTTTCAAGCAACCCTGCAATCAAGATACAAGAAGTCTCTTGTGTCCCCAACACACCTAATACACTTGCCAGATGTATAGGTGCACTAGTTCGGCGAAGAGATGTTAAATGGCAAGTGATATGGATGGCAAAAGATGTATTTGTAAATCTGAAATAAAAATGGCAGCAAGCAAACATGTAACAAAACTAAAAGTAAACGGTGTTCAATTGATGAAAACAAGGCCTAGGGATCATACTTTCACTAGTGGCAACTCCCAACAACATTTACATAATCTAATCACATGATATTTCCCATAAAACATGCAATGGAGACGCACCCGGAGGTCATTCCTTTGTGGTCAAGAGAGGACGAGAATTATGTAGGGCTACAAAAGCACACCTCAAAGTTCGTAGTTCTCAATCTATGGATTTCCCAATGTCACCGCGGCCATCCAAAGAGAGTACCACAATCACCATAACATATCTCAAGGATAGTCAAAGACAAGCACCAAGAGACTCTCAATCTTCAATCAACACACAAAAGAGGAAATCACTCATGAAAATATTCTTCTAATCCATGTCTAATAGACCGCTGTCACCTTGGTCTCGGGGATTATACTAGATAAAGACAAGTGAGTACATCAATCCAATACATAGAGGAAGCGGAAATATCATGGGATCACCCTAGATTAACATAGCCTATGATCACAATGAAGATCACATCATGGGAGAGAGAGATAACCACATAGCTACACGTACAAGCCCTCAGCCCTAGAGAAGACTACTCACACATGGACATGGTGAGGAGGAGCTTGATGGTGGTGTTGATGGAGAGGTGCAGCCCGGAGAGGAGGAGACGGCCGGCGGCAGCCGTGGCGGCGGCGGCAGCCCTCCGGGGCGGCGGCGGCCCTAGGGGGCAGCGGCTCCTTGGCCCCCCTTCTTCCTTGTGGATGGTTCTGCAATGGTGTTGGTCCTCCCCTCCAAGACGGCGGCTTGGGAGGAGGAAAATTCGTGGCCCTTGGTGACTAGGTTTCCTCTATTTATATAGACTCTCGGATTCCCGTCATCAGATTTTGTGCTTCAGTAAAACGGGCTTTTCTCGGCCGTCCGGACTCCGATTTGGACGAATTTTATATCCAGAAGCATCCTCTCAAAATTCCCACAACTTTCGCAACTAGGCTTTTTCCGTTTGATGTCGTCTTCGGGCCGGAACGTGACCATCTTCTAAAAACGTTCTCAGACATATTTCAGGAAAGTCAGAGTCCTGCTCCAATACGACTCCTTTTGCGTTTTTGTCAATTTCCAAGTAATTCCTACACAATAAAGTGTAAAACAAGAACATTGTGCACTTTTGCAACCATTAGTATGTTAGTCCAATAAATGCTTAAAAAGATATAAAACTTTGATAGAAACATGAGACAATGATGCAAAACAAGCATGGCACAAGCAAAAATTATGGATACGTTTGGGACGTATCACCTTCGCAATCTCTTCAATCGCTTCAAGAGACATGACAATGAGAATGTCCAGCACACATTCGATCGTCTAACTGACATCACAACTGTTAGCCTCAAAGGAGTTCTCTCATCAAAAGCATTCTAGTTAACACAAAAGGAAGATAAAGTTTCAGCAATGCTTTCCACTTTTCAACATGTTATCTCATGGATAAGTTCAATGCACAAGGATTATATATAACTAAGCAGAAATTTTGAACATAATCAATTTGAACCCAGGGTTAACACTAGATGCTTGCTTATGGTGGAGGAAGAAGATTAGAACATAGGAAAACTGACTCAACATTTAAAAGTAAAAGATAGGCCCTTCGCAGAGGGAAGCAGGGATTACTCATGTGCTAGAGCTTTTTATTTTTGAAAACATAGAGATATAAAAGCAATTTTGAGAGATGTATGCTTATGTCAACGAATGGTAATAAACAATGCACTACTACTCATGCCAAACAAAACTTAAGAGCGGCTCCCATAGAGGAATGATAACACTCCCCTTTCTCCTTTGTTTATCACTAGCCAAAGTTTGTCTGATTTCTCAGGTACGATGTGTGAAGGAGGTTTTTGATATTGATATTGATAACATGTAAAGTGGGCTGGGCATACCCTTTTGCCAGCTCTTTTTGCAAAATTAAGGACATGCACATTATTCATGCACGTCAGGGGTCGTTCTGTCCAACACAAGTAATAATGAACTATCTACCACTTCCTTATGAGCTAAAACAGAGACACAAATAAGGATAAATTTTGAAGGTTTTAAAGGTAGCACATGAGCAATTTACTTGGAATGGCTATTAAATACCATGCATATAGGTAGGTATGGTGGACACATATGTCAGAATTTTGGCTATGGAATTTGGATGCACGAGCAGCATTCCCGCTCAGTACAGAGTTTTTGGTTTAGCAAGTTTTTAGCAAGCACATGTTAACCGGTACAAGAGAATTATAACATCCTTTCAGCATAATTATAAGACTTCTACACTGTCTTCCTTGTCAACCAACTTACTTCTAAAGAGAAATCAAGAACTTTAAAACTACCAATGGTAAAAAACTAAACAATTGCAAACTTCAAAGGTATTTCTTCACTAATAAGACTTTATTAAATGATCTACATGTTTAGGCATCACTACTTAATTTCTCAAAACAATTGATAGGGATCAAGTTACTCAATGATCTTCAAAACTATGCAAGCTTTTTATTCTTTGCACCACGGCCACACTTGGCATTTACTTTACCAACATATTATTTAGCAATTCAAACCAATTCATCTCTCCAAAAAGATATAAGTGAAGCAAGAGAGTACTTTCTATAAAAGAACTAATAGCTCTGAACATGATATGAAATAAAAAAAAGAGCTAGAAGCATATAACAAGGTAGCTAAAACACTTCAAAAAGATATAAGTGAAGAACATGAGTGTTTCATGAAAAAGCGGAGCGTGTCTCTCTCCCAAATAAGAATGATCAGATGCAACTTATTTAAGACCAGTAAAGAAAACAAAACAAAAGAGAAAACAAAACAAAAATACGCTCCAAGAATAACACATAATGGGCAAAGGAATAAAAATATAGTGACACGAGGAGAACCTGGTGATTGTTAATGAAGAAGTGGATGCCTTGGGCATCCCCAAGCTTAGATGCTTGGGACTTCTTGAATATTTCTTGGTGGTGCCTTGGGGGCATATCCCCAAGCTTGAGCGTTTGACCCACCTGAATCTTCTTTTATCATCTTCCCTCGCGCACTTGAAAAATCCCTTCATACAAAACTCATCATAATCTGATTAGCGAGGTTAGTACCCACAATGAAATAACTTTTCCCTGCTGGAAATAAAGATAATCTTGAAGAGCTACTGTTTCTCAAGATTGCCAAAAGGTTTTTGCAAAGAAAAAGCAAGCTCAAGGTTTGCAAAACGAAGAAAAGGCAAAACAGGACAGAATCTGTGAAAAACAGACCAGCAGGTAGTAAATAATTTTTTCGGGGCACATCTACAACTCAAATCAAAAAACTCAGAACAGATGCCCGAAAGCCAATTGTATAGAGCACGCTGTCAAAAAATTCAGATCAAAAAGATGATCTGGTGATTTTATTCGAATTTTTCTGTCCAAGGACAGAATCTGTTTTCTGGACAGCACGTCACAACTTTTGAACTTTCTTGCAATCGGAGGCTAAACTTGGCACAAAGCTGAAAAATAAAGATACAATGATGTTGCTACAGTAGTAACAAACATCAAGACCACTAAAAACTGAAAGCAAAGATAACAAGGGTTGTCTCCCTAGAGCTCTTTCTTTATAGCCATAAAGATAGGCTTAAGACTTTAATGATGCTCTCATAGGAATAAGAGTTGAAGAACAAAAGAGAGCATCAAGAAGCAAATACCAAACACATTTAAGCCTAACATGCTTCCTATGCATAGGAATATTGCAATAGAATAATTCATTGAAGCACAAAGCAATAAGCATAGGAAGACAAAACAAGTGCAGCTTCAAAACCTTCAACATAAAGAGAGGGAACTTGATATTATTGAAATATCTATAAGCATATGTTCCCTTCTCATAATAATTTTCAGGGGATCACGAATAAACTCAACAATATAACTATCACATAAGGCATTATTTCCATGATCCAAAAGCATAAAAGTATCATTACTCTTCATATAAGCAAAATCTTTCTTATTAGGAATAGTGAGAGTAAAGCAATCATAACCATCATGGTAATCATCATATTTAGGAGGCATATCATAATCATAATAAATTTTATCCTCGATAGTAGTTGGACTAAAAAGCTCACATTTATCATTGTAATAATCATATATAGGAAGCAAAGTATCATCAAAGTAAATTTTCTCTTCAAAAGTTGGGGGACTAAGAATATCATGTTCATCAAACGTGTCATCCCCAAGCTTAGAGCTTTCCATGTCATTAGCAATATTGATATTAAAAAAACATACTAATAACATCACCACCATCATGATTGTTATGCAAATAATAAAGTTCCAAAGGTTTTTTAATTTTCTCTTCAAACACATCATGTCCAAGTTCAAGGTAGAGCTTATAAAGCTCTCTCAAATTTTTGTTGTTTTCCATTAAGCAAAACTAGTGAAATAAAAACAAGAAACAAAAAGATTTAATTGCAAGATCTAGAGAAGGTACCTTCACTTACCTCACTTCCCCGGCAACGGCGCCAGAAATAGCTTGATGTCTACTACACGCTTCTATTCCTGTAGACAGTGTTGGGCCTCCAAGAGCAGAGGTTTGTAGGACAGCAGCAAATTTCCCTTAAGTGAGTAACCCAAGGTTTATCGAACTCAGGGAAGTGGAGGTTGAACGTACCCCTTTCAAGCAACCCTGCAATCAAGATACAAGAAGTCTCTTGTGTCCCCAACACACCTAATACACTTGCCAGATGTATAGGTGCACTAGTTCGGCGAAGAGATGTTAAATGGCAAGTGATATGGATGACAAAAGATGTATTTGTAAATCTGAAATAAAAATGGCAGCAATCAAACATGTAACAAAACTGAAAGTAAACGGTGTTCAATTGATGAAAACAAGGCCTAGGGATCATACTTTCACTAGTGGCAACTCCCAACAACATTTACATAATCTAATCACATGATATTTCCCATAAAACATGCAATGGAGACGCACCCGGAGGTCATTCCTTTGTGGTCAAGAGAGGACGAGAATTATGTAGGGCTACAAAAGCACACCTCAAAGTTCGTAGTTCTCAATCTATGGATTTCCCAATGTCACCGCGGCCATCCAAAGAGAGTACCACAATCACCACAACATATCTCAAGGATAGTCAAAGACAAGCACCAAGAGACTCTCAATCTTCAATCAACACACAAAAGAAGAAATCACTAATGAAAATATTCTTCTAATCCATGTCCAATAGACCGCTGTCACCTTGGTCTCGGGGATTATACTAGATAAAGACAAGTGAGTACATCAATCCAATACATACAGGAAGAGGAAATATCATGGGATCACCCCAGATTAACATAGCCTATGATCACAACGAAGATCACATCATGGGAGAGTGAGATAACCACATAGGTACACGTACAAGCCCTCAGCCCCGGAGAAGACTACTCACACATGGACATGGTGAGGAGGAGCTTGATGGTGGTGTTGATGGAGAGGTGCAGCCCGGAGAGGAGGAGACGGCCGGCGGCAGCCGTGGCGGCGGCGGCCCTCGGGGCGGCGGCGGCCCTAGGGGGCAGCGGCTCCTTGGCCCCCCTTCTTCCTTGTGGATGGTGCTGCAATGGTGCTGGTCCTCCCCTCCAAGACGGTGGCTTGGGAGGAGGAAAATTCGTGGCCCTTGGTGACCTAGGTTTCCTCTCTTTATATAGACTGTCGGATTCCCGTCATCAGATTTTGGGCTTCAGTAAAACGGGCTTTTCTCGTCCGTCCGGACTCCGATTTGGACGAATTTTAGATCCAGAAGCATCCTCTCGAAATTCCCCACAACTTACGCAACTAGGATTTTTCCGTCTGACGTCATCTTCGGGCCGGAACGTGACCATCTTCTAAAAACGTTCTCAGACAGATTTCAGGAAAGTCAGAGTCCTACTCCAATACGACTCCTTTTGCGTTTTTGTCAATTTCCAAGTAATTCCTACACAATAAAGTGTAAAACAAGAACATTGTGCACTTTTGCAACCATTAGTATGTTAGTTCAATAAATGCTTAAAAAGATATAAAACTTTGATAGAAACATGAGACAATGATGCAAAACAAGCATGGCACAAGCAAAAATTATGGATACGTTTGGGACGTATCACCTTCGCAATCTCTTCAATCGCTTCAAGAGACATGACAATGAGAAATGTCCAGCACACATTCGATCGTCTCACTGACATCACAAATGAGCTTGAGGCACTTGGCACCACTGAGATCACCAAGCATGAAATCGTCAAGACCCTCCTGAGATCACTCGACAGCTCATTTGATATCCTTGCCCTGATGATTCAAGAATGCCCTGACTTGAAGACTCTCGATCCGTCTGACATACTTGAGAGGCTCAACACACATGAGTTCCAGCAATCTGAGAAACGTGACATCTATGGTCCCAACTATGGCCGATCTCGCGCCTTAAAGGCAAAGGCTGTTTCTTCATCTGAAGAAGAATCTGACTGCAGTTCTGATGATCCCGAAGACATTGGAAAGGAGCTTGCCATGCTTGTGAAGAAGTTCCAGAAATTCACTAGGAAGAAAGTCTTCGGAAAGTCTTCACGATCCAGCTCAAGAAATGATGAAGCTTCTACCCATGACTACAAGAAGAGAACATTTCATAAGTGCAAGAAACCTGGTCACTACATCTCTGAGTGTCCTCAATGGGACAATGAGAAGAAGAAGAAGAAGAGTAAGGAATATAATTCTGATGACAAGAAAAAGAAGAAATACTCAAAGTCTTCTTCCAAGTCTTCATCAAAGTATTCATCACACAAGAAGAATTCATCTGGCAAGGCTCGTGCGTTTGTTGGCAAGGAGATGGATTCAGAGGAGGAGTCTGCTTCTGAAGAAGCGGAGGTGGAGTCTGAGGAGGAGTCCGATTCTAGTGCTGCAAGTCTGGCTCTAGCCACTGCCTACGATGCCAAGTTCATCTTCAACACTGAAGTCAATGGCCCCGTCCCTAACATTGATGATGAGGAATACGACTCTGCTCCCACCTACTGCTTCATCGCACGCGGTGCCAAGGTAAAATCACGTGATGCTTACTTTCAAACATCTAGTGAAGATGACTCTGATTGTGAATCAAAACCTAGCTACAAAACACTTGCTAAAATTGCCACTGAACAGCAGAAAGCCATGGAACATGTTTAAAAACTGTTAGGCAAAAGCGATGACCTGTTGGACGCGGAAATGACCCGTTCTCAGTCCTTAATTGAAGACATAAAAAATCTTCATGTCAAGTACGAGGAACTTGAAGGTCTTTATGAATCGCTCTCAAAAACTCATGAAAAGCTTTCCCACGATTACCTTCAAAGGAAGCGAGAACTTGAGAAATTGAAAGCGGCTCATGAAGATCTTCAAAAAGAAAATGAGTCACTCCGCGCACAACTGATCAGCTCCACTCAGGAAGAGTTTGAACCACCATGTCTAAAATGCATTGAGCGTGATAACGCTACATCTGTTGCTGAATGTTCTACTGCTACCATTGTTGCAATATCTTCAACTACTGATGTGGTAACTAACCCCTCTGCTGAGGATACCACTACTATTGCTGATGAAAATCCTAGGTTGAAGACTTTTCTTAAAACAGGGATGTACAAAAGCCTCAAAGGGCATCAGACTCAATGTGATGTCCTCAAAAAGCAGATACTGAACCGAAACCCTAGGAAAGAGGGTGTTGGGTTCGACAGGAAAATGAATGTTGATGGTTCATACTAGAAGCCTGAGCAGTATCCCAAAACCATATGGGTTGCTGCAAAGGAACCGTCAGTGGATCCATCTACCCTATCTGGCTTCACTTGTGCTAATCCTATTATCATTGATGAATCCTTTCATGCAAACTATAAACTGTTTAAGAATCAAAATGGTGAAGTGTTTGTCAAGTATATTGGTACTAACTGCAGGAATGGGCCACCTACGAAGAAGATCTGGGTACCCAAAGGTTGTCTTGAGAAACTTCCAGCAAATGTTATCATGACACCACCTGGGAAGAAGACAAACCCCAGACCAAAGGCTTCATATGGTCCTAAGGCTTCATACAGACAAAAGACTCACCTGAGTCACCCTAACGCCAATGTTTTGCAGGAAAACTATACTCAGACCCATGAATATGAGCGTGTTACCTCAAACCGCTATATTCATAAAATAAAGAATTTTTCTGCTTATTCTTATGAGTATTATTCTCCTCCTGCAAGATTATTTGCTAGGGCTCCAAAGCCAAAATTCTCATATGCTGCTCTTAGACTCATTGCTTCTAAGCCACCCCTGAAGATGTGGGTGGTTAAGAAGAACTAACTTTCTCTTGCAGGGAAAGGTCTCCAGCCAAAAAAAATCAAAGGCGTCTGATGATATTGCTGGGGACCTAAAACACTTGTACGGCACAAGATCAAATGCCCAAATGATTTACTATCCATCTGCTCATGAATCACTTGCTAATCATCTTATCAGTCCTAACTTGGATCTAAGCTTTCATAATCCACTTGTGCGTCAAATGTTTATGCTTCACAATGGCTTTTGGTGAAGCCTATCCTCCTAACTGCATTGTAGGGAGTGACACCAAAGTCTTCAGAATGGATTATGGACAGCGGATGCACAAATCATATGACTAGAGATCGAAGTCTTCTCATGGACTCAACCTTACGTCCATCTAAGAAGAGTCGCATCACATTTGCTGATACTGGTAAAAGCAAAGTGTTGGGTCTAGGTAGAGTTGCAATCTCAAGAGATCAGCACATGGATAAAGTCATGCTTGTTGAATCTCTTGGTTTCAACTTAATGTCTGTCTCAATGCTTTGTGACTTAAACATGATTGTGATATTTGGTCGATTTCGTTGCCTTGTACTAATGGAGTCCGACAAGTCTCTAGTATTTGAAGGATATAGAAAAGGTGATCTGTATTTGGTAGATTTCTCAGCTGGACCGCAGATGGCCGTATGTCTTCTAGCGAAAGCTTCAGAGTGCTGGCTTTGGCATCGGAGGCTAGGACATGCCGGCATGAGGAACTTGCACACTCTCGCAAAGAAGAAGCACGTCGTAGGCATCGAGGACGTCAAGTTCAAGAAAGATCATCTATGTGGTGCCTGTGAAGCTGGGAAGATGACTAGGGCCAAGCATCCCTCGAAGACAATCTTGACAACATCCAAACCCTTTGAGCTGCTTCACATGGACTTATTTGGCCCTACTCACTACTCCACGTTCTCTACCACAGCTTGTCTCTATGGCTTCGTCATTGTTGATGATTATTCAAGATACACATATGTCTTCAGACGCTTTGCCAACCGTGCCATGAACAACTATGGCGTCAAGATCAAGCATATCAGAAGTGACAATGGCACTGAGTTCAAGAACACCAGCCTTGATCTTTATCTGGATACAATGGGAAGCACTCATGAGTTCTCGGCCCCGTACACACCTCAGCAGAATGGCATCGTAGAGCGCAAGAACAGAACCTTAATTGAGATGGCTCAAACGATGCTCGATGAATACAAGACACCAAGAAGGTTCTGGCCCGAAGCTATTGATACTGCATGCCATATCATCAACCGTGTTTATCTTCACAAGCTTCTGAAGAAAACGTCCTATGAACTCCTCACTGGAAAGAAGCCTAACGTAGGTTACTTCAGAGTATTTGGAGCTAGGTGCTGGATCAAGGATCCACATCACAAGTCAAAGTTTTCACCAAAAGCACATGAAGGCTTCATGCTCGGATATGGAAAAGACTCACACTCCTACAGAGTCTTCAACATCTTTCTCCATAAAGTAGTTGAAACTGTGGATGTGCGGTTTGATGAAATAAATGGTTCACAAAGAGAGTTCCTTCCAAATGTGCTAGATGAGGCTTCACCAAATGAATCTATCAAGCTAACGGGAACCGGTGAGATCATGCCTTCTGATGAGGAACTCATCATTTCTTCTCCAAATCAACCTGACGACAATGCTCAGCATGAAGAGAACCCTCCTGATGACAATGTACAGCATGAGCAAAATCTTCGTCCAGCTCATCCTCGTGTTGCAAACGAAGTACAAGTTGAGAAGATAATTGACAGCATAAATGCACCTGGTCCACTTACTCATTCAAGAGCAACACAGCTTGCCAATTTTTTTGGGCACTTTGCTTTTGTCTCAATATCTGAACCCAAGAAAGTTGTTGAAGCTTTTATGGAACCCGAATGGATTCAAGCAATGCAAGAAGAGCTTCAACAGTTTGAGCTGAACAACGTGTGGGAACTTGTCAAGCGTCCTGACCCTCGCAAGCACAACATAATAGGCACAAAATGGATTTATCGCAACAAGCAAGATGAGCATGGTCAAGTTGTCAGAAACAAAGCTCGTCTCGTTGCTCAAGGATACACTCAAGTTGAAGGGATTGACTTCGATGAAACATTTGCTCCTGTGGCTAGACTTGAAGCTATTCGTATACTGCTAGCCTATGCAAATCATCACAACATACTTCTGTATCAAATGGATGTAAAGAGTGCCTTTCTCAATGGAAGGATTGAAGAAGAGGTGTATGTTGCACAACCACCTGGCTTTGAAGATCCAAAACGTCCTGATATGGTATACAAACTCAACAAGGCACTGTATGTCCTCAAACAAGTGTATGGTGCTTGGTATGACACACTCAAAGACTTCCTGAAGAGCAAAGGCTTCAAACCTGGATCCCTGGATCCCACACTCTTCACGAAGACATATGATGATGAACTGTTTGTCTGCCAAATCTATGTGGACATCATTATCTTCGGCTGCATTGACAAAAGATACAGTGATGAGTTTGGTCACATGATGCAAGAGCAATATCAGATGTCCATGATGGGTGAGCTGAAGTTCTTCCTTGGTCTTCAAATTTGTCAGCAAAGCAACGACATCTTCATATCTCAAGAGAGGTACCTTAAAGACTGCCTGAAGAAGTTTGGAATGCAAGATTGCAAAGGGTACTCGACGCCTATGCCAACTAAACACCATCTGGGTCCCGACGCAAATGGTAAAGAGTTCGATCAAAAGGTATACTGCTCCATGATTGGTTCTTTGCTTTATTTATGTGCATCTAGGCCAGATATTATGCTTAGTGTTTGCATGTGTGCTCGATATCAAGCGGCACCAAAGGAGTCGCATCACTTAGCTGTGAAGCGAATACTTCGATATTTGGCTTACACCCCAACACTAGGATTATGGTATCCAAAGGGCTCAGAGTTTGATCTAGTTGGATTCTCAGATGCTGATTATGCTGGTGACAAAGTTGATCGCAAGTCTACATCAGGCACATGTCACTTTCTAGGATGATCTCTTGTCTGTTAGTCTTCCAAGAAGCAGAACTGTGTATCACTCTCCACTGCTGAATCTGAATACATTGATGCTGGATCTTGCTGCGCTCAGCTTCTCTGGATGAAGCAAACGCTCAAGGACTATGGTGTCCATCTGAAGCATGTGCCACTCTACTGCGATAATGAAAGCGCTATCAAGATTGCCAACAACCTAGTTCAGCACTCGAAGAAAAAGCACATTGAAATTCGTCATCACTTTCTCATAGATCAGGTCATGAAGGGAGATATTGATATCATACACGTCAACACTGAAGAGCAACTGGCCGATATCTTCACAAAGCCCTTGGATGAGAAAAGGTTTTGCAAGTTGTGGTGTGAGCTAAATATCTTAGAATCCTCAAATGTCCTGTAATCAGGCACACATCCTAACACTTATGCATATTGATGACTTAGATGTGCAACACACGAAGTAAACTATATCTTCAATCAATGAAGACTTACATTCTAAGTGTGAATACATTAACGCGGAATTTGACTTCGGAGCGCCACGATAATTGTGCGCCGTGTCTGGGTCTAATACTTCCTATACGGTGGGTAACGCCACCACCAAATATTTGTTTGAAGTGTTTCTCATGGCATTACATTTGCAAAGTCTTCATACTTGTTTTGTCTTCATATAGGACAAATATAGACTTGTGTTCTGTCCTCTACAGCATTCACTTATAGCTAAGTCTTTTTATTTGAATCTTTTGAACTAAGTGAATGTGATCGGACCCTAACCTCTCTATGCTTCCTCACCTCAAACTCTATCTATCCAAATCATATGCATTCTGTTGGAACCGTCGAATATCTTCTCTGCGTCCTTGTCAGCAGAAGATACGGAGACAAACTTTAAATCTGATTTTAATGCTCTATCCTTTATGCCTGAAACCCGGAGAAGCCAGAATGACCACTCCGACAGTCGTGGCGTACGTGGGATAGTGGAACAACTCCCAATGTGTTACATGTCCGCCACGTGTCCCTCAGATGTGAACCGCCAGGGGCACCTGAGTAATTGCGCTGTGTCGTCTCCCATGCTTATAAATGCACTTCCCATCACGGTAAAAAATTCTTCTACCACCTCTCCACCTCGAGCAACCCTAGCGCCTCCGCTAGCTCTCGACGACGCCGGCGACGAAGCGCTTCGCTGCCGCGACCTCGTCGACGTCGTCTTCACGCCGGCCGCGGACATCGTCTACTCCGCCATCGCCGTAGCTGTCCTCCGTCGCCAAGTTAGGGCACGGAAGATCGAACTGGTCGGCATCCAATTCCTCTCCGTCTAAGCAGTTTATCGTGTGGTAAATTAAACTCTTTTTTTACCATCTTCTTGATCCAGAAAGATTCATCACTTTTACCACAAGAAGTTTATGCCTACACATATATAGATCTATCATGTCTGCATCTCATATTTTGCCTATTACATTCACATATGCTTCAAACATAGTTAGATTCCTCACTTGTACCTATTCATGGATTCGTACAAATCTGGAACCAACTCTCATCATATAAGTGAATGTCTTCGCGCTATGAGGTCAAAGTATTTTAAACTGATTTATCTTTTAAAGCTTCTGAGAATGCATATGACCTCTTCCCCTTCCCTCGCATCTCTAATGCTATCACAGGTACATGTCCGTGGGAGAATCCCTTGGTTCTCATAGTCTACATTCATTTGTAGAATTCTTGCCGCATCACATTCACTCTCCTGAAGCCAGTTCCTGTCTGACCAGCAGACCGAAGCATTTGCCAGTGTTGAAGCCATTCAATTTGAAGCCTTTCAGATTGAAACCAATGGCAACTAACAAGTCAGTTAGGAAGGGTGGCAGACAGCGCCGTGGCAACACCTCTAAAGATTTGCCTCCTGATCTAAGTGAGATGTACAAGACTGATCCAGAGGAGGATTATAATCAGAGGAAGACATGAATCCAATGGATTCGAAGATATTGGGCTGAACAATTGTTCAAGTACAGGTTCGTGACTCAAGAGTATGCTGAAAAGAATGCCATTAAGCGTCCATGGGGAGATATTACCTACAAAAATCTTCCACCCAAGACTCAAGCTGAAGCCATTGCTCAAGGCTTCTACCCTTGCATGGTCAGAGGGCCACAACCAACTGACGCCGATCCTTCTTCTCTGCTCTGGTGTCGCGACGACAATTTGTTCAAGCGCAATCTTCAATATGCCAAGAACTCAGCCAAAGAGAACAAGAAGAACTGGGGATTGGACTTCAATCCTGGCCCCTCTGCACCCCGTGCTGATGGCACGCGCGAAGCTGAACCAAACCTGGTTGGGCCTTTCTACAACCTAGAAGGCCTCATCAGTCACATTAGGGTTCAAGGGGTGGATGTGGATCAACCTGCAGATGACGCTGATTCTGATGAAGCGCCTGCAACTCCGAAGCCCAAGAAGAAGAAGAAATCCAAGGCTTCGAAGACCACTCCACCAATTGCTTCTAGAGTGAAGCCCATGGCCACTGCTCCACCAGCACCAAGTGTGCAGTCTGAGGAGCACTCTCGCATCTCCAAGAGCAGACAGCTAAGGAAGAAGCCCTCGCACAACCCCAGTCTAGCTCTCACTCCTGACGCTGTTCTGAAGACTGCCAATGAAGCCTTTGATCTCTCGAGCGATGAAGATCTAGGTGACGATGCTCTGGGGAAATTGATCAAGAGCAAGCAAGACGCAGAAATCTTCAATGATTTGCGGCTCTTCGACCTGGAAGTGCTAAACAATTTCATTGATGAATGGTTTGACACCCCCAACCTCAGCTTTGACGATCTGCAGCTTCCAGTTGGCCTCAGCGTCTCCTTCCATGGTGCCATTGCTTCTGAGCTAGCTCTTGCTCAGAGAATTGTTGAGCTGAAGCAAAAGATTGATTATGAAAAGGCTCAGTTCAAGAAGCATGTGGACAAGCTCAGCGTCCAAGAGATTCAAAACTTCAAGGTCATGATGCATGAGCTCAACGAAGCCTTTCGCAAGAGGCGTAACGAAGCCAAAGGTTCTCGTGAGCGAATCAAGGCCTTGGCTGCCAAATGCGTTCAAGCATATAATGAAGCTGAAAAGCGCAAGGCCCTTGGGCGTCCTGGCATTGACCCTAGGATGGCTGCCAAGAAGAAGAAGAAGCAACCTGTGCCCGATGTTGAAGAATCCAGGCAGGAAATGCCTAGCATTGTCTTCCCTGCCAGCATGACTGGCACGAAGCCTAAGGTCACCCCAGCTGCTTCAGAGCTCAAGAAGACAAAGGTGGTTGAAGCTGAAGCTCGCAAGCGCAAGCAAAAAACTGATGATGCTCCACCCACCAAGAAGCTCAAGACAAAGAAGGACAAGGCTGCTTCCACAGAGCCCATCTGTGTCGAGCCCATATCAGTTGCTCGCCCCGCATCTACACACCAAGAACGTCGCATGATAGTCCATGAGCCTACTCCCACAGAGGCTGAAGACATTCTAGCTGTTGACCCCACCGCAGCTGAAGACATTGGTCCTCATGACAATGTTGAATATGATGAAGTCCTTCCTCAGATCGAGTACAACGTGGAATCTTCGCATGTTCTTACGAACAACGAACGCATCAGCATTGGTCGTCCATTGACGCCAATTGCACAGGATGACTCATGGGCTGATCACCCACAAGATACACCAGGAACTCCCCAACCACCTCAAGTCACCAGTTTGGTGCTTGAAGATGAAGATTTTGAGGCCCAAAAAACTCCATCCCCTCAGGCGTCGCTAGCATTTCGCAAGCTTCGCAAAGGACCAAGGCCTCAAGTCGTTACCCCAAGTGTTCCAGAAGGATAAGAGCAACAATCAGTTCCTGAAGCTACTCCCACTCTGAACCTCTCAGAATCTGAAGCCAAAGCGGGCGAAGATATTCCGGTTGCATCAGCCGAAGAAGAACAACCCCAAGAAGAAGAAGCACGTGCTGCCACACCCCCTGTTCTCGAGGAGAACATGTCGAACCCTCCAGCTCCTGAAGTGGAGGTTACAAATTCATAGGTTGCCACCACCAACACTGAAGCCAATGACGTGGTGATGGCTGAAGCCAATGTGGCACCTGAAGTCATAGTGGTGCCTGAAGTGATGGCGCCTGAAGCAAGTGCTGCACCTGAAGCAAATCAGCACCCTGAAGCCTCTGCCTCTGCTCCTGTTCCGCCTCCAAGGCCCCATACAATTGAGCAAGCTTACAACCAAGATGATCAGCTCATCACTGTCTGATGGTCCATTCTGACTCCACCACCTGCTGCTGGACCGCATGTTGCTGGTCCTCAATTTGACCATCATGTTGAGCACAGGCCTCAAGTCCAGAAGCCTAAGCCAAGACTACCAAGGTTTCCATGTATTGCCACCTCTCAAGGGTCCTTCAATGCCAATAGCTTCACTCCGCACAACACATTCTTTGACAGCGCCAAGAACCCCTATTCCAAGCCAAGAATATCACCAGATAGGTTCTGGAGCCATCAGCAGCGCGGTTATTACTCAAGAGTACTCTATGATCAAGGGCGCATGTTCCCTCATATGCGTCTTGACACTGAAGCCATTGCTGGACTGCCCGGTCTGGAGGAAGCTCTTGATTGCTTCCGTGATGCTGGCCTGCTCAACTTTGTGACTGACAAGGAGCATTGGAATGAAGAGCTGCTTCTGCAATTCTATGCAACCCTCCACATTCGAGGCTACAGCAGGGATCCGAAGACATGGGTCCTTGAGTGGATGACAGGCAATGTCCATCATGAAGCCAAAGCCTTTGATCTCATTGAGCTTACTGTCCTGCCCACTCCAGGAGAATTGTATGAACCTGGCTGTCAATTGCACAATGAAGCTTTGGAGAGTATCTTCCAGAAGCGCAAGCCCAACATGCCAAATGCTGAGCATGATGAAGCCCTTGCCCAGCGATGCTGAATATCGAAAGGAATTCTTTGCTGAAGACCTAGAGTATATGCCACGCACCATCTATCATATCATCAGGCATACTCTATGGCATGTCAAAGGGCATTCTTCATTAGCCAAGCTTGAAGGCACAATGAAAACATTGGTCTTCTATATCTTCAATGGCATCAGCTTCAATGCTCAAGATTTCTCCATCCGGCAGTTGGCTGTGTCTGGCTCTGATCTGTTTGGTCTAAAGTTCTATGCTCCATGGATTATGCGCCTCATCAAGCTTCATTCAGCTATCACCTATCAGCCTTCTGCTCGCAACCATCATATATTCTTGCCAGAAGTTGATATGTCAGCTGAAGCTATATACCAAGAGCATGCCAAAGAGCATGTTAGTCTTCACAACGCTGATCACTAGAGCTTCACTCAGCAAATTGAAGGAGTTCCAGCAGTCTCTCACGTTTATCCTCTGGCTGGCCGTACTCGTCTTCCTCGACATGCTGAAACTGAAGCCACTGAGACCACCATTGCCCAAAGGCCTCAGAAGTGTTCTCGTGTTCTCAATAACCGAGAGCTTCTGGTTGCCCTCCATCAGAAACAGGATAAGCATCACTAATGGCTGAAGCGTCAGATGCAAAGCCTCTTGGTGGACGTCAATCGCATTCACAATCTTGCCACCAAGAATGCCTTTGTTGCTCATGAAACCTGTCGGCGGTCATGGAAGAGTTTAACTTTGATGAGTGCTGAAGTGGATCTTCAAGACGATGGCTTCACAGAAAGATTCAAGTTTGATCACACTCCTCCAAGGAATGTTGTTCTGCGTCGAACTCCATCTCTTGAAGATTCTGACTACTCCTCCTCTGCTGCAACGGTTGACGCCAGGGTGATAGATGATCAAGATGATGCTACCTCACTACCACCTACTTCAGCGCGTGTCAACACTACACCAACTACTTCTGCACCGCCAAACACCAACGATGACCCTGCATCCTCTCCTGCTCCAACTGGGAACGAGTAGAGGCTCTATGTCTTCAAACCTTTTTGGTCCTTACTGACAAAAGGGGGAGAAGCATATGAGTTGATAGTCTTCAAGCGGGTCCATATGGGTGGGTGCTTTATATTTTGCCTAGTGTTTACAACTCTCGTTTTTGCTACATTTGGTTCTTTGAGTTGTAACACTTAAACTGATGGTCGTCTGCTACGTTTTCTGCTACTCTGTAATGCGATGATAAATTCCGCATGTGCTACGTTATATTCCGCACTTAGTCATTTTTGCAGACGTCCATTTCTCATTATGCATATCATTATATTCGACATATCAATTGTGCATGATGAATTGTCTTCATAAGTTGAAGGGGATCTCCACAAGTACAACCTGCCATGTGCATTTGCATTCAAAGGCAAATCAACTATATGCACATCTTCAGGGGGAGCCTTTTGCTACTTATGAAGACAATACCTTTATTCGTTAAAATTTCACATACTTTTATCCCTGTTGAAAACTTCAACCAGTTTGTCATCAATCACCAAAAAGGGGGAGATTGTAAGTGCATCTAGTGCCACCCCTAGTTGGTTTTGGAGTATTGACGACAAACCTGGTTGAGGGACTAATGTGTTTGTGAGAATTGCATGATAACACAGGTAGTAGTCCCTCATTGATTCGGTTTACCTACCGGAGATGACCCCTAAAAATGTATGAAGACATTGACAACAGTGGTGGTACATGAAGATAATCTTATTGAAGACTATGACAAGAGAATACATTGTGTGAAGACTATGGAGCGCGAAGACTTAGATGTTTCGTTATTTCCTTTTCTTCTTTGTTGAGTCATAGGAACCACCGTACTGTTAAGTGGGGTCCAAGTGAACTAAGTCAGAGTGACTGAAGTGATGCTCAACCAAATCCTATGTTTTCGAGCGAAGACAATGAGAGCAAATCTTATCCAGAGCTGGATGAGTCAGCTTTACTTGTATCCCAAGTAAAGTTGCCGTGTGAGTGTTCGAAATCTGACCATTGGAACACGTGTCAGTTCCTTAGTGACCCAGGGTCACTTCGGACAAATCAGGTCGGGTTGCCCGGTGGCTATAAATATCCCACCCCCTAGACCATAAATTGGTGGCTGCTCAGAGTTATTGCACGGCTTTTGTCGTTTGAGAGCAACCCACCTCCGAAGCATTTGAGAGAGAGAGAGATCCTTGCGAGGACAAAGCCAAAACACCCAGAGCCAAAGAGTGTTGGGCATCACTGAAGTCTTCCTGTCTGTGTGACCTGAAGACTTATTACACTTGAGGACTGTGTTTCCTCCAGCCGGTTAGGCATCGCGTTCTGAGCATCCAAGAGTCATTGTGGATCGCCGATGAACGAACTCTGTGAAGGTTTGGAAGTCTACCTTGAAGACTTACCAGAGTGATTGGGCGAGGACTAGGTGTCCTTAGCTCAAGGGGAATAAGGTGAAGACGTGGTCTTTTGAGTTGAATCTCAGCCTCTCTAACCAGACGTACAGTTGGCACAGCAACTGGAATTGGTCTAACAAATCACTGTCTTCCCCGAGCTACTAGTTCTATCCGTTCCTTCCCTTTACATATTGTCTTACGGTGTGAAGTCATTGCATGTCTGCCTTATCTGATTGACTTGATTGTGTGACTACTTGTTCTGATTGGCTTCATTCCTTCTTCCCTCTTGATCCTTACTGCCTAGCTGCTATTAGTCTTCATGCTTTCACTTTATTGAATACCTGACTATGGCTTGTCTAGTGTAGTCTACTTTCCGCTGCATACAAATAGGATTGGATTTACCCTTTGTCTTCGAAACTACCATGTTTTGAAGCATTTCACAAATATCTCCTATTCACCCCCCCCTCTAGTCGATATACTGCACTTTCAATCCGTCGCATGGAAGCTTGATGCCTTTCACACACTAAAGATTATCTGGCAACAAGCTGTGTCAACGAATATCCGGATATGATGATTCATGAAACCCATGGTATGATGTGTAAACATAGTCCCCCTAGCGAATGGAAGTTGCATAGCACGGTAATCATTGCTGGTGATATGATCGATGATTGGTTGGATGATCGGATAATTGAGCCCGAGGAACATGGAGAGGTTCCCGAGGTTGTAAACCCGCCTCCAGTTGAATACGCATGTCCCAAAGGAGCTGGGATCTTTCTCGAACACGAAGCAGCCATAGCCATCAATGTCACGAACGCCCCAGGCACTGTAGTGCATGCAGTTTGATGAAATGGTTTGGTCAATTGGGTACGTGCAAATGAGCATCAAATGACCACCGTCAGCTGAATGAGCGATAAACCACCACCCATCGGCCGGTATGATTCCAGGTCCTGGAATCATGAAGGCCAGCGCATTTGCGTCTGCTGCAACAATTCAAATTGGAGACCAAAAGGACAAAAATAAACAATCATGTTCAGAGTATGTGTGGAATTAAGATTATTATAACAGTGAAACATATCATAGATAGAGAATTCCAATGTCGTGGTCATAATCATACCCCAAGTTAAAAAAATATGTCAATGGCTTTCATATTCTAGCAATATATCATGGTTCAAACATCATGTAACAATGAGAGGAAAATAGATATGACAGGGCCTACTCATATTCTACCATAGCACTTACTACAGTTATCGTATCAACTCTAAGCAATAACATGCGTTGTTATAAAAATCCTGGAAATGAGAGTAACATATAGCAATCATGAGGTTATACTCATAATATCTATTCTAACAATCATTAGATACCAATTGTTCTCATACAACTCTAACAATAACATGTGTGGTCATAAAAATCTAGGAAATGAGAGGAACATATAGCAATGATGTGGTTATAGACATACTATATATTCTAAATTTGTAACAATGAACAGGCAGTCGTATTCTTAAGGTAAAGATGAGATGAGATAGAACAATTACACGATGATAGATTCCACCAGTATAGGCAGCCAATCTGTGCGTCGACCACATAAATGATGCCATCATGCACTATAGCATCAGACAGAAGTGTTAGGTAAAGAGGATCGACGATGAGCCATAACCATGTATGGTGACCAGATTCCAGATAGACTAATCCCATGTTGAACACGGCAATGAGCTTGTAATCCATGTAGTCGTCTGATGGTGTGGGCACTTGATGACCCACAAGTGTAGGGGATCTATCGTAGTCCTTTCGATAAGTAAGAGTCTCGAACCCAACGAGGAGCAAAAGGAAATGATAGGCAATTTTCAGTAAGGTATTTTCTGCAAGCACTGAAATTATAGGTAACCGATATTTTTGTGATATGGTAATTGGTAGCAAGTGACAAAAGGTAAAAGTAAATAAGGTGCAGCAAGATGGTCCAATCCTTTTTGTAGCAAAGGACAAGCGTGGACAAACTATTATATGAAGGAAAGCGCTCCCGAGGACACATGGGAATTATCGTCAAGCTAGTTTTCGTCACGATCATCTGATTCGCATTCGGTACTTTGATAATTTGGTATGTGGGTGGACCGGTGCTTGGGTGATGACCTTACTTGGAAAAGCCTCCCACTTATGATTAACCTCTAATGCAAGCATCCGCAACTACAAAAGAAGTATTAAGGTAAACCTAACCATAGCATGAAACAAGTGGGTCCAAATCAGCCCCTTACGAAGCAACGCATAAACTAGGGTCTAAGCTTCTGTCACTCTAGCAACCCACCATCTACTTATTACTTCCCAATGCCTTCCTCTAGGCCCAAATAATGGTGAAGTGTCATGTAGTCGACGTTCACATGACACCACTAGAGGAGAGACAAAATACATCTCATCAAAATATCGAACGAATACCAAATTCACATGACTACTAATAGCAAGACTTCTCCCATGTCCTCAGGAACAAAAGTAACTACTCACAAGACATAATATTGTTCATGATCAGAGGGATATTAATATGTATAATGGATCTGAACATATGAACTTCCACCAAATAAACCAACTAGCATCAACTACAAGGAGTAATCAACACTACTAGCAACCCACAGGTACCAATCTGAGGTTTGGGTACAAAGATTGGATACAAGAGATGAACTAGGATTTGAGAGGAGATGGTGCTGGTGATGATGTTGATGAAGATAGCCCTCCCCAAGATGGGATAGTTGTTGGTGATGACGGCGGTGACGATCC
>LR738711.1:767339244-767371939 GCA_902687465.1 Secale cereale | reverse complement strand
TCCCCGGCAGAACAGCTCTGCCGGAGCCTTAGATTGGTTTCCGCCAAGGTTCCGCCTCGAGACGGCGGTGTCTGGTTCCGAAAGCCTCCTTATGATTTTTTTTCTAGGTCAAAACACCTCATATAGGAGAAGATGGGCATCGGGGGGCCCACGAGGCAGGGGGGAGCGCCTAGAGAGGGGGCGCGCCCCCACCCTCGTGGATAGGTGGTGGCCCCCCTCGTGATCTTCTTTCGCCAGATAATTTTTATATTTTCTGAAACAGTGTCCTATGAAGTTTCGGAGCTTTTTGAGTTGTGCAGAATAGGTTTCCAGAGTTTGCTTCTTTTCCAGCCCACAATTCAGGCTGCCGGCATTCTCCCTCTTCATGTAAACCTTGTAAAATAAGAGAGAAAAGGCATACGTATTGTGACATAACGTGTAATAATAGCCCATAATGCAATAAATATCAACATATAAGCATGATGCAAAGTGGACGTATCAACTCCCCCAAGCTTAGACCTTGCTTGTCCTCAAGCGAAAGCCGATATCGAAAAATATGTCCACATGTTTAGAGATAGAGGTGTCGATAAAATAATAATACGGACATGAGGGCATCATGATCATTCTCATAACAGCAACATATATATATTGTCATATGATTCTTATGCTAAAGTAACAATTCCTTCACAATATCAAGCATGAATCAGAAACTTCATTGAAAACCAACAAACTATGATCTCGGTCATTGAAGCAATTGCAATTTATCGTAACATCGGAAAGAGTCGATATAAGAGCTTTTCAGCAAGCCTACATACTCAACTATCATATAGTCTTTCACAATTGCTCACACTCATGTAATACTTATGTTTATGGAGTTTTAATCAGACATAGAGAAAGATAGGGGCTTATGGTGTTGCCTCCCAACCTTTTACCTCAAGGGTAATGTCAACAGTAATAGACCATGAAAACTTACATCCAAGTGGATATATATGTCAGGATCTTTCCAACACAATGTGCTTGCCAAAGGATAAAATATAAAAAGGAAAGGTGAATTTCACCTTGACTCTTATAAGGCAAGAATAAAAGATAGGCCCTTCGCAGAGGGAAGCAGAGGTTGTCATGTGCCTTTATAGTTGGATGCACAAAGTATTAGCACTACAAGAAATATGTCAACTTGTGACCACCAATATTGGTCACTGAATGGTCACAAATTTCCATTTGTGACCTTTTTGTGACCAAAAACATAAGGTCAAAAGCTGGCCGTCATAAACTGACTATAGCGACCTTCTCTGTGAGAAGGTCGTAGACGTTTATGACCAAAATGTGCCTACTGTCGTGTTTTGGTCACTAGCAGCCTCCCCAGGCCACGTAGGCATCCAGCGTGGCAAGCTGATGTGGCACAAGATTCAGCCCGGTCCAATTCGGTTTTCTACTTGGGCCTAGCCCAACAATTCGGCCTTTTTAATGTATTTTTTCTATTAATTTTTGCTAGCTACATGGGCCTGGCCCAGCAATTCAGCCTTTTTATTTTCTAGGCCATGACCTTTTTGCTCCAAAGTTTCTGATTTTATTTTTTTCAAAAGATGGGCCCACTTGTGAGAAGGGACCCAATTGCCAGGTTCTTATAAGTGGTTCCCAGTTGTCATGATTATATTCTTCAGATCTCAATTTTCTGCTAAGTAAATAACAATAGTTAAATCGAAATAGACATAAAGCAAAATGCTTCGAACAGGTCACAACTAATCTGGAAAAATATGGTTCACATCATTAATACAATCAAACAAAGCCAAACTTGGCACATTATTTCACATCGGGTTTACAATAAAAAATGTTCACATCAGGTAACATAGCTATCAAAGTATTCCTAACTCCATTGAGCTAGAACTCTATGCTTCTCATGACTTGTTCATCACGGACCTCACGACAAAACATGAATGAAGGCCAACATCTGCAAGTTATCAAGCAAAATGGTTATAACAAGCAAAATGCGACATTTTTATCATTTAAGCATAGAAGGACAGGGCAACAACATTTCAATGTTTGAAAAATGAACCAGAATTTCAATGTTTGAATAGCAAAAAAAATGGATACAGTAGATCATATGCGGTTTAAATCAGCCCCTTAGGAGGGACACGTTGACACATTCATTTGGCAACATCTGTAGAAATTGAACCTCATAAACATGCAATGCAGAATTTGTATCTCAAAGAAGTATACTACTTATCAGGTTTAATTAGCAAAGAGAAGCCAAATGCTAGTAACTCATTATTAGTACACAAGATAGGATTCAACAAAGTAAACAAGAAGGTGACTATAGTACAAAAGTAAGCTCATCACACAGAATATATTAGTGGAGCTACAGTACATCCTCTAAATTATCATGTTCACAAGATTAAAAGTAAGAGCAACATAAGCATATGAGTTTTGTTTGGCACCACCACATCAAACATAGCAACGCCAACATGAAAAGTTTCAACATTATTGCCATATGTTTCCTCGGAATCATACTACACAGAGAAGGGTTCAGCCTCAAGTCTGAAGTAGACTTACATGGTGGAGTACAGATTTCAGTGGCTACATAAACAAGAAGCATCAGCTTAAGTTGCAACCCGCAATAGAAACACTTGCAAAAATCGGCCACTTGGGGGTTTGGCAGGAGTACTACCTTGTGGATGTCGCCCATGAAGTGTGAGAGGAACAAGAGCGCTTTCGTCGGGTTATCTGCAGTATTCCATGCAGAAAAACATGGCATCTTCAGTACAAATTCAGTCAACCAGAAGAGATGTGCTGAAGTTTGTATGATCTAACTGAACATTACATTGGCGGGAAGATTTACAAGATGGCGATTGCAATGATGATCCGTATGTGAGGAGCTGGGAGATGTAGTTGTTGACGGCTCTGGCGACGCGGCGGCCCTTGGCTCCCTGGGTGATTCATGAAAGGTAAGTTCTCAAGCTTGACAATCTCGTTGTCCGACAAGTCAATCGTGTCAAACTGGTCCTGTTATCAAAAAAGGAACACAAAGACAGTTATAAACACAGCTAGAGAAGGATCTAGAGCAACTACAAACAATTCAAAGTGAGATTAAAAAAACCTATGATTTCAATTTCAAATCAAGCTAAACAGTTTAAATATTAAGCCATCGGTAATACAAAAATCACAAGAGGTGTGTCACTGATTGTAGAGGTAGTAGAAGAAAGTAGGCTGGTAACACAATAACAAGCCACACATAAAACTGTTATGCCCTGGACAACTACATAGAAGAAAGCAAAAGTAACCAGAACAGTAGAGGTGTGATGATCAAGTATAAAAACACTATTCTTAACCGTAACAACAAAATCACCACTCTTAGGCGCACACTACACAAAATATGCTCAAACAGTACCCATGTCACGCCAGGATGAATTGTCACAATGTCAAGATCAGTATCCTGAACCATACAACAGCAGACTAAATGCCACTGAAAGAACATCACAGTGACTTGAAAAGCAATACAGCTGACAGAGTTAACATATGCTCTTCATAGGGAAGTAACAGCAGTTAGCATGATGGAACTTGCGTAAAATTGCAAGAGCTGACCTAGAAAAAGCAGCCATAACAAATTATCACAAGTGCATAAAGCATAACCCATGCTTTACGAATAAGCAATATTGACACGACCCAAAACGGTTCCTCTAATTGTTCCAACACATACTAATGGAAGCTCTTGCATTCCATTAGAAGTCCCTATGTCCTGAACTTATTATTGTTGTAAAAAGCTTATAGAAAAAGTTGTTGTAAAAACAATAGCAGAAAAGCTCCAACCAATATAACCAGACTTAGTTCTCAATGAATGTGAAAACTGTAGTCTTAACAACCAACCTTACAGATGTTGATAATTTTGACTTTTTCAAGTAAACATAGGAGCTTCAAAATCCTAGTGCAATGAAAAGGATAGAAGAAGATTTGCCATCTAACTGAAAGGATCTTGTCACTGCAGCATATAATTACTCCTGCTGTAGTCTAACAACCAACCAGGATTTATTTATTTTAGAGTTTTTGATAATTTTGACCCGCGTGGACGTGGTTCCTTGCTGGTTTAATGTGGCGCAGCAACTACACTAGTTTAATGTGTTTGGCTGGCACCAGCAGTGAACTGCCCCCATCCCAACAGCTTGGCACCAGCAGTGCTACTTGGAGAGCAAAGTTTACAAGCAAGGAAGAAAATTAGCAAAATCAGCAAATTCTACACTAGTTTATATATTACAATCACTTAGTAAGCATATACATATGCAGGCACAAAATCAGCAAATGCGCTATATGAACATCGACAGTCCGATGAACACCAATGAATAAGCATGCTTCATCGACGAATCTATCACCCTGCGTGCTGTCAGGCACCACTGCGCTATCACCCAGTCCTACATTTTCATGCCCGAACCCCTCTTCATTTTCCTAATTCATACATATCTATGTAATGAACAACTGATTGGCCCATACTAAGCAACACATACGGATTATGTTGAAGATTATAAACAGATTAGCCCATACTAAGAACAAATCCTTTGCTTGGCTAAGGATATTTGGACAGCTACCCAACTCACCGAATGACCCTGGCGGGCGGACCAGGGCAGGGGAGGGTGGCCGGCAAGTCCGTCCTCCGTCGGCCATGGGTGGGGCTGCTCCGGTTGAACGGAAGGGGGTACCGATCGAGACTCTGGCATACTGATTGATACGCCGCCGTACCCGCCCATCTACGAAAGCGCACCGGCAGCGGGGGCGGTCGATCCCGCGGTGGATGCAGCCACGGGAGGAGGCGAGGTTGGTGTTGAAGAGCCTGTGGAGGGTGTAGGCGGACGGATCCAGCCACGGGAGGAGGCGAGGTCTGCCCGGGCACCACGGAGGAGGCGGAGGCGGCCGTGATCTCCCCCGTCGGGGCGAGGAGGAGGAGCGCCGCCGGCGCATCGGGGCGCGCACACGCGACCGCGCCGCACCGCGAGGAGGCGGCGCTGGAGTGGCGGGGCGACTGCTGGACGGGGCACCCACGTCTGGCCAACGGCGGAGGGGGCGAGGAGGAGCATCGCGCGCGGCCTCTCTGGTCTGGAGTGGCAGCACGGAAGGGAGACGAGGCCGCGCGACGAGGTGCGGATCCAGCTCGACGACGGTGAGGATCCGGAAGGCCCGTTGTGGCGGTGGCAGATCTGGCCGTCGTCTCGCCGCACGGCCTGGATCCGCCCGTCGCGTCGTGGTCGGAGTGGAGAAGATGGCGAGGTCGGTGACGGAGCCGAAGGGGCCGGAGACGAAGGCTGGCCGCGCCGGGGATGCCATGAGATGCTTGAGGTGGGAGGGGAGGGGAGGTCGCGGGTGAGGAGCGAGGCCATGAGGAGCGGGCGCGAATGGCGAAGCAGGCGGTTGTCCACGAAGGCGAGGAGGAGTGGCTTGAGGTGGGAGGGGAGGGGAGGTCGCGGCGGGATCGGCCGCAGTAGGTGGCGGCGGCGGTCGAATAGAGGGAGAGGGGAGAGGGGTTAGGGTTTGGGGAGGAGTGGTGTGCGGGGGAGAGGGGGGAGGGGGGAGGAGTGACGTGCGGTGGGTGAGTGGTGTGCGGTCGGTGGGAGAGGGACGCTGGATTGAGGGAGTGAGGAGAGTGTGGACGGCTCAGATCGACTACAGTGGGGGGGTGATCCGTGGGCTGCTTCCTGATTGGTTCAAAACATGAGGCATTTATTAAACTTATCTCTTAGTGCTAAAAATAGGGGGGTTTTGTAAAGCAGCTACCAAAATTATTTTGGAAAATGGCATCACTAAAATTTACAATTAATTTAGACCACATTTTATGGAAGATCACCAATTTGTATGCATTTCCGATCCTACTAGCTATTTTTGGCCATTTAAATAAATTTTCGCCGATTCAGCTGGAACCGGGTCAAATTTGAACTACAGCTGCCTTGTAGTTTGCTATTTATTTTTTCCAAAAATCATTTCTAGGTACATAAGTACCTATTTAATCAGAGAAAGACCAAAAAAATTCCAAGATTCAACCACTAGCTAGGAACGGTCGTTCCCATCGTTTTGACCGCATTTTGAAACGGGCATAAAAAATTCAAAAAAAATCAAAAAATTGGAACACCTTCGCATTGTGTCATTATATATGACCAAGTTACCAGGAAAAATAATAAACTTGTAATACGGCAATTCTATTAAAAAAGTGTTCTCAGAAATGAGCTATCATGCGTGAAGATTCATGGCTTTCAAGCCAAATGATCAATCCTATGGCCACATTCATGGCATAGTTTGTTCAAATGATCTCATATTGTGCACAAGGGTGCATCTTGGAATGGCAAACAATGTTGCCTAAGGAAGTTTTCATTTTCTTTGGACGAAAAATTCATTTTCCATTTTTCGAGTGCCCAAAAGGAGGTTTTTTTGTGAAGGACCTCCCAAATAATTGTTGCAAAATTTGACCAAATCAATTTTATAAAATACTAGGACATATTTAATGCACAATTGACAAAATGGTTGGGTGTAAAAAGTTTTGATCCACCTCTCGTGAAAAAGACAAATTTCCGCCGATTCAGCTGGAAGCGGGTCAAATTTGAACTGCGGCTGCCTCATAGTTTGCTATTTATTTTTTCCAAAAATCATTTCTAGGTACATAAGTACATATTTAATCATAAATACATGGTTTGGTGGCGATACGTCGAGGTTTGGACGGTGGTCGAGGGCCCCAACTCTAGAGCGCGTAAACTCGCATGCCCGCTGCGTGGTCACCGCGTGACTGTGGCGTTGCCATGTGTTCTGGGCGGCCTAGGCATGTCTAGTGGGTTGGCCACTCCCCAGGTAGGTGCTAGGAAGAAAATTACAACATAAGATTCTCACGAGGAGACCGATCGATGCTCAAACATGAATTAGCAGCCAAGTGTTTGATTAGCGGTACGGAAAATGCACATGGCTAATGGGCGTGAGTTTTGGTTGAGGATGATCAGTTACTAAGAAGACCGTCTTCACAAAATTTCAGCTCAAAATGAGGAGTCTAGGTGGTACTTGCTTTGCAAAGTACCACACTGGACATAAATACGAATGTTGAAGATGGGCTCAAAATAATGAATGGATTGAGCTGGCATTTGGTGGAGGATAGTTATTTGGTCATAGGAAAGCACTGTAGAAAATGGATACCATTTGGACATGCCAAAGTGGTACTTCCTTCACAAAGTGTTTTTTTGAACAGAATAGGAAAATGAATATTTTTGAATTATTTTTGAACTAGGCAAGGAAGGTTTTTTACATATTTGACGAAGATATGACCCAAAGAATTTATGAGATTTTTTGGGGAATTTTGGGAATGACAGAAATATAGGTTGCTTCACAACCTAGGGCAAAAACTGCCACATGGACATGACACATAGGCAAAACTGATGAGGTGGCGCCTAGTCGTAGCAACCCACCACAATTTTCAAGGTTATGACCATCTATATTGGTCATGAACAGCTAGAAATAAGGCAGCGAACCAGTGCTATCTGCTTTGTGACCATTTCGTGTAAGGAAATTATGACCTTTCTGACCAAAATGGTCGTTATAGTTTAGGGTTTGGAGCCCCCCGAACAGCTTTTGACCAATTGGTCTGAAATGGTCATAGATCTATGACCAATTCTTTCCAGGGTCACTAACAAAAGGTCATAAGTTGACATATTTCTTGTAGTGTAGCGCAAAAGAACGTCACTTTATATTGCCACTTGTGATAAGGACCTTTATTATGCAGTCCATCGCTTTTATTACTTCCATATCACAAGATCGTAAAAGCTTATTTCCTCCACACTAATAAATCATACATATTTTAGCGAGTTTGCAACATGACAACTTACTTGGAAGGATCTTACTCAATCCATAGGTAGGTATGGTGGACTCTCATGGAAAAAGTGGCTTTAAGGATGTATGGAAACACAAGTAGTATCTCTACTTGGTGCGAGGATTTTTGGCTAGCATGAGGGGGGAAAAGGCAAGCTCAACATGTTGGATGATCCATGACAATATACTTTATTTTGGATATAAGAAAACATAACCCATTATGTCGTCTTCCTTGTCCAGCATCAACTCTTTAGCATGTCATATTTTAATGAGTGCTCACAATCATAAAAGATGTCCAAGATAGTATATTTGTATGTGAAGTCTCTCTTTCTTTATTACTTCCTATTAATTGCAACGATGACCAAAACTATGTTTGTCAACTCTCAACAACTTTTCTTCCTCATACTCTTTATATGTGAAGTCATTACTTCCCATATGATCAATACGATCTCTTGATATATTTTTTTGTATATTTTATTTTACTCTATCATGACCAAAGTGAGGAAATCAAGCGCTTGACTCAACACTAATCTTTATTATATAGCTCACGGACTCGATTACAAAGGGTAAAGATCATAAAGCAAAAGCTCACAACTAGATCATGCTAACTTTATTCTACTAGATCAAGATACCACCAAAAGGATCGAATTAAGAAAAACGGTAAAGATAGGAGTGATGGTGATACAATATCGGGGACATTCCCCCAAGCTTGGCAGTTGCCAAGGGGAGTGCCCATACCCATATGATTATGTCCCCTTCTTCGGAGGTGGTGATGTCGGCTTCTTCCTTTACTTGCGCTTAAGGGCAGAATTTTGCTCCCTTAGCTCATTGATCTCCTACTCAAGGTTTAATATTTTCTTGCATAGTGCCTGCTTGTTTTCCTGCAAAAAATCTTAAACGAGAGTTGTATAGCAATACATAATCACATACGTTAAACTCACGCTTTTCTATCCTTTTGTCATGCCATCTTTTAACTTTTTATTTAAACAGCTTGGCATTCTCATAGGCATGGGTCCTCCATTCATCAAGAGAGCTAATGTCAAATAACCTCTTCTCACTAGAAAGTTTGAAATCATAATTGAGCTCTTTAATAGCCCAATATGCCTTATGATCTAGCTCAAGAGGTAAGTGACAAGCTTTTCCATAAACCATCTTATATGGAGACATACCCATAGGATTTTTTTATGCAGTTCTATAGGCCCATGGTGCATCATCAAGTTTCTTGGACCAATTCTTTCTAGACCTATTAACTGTCTTTTCCAAAATTAATTTCAACTCTCTATTACTTAGTTCTACTTGACCACTAGTCTGAGGGTGATAAGGGGATGCAATTCTATGGTTAACATCATACTTAGCAAGCATTTTACGGAAAGCACCATGAATAAAGTGTGAACCAATATCCGTCATTAGGTATCTGGGAACTCCAAACCTCAGAAAAATGACTTCTTTAAGCATCTTAATAGAGGTGTTGTGATCAGCACTACTGGTTGGAATAGCTTCTACCCATTTAGTAACGTAATCAATAGCAACTAAAATATGTGTGTACCCATTAGAGGCAGGAAACGGTCCCATATAATCAAAGCCCCAAACATCAAATGGTTCAATAACAAGTGAATAATTCATAGGCATTTCTTGACGTCTACTAATATTACCAATTCTTTGACATTCATCACAAGATAAGACAAACTTACGGGCATCCTTGAAGAGAGTAGGCCAATAAAAACTAGATTGCAATACCTTATGTGCAGTTCTATCTCCAGCATGGTGTCCTCCATAAGCTTCGGAGTGGCACTTGCATAAGATCTGTTCCTGTTCATGCTCAGGTACACAATGTCTAATAATACCATCTACTCCTTCTTTATAAAGATGTGGGTCATCCCAGAAGTAATGTCTCAAATCATAGAAGAACTTTTTCTTTTGCTGGTATGTGAAGCTAGGAGGTATAAACTTAGCAACAATATAATTAGCATAATCAGCATACCATGGAGCAGTACAAGAAGTATTTATGACAGCTAATTGTTCATCAGGAAAGCTATCATCAATAGGTTGTGGGTCATCAAGTATATTCTCTAGCCTATAAAAATTATCTGCAACGGGGTTCTCAGCTACCTTTCTATCAATAATATGCCAATCAAACTCTTGCAACAAGAGAACCCATCTAATAAGTCTAGGTTTAGCATCTTTCTTTATCATAAGGTATTTCATAGCAGCATGATCAGTGTGAATAGTTACTTTAGAATCAACAATACAAGGTCTAAACTTATCACAAGCAAATACAACTGCTAAAAATTCTTTCTCGGTAGTAGCATAATTTCTCTGGGCACTGTCTAGGGTTTTACTAGCATATTGAATAACATTTAACTTCTTACCAACTCTTTGTCCTAGAACAACACCTACACCATAATCACTAGCATCGCACATAATCTCAAAGGGTAAATTCCAGTCAGGAGGCTGGACAATAGGTGCAGAGATCAATGCTTTCTCAAGTATTTCAAATGCTTCTAGACAATCATCATCAAAGACAAAAGGAATATCTTTTTGTAAGAGATTAGTCCGAGGCCTGGAGATTTTAGAGAAGTCCTTTATGAACCTCCTATAAAACCCGGCATGACCAAGGAAACTTCGTATACCTTTGACTTGGGGCCCGGCATCTTTTCAATAGCATCAACTTTAGCCTTGTCAACTTCAATACCTCTTTCATAAATTTTATGTCCCAAGACAATGCCTTCATTAACCATAAAGTGGCACTTCCCCCAATTCAAGACAAGATTAGTGTCTTCACATCTCTGCAAAACTCGATCAAGGTTGCTTAAGCAATCATCAAAAGAAGTTCCGTAAACGGAGAAATCATCCATGAAAACCTCAACAATCTTTTCACAAAAATCAGAGAATATAGCCATCATGCATCTTTGAAAAGTAGCAGGTGCATTACATAAACCAAAAGGCATACGTCTATAAGCAAAGGTACCGAAAGGACAAGTAAAAGTGGTCTTTTCTTGATCCCCTTTTGACACAGGTATTTGAGAGAAACCAGAATAAGCATCTAGAAAGCAAAAGTGAGTATGTTTGGATAACCTTTCTAGCATTTGATCAATAAAAGGCAAGGGGTAATGATCTTTCTTAGTAGCTTTATTTAAATTGCGGAAGTCAATTACCATCCTATAACCTCTAATAATTCTTTGAGGGATCAATTCATCTTTATCATTAGGAACAACAGTCATACCTCCCTTCTTAGGGACATAATGGACAGGACTTACCCACTGGCTATCAGCAACTGGATAGATAATACCTGCCTCTAGAAGCTTTAGTATTTCCTTCCTTACCACTTCTTTCATCTTAGGATTTAACCGTCTTTGATGATCAATAACCAGTTTAGCGTTTTCTTCCCATTTTATCTTGTGTTGGAATAAAGTGGGACTGATGCACTTCAGATCATCCAGAGTATATCCAATAGCAGCACGGTGCTTCTTCATAGTTTTCAATAATTTTTCTTCTTCCTGCTCTGAAAGGTTAGCACTAATAATAACAGGATATATCTTCTTTTCATCAAGATAAACATACTTAAGATTATCAGGTAAAGGTTTAAGTTCAAACACGGGGTCACCCTTGGGTGGAGGAGGATCCCCTAGGATTTCAACAGGCGAGTTATTTTTCAATACGGGTCCCTGATTAAAGAATATTTCATCTATTTCCCGTCTCTCATTCATATGCATATCATTTTCATGATCTAGCAAATATTGTTCTAAAGGATCATTAGGAGGCACAACAATAGAAGCAAGACCAATAATTTCATCCTTACTAGGTAATTCTTTATCAAGGGGTTGTCTACGAAATTTAGCAAAGTTAAAATCATGAGACATATCCCCTAAACCAACAGTGACAATATATTTCACGCAATCTATTTTAGCATTAACAATATTCAAGAAGGGCCTACCAAATATAATGGCACAAAAATCATCTTGTGGGGAACTAAGAATAAGAAAATCAGCAGGATATTTAAATTCCCCACACAAAACTTCAACATCTCTAACAATCCCAACTGGTGAAATAGTGTATTTATTAGCAAGCTTAATAGTGACATCAATCCCTTCTAACTCAACAGCTGCAATATCATGCATAATTTCTTGATATAGGGAATGAGGGATTATACTTGCACTAGCACCCACGTCACATAAACCATGATAGCAATGATCTCCTATTTTAATAGAGATAACATGCAATCCTACAATAGGTCTATGTTTACTCCTAGCATCGGGTTTGGCTATTCTAGCAGCTTCCTCTTGGAGGTAAATAACATGTCCATCTAAATCTTCTACCAAGAGATCTTTAACCATAGCAACACTAGGTTCAACTTTAATTTGATCAGAGGGTGTAGGTGTTCTAGTACTACTCTTACGGACCACAGTTGAAGCTTTAGCATGATCGTTTATTCTAACAGGGAAAGGTGGTTTCTCAATATAAGTAGTAGGAACAATAGGAACAACATTATAAGTAATAGTCTTTTCTTCAACTTTAACAGGTTCTACTACTTTTACTTCAATGGGGGGGTGGTATTTAAACCACTTCTCCTTGGGAAGATCAACATGAGTAGCAAATGATTCACAGAAAGAAGCTACTATCTCAGAGTCAAGTCCATATTTAGTGCTAAACTCACGGAAAACATCGGTAACCATAAAAGCTTTAACACAATCAAACTTAGGGGTCATACCTGACTCCTTACCTTCGTCGAGATCCCAATCTTCAGAGTTGTGTTTAATTATTTCCAATAAATCCCATTTGAATTCAATAGTCTTCATCATAAAAGAGCCAAAACAAGAAGTATCGAGCATGGAGCAATTATTGAGAGAAAGCCGAGCATAAAAATTTTGAATGATCATTTCTCTTGAGAGCTCATGATTGGGGCATGAATATAACATTGAATTAAGCCTCCCCCAAGCTTGAGCGATGCTTTATCCTTCACGAGGCCAAAAATATAAATATAATTACAATCACGATGAACCTGGTGCATAGGGTAGAACTTCTGATGAAATTCCAACTTCAAACGATTATAGTTCCATGATCCAACATCATCACATAGCCTAAACCATGTCAATGCATCTCCCTTCAAAGATAAAGGGTAGACCTTCTTCTTAATAACATCCTTGGGCATACATGCAAGCTTAAATAATCCATAAGCTTCATCCACATAGATTAGGTGTAAATCGGGATGCAGTGTTCCGTCTCTTGTAAAGGGATTATCTAGTAGTTTCTCTATCATACCCGAAGGAATTTCAAAGCAAACATTTTCAGTAGGTGTAGTAGGTTGAGGAGCAACTCTTTGTTCTTCTGGTCGGGGTGAAGATACCCTGAACAAGCCCCTCAAAGGATTATGAGCCATAGTAACAAGTGACAATAAATTTCAGCACACTATATAAATTTTTCCTTACCAAAGGCGCTTAACTCCCCGGCAGCGGCGCCAGAAAAGAGTCTTGATGACCCACAAGTGTAGGGGATCTATCGTAGTCCTTTTGATATGTAAGAGTGTCGAACCCAACGAGGAGCAGAAGGAAATGATAGGCAATTTTCAGTAAGGTATTTTCTGCAAGCACTGAAATTATAGGTAACAGATAGTTTTGTGATAAGGTAATTGGTAGCAAGTGAAAAAAGGTAAAAGTAAATAAGGTGCAGCAAGATGGCCCAATCATTTTTGTAGCAAAGGTCAAGCCTGGACAAACTCCTATATGAAGGAAAGCGCTCCCGAGGACACATGGGAATTATCATCAAGCTAGTTTTCATCACGATCATCTGATTTGCGTTCGGTACTTTGATAATTTGGTATCTGGGTGGACTGGTGCTTGGGTGTTGTCCTAACTTGGACAAGCCTCCCACTTATGATTAACCTCTAATGCAAGCATCTACAACTACAAAAGAAGTATTAAGGTAAACCTAACCATAGCATGAAACAAGTGGATCCAAATCATCCCCTTACGAAGCAACACATAAACTAGGGATTAAGATTCTGTCACTCTAGCAACCCATCATCTACTTATTACTTCGCAATGCCTTCCTTTAGGCCCAAATAATGGTGAAGTGTCATGTAGTCGACGTTCACATGACACCAGTAGAGGAGGGACAACATACATCTCATCAAAATATCGAACGAAATCCAAATTCACATGACTACTAGTAGCAAGACTTCTCCCATGTCCTCAGGAACAAAAGTAACTACTCACAAGACATAATATTGTTCATGATCAGAGGGGTATTAATATGCATAATGAATCTCAACATATGATCTTCCACCAAATAAACCAACTAGCATCAACTACAAGGTGTAATCAACACTACTACCAACCCACAGGTACCAATCTGAGGTTTGGGTACAAAGATTGGATACAAGAGATGAACTAGGGTTTGAGAGGAGATGGTGTTCGTGAATATGTTGATGAAGATAGCCCTCCCCAAGATGGGAGAGTCATTGGTGATGACGGCGGTGAAGAATTCCCCTTCCCGGAGGGAAGTATCTCCGGCAGAACAGCTCTGCCGAAGCCCTAGATTGGTTTCCGCCAAGGTTCCGCCTCGAGACAGCGGCGTATGGTCCCGAAAGCCTCCTTATGATTTTTTCCAGGTCAAAAAAGATGGGCATCGGGGGGCTATCGGGGGGGCCACGAGGCAGGGGGCGCGCCCAGAGAGGGGGGACGCGCCCCCACCCTCGTGGACAGGTGGTGGCCCCCCTGGTGATCTTATTTCACCAAATATTTTTTATATTTTCTGAAACAGTGTCCTGTGAAGTTTCGGAGCTTTTTGAGTTGTGCAGAATAGGTTTCCAGAGTTTGCTTCTTTTCCAGCCCAGAATTCCGGCTGCCGGCATTCTCCCTCTTCATGTAAACCTTGTAAAATAAGAGAGAAAAGGCATAAGTATTATGACATAACGTGTCATAACAGCCCATAATGCAATAACTATCAACATATAAGCATGATGCAAAATGGACGTATCAGCACTACGCAGATTACAACCTTCAGCAAACAGAGGTCGAGCCAAAAGCTCAACGCATCTCGTGTGTAGTAGGCAGGAGTGTCCGGCGGGCCACGAGGCTCGATGGAGGCGGTATCCTAAGATGGAAGGGTGATCTCTCGCTGGGTGTAGATATCCACGAGACGCCACGGACTACTGGATTGGTGGATGAGGACGATCCAGTTAGCCGCACATGAAGGACAGGTGGATGGGTAGTGGTAGCATGTCGAGGGGCACCACGGCAACCTCCGTAGGATCGTCAAGTCGGTGTCTAGGCCACCTACGAGGATCAGGCATCAGCAAGCAGGGTGTCATGAAACGAGCCGGCCGGTTGCAGACAAGTAGACGGTACAAAGACACCGAGCATGCGGCCAGACGGACGGTGCTGAGTAGGTCCA
Source organism: Secale cereale (assembly GCA_902687465.1). NCBI lineage: Eukaryota > Viridiplantae > Streptophyta > Magnoliopsida > Poales > Poaceae > Secale > Secale cereale. The sequence continues at coordinate 767,356,747 of LR738711.1, read as the reverse complement.
TACGATTACAGATCTGCTCCAAGAGAACATCTGGGAGGGAATTCCAATCGCGGCCCTGCGTGTCAGTTAGTTCTACCATTGGGGTTTTCGGTGCTTGCGAGCCAGCGGGGAAGTGGATTCGGGCGGGCGAGCAAAGAAGCTTCTCCTCGTGTGGCCGAGCAGTGAGCGGGGGGATATGGTACGTGCGAGCTACCTAGGAAGATAGCGCGGGCGGGCGAGCAGAGAGCGGGGAGAAATGGTGTGCGGCCGACGATGGGGAAGAGACGAGGAAGAAGAAGAGAGGAGGAAGAAGAGTGGAAGATGGGGAAGAAAGTGCATTAAATCTCAACTCTACTACTACCAGGATATACCGTCCTTCGGAGTGTAAATAGTTACACCGATGACATATGTGTCTACCACAAGATGGCCCATATGTCTGTTAATGGAGGACAGAAGCGTGCTCTACTGGTAAACATGATGGCAGTACTGGGTAAGGCTGATTTAGTAACACCAACACGCTGGTTCAGCTTATTAATTAAGTGTCCCATCTGCTGCAGCGTGTATTGTCACTTCACTGTGAAGACTAGTTGAATAGTTCTCTCTGACAGAGATGGGGAATAATGGATCGCGAAGACTTCCTTTCTACATTATCCCTATGCATCTACGCTCACTTCACTCATTTTGCTCCGTACGTAGTCACTTGTTGAAATCTCTAGAAAGACAAATACTCCGTAATTGGGAATAGGGGGAGGATTTCACTCCGTATTTTGGGAACAGAGGGAGGATTTTGCTCCGTATTTGGGAACAGAGGGAGTATCACCATATGGAGGAACAGAGGAAGCTTGAAATATGAACATGTCAATGGGAGGGAGTAAGCCCCATGCATGCATGCATGCATGCAACATGCAGCACTCACACGTACACATGGACGCACGCAACACTCACGCACCCATGTGGCACAAATCACACGACGCAACACACACGCTCACGCTCAAGTGCTCAACCTACTCCCTACGTCTGTGAAAGACTGTACATTTAGAGATTTACACATTGACCAGGGCATAATTAACGCCCAAAAGTAGCAGACTTATGTGTGCATGCGACCATTGAGAGAAGAAGATTAAATGAAGGTTGTTGCATGCTGTAATTAAGGATAGACATGTAGCCTATACCTAGAGCACAAGTTGGTGCATTAGTCAATCAATATCGATTTAGATTAAAGGCTAAATGCATTGGAAGTGTAGATGTACTACACTCTTTGTTTTTTAGCTGATTTTTTTGCTCTGCCAACTGACAGGTGGGACCCAGAAACCAGGTGAAAATTTAACCAGTCAACAAAGTGCCATGTCGACTATGTGGCCGGTCAGTAGGGTTCAACACGGTGCTCTACGATGAGCTAGTGATCGTATAATCGCCGCAAAACTATATATAGTGACCGTAAAGAGCGTATTGTTACATACGTTGACCGCCAGTGTATTTTTCTTGTTTCAAATTAAGCCATATTAACTAGAAAGGACGCAGTATGGACTAGTACTAGTACTGCTTTGATGTGTCCCGTCAACTCGCCAAACGAGGAGAAGCTTGCTTACTATGCCTCTCCCTCGCCCACGCGCATGGTGGTTCGCAGGACGAGGAGAGGGTTTTGACTAGGCGCCCTCTCCCTCTCCCTCTCCCTCGCCCTCGCCCTCGCGGTAGATGTGCAGCAGTTCAATCGGTGTCAGATTGCTAGAAGCATAATGTGTACTATAGTATCATCATTGTTGTCCTTCCAAAGAGGTGGAGAGCCAAGTGCAAGGTTCACACGAGTACGAACTATTGAACCTCCCGAAGAGGCAAAGAGCTAAGCGCAAGGTTTTATAGGAGTTGTCGTCCTAGTAGGAGCGTACTACAACTATAGCGAACGATGCAACTATATGATGCCGCCACGTCACGTATATCCAAAGTTGTGCCACCTTTTTATTCTCAAAGAGCGTGTTGGATCCCGTGCAACAACCACACAAGTTGCACGTACACATAACACATTTACTAGTAATAAATTCTAAAGGACAAATGCTAGTATGCCACACAAGTTCATCTCCAATTCATGTGATAAATTTGTGCACAACTAGTCTACATATATTCACAGCGCTACCGTTCACAATTTACCGTACTCCACTTACACGTTATAGATGGGTACATGTCCTCCTCCAGGTTCCAGTCCCAGGTGTTCTTCATGGATGGCACGATCCATAGCGGTGGGCAACGGTAATCATTGTCGCAGCTTTCTAGTCCAGTTCCACACGATGGAGACTCATCCAAGCTGAAGCGGCATAAATCAGGGATAGCATGTCCCAGCATGTCGTTCATCCGGCGGTGCGCACTGAAGACACAACCATGCTTCATGAACGACAGGCCTTCCGTGTCGTGCACGGAAGGTGGCATCCACTTCACAATGGGGTAGCTGTCCCCAATGAAAAGCGAGTACTCTCCAAGAGTGTTCCTCGGCACCCACGTAGCATCATGGGGGTCGAACTCGGTGCCGTTCATCTGGTACACGCGGCATCTCAGATCTGGACACATGGTGACGTACATAGTCAAGGTCCATGCACAATAATGTTGTGCTCAAATATGGCGGTCAGTAATACTGTGCAGCAAATAGTACTACTCCGGTATAGAGGAAGTAAAATAACCGGCTTATTATATATAGCCACTCTTGGCTACATGGATGAGATAGTAAGCCATGGAAAAACAAAAATGGTGGCAGCTAGTGGGTTCAAGTCTTCAAGGGCCTAGCTAGCTATACGTGTCCTCCAAGGTAAAAAGTACTCCTGCTAGTACGTAAGTAGAGTACTAGTACAACAATGAAAGAGAAGGCGAGAGGGTTAAAAATGGAATACCTGGGTTGATGGTGACGGTCCGATCATGATAGATTGTGTGACCATGTTGCACATCAGTGGTACCATGGGTAGCGACTACTAAGATAGTTGATCCCAATATGCCAAAGTCAGCTACAATGTTCCAGATTAGACCGAATCGCGAATGCAAATGCACATCCAGGATCGGCAATCTTATTTTGATCGCGAGATGACTGGTCCCTGCAAAATAATGGAGTACCGTTAGGGATGCAAATGATGGGTTGTGCATTCCGTTTGTAATATCCCGTATCGTAGGATGGCAACCAGATGAAACAAGTCCCCTGTCTTGTCACCACGAAGATACGGCCTAGATGGCGCACGGCGGCTTCGAACGTGTAGGGGTACAAATCTGTCGCCGCTAACATGCGCCAGCCTCTGCCGTTACTGCCTCTTGCATTGATGGCAATCCTTATGTTGAACACCCGATGAGATAGTAATCATCGTCGCCGCGTCGCTTTGTTGGTGGGTTCACAATTGCTATCTTTTTCAATCTCAAGTAGGCATCATCATACGTATTCAAGCCCAGCTAGTCCGGAAGGCTGATCCCAATGGTGGAGAAGGGGTCTACCGGAACGGCCGTACTGCTATGGATGTTGTGCAAAATGATGGTGGTATCCGGCCGGAGGTATGCAAGCCAATCTTTGTTGGCACCGACCCAGACCTATATATAAGATGCTGGGCAGCAGAGAAATTACGGGATGGAAATGGAATAACTAAGTACTACATGATCAAACTCCATTACTGACCTGCTCATCGGACAAAATCCGACTACCTCTCAACATCGGCAACTCTAGTGGAGTCAATGTGCAACCATGGCCAGGGAGCGGTGGACTATTCGAAGGATTGTCCCATAGAAGAACCTTCTCCTCGAGGACGCATGGAAGACCAACAAGCATAGCCTTTTCCCAAGCCATTTTAAGCACCGTCTTGAAAAGGTTGGTGCAGGAAGCACCGAGTCTTGCGACGGTGAGGTCGTCGGAGCGGTGTGCGATTTCTCCGAGAGGATCGTCATCCAAGGTCTCCCAGACCCGATGAGGAGGAGAACCGCCTGGCGACGCCAGGGAGCAGCGAAGAGCTGCCTTCTCTTTGGGGGAGGGGAACTGGCGAGGAGGAGATAAGAGCCTAGTAACCGCAGGGCCTCGTCCATTCCAACTGTAGATCGTACCTTCCAACTGTAGCGAAGGGGTGAGGCTATTATTTACTACTAGTACTAGTATTATGGGACGTTATGGGATTGCATTATACTGTAAATAATGGCACTAGTAAGAAATTTTTGGCATTAGCTAGTAGTTTTTGGCGTGGATTAAGAAATTTTGGATATGTTTTTGCTATTTTTTGTACACGCCAACTAGTGTCAAAAAACGTCTTACATTATGTGACGGAGGAGTACGTACTCGTACTGTACCAGTACTAGTACTACTTTCTCAACTAGTAGTGCGAGGGTACTACTAGTGCTATGTACTGTACTTCTCGTATAGTGCACTAGTTTTGAACTCTTGAATCTCAGGGCCAATGAGCTACAATTGGAAGTGGAGGGTACTACTGTTCTCTAGAACCATCGTTGTACTATCAATGTAGGAAAAGTACACCTGCGTAGTCGCCTAGTGGGTACTCTCGATGCTCTATTTAGCTGCTCCTCTCACGTAGCTGGCCTACTCAGCCGCTCCTCTCATGCACACACTAGCAGCCTGTTTATCAGTGATGGTTACTGCGGGGACAGAACATTTGAGTTATTTGATACATCGAGACTAGGCTTTTCGCTTCCATTTGTGGAGGTGTAATGGATCTCGTCGAACTTTGTTAGTAGTTCCTTCTTTATGAATGAGATGAAGCAAAGCTTTTGCCTCCATTTCGAAAAAAACACGTCAAGAGGAATTTCTTTTATAATAGAGCTGATAATGGAGTGAAGTCCATGCGTGCAACACCACAAGCTACAGAGTAGTAGTAGAGCACTTTACGTACAGAGCCATATCGCACAGTTCCCAATGCCCCGCCAGGCTTTTCCGGCTCCTCGGGCTTAATTGGGAGGCACTAGTTTAAATATGCTACTGGCTGATGAGGAAGCTGCAAGTGAGGTGCGGCTAGGGCGAGCATGTGAGCCACGAAATGCTGGGGAGGAAAACCCGTTAACGTGGCTAGGCTATCCCGTGCACCCAGATTGTGGTGCCGCATGTCCGTTTGACTTCAAAACTCAAACTACCCGTGTAAAATATTGGCTCGCGGCGAAGTTACTATTTAAAAAAAGGCCGCCGCGCGTTCAGCCGGGATCAAACCCACAAAACGAGGTATACACTCCCGCGACCACTAGTAGTACTCGTTGGAGTACAACGCAACCTAGAATCGCCTTTTGTCGCTAGTAGTACATTGTTCCTTACAAGAAACCCCTAATAATGCAAGAAACCACCAATCATGCCAAGAAACTACTACCACTTGCATACGTGGCAGACTTAAGATAAGACTACCTTATCAACCATTGTACATGCTCTTACCAACCAGCACTACCAAGAAACGACTACTCTACAAAGTGCCGTTACAGGCACGTTTCAACCCATGGCCCTGTTTGGATACATTAGTTGTAAATCTAACCCTGCCATCCAAACACCACTTTGTTAGAGTTAGTTCAGGGTTAGAATCAAACCTCTGACTTAGAGTATCCAAACACGGCCCATGTCGCTCGTTAAGTAAACGCCTTCTATTCGACCGGGCGTTATGACTTGTCGGACCTACATGTCAGTCTGCACAAAAATCTGTCGGATTACGGGCTCCGCAAACCCAAGAAGTTCGAACACAGGGGCGTGAACGAAGATCTCTCCCACTCACGTCTACCTAGCATCTCGTCCTCGTCTAGTGAAGAGATTCAAGCAAACAACAAGTGAAGCACGCAAGAGTTTACCCAGGTTCAGGCCACCCTGTGGTGTAAAACCCTACTTCCTGCTTTGGTGGATTGGCCTCAGGAAGGCTAGAGTATGAACTAGTACAGTGGTTCCTGAGCTCAGGAGGGTCAGGAGGCAAGAGTTCTTGCTCCATTGCGTGAAGGCAGAGTTTATGGATCTGCTCTCCCTCTCTTGTCCCCCCTCCCATGGTGGGGATCCTAGCTACTTATATAGGCGGCCAGGGTCCTCTTCCCCCGAAATGTTTAGGCGGGAAGGGATCCCACAACAGCCATTTTTGAGCGAGAACACAAGGACGTTCCTATCCTAACAAAAGCAGTCTCCGCCTGCAAAAGGATCAGGCGGTGACACGATGGTGGGCTCGGTGGTGACATCCTCCATGTCGTCCTTGCGGTCTTCGGTCTTGTTGCACTAATGGGGAAACCTTTGTCCCGCTCCTCGGGAACATGCGCCTGCGTTGTCTCCTTTGCACCAAAACGGCAACTGCGCCGCTGGCACCCGCTGGCACGGTGCGTCGCTGCTTACGTCACTGCCTCCTCCTGAGGCAGGCTTGGTCTTGGATTCTATGCCCCTCCGGAGCAACCTTGCCGAGGCCGCTCCTGAGGGGGGTCTTGACGTTGTTCTCCTCGCGAGGTCTAGTCCCCTCGCGAGGGTCTTGAGCAGCTGGTCGATCAGCTAGGCCATACCAGGCCATGGCAGGAGCACGCTGTGGCTCGCAGACAGGCAAGTCTGGGTACCCTGGTTCCCAGTACGCCGACAGTAGCCCCCGGGCCCAAGGCGCGCGTGGAGTTGGCTTCGAGGCGAAACGTTAGCCGAGGAGGAAGCACCGTGGGCCCCAAAAAGGTTGCGGGCCAGGCTGGTGCGTGACGGTTGGATGGGACATGGGCGACCCCACTCCCCACGCAGTCTCAGCAACCGTTCAGCTTGACAAAAAGGGGTCTCCGTTGCTGAGGAGTTATCGCCTCCCTTCCTTCCTGCTTAGATCTCCTCCTCCTTCGCCTCCCGTCTTCCTAAATCGCATGTATCCTTCGGCGCCTTCAGCAATGGCGAAGAAAAAGCAAGGGTACCGCGCAGGCATCTGGATCTGCTTCTTCCCTTGAGGCGGCGCTCGAGGAGTCTACGATCACCAAGGAGGAGGACTACTCGGAGGTCCAACCTTTCTTGTCGAGCGTCCACAACGAGCATGGCCCGACGGGATTTGGGTCGGGTCCGCCGCGGCGCGGATCTTGCTGAAGTCCTGCTAACCCTTCTTCCTTCACAGCATCTCCGTCGGGCTCATGTCGCCCTTCTCATAGTTATTCTACGCCATCCTGGACCACTACCAGGTGCATGCTCTCGATATCCAGCCTCGCTACATCTTCTTCCTGTCGCTCTTCGCCTTTTACTGCGAGGCGCTCGTGGGGGTGAGATCGACTGTCGCTCTCTTCAGCCACTTCTTCTCCATGCAGCGGTATGACGAGGGTCCGTGCTCGGGTTGTGTCCTTCATCTTCCAGCGCCAGGGCTGCCGACTGATGACAGCCGGGAAGAAGATAGACTCCCATCGGAAGAGGTGGGTCTATCTGGATGCCCAGCGCGTTCATCCACTGCTGGCGCTGCCTACCGCCCGTCCGGCGAAACGCGTCGACTGGAGCTACGTGAAGCTCACTGACCCCCTTGCCGAGCCTGTTCTGGCAAGGATTGAAGCCAACCTGGGCTCGAGGCTTGAAGGGCCTAGATCGTGAAGGAGTTCTTGAGGCAGCGTCTGGCGCCGCTGCAGGCACACTCACGCCCTATGTGGGAGCTGATGGGTGATGACGACAGGCTCCGGCTGCGCTCGGGGGCGCTGGCCGAGGCCGACCTAGACTTCGCCTCAGTCACTCTCGTGGGGATGGTTCCTGAGGACCTCTCGGGGGCCCACCTGCCGCTATACAGCCGTCCTGACAAGGCCGGGCTGCTGAAGGCCGTGTCTGGTTTCGGGGTGCCCGTGGCTGCTTCGCCTACGGTTGACGTGTCTTCTGGCACCGACGATGGGAGCGGCGAGGGGGACTCGGAGGAGACCCTTGGCGATGAGGACCGGGTTGATGAGGGGGGCTCCTCCAAGGCGTCCGCTGAAAAAGTGGCGTCAGGCGCAGGTGCCGCCGGACGGCCCCAGGCGACCACTCCACGATGATCCGGACGCGCTGCATCCGGGGGAAGCAATGTGGCGACCCCACCGAGGAGTGTCATGCCAGCGAAACTGGTGACCACGGCTGTGCCCGGGTCTGTGGCCTCGCGCCTTGCCAACATCCGGGCTACTGGTACACCCGTAGCGCCAACGGCTGCGGTCGACCTGCTGATGAAGAGGACGGCATGCCTCGCCTCCGATGAGTAAGTGTGCAATCTCCTGTTATCCTTAGTTGTTGTGTCCCTGACGTGCTTTTCCTGATGTAGTAGCCTGGGTGGCGTGATGAAGAAGGTAAAGGGGGAGGCCACGTCGCGGTGCCCTGCTCCTCCTGCTGCTGCTGTGGCCGCGGAGAAGGGTGCCACGACTTTGGGCGCCTCGGCCAGCGGGGCCACCGGGCACGCGGCAGCGGTGTCGCTCGAGGGCGTCATCGCTGTTTGCGAGGCCGCGGCAGCTCCCACTCCGGTTGCTTTAGCGAGGGGGCCGGAGCCCCCGAGCCCCTGGTAGAGCAGCCGGTCTTGTCGGTGCCCATGCGCCTACCGGTGCAGCCTGGCCCTGAGACCTTGGAGGCCGCCTCCGCCGCACTGGGTCGGCTTCGTACCGACCTTCAGGGTGGTGATGGCCGTGTGGTGGAAGGACGCCTGAGGCTGATCTTCGGGTGGCTCCTGACAGACGAGTCTGCGCGGGCCTCCTAGAGCCAGGCCTCAGTAGTCGCCGCCAAGGGTCAAGAGGAGGCCGCGGCGGCCACGTGAGCACGCGACGCCGTGCAGGCCGACGCGGTGTCCTCCGAGAAGCGTTGTCACAAGGCGGAGGGCGAGCTGGAGGCCCTTCGTGCGGAAGGCTCCAGGCGCGCCTTGGAGCTCGAGAGGTTGGAGAAGGAGCTCAAGGCGCAGAAGGCTGAGACGTCCTGGCTGCAGCAGGAGGAGCTCGCTGATCGCGCGAGCCTAGAGAAGCTGAAGGCCGAGGTCGAGCAAGCCAGGGCGATCCAAGCCGCACGAGAAGGAAGACGCCCTTGCGGCCTCGGTGGTGGTGAGTCGCGAGGCCCTCGCTGCCTTTGAGCTCGAGGCCCGTACGACGCTGCGGGCCGCTTACGGGGAAGAGTTCAAGAAGCCGCTGGCCGCCTCGGAGGAAGGGCCCGCTAGGCTCCTCGCCGCGCTTGTGAAGTCCCTGTGCGAGGTTGCGGCCGCAATTGGCCAGTTAGGAGACGTCGAAATCCGCACACTCCTTACCTTGGTCCTGACGCAGGTGTGCGGCCACCTAAGTCTTCGTGATCCTGCTCTTGACCTGGCCTCGCTGTCCGAGCCCGTGACCACGAGCATAGAGGGCGCGGCTACTGAGGCCTTGGGGGCGAAGGTCACAGAACTGGTGGAGGCGTTCCTCCAGGCTACTGCTATTGCAGCCGAAGAGGTGGAGACCGGTGATGATGCGCTTCGTGATGCATGATCTGCTCCTGTCCAGATGAGAGAAGTGTGAGTGCCTCGGGGAGGCGTAAGAACTTGTTTAAGTTTGAAAAACTTGGTATTATTGTAATAACTTGATGAGTTCCGTGATTTCTTCCTTTCATGTTTGCTTAGGTGCTCTGCGTCGGCAGGGCCCAACCCCGCACATACCTTGATCGCCATTGAGCCCTCCGGGTGATCGGGGTTATCGTAATAACTAGACTCAAGGGATGAGGGGCTACGTGGCTAGTGAGGCCCCTGGGTCGCGATGCCCAGGGGTCCCCCTTGACGTTCGAGCGATCCCGTTTGTGTTCTGCGTCGATAGGGCCCAGCCCCGCGCATACCTCGACCGCCGTTGAGCCCTCCGGGTGACTGGGTTATCGTAATAACTAGACTCAAGGGATGATGGGCTGCGTGGCTAGTGAGGCCCCTGGATCGCGATGCCCAGGGTTCCCCCTTGACGTACGAATGGCTCTCATAAGGGAGAACGAGCACCATACCTTGCTCACGAGCCTTCGCCTGGGATGGGGGCGCGAGAAGGCAAGGTGTCTGGGCACCTGGTAGGGTGGCGTCTGCCAGGCGTGACCTGAGCATAGCCCCCGTGCCTAGCCCCCCTCGCGACACCCATCCAAGGAGAAGTTGTGAGCGTCATGAGCTGAAAAGCTCCCTGAGGTTGGTGCGACCGCTGGGGGCCGCCCTCAGTTGTTTATAACTAGCGCGGAGCATAGAGCTACCACACTTGCGCGGAGTGTGGGCATAACCGCGCCTCGGTCGTAGTGGCCAGCGCGCAGCTTGGTGCTTCCACTGGTTCGTGGGCACAACTGCTCCTCGGTTGGTTCTGCCAGCGCGGAGCATGGCACTTCCACTGGACCGTGGGAGGGAGCCTCCCACCGGGAGAGACTCCGGGGCGTGTACAGCCCTATCCTGACACGTGGCTTGCACGGCAGGACAGCCAAGGTGTATATGGGCCCTCCTTAGGACGAGTTGAACGACTCTGAGGAAGTTCTCGTGAGCTTACGCATCACTCACGAGACCCTACCCTGAGGCGGGTTGCGCGTGCGTCTTCTTCTGCAAAATGTGAAAAGAGAGGTGTTGTGTCGACCTGCGCCGAGTGCATCTCTAGAGGGCATCGCATGAGAAGGCCGCACCACCAATGACCCCAGGAGGTGACGTCACGGGAATGGCTCGCGAGACAGAGCTCAGCCGCTGGATTTATCGACGCTGCAGGGACAGATCCGAGCACAGACGTCGTGCCCAATCTTCTCATGCAACAATCCAAAAGAAAAACAACCGGCGCGCGGTTCCCGCCTGAGCGAGGCACCTGCCACGGGCCCCTACTTACTCATCCACGATTAGCCCATGCGAGAACAAGGCACCAAGGACCACGGGAGGTGACGTCACGGGAATGGCTCACGAGATAGAGCTCAACCCTTGGGTTTAGCGATTCTGTAGGGACGGACCCGAGCACAGACATCGTGCCAGTCCTTAATCATGGGGCGGTCGCGAGTGGGCTCGCAAGGGCTCATGACCTTAGTGGCGGTGAGAACGCCAAGCATATAGATGATGTGAATAGGAAGGAGCAACTAGCCTTGGTCATGCACAAAAAGGATAGCCCCCAGCAGCTCGAGGATGATGCAGCCTGGGGGGCGACCTCGATTGAATACCTGAAACGTCACCTGATACTTGTCGAAGAAGAATTGCGGTAGCTGAAGATGCGAGCCGCGCGGGTCACTCGTGAAGATCGTCGGGCTCCCAAGGCCCAGGGGCTCCGAAGGCCCTCAGCGGTCGTGTGGGTCCGGTTCTCGCTCCGTCCGGAACGCCTGCCACTGAGCCTCCCGAGCCCCCAAAGCCTGCCGCACGAGGTGCTGGAATGTGGCAGCTGTGTTGCGGAAGCCGAATAGTGTGCGGGCGTAGCTGCAGAGGAGGGCCCTCCTCCGACCGACCGTCGTCGGCCAGAAGGGCTCCAAAGAGGCGACTCGATTGAGACCCACGACGTCAATGCAGACGCGGAAGCGGTCGCTCGGGCTGCAGGTAGGTGAGCTCGGCATTGTGCGGTTATGCCCACCGTGTATGAGCCTTGCATACTGAAGTTCCTCGGTAACCTGGACGATGAAGTCCTGAGCCCCCAGTGTTGTGCGGTTCACACTGGGCTCACAAAAAGGCGCATCGAGACACGCCTGCAGGTGGTGCCCGAACACCTCCCTTGAGATGCTGGTCAGGCCGGAGACACTCCAGAGGAGAGCCCCCGAGCCCGTCCTAAGAGGGGCGTTGGGCGCGCCTCCCTATGCGAGGGTGGAGGGCACCTCCTCGGCAGACGCGAGTCCTGAGGCGTAACCGTCAGGAGCCCCCGCATCCTGAGGTCCGTTGACGGGCAGGTTCTTCTTCTTCTTGGGGGCGGCCTGCAGGGCGAGGATGGCTCCATCCTCATCGGAGCTCTCGACCGCCGCAGCCTGGTAGGCGCGCTCCATGGAATGCACCGCTTCCTTCTCGTCGGAGGCGATCATGAGGACTCCGCCACTCGCATGCATCTTGAGGATGTTGTAGTCGCGATGGGTCGCTGCCATGAACTTGGCGAGGGCAGGATACCCAAGGATGGCATTGTACGGGAGGTGGATGTCGACGACGTCGAAGTCGATGAGCTCGGTGTGATAGCTGTCGCGGTCATCAAAGGTGACGGGGAGGCGGACCTGCCCCATCGGCAGTGTGGAGCCATCCATGACTCCGTAGAATGGCTTGGTCGGGTGGAGCTGATCGTAGGGGACCTGGAGTGTCTCGAAGGTCTAGACGGAGAGGACGTTGAGTCCCGCTCCGCCGTCGATGAGGGTCTTGGTCATGAGGACATTGCTGATGGTCGAGGTGTAGAGCATCGGGAGAGCGCCTGGGGCTGCGGTGCACTTTAGCTGGTCCTTGGGGTCGAAGGCGATGACCTGCTTGGTCCACCTGAGGTTGCGTGCGACGTCAGCCCTGGGAAGCGCCGCGTTCACCTCACAGGCGAACTGCTTGAAGATGTGATGGGAAGTCGGAGCATGGGCTCCTCCCAAGATGCATGCAACCGCACGCGGCTCCTACAAGCCCCCTGTTCCATCTCCCTGGTGGTCGTCGTCAATCCTTCTTGGCGGTGGTGGTAGCGGAGGCAGGCCTCCGTTGCCCTAAGGGCGACCCTCACGAGGTTGGTCGCGCCAGGGGGCGTCACGAGGCTGGTCCTGCCAGTGGTCTTCACGAGGCTGTTCACGCCACCCTTGGCGCGAGTTCTTGCCGTCCCAACGTCCTCCACCTCGGCCTCCTCCGTGGCCGTAGCCGCGGTTGTCATGCTCAGGGCGATGCCCGATGCACCCACCGAGCATCGCCCTGAGCTCCTGACAGTAGTTAGTGTTGTGGATGTGGTAATTGTGGAATACGTAGTACGGACGGTTATCTCTGGGGGGGTCGTCGTAGCCGCAGCCACGCTTCACTTCTGACTCCGCAGCCAGCACGGCGGGCCCCTTGCGCTTTGCTTCTTTGGCCTTGGTCTTCTTGTCGTCCGCCTCCGCCTCAGGCAGATCCTGGAGGGAGAGGCGTCCTTCTTCCGTCCTGGCGCACTTTGCCGCGAGCTTTAACATCTCGAGGGTTGTGCACATGTCCTCGTGGATGGCGAGCTCCTCCCTCATCCTGACGTCACGGACGCCGTCGGAGAACGCCTAGATGATGGCCTCGTCCGAGACCCTAGGGATCTGGAGGCGCATGGTGTTGAAGCATTGGATGTACTTTTGCAGGGTCTCTCCCGGCTGCTGCCTCACACGGCGCAGATCTGCGGCCGCCGGGGCTCGGTCACGGGTGCCTTGGAAGTTGGCGACGAAACGCTCACGAAGCTCCCCCAGGAGGAGATGGATCCCACGCGGAGGTTCAGGAGCCAGGAGCATGCGCCATCCTTGAGAGCCATGGGGAACCGGTTCGCCATGACCTGCTCAGTGCCGTTGGATGCCTCGATGCTCAGCTCGTAGAGTTGGAGGAACTCCGTGGGGTCGGTGGTGCCCTCGTAGCGCGGAGGCAGGTCCGGCTTGAACTTGCCGGGCCAGACGAGGCGCCGTAGCTCAGGAGCTAAGGCGTGACACCCAGCCACGCTCATGATTGCACGTGCCCCCTGCACCTGCGGTGCTGGTTCTTGGGGCGCTGGCGCCACCACCTCCTATGGCGCGCGGTCTTGGCGCTGCGGGCCAGGGGGCCCGCGAGCCCCTGCCTGGGGATGCGGAATCACCTGGCAGCTCTCCTCGCCATGCGCATGGGCCCTGCGTGGCGGCTCACACCATGGAGCCTCACGCCGGACCTCCTGGACGGCGATGTAGAGCGGAGGTGGAGCCAGGACTCCGTGGCCTTCGTTCCCCGCCAGGGGCGACGGGGGATGGGATGAGTGGATTGGTGCAGGTGCTTCCCCAGCGGCGTTGATGAGCTCAGTGATGCGGTGGAGCCACTTGTCATAGAGGTCATCTGCCGGGTGGTATCGCAAGAGCTCCCGCGCCGTCAACAGCGCGGGCTGCTGGTAGACCGGCCCGTGGCGGACCAGCGAGGACGACGCCGCGGCCGGCGACGGTGAAGGCATCGCCGTGCGGCCATCGCGCCACACGGACAGCGGCAGCGACGAGTCCTGCTGCTCGTGGACGGCCGGGTCGATGGCGGCGTTGGCGACCGACGAGTTGGGACGGGGCGGCCCACCGTTTCCCATGGGTGCCATCTGAGCGACGTTCGCGGCACGGCGAGCGGCGCGCGCTCGGTGTGTGTCCACCATGGTTGTGGAGCGATGTCGACGACAAGAACGGGACGAGGTCGTCGGAGAGGCGAGATCTTGACACGCCGCCTACCTGGCGCGCCAAATGTCGGATTACGGGCTCCGCAAACCCAAGAAGTTCAAACACAGGGGCGTGAACGAAGATCTCTCCCACTCATGTCTACCTAGCGTCTCGCCCTCATCTTGTGAAGAGATTCAAGCAAACAACAAGTGAAGCACGCAAGAGTTTACCCAGGTTCAGGCTACCCTGTGGTGTAAAACCCTACTTCCTGCTTTGGTGGATTGGCCTCAGGAGGGTTAGAGTATGAACTAGTACAATGGTTCCTGAGCTCAGGAGGAGAGCACACGAGGGTCAGGAGGCAAGAGTTCTTGCTCCGTTGGGTGAAGGCAGAGTTTATGTATCTGCTCTCCCTCTCTTGTCCCCCCTCCCATGGTGGGGATCCTAGCTACTTATATAGGCGGCCAGGGTCCTCTTCCCCCGAAATGTTTAGGCGGGAAGGGATCCCACAACGGCCATTTTTAAGCGGGAACACAAGGACGTTCATATCCTGACAAAAGCAGTCTCCGCCTGCAAAAGGATCAGGCGGTGACGTGGTGGTGGGCTCGGTGGTGACATCCTCCCTGCCGTCCTTGCGGTCTTTGGTCTTGTTGCACTAATGGGGAACGCTTTGTCCCGCTCCTCGGGAACCTGTGCCTGCGCTGCCTCCTTTGCACTAAAAAGGCAACTACGCCGCTGACATGCGCTGGCACCCGCTGGCGCGGTGCGTCACTGCTTACGTCACTCCCTCCTCCTGAGGCAGGCCTGGTCTTGGATTCTCCGCCCCTCCGGAGCAACCTTGCCAAGGCCGCTCCTGAGGGGGTCTTGACGTTGTTCTCCTCGCGAGGTCTAGCCCCCTCGCGAGGGTCTTGAGCAGCTGGTCGATCAACTGGACCGTACCACGCCATGGTAGAAGCGCGTTGCGGCCTGCAGAGAGGCAAGTCTGGGTACCCTGGTTCCCAGGACACCGACAAATTCCCCGAGTGACCTCCTACCTCCGGCCCATCCACCTAGTCATCCTCG
The DNA here is from genome assembly GCA_902687465.1 of Secale cereale. Lineage (NCBI taxonomy): Eukaryota > Viridiplantae > Streptophyta > Magnoliopsida > Poales > Poaceae > Secale > Secale cereale. Next base: position 767,341,581 of record LR738711.1, on the reverse strand, counting down.
GCCATGGGACGCAGCTACCGCCACAGGCAGAAGGCGAGGTCAAAACCGCCAGTGGTGCGGAACCCATCTTGCGGCAGCCCACATGCCAGCTCTGTCCGGTGCTCGCGGCCGCTAGCTAGCCAAGATAGCTCCGTCCAGCTGCTTGTGTGCAAGGTTTGCTAGCTAGATTGGCACAGCGGCTTGCTCGCACGCGCCGCGCTAAGGCCAGCCATCTGGCTCGAGCTAAGGCCAGCGTGGCGGCTTGCTCGCTCGTGAGTCACGCTCGGGCCAGCCTGCCAACCCGTGCGGCGGCCAGCGCGGCGTCCCGCCCGTCTGGCGGAGCGGCGGCCAACTCGCTCATCACCGGTGCCACCGACGAACACGCATCAGTACTGTTTGAAGTAATGTTCAGGAAAAATAATGATTTGAGGGGGAATAACAGGATGGAAGGTCAGATGTGGGTCCCTCGTGTCAACAGTCAAACAAAATGTGTTGGTTTAAGCTGCCTCGTCAGCACGGACGTGTGGGCCAACCCTGTCATAAATGGGTTTAAACTAACATAATCGGTAGGTAGTAGTTTTTGGCTTGGATTAAGAAATTTTGGGTATGTTTTTGCTATTTTTTGTACAATAGATTCTTCCTAGGGCTGGTTGAAAGTGGTAGTTTTTTGTTAAATACTGTACATATTGTAAGTAGGAGTGAAAGTTAAGCTTTGGAACCCAATAAGCAAGGCTAGTTACATAGTGCATATGTGTACATGATTGAAAGTAAATATCAACCATGAGTGACTAATATCTTGATGGAAAATTCGAAACTATGGAATACTAGGGACAAAAATTGCATGGTTGTAAATACTAGCAATGTTCATGTGCGTTGCAACAAATCATAATTAGAGTAATACTTATTCACAAACTTTATACAAAACACTATAATTTTGATGTACATATATCACTAGAGATATATTATGTTTCAATTAGAATATATTCCTTGAGCTGTTTTGGTGAGGTCAGGGAGGGATGTGGTTGGTTTTAAGTTACTAATTATGGGTTTTTCTGCAAATTGGTAGACAAGTGGGATGTTTGTGAGAAAAGGCAACAACTTACCTCACAGTTGTTAGATGTAGATCTAATGGTCACAAACGATGGATGGCAGACACACCATCATCACCAACTTAGTCTTCTGTAGGAGTACTAGCAAGATTCGTGCATTGCATGGAACATCAAGATGCATTTTTTTATAAATACACTTGTTGTGATTGACCCATGCGGGAGTAATCCCATGTGTAAAAACTAATGATATCTCGAGAAATAGGAGATAAGGTGAAGAGGAGTGGGGCGTGGTGGTGATTGGTGGTCGAACTGAGCGGAGGCATGGGGATTGACGACGCCAGCAGCGGCCACCAGGACAATTTGTTCCAGAGGCTTCCTTTCTTAATTGCTCAACAATGAGGTTGTTGGATATAAGGATGAACGAGGGAAGGCCTTGTCTGCAAATGTGGAGAGGGGTGCGGGTATCTTTTAGTTTAATTTCCATCAGTCAGATATAGATCGGACGGTCTATATTGCAAGATGGCACGCGTACCATCATCACCAACTCGGTTTTTTATAAGAGAAGAAATATAAGTATGGAGATACAAACATATTATCGATACTTGTTTCCGTAAACTAGCATCTACATTCTATTCAACGCCTCAGCATGTGAGGCCTTAGCACAATGACTTCTCGACTGTGTAAAACAAAGGTTTTCCCGTCGCCGGTAAGGAGGGGGTTACGGCGGCGCGCTTTTTGGCTTGCTCTAGTCCTGGTAGTCATACTAGGTGGTCTAAGCACGTGTAGATTTATTCTTTTTCACGTCTCGTGTTCGTCGTACTGCCACGACTGTTGATGAATAGAAGGTAAGTTATTCACGGGGAAACCCTTGTTGAGCGTGTTTGCGAGAGAGAGAGAGAGAGAGAGAGAGAGAGAGAGAGAGAGAGAGAGTGCGTGTGTGATATGTCTAGAGACTGAGGCAATGATAACAGATTCTTTGTGTCTATGTGTGTGGAGGATATAGAGAGACATGTACATGGGGCTTTGTGTTGTGTAATGTGGAGACACATATACATAATTAGAGAGTGAGTGTGCGAGATACACATGCGGACATGGGGAGAGATGAGGATCCAGATTAATGGGTGTTTGTGTGTGTCTGTGTGTGTTTGTGCACGGATATGTGTGTGAGAGGGAGTGTGTGTATGTGGAGTAGAGAGACCACTAATGATGTAAACCTAGTATAAGGGAAGGGGGAATGGTGTGACATGTGTAGTAGCGGGATAGCATGGGTGCGGGCAGGGGGAGCAGACTATTTGGAAGAGACATCGAT
>LR738711.1:767326501-767339045 GCA_902687465.1 Secale cereale | reverse complement strand
AAGGAGAGAGAGAGGGGGCTGAGAGAGGGGGCGTTTGTGTCCATAAATGGCGTATAGATAGGGAGACAATGTTGATGTTGTTTCAAATTGGCCTATGTACGAAGACGCAAGGGAAGCGAGTCATCGTTTGTGTGATAGGGACTTCATGAGAGATCTAGAATAGATGGTGTAGAGAACAATGTGCGAGATCGAGAGCGATGATACATTAGGGAGCTATGGAAAGAGTCACGACATATATGTATACAGGGAGGAGCTGGGGTGGGTCCGCATGTGGGAGAGATAGAAAGAGGAGAGTGGTGCACAAGGAGACAAAGTGTGCTTGTTTTGAAGTGGGGTGGTGTGTGAGGTGAGTGTGCGAGAACCACATAACTAGGGACATAGACGTTTGGGGGTGACGTTTTGTGTGTATGGGAAAGATACACTCTACATAGTGCCTGTGCTTAGGAAAGAGAGATGCCGGGTGACCTAGCTAGAGAGTGGGGGCGGAGATGTGTGCATGCCCAAGAGACAAAGTGATAGAGACCTATATTGGGGTCCAGACTTTAGAAGAGAGAGGGGTGTTAATATGCTCGTGTGTTGGTGTTTGGGGGAGAGAACGACTTCTCTGTGTGCGTGGGGGGGTGGGCGACAAGGGTGGGGGGGTTGGCTTCAGATATAGAGTGAGGTGTCTATATTTGAGGGACTTTAGCGTAATTGAGATATACCTGGTCAATAGTGTGTGCACTCAAGGTTGATCAATTTGTTTCACAGTTTGGACTATGAGATAACGATCCTTTTGAACATGCATGATATACTTTGATATACCAGAATTACAAACCTAAGATTGGAATTTTGGAATTCGACTCCATCATTAGCTTTTGTAATTCATTTAAACGAAGGTACATTTTTAAGCCGGGATTTCGTGATTTCAAATTCATATATCAAACATAGAGATATACACATACGGGCATGTTCAAACTTTATGATCATCCACTTTATTCATACACATACACATTTTTGCTTTTCTCGTCATATTTAGGATAAACACATTTGGAATTTCATTTGAATTGGACCATATGATGGTATTTGCTTGTAGTAGCTCAATGATCCATATTTGAATTGAATGGACAATCTAAGTTTCGAGTTGGAGACATTGATTTTCAAAACTTGCACTTTTTTTGCGTGCAAAACAAACAAATTCTCGGCCATGATATCATAGTCGGTCGAACAAGAGCAGCATATAATTTCAGGCACCAAAAGCTTTCAAACTTCCCGCTCACATCGAAATTTCTCACGCCCGAAAGTTTAGCCATGTGATATTCCTGTTTTACCCCTGCCACATAAACGGAAAAGGGCTACTTTAGTAACTCCATTGTTTTCCCCTCTTTGCCCCCAACATTCTTCCGAGAGCCCCTCCCCTTCCCCTCCCCGACCCCCCCCCCCAACCACGGCAAGCCGCTGAATCTAGTCCTCGGCTGCAGCGGTGGACCTCACACCCCGACGGATCTACCTTCCCCACCTTTGGAACCCCCAACTACAAACTCACCGCTTCACCGGAGCCGCTTCAGCGACTGGTGATACGTCTCCAATGTATCTATAATTTTTTATTGTTCCATGCTATTATTTATGAAGTCTTGGATGTTTAATGGGCTTTGTTATACACTTTTATATCATTTTTGAGACTAACCTACTAACCCAAAGGCCCAGTCCAGATTGCTGTTTTTTGCCTGTTTCAGGGTTTTGCAGAAAAAGAATATCAAACGGAGTCCAAAGAGAATGAAACCTTTGCGAGAGATATTTTTGGAGAAAATCACGCTCGGAGAACTTGAGAACCGCTTCAGAAGATCCACGGGCTGCCCACGAGGATGGGGGCACGCCCCCCTTCCCAGGGCACGCCCCCTGCCTCGTGGGGCCCCCGTGACTCCCCCGGTGTCCTTCTTCCTCCTATATAAGTCTACGTACCCCGAAACCATCAGCAACAGAGAGAAAACCCTAATTCCAACGTCGTAACCTTCTGCTCCCGTGAGATCCCATCTTGGAGCTTGTTCCGGAGCTCCACCAGAGGGGGATCCATTACGGAGTTCATCATCATCATCATCATCGCCCTCACCATGGGTTGTGAGTAGTATACCACAGACCTTCTGGTCCATAGCTAGTATCTTGATGGCTTCTTCTCTCTCTTTGGATCTCAATACAAAGTTCACCTCGATCTTCGAGGAGATCTATTCTATGTAATCTCTTTTTGCGGTGTGTTTGTCGAGATCCGATGAATTGTGGGTTTATGATCAAGATTATCTACGAGAAATATTTGGTTCTTCTATGAACTCTTTATGTGTGCTCATAATATCCTTGCAAGTCTCTTCGAATTTTTTGTTTGGTTTGGCCTACTAGATCTATAGTTCTTGCAATGGGAGAAGTGCTTGGCTTTGGGTTCAATCTTGCGGTGTCCTTTCCTAGTGACAGTAGGGGCAGCAAGGCACGTATTGTATTGCTGCCTTCGAGGATAAAAAGATGGGGTTTATATCATATTGCTTGAGTTTATCCCTCTACATCATGTCATCTTGCTTAAGGCGTTACTCTATTCTTATGAAATCAATACACTAGATGCATGCTGGATAGCGGTCGATGTGTGGAGTAATAGTAGTAGATGCAGAATTGTTTCGGTCTACTTGTCTCGGACGTGATGCCTATATACAATGATCATACCTAGATAGTCTCATAATTATTCGTTTTTCTATCAATTGCTCGACAGTAATTTGTTTACCCGCCGTAGAATATCGCTATCATGAGAGAAGCCACTAGAGAACACTATGGCCCCCGGGTCTGTTCTCAACATATCAATCTACATCTACTTTACTCTTTACGCTTTTACTTTCTGTTCTTATAAACAAAAATACCAAAAATATAAACTATCATCTCTATTAGATATCACTTTCGTAAGTGACCGTAAAGGGATTGACAACCCCTTATCGCGTTGGCTGTGAAGTTCTTATTTGTTTGTGCAGGTGCGAGGGACTCGCGCGTGGTCTCCTACTGGATTGATACCCTGGTTCTCAAAAACGGAGGGAAATACTTATGCTACTGTGCTGCATCTCCCTTTCCTCTTTGAGGGAATACAACACAAGCTCGAGAAGTAGCAAGAAGAATTTATGGCGCCGTTGTCGGGGAGGCTTACGCAAAAGTCGTATACCAAGTACCTATCACAAACCCTTATCCTTCGCCTTACATTTATTTTCCTCTCCCCCACTTCACCCTTGCCGTTATATTTGCCCTTCTTCTGCCGTGTGTTTATCGTTCGCTTGCTTCTTGTTTGCTTGTGTGATGCTTGCTTGCTTGTCATCATGTCTAGCACACCTATCATTATCAACACTGCTGAGAGTGAGGTCTTCAACTTTAAACAAAGGGAGGAAGAAAACTTAAAAGATGCCTGGTATAGAATTTGCAATGCTCAAAATAGATCCAATAGGACGCTTTCCACTTCCGTGCTTCTCCGCAATTTTTATGTTGGCACAACTCCGTGGAATAGATTTATCTTAGATACCATTACCGGAGGGAATTTCTTGGGTAGCCACACCTTTGATTCTTATAATGCTATGACTGAATTATTTGGCTCACCACCTCTTATGGTTAATGGGACCGTTTTAACTTTGGAGCATGTAATGCAAAAGTTAGAAATCATTGAAAACAAAGTTGCTACGGTAGGACTGGTAGAGAACTTGGATAGAAAATCCATAATGAAGTTACTCAATATGGATCTAAGGTAGGAGTTGTTCTGAAAAATCTTAAGGAAAAGGAGCCCATAGTTAAAGAAAAGCTAGATCAGGATTCTACTAGAATCAATAAACTTGAGGATATTATCACTAATGTGGGTTCTGCTCTTTCTGCTATAAAGACTACTCCAAACACCTCTACCATTAAATTATCTAAGTGCATGTATGTCCCTAAAGACAAGGGTGAAACATCTAGTAAAGCAATTGCAGATCTCAAATCCATAAGTGTTCACCCAAATTTTCTTACTTTTGCAACGGATCCTTTTGATACGTTAGAATTTTTTGATTTCTTGCCCAAGAGTTTGATTATTAATAGGGACAAAGAAGTGCCTAAGAATCGTAAGTTCTTAATCAAAGAATTGCCGTTCAAAGATGGCAATATCTAGATCTATCTTGTATCGTGCCTAGCTAGGGGCGTAAACCGATAGCGCTTGTTGGGAGGCAACCCAATTTTATATTATTTTTTTGTTTTTATTGTTGTTAGGCAATAAATATTGCATCTAGCTTCTGTTTAGATGTGTTTTCATGTTTTGTTTAGTGTTTGTGCCAAGTAGAACCTTTGGGAAGATATGTGTGAAGTTTATGTGATCTTGCTGTGAAAAACAGAATCGTTAGCGCTCGCTAGAATGGTCGTCAGATTTTACTGGAGCGTGCTATTTAGTTGATTCTTTTTGCATATGATTAATAGACAAATCCTCACATCTACCAATTTAGTTTAAATTTTTTGGAGTTACATAAGTATGCGAAACCTGCAGATTACTGCAGACTGTTCTGTTTTTGACAGATTCTGTTTTTCGTGTGTTGTTTGCTTATTTCAATGCATCTATGAGTAGTTTTGGCAAGTATGAACGATAGAGAAGTTGGAATACAGTAGGTTTAACACCAATATAAACAAATAATTAATTCATTGCAGTACTTTTGAGTAGTGATTTGTTTTCTTATACTTACGGAGCTCACGAGAATTTTTGTCTAAGTTTTGTGTTGTGAAGTTTTCAAATTTTGAGTATTCCTTTGATGGACTATGGAACAAAGAGTAGAAAAGGCCTAACCTTGGGGATGCCCATGGCACCCCTAGTAAAATTCAAGGATAATCAAAAGCCTAAGCTTGGGGACGCCCCGGGAAGGCATCCCCTCTTTCGTCTTCATCCATCGGTAACTATACTTGGAGGTATATTTTTATTCACCACATGATATGTGTTTTGCTTGGAGCGTCTTGTATAATTTGAGTCTTTGCTTATTAGTTTGTCATAATCATCCCTGCTGGACACACCTATTTGAGAGAGTTAAATATGGCCTAGGAACTGTTAGAACACTCTATGTGCTTCACTTATATCTTTTGAGTTGAGTAGTTTTTGCTCTAGCGGTTCACTTTTATCTTTTAGAGCACGGTGGTGGTTATATTTTTTAGAAATTGTTGAACTCTCATGCTTCACATATATCTATTTGAGAGTCCATTAAAACAGCATGGTAATGTGTTTAGGCTAAAAAAATAGTCTTCACATGATGGACATCAAATGTCAATGTAGTAAAAACTTTCTCACTAAGTGCATTGAATATGATGAGATGTTGGATGCTTGATAATTGTTTTGAGATATGAGGATAGTGATATTAGAGTCATGCTAGTAGAGTTATTATGAAATTGAGAAATACTTGTGTTAAAGTTAGTGATTCCCGTAGCATGCACGTATGGTGAACTGCTATGTGACGAAGTTAGAGCATGAGGTATTTGTAAAGTGCCAACCTTTGTGTGGAGGTCGGGGGCACTCGATGGTTAACTCCTACTAACCTCCCCCCTAGGAGCATGCATTGATTGCTTTGTTTTGATGACTCGTAGATTTTGCAATAAGTATATGAGTTCTTTATGACTAATGTTGAGTCCATGGATTATACGCACTCTCACCCTTCCACCATTGCTAGCCTCTCTTGTACCGCGCAACTTTCGCCGGTACCATACACCCACTATATATCCTTCCTCAAAACAGCCACCATATTATTCCTCAAAACAGCCACCATACCTACCTATCATGGCATTTCCATAGCCATTCCGAGATATTGCCATGCAACTTTCCACCGTTCCGTTCATATGACATGCATCATATTGTCATATTGCCATGCATGATCATGTAGTTAACATAGTAGTTGTGGCAAAGCCACCATGCATAATTTTTCATACATGTCACTCTTGGTTCATTGCACATCCCGGTACACCGCCAGAGGCATTCATGTAGAGTCATACTTGTTGTAGTATCGAGTTGTAATATCGAGTTGTAAATTAATAAAATTATGATGATCATCATTATTAGAGCATTATCCCATGTGAGGAAAGGCCAATAAAAAAGGGAGATGGCCCAAAAAAATAGAGAGAGGCTAATAAAAAGAGGGAGAAAGCCCCTCCAAAAAAATGAGAGAAAAGAGAGAAGGGACAATTGCTACTATCTTTTTCCACACTTGTGCTTCAAAGTAGCACCATGTTCTTCATGATAGAGAGTCTCATGTGTAGTCACATTTATATACTAGTGGGAATTTTCATTATAGAACTTGGCTTGTATATTCCAACGATGGGCTTCCTCAAATGCCCTAGGTCTTCGTGAGCAAGCAAGTTGGATGCACACCCACTAATTTCTTGTGTTGAGCTTTCGTACATATTTAGCTCTAGTGCATCCGTTGCATGGCAATCCCTACTCACTCACATTTATATCTATTGATGGGCATCTCCATAGCCGTTGATACGCCTAGTTGATGTGAGACTATCTCCCTCCTTTTTTTGTCTTCTCCACAACCACCTCTATTCCACCCATAGTGCTATGTCCATGGCTCACGCTCATGTATTGTGTGAAAGTTGAAAGGTTTGAAAGAATAGAGTATGAAAACAAGTGATTGGCTGAAATCGGGGTTGTGCATGATATGAATATTTTGTGTGATGAAGAGGGAGCATAGCCAGACCATATGATTTTGTAGGGATAAGTTTCTGTAGCCATAGTATTTTGAGAAGGCATGATTGCTTTGTTAGTATGCTTGAAGTATTATTATTTCTTATGTCAATATATACTTTTATCTTGAATCTTTCAGATCTGAACATGCATGCCACAATTAAGAGAATTACATTGAAAAACTATGTGGGTTAGCATTCCACATCAAAAATTCTTTCTTTATCATTTACCTACTCGAGGACGAGCAGGAATTAAGCTTGGGGATGCTTGATCCGTCTCCAACGTATATATGATTTTTTATTGTTCCATGCTATTATTTATGAAGTCTTGGATGTTTAATGGTGTCGGTGTACAAAAAGAGAGGTACACTTTTTGTACCCCTATGACCGTGCACGGGCAGTCTGAGCCACGGGTACCACTACACCAAGCATGGCAAGGGAGGTGAGCCGGGGTAAGACCGAAGCTTGATGGAGACTAGAACAACGCCAAGAACAAGACCACAAAGAGCAAAGGGACAAAGCGGCTTTCCCCGGCAAGATCCTTGCCGGGAGCCAGTTTCAGCAGCCCTGAGAAGGCCCTTGCCGGGGCCGGCTCTGGTAGCCCCGGCAAGACCCTTGTCGCGGCGGCTCGCCCAACGCCTACAGAGCGGATCACCCTTGAGTCCACCGCCCCCATGGGGCGAGGATTCGGGAGATATCCCTGTGGTGGCATGCAGATCTTTGTGAAGACATCCAAGATCAGATACAAGCTAAGAAGACGACAACCCTTGGCGGGATCCCAGCCAAAGAGGACCACAAGGCCTCCGGCAAGCACCTTTCCAGGGATGATAGCAGGCGCTGCGACAAGGCCCTTGCCGGGGACACCCGCAGGGCCGCCATCAGGCCCGCACCAACTGAATTTCCACCGCCCCACGCAGCTGCCGACCCAACCAGCTGGACAGGCTCCTGCGTGGCAACTCGCAGATCTTCGTGGAGACCCACCGTTGCGCCGCCTCAGCTGCCTGCCTGCCTACGTGGCACCTCAGGCACCGCTAGCCAGGGCGCGTGTCAACACGAGGAGGAGCGGCGACGGACATGACGGACGTCTCCCCTCGTCCCCGATAAAGCAAGGACACCTAAGCTAAGCGCATTAAATGTGCCTTGTCCTGTAATGTGGGGGATAACCTCGCATCACTATACCCTTTCCACCTCATGTGTGCCACTGTGGCAACCCCTTTTTCCTATAAAAGGAGGCCCGAGGTGACCAGGGGGATTCGGCTTTTTAGAACTCCTCACGACTCTTTTGGAGCTCCTCACTAGCTGAAGAACACAAACATATAATACACCAAAGCAGGAGTAGGGTTTTACGCATCTTTGCAGCCCGAACCTGGGTAAAGGCACCGTGTCCTGACTGTTAGATCTGCTCTTCTCTCAATCCTGCACCCCGCAACCGTAGTATGGATTCTTGTGATCCCATAGGTGTCGATCCAAATACACCGACATCTTTGGCGCGCCAGGTAGGGGGCGCAGTTGTGAGAATCGGCTCTAGTAGTTGGCCCGACGCTCTCTTGTCTTCGTGGACCTTTGAGAAGGAAGGGGGCCGGAAGATCTGCGCTCGAGCGACTACAAATAGAAGCTAAGTTACATCGAACCTTGGATATTTCTACCCTATTATTTAAAGTTATTATCCTCGGAGCTGTCATTCTTTGTGCAAAAAGAAACCTGCATGCAAATGGGGCCTTTCCCGATCGGCAACGCCTTTGCTCTGTTTCGAGTCCGCTCAACAGTTCAAACGGCTGCGTTGGAAACGGTAGGGTAGCCTTCCACAATTGGCAAAGCTCTCGACTCTGACTCGAGTCAAACTCGACAGTTCGAGCGGCTGCGTTAAGAGCGGCAAGGTGGCGGACCCGGCAGCACGCTCACCCGGCAGGCCAATGGGGACCCGTCCCCAAGATGCCGCCTTGGGTATTTCGCGCCGGCAAGCCTACCCAGTTAACGTAGGGTAGACACACAAAGAGGCAGCAAACAGAAAAATAACATGCATGATTCTAAAGATATTTCAAAGTTATATTACATCATGCCATCGCTGCGGTTCTAACTAAAGATAAAATTTGTCTTGGTCATGAACCCGCAGCGGCAAGGAAGAAAGGGATGCCTAATCCCGACGCTGGCCCTCCACCCTCTTGGTTTCATCGATGCGGCTGATGACGGGCTTGATGTGCTCCTTGAGCGCCGTGAGGTCAGCATCCTCCGGCAAGCGGTCCATCGCAGCTTCGAAGTCGAGGGTGGGGTTCCAGAACGCCACCTTGGTGAGGACCTTGGTCATGACCCCCCGGCAGAGCCGCCGGGCCTCCCCGGAGAGCGTGGCCGTTCTGTTGGATTGAAGATCAGTAAAGGCACTGAGGACGCCCTCGAAGAACAGGGTCAGCTTGGCGTTGACGGACCCGCTCCATTCAGGGGCATACCTCACGTTTGGCATCCCCATGAGGGCCAACTATGAGGTAACCCTGCAGACGATGTCCTCCAGCTGGCTGATCCACCTGTTCTCGCCCGCCACGTATTCTTGGTGGGAGGCGCCCTCGTCTGCCCGTAGCTGCTTCTCCTCCTCCAGGCTCTTGGTCAAGGCCTCCTCCCGAGCTGAGCTCTCCGCCAACATCTTCTCGAGATTCTCCAGCCTCAGCCTCAGATCTCTGATGGAATTTTGCGCCTCGGAGAGCTCCCCAGTCCTGCTGATGACCGCTCCCTGCGCCTCTGTCAAGGCGCAGTTGAGCCTGTTCTTTTCGTCGGACAGCCTGAGGGCCTGCTCCTTCAGCCCGTCCCGTTCCACCTCCAGCTCTTGTACCTTGCTGGCATGGGCCAGAGCTTGGGCATCGAGTGCCTCTTTGTGCCTCTGCCCTAGCTCACGAGTCCGCCGCTCGACAAGAGCCTCGAGCTCCTCATCCTTGCCGCGGAGCGTTGCGGCAAGCATCGCCTCATGCGCGGAGAGGTCTTCTTCCTGGGAATCGAGGGCGGCTTGATGCTAGTTCCGAGCGGCCTCCGCCGCGGAAACCAAGTTCTCTACCTCTTCCTGGGCCTTCTCGATGTCGGCCATCTTCATGATGAGCTCCGCATCACGCTTGGCTAGTTCTTCCTGGAAGGCCCTCTGCTCCTTCCGGGACTGATGGAACCAGGTTTGTTCCTCAGTGACGCGCGCCTGGAAGTCCACCTCCACATTGTCCATCGCTGCCGTTCTGGACTTAACCTTGTCCAGACGGGCACGGTAGAGCGCCTGGAGCTTCCAGAAGTTGGCCCCCATGGCCCAGAAGAGCTGCCCATCTGGAGAGCCATCGCCGCCGGCGCCCGATTCATCAACAACCTCAAGCCCGGTGGCGGCGAGCACCTCGCCATCAAAGACTTCCCCTCCGGTGGGCGCTCGGGAGCTAGACGCCCCGGCAAGATGGACGAAGAGGTTGTCGCCCACCTTTAGATACCTGCCGGGGCCCGAGGTCGCGGAGGAAGAAGGCTGATCATCAATCGCCTCTTCCTTGGCTATGGCCTTGCCGGCCTCCCCGGCAGGCCTACCGCCGGCACCCTCGACGGCGCCTCTGGCGGCGTACTCGGTGGCTTTGTCCGCGGCGGCCCCGACGGCGTCCTTGGCGGCCTCCTCGGCGGCGATCTTGTCGGCCTCCGCCGCGGCCTCCTCAACGACCTCCTTGATGACGGCGTCCACGTCCTCCGCATCTGTTGAAGGAGGGCCCGGGCCGTGATGGGGATGATGAAGTTAAGAAAAAAGGATAAGGGAAAGGCAAAGACGGAAGATAGGCGACTCACCAGTGCCGGGCTGAGAAGCAGAAGTCCCCTCCCCGCCGGCGTCTGGCGCCGTTGCAGAGCCACCAGCGCCCAAGTTCCCCTCTTCTTCCATGCGTGTGGGCTCCGTGCTTGGTGCCCTTGCCGGGGACGCCCCTCGCGGCGGTGTAGTCGATGGGGGTGATGCATTGGGGGCAGCCCCCTGCGGCTCCTCCTGCTGCTGCTCCCGTCCTACAAAACCGGCAAGGTGAGCACCTCAGCACCAAACGCCTACTGCATGTCGAGCGAGAAGAGGATGATGAACTTACGCTGGGGGCGTCCCGGGGGCTGCCGTCTGGGCTGCTCAACACCACCAGTGGTGTCCCTGAAGCCCCGGCCGGGGGATGGCTGCTCGCTGAAGCCTTGGCCCTCTTCATCCTCTGGGCCAACGTCTCTGCGTCCCTGAAAAAGCAAGAACAGATCAAGATGATTGGCATGGTTCAGGAAGATGGAAATGACAGTAAGTAATGAGATACTTACTCGTCGTCCATCTCCTCCTCCTCCGCCGCTTTCCCCTTCCGCTTCGGGCTAATGGGCCCGAGATCGAAGGGGAACTCTGCGTCGCCATCCGAGTCGACGTCTGCCGGAGGAGGCGAAGAAGGGGGCGGGGTTTGTGCGCGCCTAGACGGAGAAAGGGCTGCCGCCTTCTTCTTTTCGGCGGCCTTCGTCGACTTCTTCGCCGCCGTGGCCCTCGTGTGGCACCCGGATCCCTCCAGGGCCAATTGAGGCTGCGCAGTCTTGCCGGGCCGGACCGGCTCGCCAAAACAGGCCCGCCGCAAGACTCGCCCTCTTCCCCTGGCTGGCGCCGGTCCAGCCGCCGCATCCTCCTTCGACGATGACTCGTCGGCCGCGTCTTTGACCAGAGGAGCTCCGATGCTGGCGCTGCTGGCCTCTCCGGCAGCCGCCGCCCATTGGGTGAACTCCTCCTCCGCGGCAGTAGCATCCTTGTCTTCCACACCCCCGGCACTGCCGACCTCCATGACGAGTTGCGCCTCCCTCGCCCTGGCGGCGATGTAGTCCAGCTCCTCTGGGGTGGTGTCCCTGACAAGCCACCGCTTGGCGTCAGGCTTGACGCACACCTCGACCAGAGTGTCGAAGAATTGCTGCACGACCTCGTCCTCCGGCTCCTGCCAGCTCGGGACGGGGCCGTGCGCGTTGCATTCTGGCATCATGGCGACGATCTCGAACTGGCGCGAATTGTTGCACAGCGGGACCACCCCCGCTGGCAGCTTGAAGAGCTGCCCCTTGACAGCCTTGCCGGCCTTTGCTGCAGCCTTCGCGGCCTTGCCGGTCCGTTCAACCTCGCCGTCGTGACCCACATCCAACTGGAAGAGCCGCTGGCAGAAATGGGTGTGTCCCATCATTGTGTGGTTGTGGTCGAGGCCAGGGCGGAGCCGCATGACGTCGGCCGGGTTCCTGAAGAGCCAAGCTGGGCTCCCCTTGTTGTGCAGCGGGGTGATCCGACGGCGGATGAAATCCGCCCCGATCATCTCAAGGGTGAGCCTGGCCTGGGCAAGCCGGTTGATCCTGGTGATGGCGACGGTGAGCCTCCCGTCGGCGGCGTCGACGTCGCCCCAGTCGCTGCCGCGGACCGGCGACACCCGGCGGACCCGGCAGAATGTTGGCGGCTCGTCTTCTTCAATCCAACACCACTGGCCGCGCCATTCGTCCCACCTCTCCTTCACGGTGCCCTCCGGGTACGCTCCCTTGGATCTCGGAATCCAAGTGATGCATCCAGAGACGACGCCTCCCGGCTGGACCCGAGGGGTAAAATAGTGGTGGAAGAGCGTCGTGTTGAGCTGCACCCCGACGAAGCCCTCGCAAAGGTGCGCGAAGAAAGCCATGCACGCCATCGCATTTGGAGTAAAATACAAAAGGCGGAAGCCAAAGGCGTGCATGACATCACAGAAGAAATCGGAGAAGGGGGGGACACAACCCGCAAGAAAAGTAATCAACAAAGAAAGGGTACCGATTTGGGCCAGGTTGGGCGCGAGCGGCCAGAACGACGCGCGCCGCCGGATGACCCTAGTTCTCCCCTCCCCCCCCCCCCCCCCCCCCCCCC
>LR738711.1:767309602-767326380 GCA_902687465.1 Secale cereale | reverse complement strand
CCCCGTCTCCACCCCCCAAAGGGGTTTGAAGGCAGCCTGGAGCTCGAAGACATCGACCGACGACGGGATGAAGAAAGCGGCCTTCGTCCGGTCCCCCGTAAACGCGCCCTCCGGCGGCCCCAGAGGCCCGGCGCCCTTGGCCACCCCTTTGCCCTTGGCGGGTTTGGACGCCATGGCGGCTGAGTGGGATGGCTGAGGGAGGGAGATGGCTAAGCAGCGGCGGCAGACGACGGCGGAGGCTTCAGAAGGAAGGAAGGGAGGGAACAGCAGCTCTGAGATGGGAAGAGGCGCGAGGAAAATGGAGGAAGTGTGCAGCGCGCTCGCGGTTATTCCTTTTTATGGGGGAGAATGCGAGCCGCCTCCTTTCGCATTTACTGTGGCGTGACGCATGCCTGCGGAAACCGCCCCACGCATGCCGCCCACGTCACGCACGCCCCTACACCCCACGCCGCGCGCGCGGGTCGTGGGAGGCACAACGCGCGGAAAATCTTACCACGGTGAAAACCGCCCTGCCTGCCCGCGCACCGTTCTGGTCCTGGCCCAACAACGTGTCGCGCTTATGTGTGGCCTAGGCCCGAGGGCTCCTGTCGGTGTACAAAAAGAGAGGTACACTTTTTGTGCCCCTATGACCGTACACGGGCAGTCTGAGCCACGGGCACCACCACACCAAGCATGGCAAGGGAGGTGAGCCGGGGTAAGACCGAAGCTTGATGGAGACTGGAACAACGCCAAGAACAAGACCACAAAGAGCAAAGGGACGAAGCGGCTTTCCCCGGCAAGATCCTTGCCGGGAGCCAGTTTCAGCAGCCCTGACAATGCCCTTGCCGGGGCCAGCTCTGGCAGCCCCGGCAAGACCCTTGCCGCGGCGGCTCGCCCCACGCCTACGGAGCGGATCACCCTTGAGTCCACCGCCCCCATGGGGCGAGGATTCGAGAGATATCTTCGTGGTGGCATGCAGATCTTTGTGAAGACATCCAAGATCAGTTACAAGCTAAGAAGACGACGACCCTTGGCGGGATCCCAGCCAAAGAGGACCACAAGGCCTCCGGCAAGCACCTTGCCGGGGATGACAGCAGGCACCGCGGCAAGACCCTTGCCAGGGCCCCGGCAAGGCCCTTGCCGAGGACACCCGCACGGCCGCCATCAGGCCCGCACCAACTGAATTTCCACCGCCCCACGCAGCTGCCGACCCAACCAGCTGGACAGGCTCCTGCGTGGCAACTCGCAGATCTTTGTGGGGACCCGCCGTTGCGCCACCTCAGCTGCCTGCCTACCTACGTGGCACTTCAGGCACCGCTGGCCAGGGCGCGTGTCAACACGAGGAGGAGCGGCGACGGACAAGACGGACGTCTCCCCTCGTCCCCGATAAAGCAAGGACACCCAAGCTAAGCGCATTAAATGCGCCTTATCCTGTAATGCGAGGGATAACCTCGCATCACTGTACCCTTTCCACCTCCTGTGTGCCACTGTGGCAACCCCTTTTTCCTATAAAAGGAGGCCCGAGGCGACCAGGGGGGATTCGGCTTTTTAGAACTCCTCACGACTCTTTTGGAGCTCCTCACTAGCTGAAGAACACAAACATATAATCCACCAAAGCAGGGTAAAGGAACCGTGTCCTGACTGTTAGATCCGCTCTCCTCTCAACCCCGCGCCCCGCAACCGTAGTAGGGATTCTTGTGATCCCATAGGTGTCTATCCAAATACACCGACAAATGGGCTTTGTTATACACTTTTATATCATTTTTGGGACTAACATACTAACCCAAAGGCCGAGTCCAGATTGCTGTTTTTTGCTTGTTTCAGGGTTTTGCAGAAAAAGAATATCAAACGGAGTCCAAACAAAATGAAACCTTTGCGAGAGATATTTTTGGAGAAAATCATGCTCGAAGAACTTGAGAACGACGTCAGAAGAGCCACGGGCTGCCCACGAGAGTGGGGGGCGCGCCCCCCTTCCCAGGGCGCGCCCCTTGCCTCGTGGGGCCCCCGTGACTCCCCCGGTGTCCTCCATCCTCCTATATAAGTCTACGTACCCCGAAACCATCAGCAACAGAGAGAAAACCCTAATTCCACTGCGGTAACCTTCTGTTCCCGAGAGATCCCATCTTGGAGCCTGTTCTGGAGCTCCACCGGAGGGGGATCCATCACGGAATTCTTCATCATCATCATCATCGCCCTCACCGTGAGTTGTCAGCAGTTTACCACAGACCTTCGGGTCCATAGCTAGTATCTTGATGGCTTCTTCTCTCTCTTTGGATCTCAATACAAAGTTCTCCTCGATTTTCGAGGAGATCTATTCGATGTAATCTCTTTTTTTTTTGTGTTTGTCGAGATCCGATGAATTGTGGTTTTACGATCAAGATTATCGATGAGAAATATTTGGTTCTTCTCTGAACTCTTTATGTGTGCTCATAATATCCTTGCAAGTCTCTACGAATTATTGGTTTGGTTTGGCCTACTAGATCTATAGTTCTTGCAATGGGAGAAGTGATTGGCTTTAGGTTCAATCTTGCGGTGTCCTTTCCCAGTGACAGTAGGGGCAGCAAGGCACGTATTGTATTGTTGCCATCGAGGATAAAAAAGATGGGCTTTATATCATATTGCTTGAGTTTATCCCTCTACATCATGTCATCTTGCTTAAGGCGTTACTCTGTTCTTATGAAATCAATACACTAGATGCATGCTGGATAGCGGTCGATGTGTGGAGTAATAATAGTAGATGCAGAATCGTTTCGGTCTACTTGTCTCGGACGTGATGCCTATATACAATGATCATACCTAGATAGTCTCATAATTATTCGCTTTTCTATCAATTGCTCGACAGTAATTTGTTTACCCGCCGTAGAATATCGCTATCATGAGAAAGCCACTAGAGACACTATGGCCCCCGAGTCTATTCTCAACATATCAATCTACATCTACTTTACTTTTTACGCTTTTACTTTCTGTTCTTATAAACAAAAATACCAAAAATATAAACTATCTTCTCTGTCAGATCTCACTCTCGTAAGTGTTTGTAAAGGGATTGACAACCCATTATCGTGTTGGCTGTGAAGTTCCTATTTGTTTGTGCAGGTGCGAGGGACTCGCGCGTGGTCTCCTACTGGATTGATACCTTGGTTCTCAAAAACTGAGGGAAATACTTACGCTACTGTGCTGCATCTCCCTTTCCTCTTCGAGGGAGTACAACGCAAGCTCGAGAAGTAGCAACTGGCTTGTACACTAGTCCAGATCTCCTTGACCGCCATCATGGTCCACTGCATCGGATTTGCTTAACCGGCGCTCTCGTCCACCACAGTGTAGGCCCTTCACTGACTCCCTCGTCCGTCCCTTGGTTGGCCTTCATACAAGCCGTCGTCCGCCGCAACAGATCCGCCTCATGGAAAGCACTGTACAACGTGCCCACCGAAGCCTTCGTCCACTACACCGGACCCACTCCTAGGACGCCATATTCAACTCCATCGGCCCTGCTTCACCGACGCCGCAGCCTCATCAGGTTATTTCGATCTGTACTCCTTCCATTTTTCTCTTTATCGTGCAACTGTTCACTTACCCCAGATGTGCTTTCTTGTATGTCGATAGGCGCCGCAACCGTAGCACTGGAGCCGCTTCTGCGATGGCGACAGTCGGCCCAAACTCAACCGCAACACGAGCACCATCGACGATCCTTAGCTATCAAGTATGCCAATGATACCCATACGCCGCTGAGAATCAGGTACTATTATCCAATGGCCGCCGCCTACGTTCACTTTCTTAGCATAAGCACCGCACCTTTGAATTTCTTCAGGGCATCATTCAGTTTTTCATGAGACGCGTTATTCTGCTTGCACCTGTAGGGCCATACTTCTGGCAGTGAACATGTTACATGTGCTAAATTACACACCAGTGCACATATAGTTAATATGCTTTAGTTTTGTCGTAAGTATTACTGTACTTCCTAGATATCACTGCCTACTATTTTACTTCTTGCATGCTATATTTATGATAATGGTGTTGTTCTGATGCCACCTGTTGCTTCCATTAGACTACTTCATGTTCTCTATGCTTAATTACACATCAGCAAACTAGCATGTGTGTAACACCCCAGATGTAACAATTCCATTTATGCCAATATATGCATCGTTGACTTAATCAATTCCATTCTGGGCTCTTCCTTCATTTCGAGTTTTTTGTTTTTTCCTTGTGCGTGTGTTGCATGTCACCATGTCATTTTCATTATGTGCATTGCATTGGCATAGTCTCACTTGCATCCGTGTGTAGTTGCATCGTCTCTGTTCTCTCTGTTGTCTGTTTCGAGTTCCGACACACACATACGTCCCCGTCGCACCTCACAAGCCTTTGTTTCGTGAGTGGGTTAAAAACATCCTCGGAATGGGCCGAGAGTTGTCAAGTGGTCTTGGTATATCACCGGTAGACTGCCTGTCAAGTTTTGTCTCGTTTGGAGGTCATTTGATACTCCAACGGTTAACCACGTCGGCTGAAAAATCCCTATCTCTTTTGGCCCAACACCCCTCCACAACAGCCCACTAGCCCAGCACAACCACCTCCATTCTCTCGGTCGTCGGATCGTGATCGTGTGGGAGAAAACCACACCTTGCAACTTCTCGAGCTTGCGTTGTATTCCCACGAAGAGGAAAGGGTGATGCAACACAGTAGCATAAGTATTTCCCTTAGTTTTTTAGAACCAAGGTATCAATCTAGTAGGAGACCACGCGCGAGTCCCTCGCACCTACACAAACAAATAAGAACTTCACAGCCAACGCGATAAGGGGTTGTCAATCCCTTTACGGTCACTTACCAAAGTGAGATCTGATAGAGATGATAGTTTATATTTTTGGTATTTTTGTTTATAAGAACAGAAAGTAAAAGCGTAAAAAGTAAAGTAGATGTAGATTGATATGTTGAGAATAGACCCGGGGGCCATAGTGTTCTCTAGTGGCTTCTCTCATGATAGCAATATTCTATGGCGGGTAAACAAATTACTGTCGAGCAATTGATAGAAAAGCGAATAATTATGAGACTATCTAGGTATGATCATTGTATATAGGCATCACATCCGAGACAAGTAGACCGAAATGATTCTGCATCTACTACTATTACTCCACACATCGACCGCTATCCAGCATGCATCTAGAGTATTAAGTTCATAAGAACAGAGTAACGCCTTAAGCAAGATGACATGATGTAGAGGGATAAACTCAAGCAATATTATATAAACCCCATCTTTTTATCCTCGATGGCAACAATACAATACGTGCCTTGCTGCCCCTACTGTCACTGGGAAAGGACACCGCAAGATTGAACCCAAAGCCAAGCACTTCTCCCATTGCAAGAACTATAGATCTAGTAGGCCAAACCAAACAAATAATTCGAAGAGACTTGCAAGGATATTATAATCATACATAGAAGAATTCAGAAAAGAACCAAATATTTCTCATCGATAATCTTGATCATAAACCCACAATTCATCGGATCTCGACAAACACACCGCAAAAAGAGTTACATCGGATAGATCTCCTCGAAGACCGAGGAGAACTTGATATTGAGATCCAAAAAGAGAGAATAAGCCATCTAGGTACTAACTATGGACCTGAAGGTCTGAAGTAAACTACTCACAACTCATGGTGAGGCGATGGTGTTGATGTAGAAGCACTCCGTGGTAGATCCACCCTCCGGCGGAGCTTCGGAACATGCCCCAAGATGGGATCTCACGTGAACAGAAGGTTGCGGTGGTGGAATTAGGGTTTTCTTTGTTCTTCTACTATTTTCGGGGTACATGGGTATATACGGGAGGAAGGAGGGCATCGGGGGACCAACATGGGGCCCACGAGGCAGGGGGCGCGCCCTGTAGGGGGGCATCCCCCACCCTCGTGGATGCCACATGTGCCCTATCACATGGTTCTCAAGTCTCCCGTGAAGATATCGCTCCAAAAATCTCTCTCCCGAAGGTTTCATTTCGTTTGGACTCCGTTTGATATTCCTTTTCTGTAAAACCCTGAAATAGGCAAAAAAATAGCAATCTGTACTAGGCCTTTGGGTTAATAGGTTAGTCCCAAAAATAATATAAAAGTGTATAACAAAGCCCATTAAACATCCAAAACATCTTAAATAATAGCATGGAACAATAAAAAATTATAGATACGTTGGAGACGTATCAAGCATCCCCAAGCTTAATTCCTGCTCGTCCTCGAGTAGGTAAATGATAAAAGCAGAATTTTTGATGTGGAATGCTAACCAACATAAATTTCAATGTAATTCTTCTTATTGTGGCATGAATGTTCAGATCTAAAAGATTCAAGACAAAAGTCTATATTGACATAAGAAATAATAATACTTCAAGCATACTAACAAAGCAATCATGTCTTCTCAAAATACCATGGCTATAGAAAGTTATCAGTACAAAATCATATAGTCTGGCTATGCTCCCTCTTCATCACACAAAATATTCATATCATGCACAACCCTGGTTTCAGCCAAGCACTTGTTTTCATACTCTATTCTTTCAAACCATTCAACTTCCATCAACTTCCACGCAATACATGAGCGTGCGCCATGGATATAACACTATGGGTGGAATAGAGTGGTGGTTGTGGAGAAGACAAAAAGGAGGAAGATAGTCTCACATCGACTAGGCGTATCAAAGGGCTATGGAGATGCCCATCAATAGATATCAATGTGAGTGAGTAGGGATTGCCATGCAACGGATGCACTAGAGCTAAAAATGTATGAAAGTTCAACAAAAGAAACTAAGTGGGTGTGCATTCAACTTGCTTGCTCACGAAGACCTAGGGCATTTGAGGAAGCCCATCGTTGGAATATACAAGACAAGTTCTATAATAAAAATTCCCACTAGCATATGAAAGTGACTAAACATGAGACTCTCTATCATGAAGAACATGGTGCTACTTTGAAGCACAAGTGTGGAAAAAGATAGTAGCAATTGTCCCTTTTCTTTTGTTTTCTTTTTTTTTGTTTTCTTTTTTTTCCTTTTTTTTTCTTTTGGGACTTTCTTTTTCTTGGCCTTTCCTTATTAATTTTTGTTTGGGACAATGCTCTAATAATGATGATCATCACACTTATATTGATTTACAACTCGATATTACAACTTGATACTAGAACAAAGTATGAATCTATATGAATGCCTCCGGCAGTGTACCGGGATGTGCAATGAATCAAGAGTGATATGTATGAAAAATTATGCATGGTGGCGTTGCCACAAATACGATGTCAACTACATGATCATGCATGGCAATATGACAATATGAAGCGTGTCATATGAACGGAACAGTGGAAAGTTGCATGGCAGTATATCTCGGCATGGCTATGGAAATGCCATGATAGGTAGGTATGGTGGCTGTTTTGAGGAAGGTATATGGTAGCTGTTTTGAGAAAGGTATATAATGGGTGTTTGGTACCGGCGAAAGTTGTGCGGTGCAAGAGAGGCTAGCAATGGTGGAAGGGTGAGAGTGCGTATAATCCATGGACTCAACATTAGTCATAAAGAACTCATATACTTATTGCAAAAATTTACGAGTCATCAAAACAAAGCAATCAACGCATGCTCCTAGGGGGAGGTTGGTAGGAGTTAACCATCGCGCGCCCCCGACCTCCACACAAAGGATGACACTCTACAAATACCTCATGCTCTAACTTCGTCACATAGTAGTTCACCATACGTGCATGCTACGGGAATCACAAACTTTAACATAAGTATTTCTCAATTTCATAATAAATCCACTAGCATGACTCTAATATCACTATCCTCATATCTCAAAACAATTATCAAGCATCAAACTTCTCATCATATTCAATGCACTTTGTATGAAAGTTTTTACTACATTCATCTTGGATGCCTATCATGTTAAGGCTAGTTTATAGCCAAAGCACATTACCATGATGTTCTAATAGACTCTCAAAAGGATATAAGTGAAGCATGAGAGATCAACAATTTCTACAAAATAAAATTATTACCGTGCTCAAAAAGATATAAGTGAAGTACTAGAGCAAACTATTTAGCTCAAAAGATATAAGTGAAGCACATAGAGTGTTCTAACAATTCCTAGGCCATATTTATCTCTCTCAAAAAGGTGTGTCTACCAAGGATAATTGTGTCAAACTAACAAGCAAAGACTCAAATTATACATGACGCTCCAAGTAAAACACATATCATCTGGTGAATAAAAATATAGTCCCGAGTATGGTTACCGATAGGTGAAGACGAAAGAGGGGATGCCTTCCCGGGGCATCCCCAAGCTTAGGATTTTGGTTGTCCTTGAATTTTACCTTGGGGTGCCTTGGACATCCCCAATCTTAGGCTCTTCCACTCTTTGTTCCTTAGTCCATCAAAGCAATACTCAAAACTTGAAAACTTCACAACACAAAACTTAGCCAAAAATCTCGTGAGCTCCGTTAGTATAAGAAAACAAACCACCACTGAAAGGTATTGTAATGAACTCATTCTTTGTTTATATTGGTGTTAAACCTACTGTATTCCAACTTCTCTATGATTAATATCCTCCTATACTACTCATAGATTCATCAAAATAAGCAAACAACACACGAAAAACAGAATCTGTCAAAAATAGAACAGTTTGTAGTAATCTGTAACTTTTGCATACTTCTGTAACTCCAAAAAAATTGAAATAAATTGGTAAACGTGAGGAATTTTTCTATTAATCATCTGCAAAAAGAATCAACTAAATATCACACTCCAGTAAAATCTGGTGACTGTTCTAGCGAGCGCTAACGATTCTGTTTTTTACAGCAAGATCATATAAACTTCACACAAGTCTTCCCAAAGGTTCTACTTGGCAAAAACACTAATTAAAACAAAAAAACACATCTAAACAGAAGCTAGATGCAATATTTATTCCTAAACAGAAGCAAAACAAAAGAAAATAAAATTGGGTTGCCTCCCAACAAGCACTATCGTTTAACGCCCCTAGCTAGGCACGGTACATCAATGATGCTCATATGAAAGACAAGAATTGAAGCACAAAGAGAGCATCATAAAACATGTGAAAAACACATCTAAGTCTAACATACTTCCTATGCATAGGCATCTTATAAGAAAACAAATTATTAAAGCAAGCAAAAACTAGCATATGCAAGGAAGAAGACAGAAACAAGATCAATCTCAACATGAAGAGAGGTAATTTAGTAACATGAAGATTTCTACAACCATATTTTCCTCTCTCATAATAGTTGCATGTAGGACCATAAGCAAATTCAACAATATAGCTATCACAAAACATATTCTCAACACGATCCACATGCATATGAAGTTGACACTCTTCCAAAATAGTGGGATCAACATTAACTAAAGTCATGACCTCTCCAAACCCACTTTTATCAAACATTTCATAAGATTGAATACTCTCCAAATATGTGGGATCTAAAGTTGACACTCTTCCAAACCCACTTTCAATATTATTGCAAACATTATTATCAATCTTACATTCATCATGGGGATTAAATAAATTTTCAAAATCATAAGAAGAGTCACCCCAATCATGATCATTGCAACAAATAGTAATCATAGCAAAACTAGCATCCCCAAGCTTGAGGTTTTGCATATCATTAACATAAGTGACATTAATAGAATTTATAATAACATCATTACAATCGTGCTTTTCATCGAAGGAACTATCAAGTATGGGTGCAATAGCAACGATCTCATGTTTAACATAGGGAACTATAGCAAATTCATCTTCTTAAATATTGGCATCATGGCCACAAGAATAGCAAGCATCATGTTCATCAAGGGGTAGTTCAATCAAATCATCAGAATCATAATTATCTATAGATTCATTCATATCATTATTTTCCATCGAAGCAGCGGTCATTCTTTCAATAAATTCTTTGACATTGACATTATGAGCATAGTTTTCATAGCAATATTTAAGTATGTCAAAAATTTCAGATTCATAGAGAGTAATATCATACTTTTCAATCAAAGAAACAACTTCATAAGCACCCTTAAAAGCAACGAATTCTTCAATTTTTTCAACATCATAGTAACTATAAACATCCTTTGCATAAGAAGATAAGATTTCATTATCATTAAACTCACATAGGTAGGGGAGGTGTTTTTTAGGGTTCTTAGAGCAACAAGTAAAATCACAAATTTCACAAAGATTCCAAGCATAACACAGCAATCTGTTTATTTGATCCCATAAGAGTCTCCCTTTTTCAGACAAACGGTGACACACAAAATGAGCATGCTCATCTGAAGATTACCCATCAACTAGGCTAGTTGGGGTTTCAGCACGAGAGCATAAGGATCGAAGATGATCCAAGTAGAACACTTTAAGGTGATCCATAACAATAGATTTTTAGCAAGCAAAGATGCAAGCACATAGAAGGCACATAGAGACACAAGCAAACAAGAAGCAAGCGAACGGTAAACACACACAAAAAAGAAGGGCAAATGAAAAGGCAAGGGTGAAGTGAGGGAGAGGAAAACGAGAGGCAAATAAATGTAATGCGATGGATAAGGGTTTGTGATAGGTACTTGGTATATGACTTTTGCGTAAGCCTCCCCGGCAACGGCGCCAGAAATTCTTCTTGCTACTTCTCGAGCTTGCGTTGTATTCCCTCGAAGAAGAAAGGGTGATGCAGCACAGTAGCGTAAGTATTTCCCTCAGTTTTTGAGAACCAAGGTATCAATCCAGTAGGAGAACACGTGCGAGTCCCTCGCACTGATACGTTCATTTTGCATCATGCTTATAAGTTGATATTTATTGCATTATGGGCTGTTCACACATGTTTTGTCACAATACTTATGCCTTTCCTCTCTTATTTTGCACTGTTTACATGAAGAGGGAGAATGTCGGCAGCTGGAATTCTGGGCTGGAAAAGGAGCAAACTCTGGAAACCTATCCTGCATAAGTCCAAAAGCCCTGAAACTCCACAGGACATCGTTTCGGAAAATATAAAGAATATCTGGTGAAAGAAACCCACGAGAGGGGCCACTGGCTGGCCTGGAGGGTGGGGGGTGCGGCCACCTTCCCAGGGCGCACCCCCTGCCTCGAGGGCCAACCGGTGGGCCCCCGGTGCCCATCTTCTCCTATATGAAGCGTTTTGACCTGGAAAAAATCAAGAGGAGGCTTTCGGGACCAGACGCCGTCGTCTCGAGGCGGAACCGAGGCGGAAACCAATCTAGGGCTCCGGCAGAGCTGTTCTGCAGGGGATACTTCCCTCCGGGAGGGGGAACTCGTCATCGCCGTCATCACAAACAACTCTCCCATCTTGGGGAGGGCTATCTTCATCAACACCTTCACCAGCACCATCTCCTCTCAAACCCTAGTTCATCTGTTGTATATAATCTTTGTACCCAAACCTCAGATTGGTACCTGCGGGTTGCTAGTAGTGTTGATTACTCCTTGTAGTTGATGCTAGTTGGTTTATTTGGTGGAAGATCATATGTTCAGATCCATTATTCATATTAATACCCCTATGATCATGAACAATGTTATGTCTTGTGAGTAGTTACTTTTGTTCCTGAGGACATGGGAGAAGTCTTGCTATTAGTAGTCATGTGAATTTGGTCTTCGTTCGATATTTTGATGAGATGTACGTTGTCTCTCCTCTAGTGGTGTCATGTGAACGTCGACTACATGACACTTCACCATTATTTGGGCCTAGAGAAAGGCATTGGGAAGTAATAAGTAGATGATGGGTTGCTAGAGTGACGGAAGCTTAAACCCTAGTTTATGCGTTGCTTCGTAAGGGGCTTATTTGGATCCATATGTTTCAGGCTATGGTTAGGTTTACCTTAATACTTCTTTTGTAGTTGTGGATGCTTGAATTAGAGGTTAATCATAAGTGGGAGGCTTGTCCAAGTAAGGACAGCACCCAAGCACCCGTCCACCCACATACCAAATTATCAAAGTACCGAACGCGAATCAGATGATCGTGATGAAAACTAGCTCGACGATAATTCCCATATGTCCTCGGGAGCGATTTACCTTGCATAAGAGTTTGTCCAGGCTTGTCCTTTGCTACAAAAAGGATTGGGCCATCTTGCTGCACCTTATTTACTTTTACCTTTTGTCACTTGTTACCAATTATCCTATCACAAAACTATATGTTACCTATAATTTCAGTGCTTGCAGAAAATACCTTACTGAAAATTGCCTATCATTTCCTTCTGCTCCTCGTTGGGTTCGACACTCTTACTTATCGAAAGGACTACGATAGCCTACACTTGTGGGTCTTCAAGACTCTTTTTTGGCGCTGTTGCCGGGGAGTGAAGCGCCTTTGGTAAGTGGAATTTGGTAAGGAAAATTTTATATAGTGTGCTGAAATTTATTGTCACTTGTTACTATGGCTCAAAATCCTTTGAGGGGCTTGTTCGGGGTATCTTCACCCCGACCATAAGAGCAAAGAGTTGCTCCTCAACCTACTGCACCTATTGAAAATGTTTGCTTTGAGATTCCTTTGGGTATGATAGAGAAATTGCTTGAAAATCCCTATATAGGAGACGGAACACTTCATCCCGACTTACACCTAATCTATGTGGATGA
The DNA here is from genome assembly GCA_902687465.1 of Secale cereale. NCBI lineage: Eukaryota > Viridiplantae > Streptophyta > Magnoliopsida > Poales > Poaceae > Secale > Secale cereale. The sequence continues at coordinate 767,313,856 of LR738711.1, read as the reverse complement.
AGTTTGTGGATTGTTTAAGCTTGCAGGTATGCCCGAGGATGTTATTAAGAATAAGGTCTTCCCTTTATCTTTGAAGGGAGATGCATTGACATGGTTTAGGCTATGCGATGATATGGGATCATGGAACTATAATCGTCTGAAGTTGGAATTTCATCAGAAGTTCCACCCTATGCACCAGGTTCATCATGATCGTAATTATATTTATAATTTCTGGCCTCACGAAGGAGAAAGCATCACTCAAGCTTTGGGGAGGCTTAAGTCAATGTTATATTCATGCCCCAATCATGAGCTCTCAAGAGAAATGATCGTTCAAAAAATTTATGCTCGGCTTTCTCATAATAATCGCTCCATGCTCGATACTTCTTGTTCTGGCTCTTATATGATGAAGACTATTGACTTCAAATGGGATTTATTGGAAAGAATTAAACGCAACTCCGAAGATTGGGATCTCGACGAAGGTAAGGAGTCAGGTATGAACCCTAAGTTTGATTGTGTTAAAGTGTTTATGGATACCGATGTTTTCCGTGAGTTTAGCACTAAATATGGACTTGACTCTGAGATAGTAGCTTCTTTCTGTGAATCCTTTGCTACTCATGTTGATCTCCCCAAGGAGAAGTGGTTTAAATATCATCCCCCTATTGAAGTAAAAGTAGTTGAACCTATTAAAGTTGAATAAAATACTATCACTTGTAATGTTGATCCTGTTATTCTCACTGCTTATATTGAGAAACCACCTTTCACTGTTAGGATAAAGGATCATGCTCAAGCTTCAACTGTAGTTCGTAAGATTAACACTAGAACACCTACACCCTCTGAGAAAATTAAAGTTGAACCTAGTGTTGCTATGGTTAAAGATCTCTTGGTAGAGGATTTAGATGGACATGTTATTTACCTCCAAGAAGAGTCTGCTAGAATAGCCAAGCCCAATGCTAGGAATAAACTTAAACCTGTTGTAGGCATGCTTGTTAACTCTGTCAAGATAGGAGATCATTGCTATCATGGTTTATGTGACGTAGGTGCTAGTGCGAGTATCATCCCTCCCGATTTGTATAACGAAATTATGCATGATATTGCACCTGTTGAGTTAGAAGGGATTGATGTTACTATTAAACTCGCTAATAGAGATACTATTTCACCAGTTGGGATTGTTAGAGATATTGAAGTCTTGTGTGGGAAGGTTAAATACCCTGCTGATTTTCTCGTTCTTAGTTCCCCACAAGATGCATTCTGTCCCATTATATTTGGTAGACCCTTCTGAATACTGTTAATGGCAAGATAGACTGCGTGAAAGATATTCTCACTGTCGGATTAGGGGATATGTCTCATGATTTTAACTTTGCTAAATTCCGTAGACAACCCCTTGAAAATACACCACCTAGTAAGGATGAAATTATTGGTCTTGCTTCTATTCCGTGCCACCTAATGACCCTTTAGAACAATACTTGCTAGACCATGAAAATGATATGCATATGAATGAGAGAAGGGAGATAGATGAAATATTCCTTACACAGTGACTCGTATTGAAAAACAACTTGCCTATTGAAATCCTAGGGGATCCTCCTCCACCCAAGGGTGATCCCGTATTTGAACTTAAACCTTTACCTGATAATCTTAAGTATGTTTATCTTGATGAAACTAAGATATATCATGTTATTATTAGTGCTAACCTTTCAGAGCAGAAAGAAGAAAGATTACTGAAAACTCTGAAGAAGCACCGAGCTGCTATTGAATATACTCTGGATGATCTTAAGGGCATTAGTCCCACTATATGTCAACACAAGATAAAATTGGAAGAAAATGCTAAACCATTTATTGATCATCAGCGACGGTTAAATCCTAAGATGAAAGAAGTGGTAAGGAAGGAAATACTAAAGCTTCTAGAGGCGGGTATTATCTATCCCGTTGCTGATAGCCAGTGGGTAAGTCATGTCCATTGTGTTCCTAAGAAAGGAGGTATGACTGTCGTCCCTAATGATAAAGATGAATTGTTCTCGCAAAGAATAGTTACAGGTTATAGGACGGTAATTGATTTCCGTAAGTTAAATAAAGCTACTAAGAAAGATCATTAGCCCTTGCCATTTATTGATCAAATGCTAGAAAGGTTATCCAAACATACTCATTTCTGCTTTCTAGATGGTTATTCTGGTTTCTCTCAAATACCTGTGTCAAAAGGGGATCAAGAAAAGACCACCTTTACTTGTCCTTTCGGTACCTTTGCTTATAGACGTATGCCTTTTGGTTTATGTAATGCACCTGCTACCTTTCAAAGATGCATGATGGCTATATTCTCTGATTTTTGTGAAAAGATTGTTGAGGTGTTCATGGATGATTTCTCCGTTTACGAAACTTCTTTTGATGATTGCTTAAGCAACCTTGATCGAGTTTTGCAGAGATGTGAAGACACTAACCTTGTCTTGAATTGGGAGAAGTGCCACTTTATGGTTAATGAAGGCATTGTCTTGGGACATAAAATTTCTGAAAGAGGTATTGAAGTTGACAAAGCTAAAGTTGATGCTATTGAAAAGATGCCATGCCCTAAGGATATCAAAGGTATACGAAGTTTCCTTGGTCATGCAGGTTTTTATAGGAGGTTCATTAAGGACTTCTCCAAAATCTCCACGCCTCAGACTAATCTCTTACAAAAAGACATTCCTTTTGTCTTTGATGATGATTGTCTAGAAGCATTTGAAATACTTAAGAAAGCATTGATCTCTGCACCTATTGTCCAGCCTCCTGACTGGAATTTACCCTTTGAGATTATGTGCGATGCTAGTGATTATGTTGTAGGACCTGGTTTAGGGCAAAGAGTTGATAAGAAATTGAATGTTATCCAGTATGCTAGTAAAACTCTAGATAGTGCCCAAAGAAATTATGCTACCACTGAGAAAGAAATTTTAGCAGTTGTATTTGCTTGTGATAAGTTTAGACCCTATACCGTTGATTCTAAAGTAACTTTTCACACCGATCATGCTGCTATCAAATACCTTATGGAAAAGAAAGATGCTAAACCTAGACTTATTAGATGGGTTCTCTTGCTGCAAGAATTTGACCTGCACATTATCTATTATATATTAAAAGTAATATATGGTGAACCAGAATTAAGAGAATTAGGCTATAAAATTCCACGTTAATCAGAAAATAACAGCCGTTGATCTTGTGGATCTCTTAAAATGAATATTATCTAACCGTTCAATCTATGTAACATGGTGGGCCTACGAGGACCTACGTGACACATGTGCGTATCTACATATGTGCTAGGAAAAAAGATTGGCGCATCCCCTAATGTAGATAGCATTAAAAAGGAAGAAAAAAAAATAGACTTCACATGGCTTGGGATCCAACACATGTACGCATCTACATATGCCCAAGAAAAAATTGATGCATCCCCAAATGTACAGCATTGAAAAGGAAGCAAAAAAAAAACATGACTAACACATTGCTTGAAATCCAACGAATGTACACATCTACATATGTTCAAAAAATTAGGTACAACCACCGACGTATAGCATAAGAAAAAAAATTGGTACAACCGCTGACATATAGGATTAGAAAAGAAATTTTCCCAATAAAAAAGAAACATTGGCTAACCAGAAAACATCCCATCACGTAATTTCTTCCCCACATGCACAAGTCTATTTTTTCTACCCTGAAAGAACAATATCTTTTCTCCTTCATCAAGCAAAGGACCAAAAAAACATCCCATCACGTAATGTAAATCTGATGCTTCCCCACGCTACAAGTCTATCTTTTCTTCTCCATCAAGGAAAATCCAACATTGATCTTCCATCACGTCCTCATCTTGTGCCCTAATATGCAGACCTCCCCTTTACCACTGCCGACGGTATGACGTCCTGCACATCCATTAACGCAACATTGGCTAACCAGAAAAACATAAATAAACTAGAAAATCTCACTAAAATTAGAGACATATGTCCTTTAATTTTATATTACAAAATATCACAATGGTTAGATCCACTTTACAGATAAAGAAATATCGCACCAATGCATCCTTTATAAATTACACACCATTGCAATTACATAAAACCTTATGATCATACATAATTTCCCTCACGTCTAGCTAAAAGAATCAAGTGTCCACGTCAAAAAAAAAAAGGATCACCCGCCCTGTAGAGAAAGAAACTACATATCCAGGTAAAAAATTAATGGTCCTCACGTATCCAGGTCAAAAGAAAAAATCACCCATCCTTCTAGCTAAAGAAAATCACGTGTCCATGTCCAAAAAAAAAAATACCC
>LR738711.1:767253703-767309592 GCA_902687465.1 Secale cereale | reverse complement strand
AAAAACGCCCAATCAGATCTTCTGCATAAGTACATCTTTCAGGTGCATACGTACATGTACATATGTTGCATTGTCTTTCCGGCCGGCCGGGAGCAAATCAGTCATTACCTTGGTTATGTTACATAAGAGGGGAATCCATTTCTTTGATTCATGTGTGTGCGTGTTGAGCCTGGGCATGATCAATCAGCTAGCATGGCTAGCTTTGCATCGTAGGAACCGGTCAGTGTTGACGACTCTTGTGTATGTGTGCGTTGAGCCAGATCAATCGTGGGTATCTATCATATCTATGTGCATACTGAAAGAACAATACACCCATGCACGTATGAATTAAAGCATATGAAAATGAATTGTGCTTAAATAATGTTTTGTTAAATATGGAGAGACTTAGGCCAAATTTTTGCTAACATTATAATGAAAAAGGGGAAATCAAACTAACCAAAAGCTCAAAATTCACTGGTTCTAAATGGTCCACTCAAAATTGACCGGAACAGATAATTCTGTAAAATAAAATTGATTTCTCTTCCAAACCTAGGTATATTATCTATTACTTTTACTTCATAGCAATTATCGGTTGTATCTATCTATACACATACCATTCGGGTAGAACACAACTTGGTTTTCCACATTACTATGAGTGCATCCTGAACAGAGAAAAATAAATAGAACCTAGGGAAGATCAAAGTAATCGAGATTTATGGAGCAAGCAGATGATGGAGCATGCATGCGCACGGGTGCCGTTCTAAACAGTGGCTAGAGAACCAGGTGTACGTACACACTGAAATCGAAGAGACATCCTAGGATCGGTAACAGGAGCATCTACACCTATGATGGCAAGGACATGCCGTATACATCTCCGGATATTTCAACTGGGAATGGTATAATTCCAGTTTCAATTAGTTACATTCTCATGCCACTTGATTTCAACTATCTTTCTAATCTTACCCTTCACCAAAATTCATGGCAACATGATAGAACGGCTGGCAGCGACGTCCGATGGGGACATCCAAAGTATCCAATCAGCTAGAAAAGGCCATGCAACAAATACTACTTTCTCTAACTATCAAAATGTTGTCATGGAAACAAACTATGTATCTTCACCATCATCGATTTTCTCGCACAATGTCGGCATGTTCTATTGTACAACATATAATAGTTCCACAATACAATGCAAGTTCATTATATAAATATCATATTTAGGAATATATGAGACATAAATTTGTATGTAGTTGAGCACCAAAGACCTCATTATAACTGTTTTCACTGAATCAGCTCCACCATGGTAATTGACAAAAAAAAAAACAATAGTCTTCTCTGCGTTGCGGTACATGTGAGTTGTACTGGGTTTTTTCTTCATGAATGTAATACTCAATTTTGACTATGAATTTACAAGAGTCATATATTCTAAAGTGTAGACATATAATAGCATCCAAGTAAAATTTGTAATTCTTCATATTGCAAGACTAGACGAAACACAATAATATGACAATACCATGATTTCTAATATCTTTCAAAGGGCTAACAAAATTAAACCCCCAAAAAATTCATTGTAGATTGAAAATTTTCAATAATATATTATTACATCTCGGTGTGAAATGATAAATTTACATTAATCCTTAATAATGAGGTTCTGATTTATTATTACTAATATTTATGTATTACAAAAATAATGAATGATAATTAAATATTTGAATGGATTCTAGGATATTTGTAATCTCACACTATATAAGAAGTTTAATGATAAAATATGACAAAGGTTTAAAAGGCGTTGCCCGCGCATCGAGCGGGCCACTTTCCTAGTTGATAGAAAAGGAGCTGAGAACCCTGTAGCAGATAACTTGTCTAGGTTAGAAAACGTGCTTGATGACCCACAACCTATTGATGATAGCTTTCCTGATGACCAACTAGCTTTCATAAGTACTTCCCATGCTGCTCCATGGTATGCTGATTATGCTAATTATATTGTTGCTAAGTTTATACCTCCTAGCTTCACATACCAGCAAAAGAAAAAGTTCTTCTATGATTTGAGACATTACTTCTGGGATGACCTACATCTTTATAAAGAAGGAGTAGATGGTATTATTAGACGTTGTGTGCCTGAGCATGAACAGGAACAGATCTTACGCAAGTGCCACTCCGAAGCTTATGGAGGACACCATGCGGGAGACATAACTGCACACAAGGTATTGCAATCTGGTTTTTATTGGCCTACTCTCTTCAAGGATGACCGTAAGTTTGTCTTATCATGTGATGAATGTCAAAGAATTGGTAATATTAGTAGACGTCAAGAAATGTCCATGAATTATTCACTTGTTATTGAACCATTTGATGTTTGGGGCATTGATTATATGGGACCTTTTCCGGCCTCTAATGGGTACACACATATTTTAGTTGTTGTTGATTACGTTACTAAGTGGGTAGAAGCTATTGCAACTAGTAGTGCTGGTCATAACACTTCTATTAAGATGCTTAAAGAAGTTATATTTCCAAGGTTGTAGTCCCGAGATATCTAATGACTGATGGTGGTTCACACTTTATTCAGGGTGCTTTCCGTAAGATGCTTGCTAAGTATGATGTCAACCATAGAATTGCATCACCTTATTACCCACAGACTAGTGGTCAAGTAGAACTAAGTAATAGGGAGTTGAAATTAATCTTGCAAAAGACAGTTAACAGGTCTAGAAAGAATTGGTCCAAGAAACTAGATGATGCATTATGGGCCTATAGAACTGCACACAAAAATCCTATGGGTATGTCTCCATATAAGATGGTATATGGAAAAGCATGTCACTTACTTCTTGATCTAGAACATAAGGCATATTGGGCTATTAAAGAGCTCAACTATGATTTCAAACTTGCCAGTGAGAAGAGGTTATTTGATATTAGCTGTCTCGATGAATGGAGAACCCAAGCCTATGAGAATGCCAAGCTGTTTAAAGAAAAAGTTAAAAGATGGCATGAAAAAAGAATACAAAAGCATGAGTTTAATGTAGGTGATTATGTCTTGCTATTCAACTCTCGTTTAAGATTTTTTGCAGGAAAACTTCTCTCCAAGTGGGAAGGACCTTATGTTATCGAGGATGTCAATCGTTCCGGTGCCATAAAAATCAACAACTTCGAAGGCACAAATCCGAAGGTGGTGAATGGTCAAAGGATCAAACATTATATCTCACGTAATCCTATAAATGTTGAAACTAATATTATTGAAACCACAACCCCGGAGGAATACATAAGGGACACCTTCCAGAACGATTCAGCCTACGAAAAGGAAAAGGTATGTGATACGGTAAGTAAACCGACTCCAAAAAAGTTCTAAAGGTAATTTTTCTGCGTTTTGGAATATATAGAAAAATAGAAAAATAAACCTGATTCCGGAGGAGACACGGAGCCTCCTCGAGGGTAGGGGGCGCGCCCTCCTGTCTCAAGGGAACCTCGTGTGTCCCCCGGACTCCGTTTTCTTGTGGGTTACTCCTTTCGTTCGGGAAAAATTCATTATATATACTCTCGAAGGTTTTAACCTCTGTATCACGCAGAAATCCTCTGTTTTCGTTTCGAGCTGCTGTTTTTGACAGATCTAGATCATCATGGCGTCCTCCAACACCCCCAAGGACAAGTTATTCGAGAAGGTCATCAACCCCTACCTTGCGGAGGTGCTGCACCACCCCAAAACCATGGAGCTGTATGACGGGGTCCTGCACATCCGCGATGTTGAGGGGCCGAGAAGGACCGGAAGCGTGGAGACAAGACTCGAAGCAATGGAGAAACAAGTTTTCAAGTGTCAAGGTATGGTGGAACGAGGACTCGACGCCAACCACATGATGATCTCGGAGCTAGCCAACAACCTCAAGATGGACTCAAGGATCTTCGGGGAAGCCATCTCCAATCTTCAAGAGAAGATCGATCACCTCCAAGCCCAGATCTATGACCTGCAGAACCAAAATTGTGAGTATGAATATAGATTCAAAAACATGAGTTTGGCTGCAGATTTGAGTATCCCGGACACCCGATCATCCTTCTACGATGGTGAGCCCATGCTTTGGAAGACGAGCAACAAGCCTATATCAGCAACAACTCCATCATCACCAACCCCGAAGAAGGAGACATAATCATATGGGTATGGGCACTCCCCTTGACAACTGCCAAGCTTGGGGGAGTGACCCCGGTATCGTATCACCATCACTCCTATATTTACCGTTTTACTTAGTTCAATCCTTTTGGTAGTATCTTGATCTATTAGAATAAAGTTAGCATGATCTAGTCGTGAGCTTTTGCCTTGTGAGCTTTATCCTTTGTAATCGAGTTCGTGAGCCATATAATAAAGATTAGTGTTGAGTGAAGGGCTTGCTTTCCTCACTTGGGTCATGATAAAAAGAAAGAAAACATAAAGAGTATCAAAGAGATCATATCAATCTTATGGGGAGTAATGACTTCACATACAAAAGTATGATAAATAAAAGTTGTTGGGAGGTGACAAACATAGTTTTGGTCATCGATGCAACTAATAGGAAGTAATAAAAGAAGAGAGGCTTCACATACAAATATACTATCTTGGACATGTTTTATGATTGTGAGCACTCATTAAAGTATGACATGCTAAAAAGTTGATGTTGGACAAGGAAGACAACATAATGGGTTATGTCTTCTTATATCTGAAATAAAGTATATTGTCATGGATCATCCAACATGTTGAGCTTTGCCTTTCCCCCTCATGCTAGCCAAAACTCCTCGCACTAAGTAGAGATACTACTTGTGCTTCCATATATCCTTAAACCCAGTTTTGCCATGAGAGTCCACCATACCTACCTATGGATTGAGAAAGATCCTTCCAAGTAAGTTGTCATGTTGCAAACTCGCTAAAATATGTATGATTTATTAGTGTGGGAGAAATTAGCTTTATACGATCTTGTGATATGGAAGCTATAAAAGCGACGTACTGCATAATAAAGGTCCTTATCACAAGTGGCAATTCAAAGCGAAGTTCTTCTATGCTAAGACTTTGTGCATCTAACCACAAAAACACATGACAACCTCTTCTTCCCTCTGTGAAGGGCCTATCTATTATTCCTGTCTTAAAAGTTTCAAGGTGAGTCCCACCTTTCCTTTTTACATTTTATCCTTTGGCAAGCACATTGTGTTGGAAAGATCCTAACATATATACCCACTTGGATGTAAGTTTTCATGATCTATTACTGTTGACATTACCCTTGAGGTAAAAGGTTGGGAGGCAACACCATGAGCCCCTATCTTTCTCTGTGTCCGATTAAAACTCCATAAACATAAGTATTGCGGGAGTGTGAACAATTGTGAAAGACTATATGATAGTTGAGTATGTAGGCTTGCTGAAAAGCTCTTATATTGACTCTTCCCGATATTACGATGAATTGCAATTGCTTCAATGACCGAGACCAAAGTTTGTTAGTTTCCAATGAAGTTTATGATGCATACTTGATATTGTGGATGAATTGTTACTTTAGCATAAGAATCATATGACTATATTTATATAAGTTGTTGTTATAAGAATGATCATGATGCCCTCATGTCCGTATTCTATTTTTATAGACACCTCTATCTCTAAACATGTGGACATATTTTTTCGATATCGGCTTTCGCTTGAGGACAAGCGAGGTCTAAGCTTGGGGGAGTTGATACGTCCATTTTGCATCATGCTTATAAGTTGATATTTATTGCATTATGTGTTGTTCATTCATGTTTTGTCACAATACTTATGCCTTTCCTCTCTTATTTTGCAAGGTTTACATGAAGAGGGAGAATGCCGGCAGGTGGAATTCTGGGCTGGAAAAGGAGCAAACTCTGGAAACCTATTCTGCACAACTCCAAAAGCCCTGAAACTCCACAGAACATCGTTTCGGAAAATATAAAATAATATCTGGCAAAAGAAACCCACGAGAGGTGCCACTGGCTGGCCTCGAGGGTGGGGGGCGCGCCTCCTTTCCAGGGCGCGCCGCCCTGCCTCGAGGGCCAGCCAGTGGGCCCCCGGTGCCCATCTTCTCCTATATGAAGCGTTTTGACCTGGAAAAATCAAGAGGAGGCTTTCGGGACCAGACGCCGCCATCTCGAGGCGGAAACCAATCTAGGGCTCCGGCAGAGCTGTTCTGCCGGGGATACTTCCCTCGGGAGAGGGAAATCGTCACCGTCGTTATCACCAACAACTCTCCCATCTTGGGGAGGGCTATCTTCATCAACACCTTCACCGGCACCATCTCCTCTCAAACCCTAGTTCATCTGTTGTATCCAATCTTTGTACCCAAACCTCAGATTGGTACCTGCGGGTTTCTAGTAGTGTTGATTACTCCTTGTAGTTGATGCTAGTTGGTTTATTTGGTGGAAGATCATATGTTCAGATCCATTATTCATATTAATACCCCTATGATCATGAACAATATTATGTCTTGTGAGTAGTTACTTTTGTTCCTGAGGACATGGGAGAAGTCTTGCTATTAGTAGTCATGTGAATTTGATCTTCGTTCGATATTTTGATGAGATGTACGTTGTCTCTCCTCTAGTGGTGTCATGTGAACGTCGACTACATGACACTTCACCATTATTTGGGCCTAGAGAAAGGCATTGGGAAGTAATAAGTAGATGATGGGTTGCTAGAGTGACAGAAGCTTAAACCCTAGTTTATGCGTTGCTTCGTAAGGGGCTGATTTGGATCCATATGTTTCAGGCTATGGTTAGGTTTACCTTAATACTTCTTTTGTAGTTGTGGATGCTTGAATTAGAGGTTAATCATAAGTGGGAGGCTTGTCCAAGTAAGGACAGCACCCAAGCACCGGTCCACCCACATACCAAATTATCAAAGTACCGAACGCGAATCAGATGATCGTGATGAAAACTAGCTCGACGATAATTCCCATATGTCCTCGGGAGCGATTTACCTTGCATAAGAGTTTGTCCAGGCTTATCCTATGCTACAAAAAGGATTGGGCCATCTTGCTGCACCTTATTTACTTTTACCTTTTGTCACTTGTTACCAATTATCCTATCACAAAACTATCTGTTACCTATGATTTCAGTGCTTGTAGAAAATACCTTACTGAAAATTGCCTATCATTTCCTTCTGCTCCTCGTTGGGTTCGACACTCTTACTTATCGAAAATACTACGATAGATCCAACACACTTGTGGGTCATCACGCACTTGCACAAACAAATAAGAACTTCGCAGCCAATGCGATAAGGGGTTGTCAATCCCTTTACGGTCACTTACGAAAGTGAGATCTGATAGATATGATAATTTGATGTTTTCTGTATTTTTGGATATAAGAACAGAAAGTAAAAATAGTAAAGTAAAGTAGATTGTAGATTGATATGTCGAGAATAGACCCGGGGGCCATAGGTTTCACTAGTGGCTTCTCTCATGATAGCAGAATTCTACGGTGGATGAACGAATTACTGTCGAGCAATTGATAGAAAAGCTAATAATTATGAGAATATCTAGGCATGATCATTATATATAGGCATCACGTCCGTGACAAGTAGACCGAAATGATTCTGCATCTACTACTATTACTCCACACATCGACCGCTATCCAGCATGCATCTAGAGTATTAAGTTCATAAGAACATAGTAACGCCTTAAGCAAGATGACATGATGTAGAGGGATAAACTCAAGCAATATGATATAGACCCCATCTTTTTATCCTCGATGGCAACAATACAATACGTGCCTTGCTGCCCCTACTGTCACTAGGAAAGGACACCGCAAGATTGAACCCAAAGCCAAGCACTTCTCCCATTGCAAGAACTATAGATCTAGTAGGCCAAACCAAACCAATAATTCGAAGAGACTTGCAAGGATATTATAATCATACATAAAAGAATTCAGAAAAGAACAAAATACTTCTCATAGATAATCTTAATCATAAACCCGCAATTCATTGGATCTCGGCAAACACACCGCAAAAAGAGATTACATCGAATAGATCTCCTCGAAGACCGAGGAGAACTTGGTATTGAGATCCAAAAAGAGAGAATAAGCCATCTAGGTACTAAGTATGGACCCAAAGATCTGAAGTAAACTACTCACAACTCATGGTGAGGCGATGGTGTTGATGTAGAAGCACTCCATGGTAGATCCCCCCCTCCGAAAGAGCTCCGGAACAGGCCCCAAGATGGGATCTCATGGAAACAGAAGGTTGCGGCAGTGGAATTAGGGTTTTCTCTGTTCTTTTGATGTTTTCGGGGTACATGGGTATATATAGGAGGAAGGAGGGCATCGGGGGACCAACGTGGGGCCCACGAGGCAGGGGCGCGCCTTGTAGGGGGGTGCGCCCCCCACCCTCGTGGACGCCATGTGTGCCCTATTCCGTGGTTCTCAAGTCTACCGTGAAGATATCGCTCCAAAAATCTCTCTCCCGAAGGTTTCATTCTGTTTGGACTCCGTTTGATATTCCTTTTCTGTAAAACCCGGAAATAGGCAAAAAAACCAGCAATTTGGACTGGGCCTTTGGGTTAATAGGTTAGTCCCAAAAATAATATAAAAGTGTATAACAAAGCTCATTAAACATCCAAAACATCATAAAAATAGCATGGAACAATCCAAAATTATAGATACATTGGAGACGAATCACACCTCACTCCTAGCTCCCTCTACCTATAAAAAGGCCCCATCCCCTCCATTTTCGGGTAGAAACCCCAGTCCATCCGTCCACACGCCGCCGGACGTGTCCGCCCTGTCGTCGGACGCGTCCAGCCGACGCCCGAGCCACTCCGTCGTTGCCACATGTCCCGCCGGACCCGTGCCCACTTCCCCGCGCCGCCAGGCCCGCCGGCCCGGATCGGGCCCACGCGCCTCCGCGCCCGCGCGCCCACGCGTCGCCGCCACCTCCGACTCCAGCACGGACCGCACCGCCGCGGGCCGGCCTAGCCCGCCGCTGCCGTCCGGGACATCGCCGCTGGTCCCACAGCTCGCTGCCAAGCTCTCCGCCGGCGCACCCTCGGCCTCCTCCCGCTCCGGCCACGTCCCCGCGGACCTCCCCGTCCTCCGGCCTCCCCACCGTCGGTGGCCGCCGCCACCACGTCGCCCGGCGACCAGCGCGCCTCACCGGCCGGACCTCCTTCCGCCGCCACGCCTCGTCTTCACCGCCGCCTCGCCGGTCGGACCTCCTTCCACCGCCGCGCCAAGCTCCGTCGCCGCCAGAGCACCATCCTCCACCGCCGCGTCTTCCTCGTCAACTTCGGCGAGCATCTCCGGTGATCCCGATCTGGATCAGGATCGGGATCAGATCCACTAATCCCCCGAACCAAATGCGCCCCGCAGCCCAGATCCCTCCGTCCCGCTCCGATCCATCCCGAGTTCACTTTTCAGAGGGTATAATTTCGCCTAAGTCCCTAATCTGCGTAAATTTGTTGCTCTCTTTGACATGTCACAACTTTGTGCTCGTAGCTCCGTTTTGAGCATATGATATATCAAAATGTTCGTCTCGAAGTGCTCTACATGTTAGCATCAGTTTCATGCATGTTAGGGTTCATCTAGTTGTCTTAATCTTTGTTGCAAGACTGCTTCGTGATGTTACAGTTTCAGCACTAGTTGTGTGTTAACAATTTGTTGGCATGTTCGTGAGGTCACAACTTGGTGCATGTTGGTCCAAATGGAGTGTATGATATGTCAAAATGTTCCTCTTGTGATGCTCTTCATGATGGATGCATTTGCCTGCATGTTAGGTTGCATTATGTCATGTTTAACCCTGTTGCAAAAGTGCATGTGGCTAATAAGTTTCTGAAGTTGTTAAGAGATGATGTTTTGTCTTGTTCGTGTATATTAATCCATGTGTCATATGAGCTAGGTGTCAACATGAGTTTTTCTCATTGGAATGTGCTCTACATGATAGATTTATTTTCATGCCAAGATATGTCTTGAGATGAGTGCAATAAGCTTGTTAACATGCCATCGTGATGTTAAATTTCTGCTAAGGGTGAATCTGTTAAATTTTATGCCATGTTTCCATGAGGCCACCGTCATTGTCGTGCATGGTTCGAGTTGTCCAGTGGGTGTTCCTTGATGTATATGTTATGCTCTAGCTATCCATGCTCTTGTTTGCCATGATGCCATGATGTAGCTTGTTCTTTTGAGGCCCTCTAGTTGCTTCAAAATGTTTTCTGTCAGCATGCCCGGATTTCACTAAGTCTGGATAAACTTTTGCACTTTTGCCATGCTGTTTGAGACATGTTATAGTATGTTGTAGAAGTAGTCATTTGGTTATTTTTTAAGAGCATGTTATGTTTGTTATTTTCATGCCTTTTGCTTGCATGATGAGTTGTTGTAGCTTGTTGCTTTCATGCTCTCAAGTTTCTATAAAATGTTTCTGTCAGCATGTCATCAGCAAGTTCAGTTTTGCCATGTGAATAGCTAGTGTTCAAAGCATCATATGACCATGTTTTTACCATGCGTAGCTTCACAAACATGTCTTCTTGATGTTGGTTATATTCACATGCCATGCTATGTTTTGAGTTGAGTTGCACAAGCTTGCAAACATGCCTACTTGTCGTTGTTGTTGAATGCCTTGTAATTTTCACTAAGTCTGAGAAATCTGTAAACTTATTGCATCTTGTCATGCTTGATTAATTGTGTTCCAACAAGTTTTTGGGTGTGCTCTAAGTTCACGCTTGTTAAGAATCATGTCTATTTCACATCCATGCCTTTTGTCTTCATGTTTGGGTGTTGTAGCATAATTATACCTTGCTCCAAAGAGGTCATGTTGTTGTTAACTGCAGTTTTGCATTGCATCTTGTTTTGCTTGCCTTTTGCAAACCGTACATCTGTTTCCCATTATCTTTATATCGATTTTGATTGAAATCTTCTCATCTATCCACTGGCTTGCTTGGTTGCCCAAGATGAAGCCATTTCCATCACCTTATCCTTAGGCTCGAGAGCATCCTCATGCATACACACATCATACTTTCATTCCAGGACATGTCTTGCATCATGTTAATTGTGCATTGCACCGTGATTGATCTTGTACCGTTGTTGTGCTCTTGTGTTGGGTAGAGCCGGGAGCCGATACCAAGTTGAGGATCTTGTCGAGACGGAGTTTGAGGAGCCGTCTTACCTTCCCACCGAGGACTTACCAGGCAAGATGACCGTTCCCCGATATCACCTCTATCTTTGCCTATGCTAGTTGTCTCGCTCTTTAGATATGCCTCGATGCATATTCTTGTCTTGTCAGCCTCCTATTATTGCCATGAAACACTCTAACCGCCTTCCTAGCAAACCGCTGATTGGCTAAGTACGCTTTTGCTCAGTTCCTTTTATAGTGTTGTTAGTTGCAGGTGAAGTTTGAAGATTGCTCCATGTTCGAACTTGTTTATTGGGCTAACACAATATATATCTTAATTAAATTAATGGACATATATATTGGTAATGGGTGGAAGGCTTGGCCTTCTGCTTGGTGTTTTGTTCCACTCATGCCACCTTAGGACCCGATAAACCGGTGTTATGTTCCTTGATTATGCGTTCCTAACACGGTTGGAGTTTATGGGCCCCCCTTGATAATTTGCACTGCTTAAAGCTTTTCCAGTAAGGCCCAACATTGGTTCTACATTTGCCTAATAACTAAAACTTGCATAGGGAGTTGCAAACCCGAGTTCTTAATCAACAACCCGGGCCAGTGCTCCTCATGAGTGTTGGTCCAAACTGGGCGGACTGCGGGGCCACCTTGGGGAAACCCGAGGGCTGGTATATACCTGTAGGATGTCCCATCCGATCGTGGCCTGAGATGAGATACGCGTGGCTACTATCAGGGTGTCGGCACACCGGGAGGTCTTGCTGGATTAGTTTTACCTTTGTCGAAATATCTTGAGCACGGGATTCCGAGAATACTCGGGTCTTCCCAATTTGGAGTTGCGACTCCGCAGATCGTGAGCTTGTGATGGGCTAAGTTGAGACACCCCTGCAGGGTTTTGAACTTTCGAAAGCCGTGCCCGCGGTTATGTGGCAGATGGGAATTTGTTAATATCCGGTTGTAGATAACTTGACACCATATCCTTAAGAATACACTACTTGTGTGAGTAACCGTGATGGTCTCTTTCCGAATGGCTTCGGGAAGTGAACATGGTGGGGTGATGCATGAACGTGATTAGCTAGGATCACTTCTTGATCAACTTGGCGACCGTTGGCACATATTCTCATCTCGCTCTGAACTCGTAAGCTAGTTGCTTAGTGCTTGCTGCAAACACTTTATTACCTCTCCACACTTAAAGGCTTTGTTAGTTTTGATACCCGGGAGTGGGATTGCTGAGTCCTTGTGGCTCACAGATTACTACACACACCAGATGCAGGTACAGCCGAGAACGATGCAGGAGATGTATCAGAACTTCAATGGGAGTTCGATGAGGAGCGTGGTCGTTACTATGTATCGTATCCCGGCGATCAGTAGTGGTTCCTACTAGGGGCGATCTGGACTTGTGTTTCTGGTATCTTTTCTCGTTTGGATTTCGTCCGTGGTCGGACCATGTGTTATTTGGATGAATGTATGCTATTGTATTCATTGTGTGACGTGGCGAGTGTAAGCCAACTATTTTACACTTTCATCCCTAAACTTTTACATGACTTGTGCAAAGATACCATGCTTGCGATCATTCCAGAATGCGCTTATGTCTCTAAGTCGTGCCTCGACACGTAGGAGATATAGTCGCATCCTGGGCATTACAAGTTGGTAATCAGAGCCTTCTCCGACCTAGGAGCCCCCTGATTGATTGAACCGCTGACGGTTGAGTCTAGGCACACACATAAAATGTTTTGAGTCCTATATATATATATATATATATATATATATATATATATATATATATATATATATATAGGAAAATGGTTGTGTACTCTTGGGAGTACGTACTCCCGCTCATCATATATCATATAGATGAATCTTTTATACCTCTTTATTATTTTTAATATACTTCATTAATGATACCCCAAAATGATTTTCATGAAAAAATTAATGCGAGTCTACATATTTTAAATGTTTACGTATATACTGATGTGTTTGTACATGAAAAGGGTATATTACAAAAAGTACGTCGCAAATGAAATTTTTTCAACAAAACTCGTATTGGGGTATCTTAGAATATTTAATGAAGTATATTGAGAATGATAAAGAGGTATAATTAATGCGTATATGAGGTATATTGAGGATGAGAGTACATACTCACAGGAGTACAAAAAAGGAGTCCTATATCGCCCCTAGTAGGATTTCTTTTTACTCCTCATCCCCTTCATCGCTCTGGTGAGGACTCCTGATGTTGTTTTATCTTCACCATTCTCAAAATTTCACCAATTTTTTTTAGGATCACGCGGGTATTGTTTGGATTGTTCCGATATCTTTGTGACGAGAACATTGTTCTTGGTGCCTCCTATCATTTAGGGGTTGTGGCAGTGTCCCGGGGAGTTGAGCTCCGAGGTGTTGTCATCACAAATGTATCATAGCGGTTCTAGAATACCAGAGGCGGCCGACATCGAAAACTCTTCTATGCATGTCTGGTGGTGAGATAACCCCGACGTCACCCAGTACTAGGGAGATTGTTCGGGAGTATTGCCACAGCTAGTATAGCGGATGCGTTCAAAGGTCCGAGGTGAACGGTTTCCGAAGATGACTGGTTATGTGTTGACGGATGGATACAGCTGGATGTAGGTTTAGAGTTGAGTGTGCGGTGCTTCCCCTGTATCCCCAACACCAGATTGCATAACCAGAAAGCTTCGGGAATTAATAGGTGGGTTTCAAGTAGCTCATAGGTAATCTTCCAACGAGTGCATGGTATGAGGTTTGGGGTTCAACATCTAGTGGAGAGGCTATCATGGGCGCTGTTGCACTAGGGGGTTGCATCTTAAAGGATCCTTGGCTATGATGATCCGGGGATGATAATGCCCTTTGTAACGCGTACCATGAGGCATTCAGCACAAACATGTGGGACGAAACCTCTATTATGTATTTGTTCCATCTATACCTTGTTATTTTATTTTATCATTTTGCTCTCCCAAGTGGCTTCTCGTCAAGTTGGTGTACCATTAAGCTATGGAATTCATTCGTTCAATTTTGTTCGAATGTTCATTGTGAAGACTATATGTTGCAAATATCTAGTCGTTGATTCAGCTTATCTATTATTTGCTTCAATGGCTAATGGTTGTCATCATCTTCAGGATGGCACCTAAGAAAGTTCCCAACCAGAACCCAGAGGGTGAAGAAGAGCGTCCTCCTTCCCCTCCTCCTTCGTCTGAGGCATCGAGAGCGATCATGCAGGCAACCAACCAAAACACCCAGATGCTCATGCATATGATGCAGAGTTTCCAAGCCAATCAAGCAAATCAAAGCAATCAAGGGAACCAAGGCCAGGGAAATCTTTTCAATCAACCTAACTTTGCGACTCTGAACCAATTCTTCGCAAACCAACCAAATTCTTTCAGTTTCTGTGTTGATCCGCTCGATGCGGAAGATTGGATCACATACATCAAGAAACACTTTGAGTGCAGTAACGTCAGAACTGAAGATTATGTCAAGTTTGCCGCTTTCCAACTCAAAGATCAAGCTGCAGATTGGTGGCAACAGTATAAAGACTCCAGAGCGGGTCGTGAGATCTCGTGGACTGACTTCTGCCGTGATTTCCGTTTTTCATCACATCCCTACCAGTGTCATTGAAGGCATGCGTGAGCAATTCCGCAACCTGAAGCAAGGCACAATGTCGGTCTATCAATACAAAGTCAAGTTCCAGAATCTTGCCCATTATGCGAAGCAAGAAATCCCCGATGCCAAGAGCAAAATCTACCAGTTCCGAGGTGGTCTGAAAGGTGAACTCCAACTTGCACTCACTTTGTTCGAGCCAGATGAATTTGATCAATTCTACAACATGGCTCTCAAGCAAGAGGCATCTCAGCTCAAGTGTGAAGCTTCCAAAAAAAGGATAAGAGATGTTGTTCACTCCTCCTCTTCCTCTCAAGTGGTTGCCAAACAGCAGAAGTTCTGGCTACCGCCTCCTCCAGTGCTCCGTCCTCCAAGCAACAACAAGCACTCAGGTGGTCGTGGATTCTCCCACCCACCCAACCCAAGCAACCAGTCCAAGTCAGAGTTCCAAGCTCCAAGACCAAGAGGTACTTATCATCGGCCACTTTCAGAAGTTACGTGCAACAAGTGTACTCAGAAGGGTCACTATGCCAACAAGTGTCCCAACCAAAGGCGCCTTCCGTCTCCTCCACCTGTCAGCAATGCTATTGTCATGCACAATCCCAAGTCGGCAAGAGTGAACCTGATGAATGCAGCTCAAGCAGAGATTTCTACTGATGTGATAATTGGTAATCTTCCGGTTAACTCAATTCCCGCAAAAGTCTTGTTTGATTCGGGTGCATCACATTCCTTCATGTCATATCCATTTGCATCTAAGCACAACGTGGACACAGTGGCTTTGCCAAGGGAGTTGCAAATTAATTCTCCGGGCAAACACATGACTTCTAATTTGATGGCTTCGGACATATCTATTCATATGGGTGATTATAGTTTTCTGGTTTCCCCGGTTGTTCTCGATAACTCGGACATTGATATTATTCTTGGGATGGATTGGCTCTCTAAGCATGATGCTCTTATTTATTGTGCAAACAAGGAAGTCAATCTAACTCATCCTTCCAAAGACGTGATTATCTTCGCAGCTCGACATAACACAATCAGGCTATTCTCTCTCAATGACAAGGCGAGATTAATGCCATATCCTAGATTCTGGTGGTTTGTGAATATGAGTGTGTATTCCCTAAAGAGCTTCCAGGCATGCCTCCCAACCGTCTAGTTGAATTCGTCATTGAACTTGAACCTGGTACCAAGCCAGCCTGTTGGCGTCCATACAAGCTTTCTCCTAAAGAGTTGAAGGAGCTGAAGAAACAACTCGATGAGCAAGAACGAATGGGTCTAATCAGACCAAGTACTTCTCCTTGGGGCTGTGATGTTCTTTTTGTCAAGAAGAAGGATGGTACAAAATGATTGTGCGTCGATTACCGGCCATTGAACAAGAAGACAATTAAGAATAAGTACCCGCTCCCCAATATCAATGAATTGTTTTAGCAGCTCAAAGGAGCCAAGGTTTTCTTGAAGCTTGATCTCCAGATGGGCTACCATCATATTCGTATCTGTGAATAGGATATTCCCAAGACCGCATTCAGGACGAGTTATGGCTCCTATGAGTACACAGTCATGTCTTTCGGGCTTGCAAATGCTCCACCCACCTTGTCTCGGATGATGCACTTCATATTCAACCCCTACACCAATGAATTCGTTCTCGTCTACCTCGATGATATCTTGGTATTCTCCAAGAATAAATAAGACCATGCCAAGCACCTCCGTTCGGTCCTCGACGGGCTCCGTGAGCACCATTTCTATGCGAAGTTCTCCAAATGTGAATTCTGGCTTGATAAAGTCCTCTATCTTGGCCATATTATCTCTGCCGAGGGCATTTCTGTTAACCCCGAGAAGTTTGAAGCTATTGTCAACTGGGAACCTCCTCAGAATGTCAAGCAACTCCGAAGTTTCCTCAGTCTCGCAAGCTATTGCAGAAGGTTCGCTGAGAACTTCTCCAAGATTGCCAAGCCTCTTTCCAACCAGTTGCAGAAGCATGTCAAGTACTCGTGGACACTTGATTGTGAGGTGGCATTCAAGACACTCAAAGAGAAGCTCATTTCTGCTCCGGTTCTTACTCCTCCAGATGAGTGCAAGCCTTATGAAGTGTTATGTGATGCTTCATTGCAAGGTCTTGGCGGTGTTCTCATGCAAGACAAGAAGATCGTTGCATACACTTCTCGTCAACTTAAACCAAATGAGAAGAATTCCCCACACAAGATCTTGAGCTAGCAGCAGTTGTTCATGCCTTGATCACGTGGAGACACCTTCTGTTGGGCAGAAAAGTGGACATCTTCACCGATCACAAGAGCCTGAAGTACATCTTCACCCAGCCAAACCTTAACCTCCGCCAGACTCGTTGGGTTGAGATGATTCAAGAGTACGATCCAAGCATTGAGTATACTCCTGGTAAGGCCAATGTCATTGCAAATGCCTTGAGCAGAAAGGCTTATTGCAACAGTCTCCTCATCAAACCATTCGAACCTAAACTTTGTGAATCATTCAGGAAGCTCAACCTCCAAGTTGTTCCGCAAGGATTTCTTGCCAACCTTCAAGTCACTCCTACCTTGGAAGATCAAATCCGTGAGGCCCAACTCAGTGATGCTATGGTGTAGAAGGTGAAACATGGTATTGCTAAGGGTACTCCAAAGTACAAGTGATATCGCATTGATGACAGAGACACTTTGTTCTTTGAGGACAAAATTGTGGTTCCCCAAGGTGATCTTAGGAAGCTCATAATGAAGAAGCACATGACTCACTCCTCTCGATACATCCAGGAAGCTCCAAGATGTACCATGACCTCAAGCAATCCTATTGGTGGACTCGCATGAAAATAGAAATTGCTCAATTCGTGAACGAGTGTGATGTTTGAAGAAGAGTGAAGGCAGAGCATCAACGTCCAGCCGGACTCCTTCAACCTCTACCTATTCCCGAGTGGAAATTCGATCACATTGAGATGGATTTCGTCACCAGTTTTCCCAAGTCTAATCGAGGAAATGATGTTATCCTTGTGGTGATTGACAAGCTCACTAAAGTGGCTCATTTTTTTCTAGTGAAAGAATCCATCAACGCAGTTCAACTGGCAGAGTTGTACACCTCCAGAATTGTCTCTTTGCATGGTATCCCTCAAGTAATCTCCTCAGATCATGGAAGCTTGTTCACTTCCAAGTTCTGGGATTCCTTCCAGTCAGCTATGGGTACCAAGATTCGCTTTAGCACAGCTTTTCACCCTCAGACTAGTGGTCAAGTCGAAAGAGTGAACCAAATTCTCGAAGATATGCTCAGAGCTTGTGTAATCTCCTTCGGTATGAAATGGGAAGATTGCCTTCCATTTGCTGAATTCTCCTACAACAACAGCTTCCAAGCAAGTGCAGGCAAAGCACCATTTGAAATTCTCTATGGTAGAAAGTGTCATACCCCTCTCAACTACTCCGAGACTGGTGAACGCCAACTCCTTGGAAATGATTTGATCTCAGAGGCCAAAGAAATGTGCAAAGTCATACGTGAGAATCTCAAAGCCGCGCAATCGCTCCAAAAGAGCTACTATGACGGCAAGCATCATGACTTGGATTTCAACATTGGAGATCATGTCTATCTCCGTGTTTCTCCCATGAAGGGCACTCAGAGGTTCGGTATCAAGGGCAAGCTTGCTCCAAGATACATGTGTCCTTTCAAGATTGTAGGTAAGAGAGGCGATCTAGCCTACCAACTCGAGCTTCCCTCCAACTTTGCAAATGTGCACGATGTGTTTCACGTGTCACAACTCCGCAAGTGCTTCAAGACACCTGAACGCACCATTCCTTTTGAAGAGATTGATCTTCAGCAAGACTTGTCTTATCGTAAGCACCCCATTGATATCCTCGAAGAAACTGAGCACAAGACCCGCAACAAGTCCATCAAATTCTTGAAAGTCAAGTGGTCACACCATACCGACCGAGAAGCTACATGGGAATGAGAAGATCATCTCCGTTCCGAGTATCCCGCTTTCTTTCAATCCTAGATCTCGGGACAAGATCTTTTTGTAGTGGAGGAGAGTTTGTAACGCCCCTGATGTAACAATTCCATTTATGGCAATATATGCATCGTTGACTTAATCAATTCCATTCTGGGCTCTTCCTTCATTTCGGGTTTCTTCATTTTTGCCTTGTGCGTGTGTTGCATGTCACGATGTCATTTTCATTATGTCCATTGCATTGGCATAGTCTCACTTGCATCTGTGTGTAGTTGCATCGTCTCCGTTCTCTCCGTTGTCCGTTTTGAGTTCCGACACTCACACACGTGCCCGTCGCACCTCTCAAGCCTTTGTTTCGTGAGTGGGTTACAAACATCCTCCGAATGGGCCGAGAGTTGTCAAGTGGTCTTGGTATATCACCGATAGACCGCCTGCCAAGTTTCGTCTCGTTTGGAGGTCATTTGATACTCCAACGGTTAACCACGTGGGTTGAAAAAACCCTATCTCTTTTGGCCCAAAACCCCTCCACAACAGCCCACTAGCCCAGCACAACCACCTCCATCCTCTCGGTCGTCGAATCATGATCATGTGGGCGAAAACCGCACCTCATTTGGACACTCCTAGCTCCCTCTACCTATAAAAAGGCCCCATCCCCTCCATTTTCGGGTAGAAACCCTAGTCCATCCGTCCACGCGCCGTGGACGTGTCCGCCCCGCCACCGGACGCGTCCAGTGTAACACCCCAAAAATTTAATTACTTTTTCATTAAATAATATTTGGCTAGAAATAAAAAATTTTGATTTACAAAAAAAATTCTTTAGTGTTTTTAGAACCTTTTGTTTCTGTTTACTTCCCTCCATATAGAAATTTTGCAGTAATATTGTGGGCTCTGTTAGTCATCTTAAAACATTTCATTACTTGTTTAATAACAGTAGAAATTATTTTCATAATAAAATTTTGCCCTAGAAAAATGCTTTTTATAGCTTTTTCAACTTTTGAAATGCTTCTGTTTGCACTACGACAATTTCAAATAATTCTGTAAAAATTCCACCAAAATTATGAGGAGTCATGTGATGCCTATGGATCACCTTTCTACAAAAATCCATCCTTATCCTTTGCAATTCTTGAGCAAACACTCCCCGTTTCGATTTTGTCCTATATTTCAGTTACAACTACAACCCCATTATTCCTTTCTCCAAAAATTCTGTAACTTGGGCATATTATATTCCTTCCTACCAAACTCTTAACCCCAAGAGATCAGCTCCATTTGAGTTATGTAAGTCCACCAAAAACCCCTCTATAGTTTCTGTCCAGAACTGAAATCCTCCAAAACTTGCACTATCAAGTTTTTCCTTTTGCCAAAATAACTCCACCATCATCTATATCATGTAAGGAGACACAACTCTGCCAAGTTTCACTTCCAACAAAGTTTCCTAGATGGCTCTATCATTCTGTCGAGCACCTTGTGTGCATAACAGAATATTTTGCCACCACCTATACTACATTGGACACTTGGTCAAATGACGAAACCAGCATGTCCAGCACCTCCCTCCTGCCCATAAGCACCACCCTGCTAATTTGCAGCTCATGTGGGTCACTCTAGATGCCATTAGCATTTCGTCGAGCAACTTCTGTGCGTGTCTAGGGCGCGAGCAGAGCGCCTGGACTGCAGCCACTGGCACCCGCGCCCCTGCCGCCCCAGCTCCTCTTCCCTCCCATCCTGACCCCTCACTGGATCAGATCGACCACCTACCCCTCCGACATCCTCCCCTGGCCGCTAGTACCATCCATCACCGTCCACTGCCGTCGTTTATCACCGCCCGACGAACCCAGCTCCGCCACGTCTCTGCCGAGATGCGTGGCTCAGCTCTGAGCTAGCCAACGCACCTCGCCTTAATGGCGGACGGCCACCGCCTCCACTGGCCTCGCTGACCACTGCCACCGGTCTCACCGGCCTCACTCGCCGCCATAAATGGCCGCCGCCGATGTCTACCCGTGGACGGCGCCGTCCGAGCCACCTGGCACTACCCGAGGCCAGCCAGCTCGCCTGGGGAGTAACTGCGGCCGGCCACCGTCCTCACCAACCTCGCTGACTCACGCCACCGACCGCAACCGCTTCGACGGCGCAGTAATGGCGACCGCCACCATGCCTTCTCCGGGAAGCCACGGGAACCGCCTCTCCCGCCTATAAAAGCCACCTCGGCTCCCCGATCAGCAGCACACCACCTCCTCTCCCTCCCATCTTTCCCCTGGCCAAGCCCCTCGAGCTTTCGTGCTCGTACCCTCCACCTCCAGCCGCCATTGCCATGGCCAAGCTTCTGCCAAATTCACCTCCACCCTGACCCCTCCTCTCCACCTAGCACTACCAGAAGACCCTCACCACCACAACAGAAACCTCCCGAGCCTCAGTTTACCCTGGGGATGGCGAGAGCCTCGACCCCATCCTCACCCGAAGCCATGCTCCGCCTCAGCCGATGCTCTGCTCAACTCCGAGCACGTCGGCACCCATATCCACCACCAAAGGGTGCGGAATCCTCCGCTGAACCCATCCATATGCCGAGCGCCGCCGGAGATGCACTACAACGCCGGCGATCGTCGCCGGAGCTCGCCCCTGTTCCGGCCCAGATGCGCGCGGGAGGAGGAGGACGAAACCGACAGGTGGGGCCCGATCGTCAGCGGCACAAACCGCGGGCCCCGCCGTTTAAGTGGAGGCGGTTTCCTCCTGGGGCCGTTTCTGCGCGAGGAACACGTATTCACTGGAATACGCTTTCGACGTCGCAGCCCCTCTGCACAGCTGAATGGTTGGGCTCGGCCCAGTGGCTCGGTTCGGCTAAGTAGCGCACAGAGCGCGTTTCTGTCCGTCTCTTTTATTCTTTCCAGCACTTTTCAAATATTTCCATAGCCACCAAATCAACTCCAAATCTGATGATTCCAATTTCTACAGACTCTTAAAATCATGCCCTATTTATCTGGATTAGGTGAACATTTTTCCTAGTCCTTATATCCACTGGCTAAAACAAATAATCCATTTACTCATTGTTGTCCAGCTTGTAAATTCCATAAGTAAATCACAATGACTCCAAATAATATAATTCTTTTTCTGATATTCCTAAAATTTGATCTAGTTTATTTTAATAGTTATTTCATAATTTTCCAATCAACTTTTTATCACTATTTTTGCTATATGTGGTAATTCAAATATTTTTGAAATAGGAAATGGAGGGGAGATAATATTTTCAAAACTTTTGGTATGCACCCAATGCTTCTGCATGTTCAAGGCAAGCATCTTGAACACTTGATATGATGATTGCATAGTGGATTATTTGCTAGAATAATTCAAACATGACTATGTTGAATTCAAATTAATTTTGCATATTGCTAGTGGAGCTTGCATGGTCATGTGCATATTTTCTCTTGCATGTATTCCACTATGGTATTGATGTGCATGAATTATGAGTACCCAGGAGTGTGCTCCTGCTTTGGACGTGCCGGTGGGCACGGGCCATTTTTGACACGGTGGTGTCATGTGATATATGTGGAAACAGGCAAGGGTTGTGGCCCTGTCCTGGTGATATGATTGAGAGAATACTTTGTTGTGCTAACCCCTGCAGGAAACATAAGCCTCCTGAGTCGACCGTAGATCGAGTCTTGTTCCGGTAACCCCCATACTTGAATCGTGCTGCCACTTGTCCCTGCCACGGGTAGGGTATGGTTTAGTAAGTTGTTAACCCCTTTCCGTGCACACACCGTACAGAGGGCCACGATGAGGTTTTTCCACGACGGTGGACTAAATCCGGTCATCGGGTCAAGGGGGCATGGGTGTTTCCGGCTGTCGTGATGCCGAGAGGGAGTGTACCCTTGTAATCCGCGCGTGTAAATAGTGATCCCATGCTCTTGGAGGTTGTAGCCTCTCCGACTTAGAGTTTTTCTGGAACGATGCTTTGGGTGATTCCTCGCATCTGAACGGATTTTCTGGTGTGTGTTGGTTAGGTGTGTTTTCAACCCAAAGACCATAATGGGAATTAGTCAGTGTCACGATACTGACTAAAGAAATCCTATACTTGTGGGTAAAGAGTACACCCTCTGCAGAGTCATATCTATTCGAATAGCCGTGTCCGCGGTTAAGGACTACAGTCTGGGTTGGTCAAGTGTCAGTCTTAGAGTCGGTCTCCGGAGGAAATATTTAAAAATTGAGCATGGTTATTTTGCAGGATAATTATCGTTGCTACTGGTGTTACCATTAGTATATCTGATGATATGATTATATTCGTGAACTAACCCCCTGCTCTTATTTTTCTTTCTAGAGTGTCTCAGGGGCTGGCTAGTCTACCCCGGACATTCGTTTTTATTTTCAAGTCCTTTTGTGGCGTCCCTCGAGTTTCAGGCGGTTTATCACGCCACTACTCTTGTGGATACCCGACTGGCATTTTTTTTCAAGTCCTTTCGTGGCGTTGCCTGAGTTCTCGGATGGTATCGTCCGATTTCTCTTTTAAATACCCGACTGGCATTTCTTTTCAAGTCCTTTCGTGGCGTTGCCTGAGTTCTCGGATGGTATCGTCTGATTTCTCTTTTAAACACCCGACTGGCATTTCTTTTCAAGACCGACCGTGGTGTCACTTGACATCCGACCGGCATTTCTTTTATATTTTGTTGATACTAATATTTACTTCCTGCACTAACCATTATTCACCATGCCATGTTTTAATTCCTGTCAGCATGCATTTAATATAAGTCCATCATGAGCATATGCATATAGTTTAATTCATCATGACCATGTAATTGTTTGCGGCATTTGTTATATCATTTGTCCATGATGTTTGCGAGTACATTCAAACGTACTCACAGGCTTGTCCCTGGCTATTTACTTGGCCAGGTTAGGAGTTCTACGGGGAGAACCACAGCGACGTCCGTGCGAAGCCTAGGAGTACAACTACGCGGGATAGGAGTTATCCGAGTCAGCTGTTCCTGTGGGAACGGAGCCACATCGATGTGGAGATCCACAAGCCAATTCCTTCATCCACCACCGGAGTCATTGTTGTATCAGTAGACCTTTATGGTCTTGTATCAAATTCTTGTAAATGCTTGGTAATCTGTAACAAGGATGTGTCCACCAGTAACAGTAATCCTGGGCTGGTGATGACACTAGGGGTTAATTTCTGGAATATTGTGTTCCCGAAATCCGGCCCCGACATCCAGCCGACGCCCGAGCCACTCCGCGTGTGCCACGTGTCCCGCCGGACCCGCGCCCACTTTCCCGCGCCACCGAGCCCGCCAGCCCGGATCGGGCCCGCGCGCCTCCGCGCCCGCGCGCCGCCTCCACCTCCGACTCCGGCACGGACCGCACCGCCGCGGCCCGGCCTTGCCCGCCGCCGCCGTCCGGGATGCCGCCGCCGGTCCCACAGCTTGCCGCCAAGCTCTCCGCCGGCGCACGCTCAGCCTCCTCCCGCGCCGGCCGCGTCCTCGCCGACCACCCGTCCTCCGGCCTCCCCGCCGCCGGTGGCCGCCGCCATCACGTCACCCCGCGACCCGCGTGCCTCGCCGGCCAGACCTCCTTCCGCCGCCGCGCCTCGGCTTCACCGTTGCCTTGCCAGCCTGATCTCCTTCCGCCGCCGCGCCAAGCTCCGTCGCCGCTGGAGCGCCGTCCTCCACCGCCGATGTCGCCTTCCTCGTCAACAACGACGAACATCTCTGGCGATCCCGATCTAGATCGGGATCGGGATCAGATCCACCAATCCCCCGAACCAAACGCGCCCCGCAGCCCGGATCCCTCCGTCTCGCTCTGATCCATCCTGAGTTGACTTTTCAAAGGGTATAATTTCGCATGTCCATAATCTGCGTAAATTTGTTGCCCTCTTTGACATGTCACAACTTTGTGCTCGTAGCTCCGTTTTGTGCATATGATATATCAAAATGTTCGTCTCGAAGTGCTCTACATGTTAGCATCAGTTTCATGCACATTAGGGTTCATCTAGTTGTCTCAATCTTCGTTGCAAGACTGCTTCGTGATGTTACTGTTCCAGCACTAGTTGTCTGTTAACAATTTGTTAGCATGTTCGTGAGGTCACAACTTGGTGCATGTTGGTCCGAATGGAGTGTATGATATGTCAAAATGTTCCTCTTGTGATGCTCTTCATGATGGATGCGTTTGCCTGCATGTTAGGTTGCATTATGCCATGTTTAACCCTGTTGCAAAAGTGCATGTGGCTGATAAGTTTCTGAAGTTGTTCAGAGATGATGTTTTGTCTTGTTCGTGTATATTAATCCATGTGTCATATGAGCTAGGTGTCAACATGAGTTTTGCTCACTGGAATGTGCTCTACATGATAGATTTATTTTCATGCCATGATATGTCTTGAGATGAGTGCAATAAGCTTATTAACATGCCATCGTGATGTTAAATTTCTGCTAAGGGTGAATCTGTTAAATTTTATGCCATGTTTCCATGAGGCCACCGTCATTGTCGTGCATGGTTAGAGTTGTCCAGTGGGTGTTCCTTCATGTATATGTTATGCTCTAGCTATCCATGCTCTTGTTTGCCATGATGCCATGATGCAGCTTGTTCTTTTGAGGCCATCTAGTTGCTTCAAAATGTTTTTCTGTCTGCATGCCCAGATTTCACTAAGTCTGGATAAACTTTTGCACTTTTGCCATGCTGTTTGAGACATGTTATAGTATGTTGTAGAAGTAGCCATGTGGTTATTCTTTAAGAGCATGTTATGTATGTTATTTTCATGCATTTTGCTTGCATGATGAGTTGATGTAGCTTGTTGCTTTCATGCTCTCAAGTTGCTATAAAATGTTTATGTCAGCCTGTCATCAGCAAGTTCAGTTTTGCCATGTGAATAGCTAGTGTTCTATGCATCCTATGACCATGTTCTTGCCATGCGTAGCTTCACAAACATGTCTTCTTGTTGTTGGTTATATTCACATGCCATGCTATGCTTTGAGTTGAGTTGCACAAGCTTGCAAACATGCCTACTTGTCATTGTTGTTGCATGCCTTGTAATTTTCACTAAGTCTGAGAAATCTGTAAATTTATTGCATCTTGCCATGCTTGTTTAATTGTGTTCCAGAAAGTTGTTGGGTGTGCTCTAAGTTCATGCTTGTTAAGAATCATGTCTATTTCACATCCATGCCTTTTATCTTCATGTTTGGGTGCTGTAGCATAATTATACCTTGCTCCAAAAAGGCCATGGTGCTGTTAACCGCAGTTTTGCATTGCATCTTGTTTTGCTTGCCTTTTGCAAACCGTACATCCGTTTCCCATGATCTTTATATCGATTTCGACTGAAATCTTCCCATCTATCCAGTGGCTTGCTTGGTTGCCCAAGATGAAGCCATTTCTTTCACCTTCTCCTTAGGCTCGAGAGCATCCTCATGTTGATTGCATTCCATGACATGTCTTGCATAATGTTGATTGTGCATTGCACCGTGATTGATCTTGTACCATTGTTGTGCTCTTGTGTTGGGTAGAGCCGGGAGCCGATACCGAGTTCGAGGATCTTGTCGAGACTGAGTTTGAGGAGCCGTCTTACCTTCCCACGAGGACTTACCAGGCAAGATGACCGTTCCCCGATATCACATCTATCTTTGCCTATGCTAGTTGTCTCGCTCTTTAGATATGCCTCGATGCCTATTCTTGTCTTGTCGGCCTCCTATAGTTGCCATGAAACACTCTAACCGCCTTCCTAGCAAACCGTTAATTGGCTAAGTATGCTTTTACTCAGCCCCTCTTATAGCGTTGTTAGTTGCAGGTGAAGTTTGAAGATTGCTCCATGTTCGGACTTGTTTATTGGGATAACACAATATATATCTTAATTAAATTAATGCACATATATATTGGTAATGGGTGGAAGGCTTGGCCTTCTGCTTGGTGTTTTGTTCCACTCATGCCACCTTAGGTCCCGATAAACCGGTGTTATGTTCCTTGATTTTGCGTTCCTAACACGGTTGAGGTTTATGGGCCCCCCTTGATAATTCGCACTACTTAATGCTTTTCCAGCAAGGCCCGACATTGGTTCTACATTTCCCTAACAACTAAAACTTGCATCGGGAGTTGCAAACCCGAGTTCTTAATCAACAACCCGGGCCAGTGCTCCTCATGAGTGTTGGTCCAAATTGGGCGGACTGCGGGGCCACCTTGGGGAAACCCGAGGGCTGGTATATACCTGTAGGATGTCCCATCCGGTCGTGGCCTGAGACGAGATACGCGCGGCTACTATCAGGGTGTCAGCACGTCGGGAGGTCTTGCTGGATTAGTTTTACCTTTGTCGAAATATCTTCAGCACGCGATTCCGAGAATACTCGGGTCTTCCCAATTTGGGGTTGCGACTCCGTAGATCGTGAGCTTGTGATGGGCTAAGTTGGGACACCCCTGCAGGGTTTTCAACTTTCGAAAGCCGTGCCCGTGGTTATGTGGCAGATGGGAATTTGTTAATATCCGGTTGTAGATAACTTGACACCATATCCTTAAGAATACACTACCTATGTGAGTAACCGTGATGGTCTCTTTCCGAATGGCTTCGGTAAGTGAACACAGTGGGGTGATGCACGAACGTGAGTAGCTAGGATCACTTCTTGATCAACTTGGCGACCGTTGGCACATATTTTCATCTCGCTCTGAACCTGTAAGCTAGTTGCTTAGTGCTTGCTGCAAACACTTTATTACCTCTCCACACCCAAAGGCTTTGTTAGTTTTGATACCCGGGAGTGGGATTGCTGAGTCCTTGTGGCTCACAGATTACTACACACACCAGATGCAGGTACAGCCGAGAACGATGCAGGAGATGGATCAGAACTTCAATGGGAGTTCGATGAGGAGCGTGGTCGTTACTATGTATCGTATCCCGACGATCTGTAGTGGTTCCTACTAGGGGCGATCAGGACTTGTGTTTGTGGTATCTTTTCTCGTTTGGATTTCGTTCGTAGTCGGACCGTGTGTTATTTGGATGAATGTATGCTATTGTATTCATTGTGCGACGGGGCGAGTGTAAGCCAACTATTTTACACTTTCATCCCTGAACTTTATATGAGTTGTGCAAAGATACCACGCTTGCGATCATTCCAGAATGCGCTTATGTCTCTAAGTCGTGCCTCGACACGTAGGACATATAGTCGCATCATGGGCATTACAATGCGGTTCTGCTGGTTTTTGTTTATTTTACCCTACATTTTCTGATGCTAGCTATTACATCACTGCTTCGAGCCTCTATTCATTACTTTTTTGTGTGTTCTTGATCTTCCCAAGTTGCATGACTAATTTGATGCTTCTATTAATTATGGAGCTGCCAACCCCATCAAGCAAAATATTTGTTCTTTTGGGGCTGGCACCTCGAACAAGCATAAAAATAGAGGGAAGCAGATATATTGTTGTGTATGCACACACCCTTCTTTCATTAGTTTAGATGAACCATTGATGATCAATTCGAACCAGTGCATGCGATTAAAATTAATTTGACCTAAATAGAGGGTGCAAAATAAACTACAACAAGTAGATTTGCAACCACAGAATGCTGACGATATCTTCAAAGAACATTACAACAGCAGCGAGGCTTCACAGCAACATATGGTAAGCCAGTGTGTTTTAGTACATGTGAAATGTAATGTGTGTGGGCTGCTTTCTTGGCTTGTGCCCTCAACCTGTAATCCTACAGAATAACAAATAGTTCAGTTGTCTGATTTGCTGTATTGCTTGATTCGAATGCTTGTTTGTTACTTGTTACGCTATACCTGAGTTGGCCAATATGTCAGCAGTGCCTGTTGTACTATCATAAAGAAATGCATGACTAGTTCATTTGAGTCCTTAACTTTTCCTCTAAACTTCATCACAAGACTGTCTTCGTAGTTTATATGAGGCCACACTGTTAAGTGCTTTCTGAGATTATTTCAACTGCTTAGATGCCTTGGCAACTTAAATATAGAGGTGGTACACTCCCTTTCAACTAGGGATGT
Source organism: Secale cereale (assembly GCA_902687465.1). NCBI lineage: Eukaryota > Viridiplantae > Streptophyta > Magnoliopsida > Poales > Poaceae > Secale > Secale cereale. The sequence continues at coordinate 767,281,085 of LR738711.1, read as the reverse complement.
CAACTGGGTCCCGTTTAATCCCAATTAAAGTCCACTAGTGGTATGATAGTTCAAAAGAGTTTTTGTTTTTTGAGGAAAATGAACCAGGCAGCTAGCAAAAACTAACTTGATGGGACTGGCGGATGTCGTTTATTTGCCACTTACATCCCTAGTTTCATCTTACCATTTTAATTTCTTTTCGGCTGATGCTGCTTTGAACCATTTAAATATAGCTTTCCATGCTCGGAAATAATTTGTATGTTGTTTACCATGTAAGCTTACTGTCTGGATCATGCGATAACTATCTCTTACTTATGTCCAGCGGAAACCTTTCAGGATACCGTTCACACTAGGACACAATGTACAACCCCAGAATCTATTTGTGGAAGCAGTGCGCCATCCATGTTACCAGATGGTAGAAGTTCAGAGGCAACACCGCCGGAGAGCAGTCTGGGCACACATATTATAGTTCTTGAGGCTCTACTAGAGGCGGAAAGAGATGGTGTGGCTGCCATGAATGAGGTAATCTCGATCTTGAAGCTGGAAATTATGCAATTAGCTGCACGCATTATGCAAGCAACCCAAGAATTGGAGGAAGTAAGAATGTTGCATTTGAAGACGGAGGAGGTCATGCTGCTTCTGCTATCTGAAGCCCAGGGTAATCCCAGTTCTTCTTTAGATAGCAGTTGAAATTGTCATTAGATTATTGTACTTGCATGTTGTGTCATGTCTCCGAATGGATTATGTTGTACGACCCCATATGTTGTCCATGTGTTGTAATGATCGGAATTTTTAGGCGAGGTAATCCTCAGTACTTGTATGATTAACATAAGGTGAACTGTTTTTCGTGTGAGCATATTGTATTGGATGAAATAATTGTTTGACTCAAAGTGTATCCAACCTACTGAATTCGAAGATCACGGCATTTCTAAATCATAATCATATATAAAGGTGGAATAAATCTTTGTTGTGGTTTTGAAGAAATAAATAACAAAACGTAGAATTATCTGTGGATATTCGTAATCGAATAAAAATTGGATTTGGATTTAGTTGCCAGGGCCCAGGGCAAACGTGAATGCTAATTCTCCCAAGTTTTGAATGAAGCGGCTAAACACCCACTATCATTTGTGGGCTTCCCGAAGCAAGTGTTTGTGAGATGGAAATTAATGTCTACCCCTGACACTTGACATCCTTATCGACCGGATTTACACTGTTGTCGATAGGGGTAGACTAGTAACTTCAATCAGACGTGACACGATGGCCTCTGAGCCCATTCAGACACGGTGGGCGCCAAACGTGGGCGGCAAAACACATTTGATTCAAGCTCATCCGAAAGACATGTGTCTCTCCCTCCATTTCCCTATTCATCCACGGTGGGCGGCAAAACAAACTCTCCTCGTCTGAAATCGATGTAGGCTAATATTTTAAATAGGGGCAGATGTGTAACTTCCCTCACACGTGACACAACCAACCTACCTGTCAACCCCGTTCATACACCATGGGCGCCAACCGTGGGCGGCAAAACACTTTCTCCTCGCCCGAAATTGTTAGCAGCAAATATTTGGGAGATGCGAGATTACCGTCCTATCCCCAACCGACGTGATGTCCGAAATTTTAAACGGGGGATAAGTTTGTAACTTTGCCACATTTCAGACAAGCGCATCCCAAAGTTTGAGATCCCCCCCTCCCCCTCCATTTCCCCATTCATACACCGTCGGTGCCACGACAGCCTCCCCACTGCGGCCAGCCTCCTCTGTCCGCCACCCCATCCTCCACCTTGCCGGAGCCGCTACCCCTACCCCGTCGTCCACTGCAAGAGATGGACGTCTCTCATCCACGGCGCTGGACCAGGATCCTTTCATCGCTTCGTCTCACCTCATCGGCGCCGTCATCCACTTTGTTGTTGCCGCTCCTACGACTGCCTCATCCACGGCAACAGGATTTATCCCCCAACCCGGCCATCTGCCATCTAAAGTCTTCTTCCCCGCCGCCGACAGCCATCGCACCCGTAGCACCCTCAACGTATCAGCAGGGGCCTATACGGCATTGCAAGAGAGCTGGTACTCTTCCATATGTGCTTAAGTTATTGATCTCACCCGGAAAATAGATCTTAAATTTTTTTAATGTACTTTTCTTGTCCGTACCAAATTGTAGTGGCTAGTTGAATGCAAACATTGATTGCAAAGTAGCTTTGTCCGGTTTGCACCTTCAGATCCGCCATGTCACGGTCACTATACTCGCAAATCTTATGGTTTCCCCCCTTTATATTCACTACCATCATCGTAGGTGCTTCACTGCTTCGTGTCGTGCTAGCACTGCTCCTCAAGACCTCAACCCATCAAGCGAAACAACATGCCACTCATAATTCCAAAGCTTACGTGTTGAAATACGAATCTGATATTATGCTAATATTATAAAACAGAGAACGTTTAATTGGTCACCTAATGTTCCTATATTCCTTTCGAAAAGCATGTGCGCCATCCACTGGTCCAGCTAGTTCCACTTTCCTGATTTTACTCTTGATGCTTAGGGTTTTCCCCTTTTATCTACTCTACTATGATCTGCGTAGGTGCTTTGTGTCATACTAGTATTACTCCACCCTTCAGGCTAAACAACACAACACTCAAAATTCCAAAGCTTAGTTCTTCAAATATGATTGTGATATGATACTGATATTAGCTAACAGACACATTTAATTGGTTAGCTAAAGGTCCCACTTGAGTTTCCAAATGCATGTAGCGACATATAGAGAGACAGCAGAGTTGCATTTCTTTGTCACTTGTTGACTGTACTTTCTTGTACATACCAAATCTTAGTTGTTATTTCAAAGCAAACATCGGTTGCTAACTACCCTTTGCGGGGTTTGCAGCTACAGATCTGCCATCCCACTGCCACAGTCAACACTATACTCATCATGCTTACGGTTTCCCCATTTTATGATGACCACGATCAGCCTACGTGGTTCGTGTCGTAATAGCACTGCTCCACCCATCGAGCTAAACAAGCTTAGTTGTACAAACTCAAATCCGATATTATGCTGATATTAGTAAAACTGAGAGATGTTTAATTGGTCAGCTAAATGTTCCTACTTTAGTTTCGAAATGCATGTGAGCCACAAATGGAGAGACCGGAAGGAATAGTGTTTCTCTGTGCGCTCTGGTTAATCATGGGTGGCCAACCGACATTGTATAGACAGACTTGTAATATCTTCAATCTGCTCGCTCTTCTGCTCTTCTTTAAGATGATACTCTTCTCTTGCGGTCAACTGGTCAGGTTGAGTTATTCTCCCTTAGTATATTTTGAATCTGTCAGGTCAGGTCAACTTGTTCTTCTTTACTATATGTTGAAGCTGTCATCTGCGAAGTATCATCACTTCTGGAGCTCTCATATTTTGAGTAGTAGGCCACATTATATTAATGCACACACCAAATTACAGCATGCATGGCACCTCTTAGAAGAATTGCAGAGATAGCACAAAGGGGTTTACAGGGAGGAAGTATTGGATTAGGATCACTTCCGCATTACAAAGATAATCTCACTTGTTTTTATGTTTTCATGCATGTCAGGTATTGAACATTATCAAAATGAATATGAGAATGGGCGCACGAGAGGAATATTGCGGAACAATCCACTGGCTAACAAACTTGGCATCGTGGAGGATGGCATATCTTATTCACCCATCAAGGTGCATGGTCTAACTTGGCAAGGTTGTATTGGTCGCACATATTTTGCATTTGACCTCTTGCATTACTCCTACTTTGTTACACCATCTGCTTAGTTTAAGCATCATATATGAGTATATGCCATACATATCCATTTTCTGTACCTATTCCATGTGTCGTCATACTATGTTTTTCCAGTCAAATGTTGTTCTTTCGTAATAGATGTCCAAAAGGAAGAGGGTGATTGCAGATCCTCAAGGAGTACAAACTAGGTATTTGGAAAAGGTAGTGATACTTGTTAAATCAGATAGATCAGCAGCCACAGAAAACACAGGCCCAACTGTAACAGACTTTACCCCTACTCTAGTGGCCAAACCCCTATTAGAACTGCTGACAGCCCAGCGTCAGGTACTGTCTATGATATCAATTCAAAATTTGAACTCCTAAATTTCTGCATGTGCCTTACCTTCTCTCTTGTATGAAAACTAATTTCAGATGAATCTCCTTGCTCAAAGGATCATAGGATCTCACGACAATACTGGGCTCTGCATTGCTCTTGTCAGTACCTCTTGCCCTTTGTCAGCATACTTACACTCATTGCTGTTTGATTATGTAGCATCACTGTAAATGTTCGCTTCTTTATCCTCCCTTTGCTTGAAATTATAATACCTATATTTACTCATAGATAAATGTAGAATTAACACAATGGTTATGAAGTTTTTGGATTGCTCGTGTAAGTACCTGTTGTCATGTACTCCCTCTGTATCGAATTAATTGTTGATCAATTGGATGTACTTAGAACTTAATAGTGCTAGATACATCCATTTGAGCGACAACTAATAACGGATGGTGGTGGTATTACTGTACATGCATCGCGAGATAGTTGATTGTCTAGCATTACTCTGCATCTTATCTGCCCTGCCCTCTACTTTCTCCAAATTATCGTATCGACATTTACTCTTACCAAAATGTTGAATAAAGACAATGCCACTGCACACGTTGATGTCTGCATTCCTCTTGTCAGTACTTTTTGCCTTGTAACGTTGTACTTAATTAATTGCTATTTAATTATGTATCATTAGTCTGCACCTGAGCTTCATTATCCTCTATTTCTTCCAATATTATTTGATCTATATTTACTCTTTGCAAAATGTAGAATAATGGCAATGCTTATAAAGAATTTTCTTTGGGGAATTTATTGAATTATCTTTCCATCAACATGGAGAAGGGCTTTGTCCAGCCCGTGTTAACATGTAATGTAAGTTCATCCTTCTCAAGCCTTCAAACTTTGTTCTAGTATAGATTTGGATAGGCATCATTTCATCCACTGCTGTTTACATCTGATTGGATGTTTGCAACAACTACCAGTTTTAAATTGTAGTTGTAAAAACATGTTCCTTATGCAGAACAGATCCATTTATTTTCTTATATAATTGTGAAACATGTTACGTGTCTCCCTTTTTCTCTTTCAAAGTCGTATCTCTTATGCCAGGCAGAACTTTAGGAGAGATAGTGAGCCAAACCATCTTGAGGACAGCGATATGACCCCAAGGTCCTGTCTTGATGAAGACAGTGAGTTGAAGCTACTCACCAGCAGGTGTGAGACAACCTCTGTGAAGTCGTTGCCTCAATCAGTTTGACTTCTTCCGTCTCAACTTAAAGCGGAAAGGCTTGCTTCAGCTCAGCTCCGACTTGAAGTCAAAGATGTAATAAAGATGTCAGGGGACTGCCTTGCGCACTATGGTGCCATACACCTAGGGATGAAGCATCTACCGTTGACACAACTGAGGTATCATCAGCTTGTTCAGCTACTTGCGGGGCCCGAGCTTGCCAGGTCTAGTGCCTTCTGAAGTGCTCTCAGTTTTGTATATTCATTTGTCGGCGCATTTATATGCACTGGTGGTGACCTTTGATGCCCAGTGTATGTAATCCACGGTCATGTTGTGCTTTATTATCACCGGTAGCGAACTTTGATTCCCAGTGGATGTAATATGCCATAATTTCTTTGTTGTATAGTCTAGGTCTATTCTTTGGTCGGTATGCTATAATTTAGGCCGGAAGGTTCAGTGGATCTCAGTGTTGTCGGTCTTCAGGCCAGCCCATTACTCATATGGGCCAAAACGTGGGCCTATAATCATCTTGGGCCATTAGCAGGTCTAAACCTATAGTAGTTTCCTGCCTTTAACAGGCCATGGGCTACATATTTTCTGTAGTGACATTGGGCTTCCTATGGGCCGTAGAAACAATGGGCCTTCTACGGGCTGTAGAAACAATGGGCTTTCTACGGGCCGTATCATCAATGAGCCTTAGACGGGCCGTATGATCGATTGGCCAAACATGGGCCAAAAACAGACCGCATTATGGCCTTAAACGGGCTAGAGTTGGAGTCGTCCATTCATGGGCCGACCATATCGGGCTGTCGTTAATAGGCCGTATTTGATGATGCTATGAAAACGGCCCAACATATTAACGGGCCACAAACGGGCCGACTGTAACCATGGGCTGAATTTGGCCCACAAGCAGAAAATGGCAATAATGGGCCATAAGTAACCAAATGCTGGAAATGAGCCCAAGAATAAATGGGCCCTGAGAAGGCCGAAAGATAGCATGGGCTACAAACGGCCCAATGGATTAATGGGCTGTTAATGGGTATAAAGTGATACACTGTTCATTACGGGCCGGTTTCACCACGGGCTGTTAATGGGCCAAGAATAAATGGGCCCTGAGAAGGTCGAAAGATAACATGGGCTGCAAACGGTCCAATGGATTAATGAGCCGTTAATGGATATAAAGTTATATATTGTTCATTACGGGACAGTTTCACCACGGACGTTAATGTCCAAGAGTTACAAAGGGCCTCATATGGACTGAAAGACGTCATGGGCCATACATGGGCCAGAACTTAAAATGGGCTAGAATAATATTGGACGGCCTAGATGATGCTACTGGACCTAATTCGGATAGGTCGTAATGGGCACTAGGTTAGAGGGTTGTAAATGGGCTATATGAGAACAAGTCGTTAACATGCTTTCCGTGGGCCGACCCGCCACCTTTTGACCAAGTCAAATGGGACGGCCTTTTCACAAGAATGGGCCTCTGTTCGGCCGTGCCACGTGTCGACGTATCATAGGCGCCTTCGGTCCAATGATTGGATGACATCTGTCCCAACGGTGAGACGACACGTGTTTCCTCCAGCCAATGATGATTTTACACGTGGAAAATCCCCATTGGTCGGTGCTATTAGCGGGATATCGGATCCAAAACCGGACCCAATAGCTTAATGGTGTTCCGTTACGGTGGATGCCACGTGTCGGTCACCCTTGATGAAAGCACTTCTGTGACGCGCGATCTATCGTCGTGAAAGTGGACACTTCCGTGATGATAATTTTGGTAATGTCATGGAACACTTCTACGACAGCACAGGTATGACTATCTTGATTCTGTCATAAAATTGTCATGGATGTACATGCATGACAAAAAATGCGACCTACTGCGACAAACATGTATCATCACGGAAGTGTATTTTTTTGTAGTGGCACGGCATGTGCTCGGCAAACTTCAAGCGGAAGCCGGCGTGGGTGTAGACCACGACCTAACCAACCACTCAAGTCTCTAGTCCAGGTTTATCACCTAATTGGATTCCATCCGCGAGGAGATCCGGCCAGGGTGTCGCTCATAGCCCCAAACAATGTGTACAGGGTTCCCGAGACACCAAACGGGTGACTCGGTACACCAGGCCACGTACCTGCCACATCACAGCCCACCCCGAGGGTCAGCGTTGCGCATGGCCTCTAGTATGCTACAAACACCAGAAACTAATTGCAACTCCTAGACTGAGGACAAGGGAAGTCAATAAGTCGAGCGGGGTCATATTTCAGGGCCCAACGTGTGGTAGTAGCTGTTCATGGATCAACAAACACATAACTCGGTTCCTGAGGACGGTTTCAAAGAGACAACTCGCCATGTACTCCTACATGGCCTCTCATCACTACCTTTACCAAAACTTGTTCACACACTTAGCTCTCAACAGTAGGACATGTTCACCACATTCCAATTCATCCCCGATGAATCAGACCTGACTCAACTCTAAACAATATCAGGCATGACAACAAGCATGAATGAGTAGGCACATCAGGGTTCAAACAACTCCTACTCATGCTAGAGGGTTTCATCTATTTACTATGGCAATGACAGGTCATGCAGAGGAAAAGGGGTTCAACTACCGCAACATGTAACAGTTGAATCGTTGTTGTCCTAATGCAGTAAAAGAGAGCAAGAGCGAGAGAGTGGGATTTTGTCGGAATGTTCAATGGGGGTTGCTTGCCTGGCACTTCTGAAGATAAAACTGTGTCTTCATCAGCGTCACCGATCACATCGTCAGAACATCGTCTACTGAGAGGGGACAAACACCGGCAACAGAGAGAACACAATCAATGCAATGCAACAATATGATGCATGATCATGACATGGCAATATGTTGTTGATTGAGCTAATGCAACTAGCAACCATATTAAATGAAGTTGGTTTGAACCAAAGGTTCAAATTCAAACTCCATATGTGATTATTCAAAAGCCATTTATTCAAATTGTCCTAAATAGTGGCTGTAAGTTGTTGGAACATGCATGAAAATGACGTAAACAGATTCTTTGGATTTTTCTGATCATTTTTCATATATAAATCTTTTTCATCTGAGCTACGTTTGATTTATTATGATTTTTAGAAGTTTAAACCATTTTCTGAAATAAATAAATCATTTCTGATTTATTTAAAATCCAGAAAATAGTTACTGCGCCAGCATTGCGTCAGTGTGACATCAGCAAGTCAACTGGGGTTGTCCAGGTCAAACCTGACCAGTGGGGCCCACTGGTTAGTGACTCAGTTAACTAACTGAGTTAGTTACTAATAAACTAATCCTAACAAAACTGTCAGCGGGGCTGGGCCCACATGTCCGTGAGTCATCTAACTAACTAAATTAATTAAGTTAATTAACTGAATCCCAACTAAACAGGAGCCTAGCCCCACGTGTCATAGACCCAGGGGAGTCAAACCCCAGGTCTGACCAGGCCAGCCCGTCGGCGGCTCGACGCCGGCGACGACAGGCACGGCGAGCAGCTCGGAAAAGCGCTAGGGGGCTCCGTTCGATGCGTGGCTAGGCTCGTTGGAAAGCTCTCGCCGGCGCGCATCGGATGGGGGTGGTGCTCGGTCCTGTGGTGGCTGGAGCTGACGGTGGCGAGCTCTACAGCGGTGGCCGGAGCTCGGGTGGGTGCGCAGGCAGTGCTGCGGTGCGCGAGCAAGCGAGCGAAGACGCTAGCGAGGGCCTATGCGATGAGGTGAGTGAGTTGGACACGTCGGGCAGACCATTTGGTCGCCGGAGTTGCGTCGGCGGTGAGCACAGGCGGTGGCGCAAACGGATGCAGGCGGTCCGGTGGCTACGGCATCCTACGAGGAAGAAGAGAGGGATGGACGGGGTCAGAACCTCACGGCGAGTCGGACAAGCAGGTCGGTGAGCTCGGACACTGTCCGGAGTGGCTGGTGCGGCGAAGGGGATCTCCGATGGCGAGCGGCGGGGAAGATCTTGGTGGAGTCGATGTAGTGCGTCCGAGGCCTTGTGGCTTGTCGAGGAGGTCGAGGACGAGGCAGCGGTGCTCGTACACATGGCGAGGAGGCACGGGAGTAGCGGAGGCGACGTCTACGATGGCGGTGTGCTCTGCTCACGGGTGCATCGGCCATGGCATCCATGGAGCGAGGGAGAGAGCAGGGGGGAAAGTGAGATGTTGTGGCGGTTGGGGCGACAACGTGGAGGACGTGTGAGGTGTCGAGGCAGCGAGCGGCGTCCAGACGAGCGGCAAGCAGCTGCCGCGGTGGCGAGCTCACGCGCGGGCGTGCAGCTCCCTGCCTGGCTGGAGCTAGCAGGTGACTAGCACGGGCCGCACAGTGCTGGGCCGGCCAGGTGGGTCGCCAGGTAAGTGGCCTCTCGCCTTTCTCTCTCTCTCTCTCTCTCTCTCTCTCTCTCTCTCTCTCTCTCTCTCTCTCTCTCTCTCTCTCTATTATTCTAATTTGTTTTCTGTTTTCTGTACTTGTGTTGCTTTATTAAAAATGCTAAAGCATTTTCAAAAATCATGAAACTACTCATGCCAACTGTATAGAATATATCCAACAGGGAACATGTGACGCCCGAAGACCGGCGTCCCAGAAGATTCCAGAAGATTCCAGATGTTCCGGGTTGCCCGTGTGTTTCTTTTGTGCTTGTGTTTTTATTTTTGCATTGCATCATGTCATCATGCCATCATGTCTTTTTATTTTTGCATCTCAACCTAATAAATTGTGTGGGCCTTCGGTCCATTTAAATCGAGGGGAAGATGTCTTCTCTTTATAACATATAAAAGCCTCCTAATATTTATGGAGCTATATTAATAATTATTCCGTTGTTTGGAATTAACCAACACACTTGCAAATATTCTCCATGCCTCTTTAATTCAAGTTTCACCTTCAAAATCTTGCCAATAATTCTTTTCCGTTATTTCGAGGTTCCTCCGAAAATTCGAACATTTTTGGACACTTCAATAATCAAGTCTTAGTTCAAAACTATTTGAATTAAATTCAAATATGTTTGAATTATTTTCCGTTCATGCCTTTTATATTTTTCTCGGACCGTGCTAATTTTATGAGGGCCGAGAAAAATAACCTCTTGTGATAACTTTTGCCCTAACTCCTCCTTCCTTTTCTTTCTCCTTGCCGTTTTCTGTTTTTTTTAGAAAACAGCAGAAGGAAGAGGCCAGCACCAGGCCTCCAGGCCCAGCCGGCCGAACTTCCCTTCCAGCCTTTTGGCCCTCCAGCCTCCTTCCCCTTCTCCCTAAGGCCCATCCCTATTGGCCCATTAGGCCCGGCCTCACCACCGAACCCTAGCCCAACCATCCCGACGCCAGTGCCCTCGCTCATCTCCTCTTCTCCCGCAAGCGCCGCCACCCCTCGAACCCATCGCTCTGCCTCTGCCCGATCTCCCTCTCCCCTCGATTCCCCATCTCCCTCGACCTCCCTCGCTCGCCTCCATGCTCTCGCCCTCTGCGCCTGCGCGCCCCAAGGCCGGGTCGGCCAGGCCCCGCCTCCATGCTCCCTCGCCTCCAGCGCCGGACAGGCAGCAGGGCCGCATCCCTTCCCTCCTCGTCTGGGCACGAGCGAGCCAGAGCGCTCCGTCATCCCGATGCGTCCGGTCCTCCTCTCCAGGAGCTGCCGCCCCTGCCTCCCCTTTCGCACCGGTGCAGCGCCCGCCGGCCAGGAGCTCTGCTCCTCCTTCACCAGCAACTAGGGCCCGCGAGGTCCTCCAGCCTCCCTGCTCCGACCGCGGCCTCCCTCCTCCAGCGTCCTTCGTCCAGCGCCACAGCGACGACCCAAGGCTCTGCTGCAGCCTCCCTTCGACCAGCGCCGTGCCGCAGCCGGCCTCCCTCCGCCGTCCCGTCCTCAAGGTCGGACGCCGCAGCTCCTTCCTCGCCATGGATGACCAGGGGCCCCGTCCTCGCCGCCTGAAATCACCTCGCCTCTTCGCCAAGTTGCTGCTGCCTCTATCGAGGAGCACGAGTTCGGCGCCCCCAAGACTGCTTTTGCCGCTGCCATGACCTTCGTCGCCGAGACCGCAGCTTTTCCCTTGGTTTTTGTTGTATTGTTGCTGTTGATGTTAATCTCAGATAATCATGGAGCAGCAAGTATAACTACTTTTGGGCCCGAACAACTATCGTTGCCAAGACCCGACGCAACAAGTTCCACGACACGTGACATGACCGCTACGAGCCTCGAGTACGTCTACACGGTGGCGTGTCAAGTACCCCTACGTTCGCGAAGTAACAAGTACCACGACGACCGAACGGCTATGGAAACGTGAACAACTACCGTCTCGGAGACGCACCAAGTACCACTACCGTCGCCCGAACGTCTACCGTCGACATGTACATCTACGAGAACGACTACTTCCACTACCGCTATGTGAACCACTACTTCCTCTTCGGGAACGTCAACACCTCCTTCCTCTACGGCTCGAACCGCCCCGAAACGCACGCTTCGAAGGTATAACCCCGAGACGACCCCGTGGATGACCCGTGGATGCTTGTTGTGGTTGTATGAAATGTTTCCCGTGTGTGCTTCGTGTCCGTTCCGCCCTTTTGTCATGTTCCTCGGTTGCCTCGTCGCCGACTCGTGGGAACCCGGTAACGGGATCGCCCCACCTCTTTCATCTCGTTTGACTCGATCACGCCATCTTTCCTTTTGCACCGGACTCTCAACGAGTTACCGGCACCGATATGATGCTGTTGCATCATTTTCGGATCGTTGCCGTGGCACCCTTTCCATCCACCACGGTGACAAATGCTTCTTATCTTCTTCATGTCAACCTTTTAATAAAAATTTGCATAAACTTGATCATGTCATCCGCATCTTGTTAACAACACTAAAATGTTTAATTGTTGTTTGCTTATAATTATTAAACATGCTCATGGGCATTTTTCCGAACATGTTGTTGTTATTTCTGGCCTCATTTAAATTGCCTAGTTAGTGTAGTTTTATTATGCTTCACCTCTTGCCATGTTAAAAACATTTAACCTTGTCTTGTAAATAATGAGAGTCAATTAAATAATTAAATGTGGTGTTTCGTCAATATGCAACTCGTTGCATATTGATCTCCACTTAACTTGTAGTATTTGTTTGTGCACTTTGCCATTGCCATGCATATTTAAACCGGACATGCATCATACTTGGATGTGCATCGTATGCCATGTTCATGCTTGTGTGTTTACCGTGTTGTTTGTTTTCTTTCCGGTTTGCTTCTCTTGATAGCTTCGGTTTCGTTCCGGAGTTGTGAGGATTCTCTCGACTGTTGCTCCATCTTCTTCATGGATCCGTTCTTCTCCCTTGTGGAATCCTAGGCAAGATGATCATACCCTTGGATACCTTTACTACCATTGCCATGCTTAGTTGTCTCGATGCTATCGTTACATGTCGCGATACCCATCTTTTATGTCAGCCTCTCCTTGTTGCCATGAAACCTCTAACCTTGACACCTTCCTAGCAAAACCACTGTTCGGCTATGTTACCCGCTTGCTCAGCCTCGCTTGCTCAGTCCCTCTTATAGCGTTGTTAGTTGCAGGTGAAGATGAAGTTCGTTCCAGGAGGGAACTTGTTGTTGGTTATATCACAATATCTATAATTATTATTAACACACCTTATATACTGGGCATGGATGGAAGGCTTGGCCTTTTGCTCGGTGTTTTGTTCCACTCATGCCACCTTAGGCGCCGATAAACCGGCATTATGTTCCTTGATTTTGCGTTCCTTACACGATGGGTGGATGGGGACCCCTTGATAGTTCGACTTTGAATAAAACTCCTCCAGCAAGGCCCAACATTGGTTTTAATTTGCTCATAATAACAACTTAATTAATTAATTAATTTGCATAGGGAGTTAGCGCTACCCGAGGCTTCTTAATTCTACATAGCAGGGGGGCCAGTGCTGATGGTGTTGGTCCCAAACTAGAGCCACTTGCGGATACCACCCAGTTCGCTGGGATCTTCGGTATCTGTACGTACTGCTCATCCGGACGTGGCCTGAGACGAGATACGTGCGGCTACTATCAGGGTGTCGGCACGCCGGGAGGTATTGCTGGACTTGTTTTACCATTGTCGAAATGACTTGTGCTACAGGGATTCCGAGCCTGATCGGATTTTCCCTAAGATAAGGAGTGATGATATTATATTTATCACTTCAGCTAATCGTGAGAGCTTGTGATGGGCTAAGTTGGAACACCCCTGCAGGGTTATGATCTTTCGAAAGCCGTGCCCGCGGTTATGTGGCAGATTGGAATTTGTTAATGTCTGGTTGTAGAAAACTTGACAGATGATCCGAAGTAAAACACACAACTGTGTGAGTAACCGTGACTGTCTCTTTTCACTTTGAGAAGAGAACACGGTGGGGTTATGTTTGACCGTATGTAGTTAGGATCTTTAGCGATCACTACTCTTGCGACCGTTTGCGTAGCTTCTCATCTTATTATGGTACTCGTAAGTTAGCCACCATATTTTTTTTGCTTAGCCGCTGCTGCAGCCTCACCACTTTACCTCTTCCTACCCATAAAGCTTTGCTAGTCTTGTTACCCATGGTTATGGGATTGCTGAGTCCTCGTGGCTCACAGATACTACAACACCAGATGCAGGTTCAGCCGAGTTTGATGCAGAAGCTGGTTCAAGTTCTTCACCAGGAGCTCGATGAAGAGAGTGGCCGTATGCTTGTGACGTTTCGATGTTCAGTAGTGGTTTCTACTAGGATTCGATCCTGACCTGTGGCTTTATGTTGTTTTGGTATCTTTCTTTTGGTTCTTCACCCGTAGTCGGGTTGTGATGTTCTGAATGATGTTTTGCTTATGTAATGTATTGTGTGAAGTGGCGAGTGTAAGCCAACTATCTCCTTTTGCATTTTAATCCCTCTTTTACATGAGTCGTGCAAAGATACCAAACTTGAGATCATTCTAGGATGGGCTTATACCTTTAAGTCGTGCCTCGACACGTAGGAGGTATAGTCCCATCATGGGCATTACAGAACATTTTGGTTTATGATTATTTGGACATTTAAAATAATATATAAAATTTAAATGCCCAAATGCAAATAAGGTATGATTTAATTCAGTGCCCAAATTATTCCACAAAAATGTTCACTATTTTTGGTTTGGTCTCAAAGCCTTGCCAAAATTATCAAACATTGATGAAGGCATTTTGGGTTCATTGGAAATGATTTTATTTTTAACCCTAGTTGAATTCATTTGGTGCTAGGGTTTGAACATCCCCATTTCCAGTTTAATGAAAAATTTAGACATGATGCAACAACCAATCTAGTCCAAGTGCATAGCAAGCTAGGGATGTGACAGCTCACCCCCACTAAACAAGAATCTCGTCCTGAGATTCAAGACGTGAGGTAAGAAGATAGAGGAAATATAAAGCCACACAATCTTCATGATCTGGATTGCACTCATCAAATATGTTGATCCATTGCATCATCTTGGTCTTGAGGTCTTTGCTTTTGAGAACTTCGTGCAATACAATAGTGACATAAAGAAACTCTACAGGAATCAATCTTCTCAAAGATCGAACAACTCAAGATCTACTCATGGAGTGAGATGTAATGACACCTCTTGAGTTGATACACAAGACACTCATCAGGGGGGTGGAAGGAACAGATGACGAAGGTTCAAAGCAACAACTCCCGCTTAAGAAGATGGTGGAGTCTCAAGGTATCGAGGAGATAACTTGCCATGATTCCATAACGGGGCACCTTAGGGAAGGTGACTCGTAGAATTATTCCCTTAAGTGGCAAAAATAATTACTTTTGATACAAAGATCATTGAAACTCTTTATACCAGCCTGAGGCAACCACAAATGATCGTTTGACGGAGTTTGAGAGAACAACATACTCCGACTAGAATGGATGATGTGGACTACCTTGTTGAAGACAACGCAATGAGTGATTTTTGCCTATCATCGGAAATGGATGGGACCCATTGTAGGACCACTTTTGAAGATGATCCCGAACAACAACTACTGAGAGGGCAGACCATAGTAAAATGGCACAATGGCGGTGCAAGCTGGGAACAAAATGCAAATGTTGGGAATGTTCCAACCATCATATCTGCCTGAGATTCAGATCTGGTTGGTAACGGGATTTTCAGACAGCATGTCTGGAAAAGGGAGGGTAGCATCAAAAATCGACGAGATGACGTTGTGAGATTCTTAGGAAATGAACTATAATAGCAAGCTCCAAAACATGAGTTGGTTCTGCTACACACATGTGAACACGTTATCCCAGACAAGCATGACCACATGGTAGTCTTACCACAAGACGCTACCGAGTTCTGGTAGGGAACCATCATCGAGGATATCAAAGTCCTTGTGCACTCATCTGAACTTCTTATCCTTGAACAAATCAATCAGTGGCTTGGTGTGCTAGGGAAAGATATGGAATGAAGATGATCAGTCTGTCAAACCATAGAATACTTCGCACATGCATGACTAACTTGGGATGATTCCAGAGGAAGCAAAATAGGCTTTCTCAAATTCACGGTGGCAACTTGCATCATATGCACGTGAATTAGAGGAAGTCACTTCTTCCATGAAAATATAAACTTCATGAGCTAGCACGAAGAAAATGCTTTCAAAATTTTCCAACACTATCTTAGATGTTCAACATGAATCATGGACAAGATGAAAATGTTGTCAATGGGCTCAACAATTCAGAATTCCAATGAAAATGGAATTCCACAACTATGTGAACAAGGTGGCAGCATTGGTCAAACTCAAAAGATATAATGGTGTATGCTCGAGGAAACAACCACGAGTAAGACAACATTACGAACATCGTTGGTTCTGATTTGATTTGAGGATAGCCCACGCTCAAATCAAAGTTTGGAGAAGACAATAGATCCAACAACTGATCACGAGGACCAATTCATGAAGATATCATCTTTCGTCAACACACACAAAATATATCCCTTCAAAATGAACTACGTTAGATCAAGCTTTTATCTTCCAACTCTCCAAGTTGTTGTTTAGCTTAACCAACTAGCTCAGTGTATCCAACACAGATTCTTGGAAAAGGGGTGGTTTATAAGAAAACCAACTTGATCACAAGCTCAACATAAAGGTCAGGGGACAACCTTGTAATACTTCTGAGCAGATATTCGGAAAATCACAAACCACAGATATGTTACGAAGCTTGAGAACAATCTTGCTTTTCAGGGCAAGAAGATATGATCGAAAGAGCGAAGGATTGACAAAATCCTAACTCGTTGATCAAAGAGTGCACCAGAAAAATGGACTAGGTAGCACGATCACTCTTAGAATGACAATTCAGTAACCATCACACTAAGAATGAGATTATAGTCCATTAACTACGAAGCAACAGAGTTGCTAGGAGTATTTATTTCACACATCACGATTCATTGTCAGTATTCCAGTTACAATAACACGGAAAACCAAGGAATGAATAATGATGGCGAGAAGTATCATTGTATCAAGAGTTCATAGGAGGTGGTGCAATTCCCATGACATCCTTGACATAAAAGAGGGTAACACTCCAAGGTAGAACAGATCTAGAAGCTAGATTGGCTTTCTTGATTTGCGGAATACAACTACTTTGACCTAATCCTAGATATGGATAAGGTACTGGAGTTCGTTTCTCCAAGTCATTCCGAAATAGAATGGCTTGACTGACCATAGGAGTAATAGGCATCGATGAACTCGATTGCACAACTACTCCTGACTATCAACGGATAGACGGAGGTCATAATACAACTAAAGAGGGACAACTCAAAGGAACATATAACTTTCTGAGTTGTGTATGCATAGATTAGCATGTCGAACTAGTTCAACATATTTCTTCCGAATAACCCATGCAGAAAGGTAGGACTGGAAGGATCACAATATAGAATGGAGAACTCATCAATAGCACTCTGGTTGTGATCTTTTGGTTCAGAAGAACTTCTGTCATGATGGTTCATGGTATTGGAAGAACGATAACCACGGACCTCGAGGACTATCACAAGGTTACTAATATCCTAAAGGAACAAGCAAACACTATCAACACGAGGTAAGTAGAGTGGATCTTGGGTTCAAGAACCCAGGAATAGAATTCTTACTAACTAAATGGCATCATGGGATGCTTTCGAGAATGATGGCCAGAATCATCACATTGTGAACACAAAACATGGCTAGATTAGTAGGTGATTCCCTAAGACACCTAGGGTCATAATAATAGCTCTAACCTATATGTCGAGGCAATGAAGTACCTCGACACACCAACTACTGTGGTTAATCTGGCCTAAAAGGACATTAAGAACAGGGAGGGATGATTTGCAAATGCATCAGATTGTTTAGAAACATGGGATGACTCGGACAGCATAATGGCTGTAAATGCTCAAAAAGACTTTTGAGATTCATGCACAAAGATAGCATAACCACTCAACATCATAATGTCAAGGTTCTGAGAGCAACAGTTTAACAAACGGAAGTACTTAAGACTGAATTGAGAATTGAATCCACCATTAATGTGATCCTGATAAATAGAATGAGAATCCTAGTTCTTAATCCCCGTGGAAAGAAGAGGGTGACTCAGATCAGAAGGACATAAGGTAAAGGCGTAAAAGAGCCTTACATTCCCTTCCACAATCAATTCCCTTATATAACTAAAGAATTTCTAGACACGACTTCGACCAGTTTGGCTTGGTAATCCTACAGGCAGTCAGGCTCTGATACCAAAGCTGTCGGGACCCTGATCCTAAGTCACACAGATCAAGCATGTAACACATCATATCACTTTGCGGCCTCACGCACGGTATACCCACGGGTGCCACCTTACCTGGCTCGGGACCGTTTGCGCATTTGGGCTCACGTATATGTAGGGATGGCACCCGCGGGGTTTGGGTACAGGTGGAGCCACCCCATACCCTTACCCGTCCTATTTCGGCTTACCCATCACCCGTACCCATACCTGCTGTTGGGTATAATTTTTCCCCATACCCATCACCCGACAAGGTAAATGGGTACCGCGGGTAAAAATACCCACGTCAGCGTAACATAAATTTGAGCAACACATAATCATAAACAACAACATATAATCATAATTT
This sequence comes from Secale cereale, assembly GCA_902687465.1. Taxonomy (NCBI): domain Eukaryota; kingdom Viridiplantae; phylum Streptophyta; class Magnoliopsida; order Poales; family Poaceae; genus Secale; species Secale cereale. Next base: position 767,262,791 of record LR738711.1, on the reverse strand, counting down.
ATAAAACAACAACACATAATAACATCAGTACATACATATAAACAACAATAGATCATAAACAATAACACATTCTATAAACATCAACACTTTATTATAAACAACAACACATCAAAATATTAACACATAGTCATAAAGAGTAGTGCAAAGTCATACATTTTAAATTCACAAACTCACGACAAAGTGTAAAGGTATTTTATTCGTACTTGTTGGATTTTATAAGGGTACATGGGCATGCGGGTATGGGTTATATACTTATATGATCCCATACTCATACCCGCTCTACCCGATGGGTTTGGGAATTTCCTATTTATATACCCATGGGTGACATTTTATCCTATACCCTTATCTTAATAGGGTTTTTACCGGCAGGGTACGTGGGTAATGGGTACCCATTGCCATCCCTACGTATATGATAGTGTCGCTAGCATCCATATGACAGAGAACCCGGGCCGACATGACTAGTTGTAAACCAAAAGTGGCGCTAAATTACATGGACATGCATACATAACCCAGCAACAAACGTGTCGGTCATCAACATATGAACCCAAGTCGTAGCAAGCTACAAGGGCTCAAAGGAACATCGCATGACATTTCCCTGAAGGGACAGACACAGGAACGAAGAATGGCACATGTCGGCCAGCCTAAGTGTTCCGGAGCAGTAGCAAGCTACCAAGGCTCAGTGGAAGCACTAGGAGGCATTTCCCCATAAGATAGGCTACGAAGGGTAAACAACTAGGTGTCGGATCCCACACATAGCAAGCATTTCAATAACATACACACAATATGCTCGATATGTGCAAATACAACATGGCATCACAACAAAACTATATGAATCAAAGTATTTATTCATTAGGCTCCAAGGAGCCAGATTTTACAAACATGGGTCTCAAGATCCAACATATAGAGCGTACAAGCAACGGAAGCATAAACATGTCTGAGTACAGACATCTGAAAAGGAAGAAGGCTATCAAGCCCGACTATCTACAAGACCCTCCCAAGGGTACAAGATCGTAGCTGAGGTAACAAGCTAAACGTCGAAGTCCACGTAGAACTACTAGTGAGACTGAAGTCTCTCTGCAAAAACATAAATTAAGCAAACGTGAGTACAAATGTACCCAGCAAGACTTACATTAAAACTAGCTACATATGCATCAATGTCAACAAAGGGATGGTGGAGTTTAACAGCAGCAAGCCAGCTTTGACTTAGTGGCTATCCTGAACTACGACGGCAAGTAACTCTTTTGAGGTGGCGCACACACATATTCACCAATCAATACACCACTATGGATCCGCTCCCGTCTCCCTACGAGAAGGCCATCCATAGCACTCACGCTTATCTTGCGCATTTTAGAGTATCCACTTTCACTTGTATATGAACTGTATAGGCAACCCAGAAGTCCTTTACCGCGGACACGGCTATTCGAATAGATCATTTATAACCCTGCAGGGGTGTACTTCTTCACACATATTTCCACCACTTAGCATCTGCACACGACATGTGCTCGGCAGACTTCAAGCGAAAGCCGACGTGGGTGTAGACCACGACCTAACCAACCACTCAAGTCTTTGGTCCAGGTTTATTGCCTATTTGGGTTCCATCCGCGAGGAGATCCGGCCGGGGTGTCGCTCACGGCCCCAAACGATGTGTACAGGGTTCCCGAGACACCAAACAGGCGACTCGGTACACCAGGCCACGTACCTGCCGCATCACAGCTCACCCCGAGGGTCAGCGCTGCGAACGGCCTCCAGTATGCTACAAACACCAAAAACTAATTGCAACTCCTGGACAGAGGACAAGGGCAGTCAATAAGTCGAGTGGGGTCATATTTCAGGGCCCAACGTGTGGTAGTAGTTGTTCATGGATCAACAAACACATAACTCAGTTCTTGAGGACGGTTTCAATGAGACAACCCACCATGTACTCCTACATGGCCTCTCATCGCTACCTTTACCAAATCGTGTTCACACACTTAGATCTCAACAATAGGACATGTTCACCACATTCCAATTCATCCTCGATGAATCAGACCTGACTCAACTCTAAGCAATAGCAGGCATGACAACAAGCATGAATGAGTAGGCACATCAGGGCTCAAACAACTCCTACTCATGCTAGTGGGTTTCATCTATTTACTGTGGCAATGACAGGTCATGCAGAGGAAAAGGGGTTCAACTACCGCAGCATGTAACAGTTGAATTGTTGTTGTCCTAATGCAGTAAAAGAGAGCAAGAGCGAGAGAGTGGGATTTTGTTGGAATGTTCAATGGGGGTTGCTTGCCTGGCACTTCTGAAGATAGAACTGTGTCTTCATCAGTGTCATCGATCACATCGTCGGAACATCGTCTACTGAGAGCGGACAACACTGGCAACAGATGATGAAGTTACCGGCGCAGGGCTTCGCCTAAGCACTGCAACGATATGACTGACGTGTGTATCTGTGGAGAGGGGCACCGCACACGGCTAAAATCAACTTGTGTGTCTATGGGGTAGGATGGAGGGAGTAGGATGCCGGCCCTCATAAGGCGCGCCAAAGTGTGGAGTCCTACTAGGACTCCCTAGTCCAAGTAGGATTCCACTTCCCACATGGAATAGGAAAAGGGGAAGGAAGAAGGAGAAGGAAGGAAGGGGGCGCCCCCTTTCCCTAGTCCAATTCGGACCAGCCCATGGGGAAGGGGCGCAGCCACCCTTGAGGCCATTCTCTCCTTTCCCGTATGGCCCATTAAAGCCCAATACGAATTCCCGTAACTCTCCGGTACTCCAAAAAATACCCGAATCACTCGGAACCTTTCCGATGTCCTAATATAGCCTTCCAATATATCGATCTTTACGTCTCGACCATTTCAAGATTGTTCGTCATGTCATCAAATCACATCCGGACTCCGAACAAACGTCGGTCATCAAATCACATAACTCATAATACAAATCGTCATCGAACGTTAAGCGTGCGGACCCTATGGGTTCGAGAACTATGTAGACATGACTGAGACACATCTCCAGTCAATAACCAATAGCGTAACCTAGATGCTCAGATTGGCTGCTACATATTCTACGAAGATCTTTATCGATCAAACCGCATAACAACATACGTTGTTCCCTTTGTCATCGGTATGTCACTTGTTCGAGATTCGATCGTCAGTATCATCATACCTAGTTCAATCTCGTTGCCTGCAAGTCTCTTTACTCGTTCCGTAATGCATCATCCCGCAACTAACTCATTAGTCACATTGCTTGCAAGGCTTATAGTGATGTGCATCACCGAGAGGGCCCAGAGATACCTCTTTGATAATCGGAGTGACAAATCCTAATCTCGATATATGCCAACTCAACAAACACCATCGGAGACACCTGTAGAGCATCTTTATAATCACCCAGTTACGTTGTGATGTTTGATAGCACACAAAGTGTTCCTCCGATATTCGGGAGTTGCATAATCTCATAGTCATAGGAACATGTATAAGTCATGAAGAAAGCAATAGCAACATACTAAACGATCAAGTAATAAGCTAACGGAATGGGTCAAGTCAATCACATCATTCTCTAATGATGTGATCCCATTCATCAAATGACAACTCATGTCTATGGCTAGGAAACTTAACCATCTTTGATTAACGAGCTAGTCAAGTAGTGGCATACTAATGACACTCTGTTTGTCTATGTATTCACACATGTACTAAGTTTCCAGTTAATACAATTCTAGCATGAATAATAAACATTCATCATGATATAAGGAAATAAATAATAACTTTATTATTGCCTCTAAGGCATATTTCCTTCAGTACCGCCCGTGGCTGCAGTAGTACCGCACATTGCGGTAGTACTGCGCCTGTTTCGCGGTAGTACCGTGGTCTCTGCCCCAGGGCCGTGGCTAGCACGGAAGTAGGAGTGGAAGTAATTTTTTACTTCCGCACCCTATGCGGTAGTACCACTCCATGTGAGCGGTAGTATCGTGCCAGGTTTTTGCATCGATTGAAACTCAGCGGAAGTAGCCACGGATGTAATTTTATTAATCCGTGCCTCTCCTAGCCCAGACTGAACCCTGCCTTGTGGTAGTACCGCTCTGGCAGTACTACCATTCATTGCTATACGCAACAGGGTCGCATCTGGCTCCTGCCGTGCGACCGGTAGTACCACATCGCCTTGCGGTAGTACGGCATGGCCTTGTGGTAGTACCACGTGTCGCATGCTGAGTTGGTGGATAACGGTTGGATCATTCCTCATGCTATATAAGGGGGGTCTTCTTCCCCAAGTTGACTACCTCTTCCCTCCCTAAGTTCCATTGTTTCTCAAAGCTCCATTTTCGCCCGATCTCTCTCCCTAGCCAATCAAACTTGTTGATTTCCAAGGAATTGGTTGAGAAGGCATCGATCTACACCTCCACCAAGAGAAATTTGATTCCCCCCACTAATCCCTTGTGGATCTTGTTACTCTTGGGTGTTTGACCACCCTAGACGGTTGAGGTCACCTCGGAGCCATAGACCATTGTGGTGAAGTTCGTGGTGTCATTGGGAGCCTCCAATTAAGTTGTGGAGAGAGCCACAACCTTGTTTGTAAAGGTTCAGCCGCCGCCTTCAAGGGCACCACTAGTGGAATCACAACACCTTGCATTGTGTGAGGGCGTGAGGAGAATACAGTGGCCCTAGTGGCATCTTGGGGAGCATTGTGGCTCCACACCGCTCCAACGGAGACGTACTTCCTCTCAAAGGGAACGAACTTCGGTAACACATCCTCGTCTCCACCGGCTCCACTTATGGTTATCTCTTACCTTTACTTGTGCAAGGTTTTGTTGTGGTGTATAGCTTGCTTGCTTGTGCGCTTGTTATTGTTGCATCATATAGGTTGCCCACCTAGTTGCACATCTTGACAACCTATCTTGATGCTAAGTCTAATTTGGTTAAGAAAGACTAAAAATTGTTAGTTTCCTATTCACCCCCCCCCCCTCTAGTCAACCATATCGATCCTTTCACTTGGGGATGCCCCGAGTGGCATCCCCACTTTATTCTAACGACCATCGGTATTTTACTCAAAGCTATATTTTTATTCGTCACATACTATGTGTTTTGCTTGGAGCGTCTTGTATGATATGAGTCCTTGCTTATTTTGTTTTGCTTTTTAAGTCTTGAATCCTTGCTGGACACACCTATTTGAGAGAGCCATAATTATGCCATGACTTATTAGAATAGCTCTCTTTGCTTCACTTAAATTTTTATGAGCTATAGATTTGCTCTAGTACTTCACTTATATCTTTTTTGAGCACGGTGTGCTTTATTTTTGAAGAAATATTCTCTTGCTTCACTTAGATTTATTTGAGAGTTAGTAAAAATTTCAAGAAATTCTCTCTTGCTTCACTTAAATTATTTTGAGAGAAAGAAAAAAATTTGCTCATGATCCTCACTTATATTTGTTTGATCTTATCAAAAGGAACGCATGAAAATTAGTCCCAAAGTGATAGATATCCAAGAAGGATATAATAAAAACTTTCATGAAAATCATTGGACAAAATAAACTTGATTCCTTGTAATAGTTCTGAGATATGATGATGTGATATGTGAGTCATGTTGATGAGTAATTGTTCTTTAGTAAGCATATTGGTGTTAAGGTTTGTGATTCCCTATGCAAGCATGAAAGTTGATAGTCATGCAATGAAATTACATCCTACTTGTGGTGCATTATTCAGTGTTAATTATGTTTAATGCTCGCTTATGAGATTATTCGTTTCTTGGTTGGTCGCTTCTCAATCTTTTGCTAGCCTTCATTTTGCACTAAGTATGATCACTACTTGTGCATCCAAAATCCTTTAAACCAGTTTTGCCACATGATTCCACTGTACCTACCTATATGTGGTATTCTTTTGCCATTCTAAGCAAATTTGTATGTGCCATCTCTAATTTTCAAAATAAATTTCTCTTTTGTGTGCTCGTACCGCTCGCGAGGCCGTAAGGGGTGGCCAATATTTTCCATGCTAGATGTGTTATTCTCACAATGAGTGTTTATTCACTTGTCTTTGCACGAGAGTAAGGCAAAGGTATTAGGGATGCCTAGTCCCGAAATGAAAAAATGAATTTACTTTATGTTGTCAAATAATAAATTCCTTGGAAAGTGTTGGTATGGAAGGCACCCGTGGATACGGTTAGCCATGGCTTGTGAAAGTTTGGTGGAAAAAGGAATAAACTTTATTTTATGTTTGGGAATCGCCTATGATATATCTAGCATGGAAAGTGTTGGGAACTCTAAGTCGTTTTCGTCGGGGGATAAGTATGCCACCCAAAATAATTTTATCTCTCAATTTAAGCTTTGAGCTCTAGCACCTCTACAAATCCCTACTTCCCTCTACGAAGGGCCTTTCTTTTACTTCATGCAACTTTTATTTTGAATTTGAGTCTCCATCTTCTCTTATAAAGCACCAACTAGGAGGCACTATGATCCTACTTGAGTATTGGATGTAGTTAATATGCGACTGTGTTTCATGAATGGATCAATGGTTGAGCATGATGGACTAGGGACAACTTATTTTAACATTAATATTTTGAAAGACATGGTTGCTTGTTGATATGCTTGAGTGTTTAAATCTCATGTCAAAACTAGAATATTGCTTTGAACCATATAAAAGTCCAAATGTCCATGCTATAAGGAAAAGAATGTGATATGACATGTTAGGCAGCATTCCACATCAAAAATTCTGTTTTTATCATTTACCTACTCGAGGACGAGCAGGAATTAAGCTTGGGGATGCTGATAAGTCTTCAATGTATCTATAATTTTTTATTATTCCATGCTGTTATATTATCATTCCTAGATGTTTTATAATCATTTTATAGTCATTTTATATCATTTTTGGTACTAACCTATTGACATAGTGCCAAGTGCCAGTTGATGTTTTATGCATGTTTTTACATCGCGGGAAATCAATACCAAACGAAGTTCAAACGCAGCAAAACTTTTTGTGGATTTTTTTGAACCAGGAGACATACGGTGGGCCGGAGAAGCGCCTAGGGGTGCTCCGAGGGGAGAACAACCCACCAGGGCGCGTCAGGAGGCCCAAGCGCGCCCTGGTGGGTTGTGCCCACCTCGGTTGCTCCCTGGACCGCCTCTTTGCTCTATAAATACCCAAATATTCCAAAATCCCTAGGGGAGTTGACGAAAATCAATTCCAGCCGCCGCAAAGTCCAGAACCACTAGACCCAATCTAGACACCATCACGGAGGGGTTCACCACTTCCATTGGTGCCTCTCTGATGATGCGTGAGAAGTTCTTTGTAGACCTACGGGTCCGTAGTCAGTAGCTAGATGGCTTCCTCTCTCTATCTCTTTTTATTATCAATACAATGGTCTCTTGGAGATCCATATGATGTAACTCTTTCTTCGGTGTGTTTGTTGGGATCCGATGAACTTTGAGTTTATGATCAGAACTATCTTTTTATATCCATGAAAGTTATTTGAGTCTTCTTTGCTCTCTTATATGCATGATTGCTTATAGCCTCGTATTATTTCTCTGATATTTGGTTTTTGTTTGGCCAACTTGATATGTTAATCTTGCAATGGGAAGAGGTGCTTTGTAGTGGGTTCGATCTTACGGTGCTTGATCCCAGCGACAGAAGGGGAACCGACACATATATATCGTTGGTACTAAGGATAAAACGATGGGGTCTATGTCTACATAAATAGATCTTGTCTACATCATGTCATCATTCTTATTGCATTACTCCATTTTTTCATGAACTTAATACACTAGATGCATGTTGGATAGCGGTCGATGTGTGGAGTTATAGTAGTAGATGCAGGCAGGAGTCGGTCTACCAATCTTGGACGTGATGCCTATATAATGATCATTGCCTGGATATCGTCATGATTATTTGAAGTTCTATCAATTGCCCAACAGTAATTTGTTCATCCACCGTTTGCTATTTTCTCGAGAGAAGCCACTAGTGAAACCTACGACCCCCGGGTCTCTTTCTCATATTATTTGCCTTTGTGATCTAATTTTCCTTTGCTTTTATTTTTAGATCTATATTATCAAAAACCCAAAAATACCTCGCTGAATTTTATTTGCCGTTCTTCCATTTACAACTTTGTACCTATCTATTTACCAATCCGTTACCCGAAAGGGATTGACAAACCCTTTAACACGTCGGGTTGCGAGTATTTGTTATTTGTGTGCAGGTGCCATTTATGTTGTGTTGCTTGGTTCTCCTACTGGTTCAAAAACCTTGGTTTCATCACTGAGGGAAATACCTACCATTACTGTGTTGCATCATCCCTTCCTCTTTGGGTAAATACCGACGTAGTTCTAGCAAGCATCAACCACCGACGATGTAAAATTGCTCAGGGTTTCATCACTGAGGGTTATTTGAGTGCAGGTGCCATTTATGTTGTGTTGCTTGGTTCTCCTACTGGTTCAAAAACCTTGGTTTCATCACTGAGGGAAATACTTACCGTTACTGTGTTGCATCATCCCTTCCTCTTTGGGGAAATACCGACGTAGTTCTAGCAAGCATCAACCACCGACGATGTAAAAGTGCTCAGGGTTACGGGCTTGGCCTGCAAGAACCTTGTCGAAATCCGTGAGCACTGCAGGGTCTGGGGTAGCACGAAGAAGGACTCCCTGGTTGAACTCGCCTCGGCCATCATCGATCCATACTACGAAAAGATGAAGCAGGATGCCAACAGAACACATTCCGTATCCTGGCACATAGCCTGGATGTGGCAACTGGATGAACCTCACCTCAGGTTCGCGGCCAAGAGTGTGTACACATGCTACGAGATGCACATGCCGATCATTGACATGAGTAAGTGCCTCGTTACCCAAATCGACGAGGCCGGATCGAGCCACAAGCCGAGCAAGCGTCACAAGAAGTAGATGATGATTAGATGATCGTTTATCCTAGTTAATCATGCATGTAATATATAGTTTACTTTGGTGTGTGGAAATGTCATGTGTGCAGTAGCCACCTATGTAATTATGCATGTAATAGTTTACTTTGGTGTGTGCAAATCCCATGGTTGTAGTAGCCACCTATGTAATTGGATGTTTAATTTGGTTATGCAACCATGTCCTTATAAGTGTGTGTGTGTGTGTGTGTGTGTGTGTGTGT
>LR738711.1:767219355-767253583 GCA_902687465.1 Secale cereale | reverse complement strand
ATATATATATATATATATATATATATATATATATATATATATATATATATATATATATATATATATATATATATATATATATATGTTGTTGTTGTTGTTGTTCTATGATACGTCTCCAATGTATCTACTTTTCCAAACCCTTTTGCCCCTGTATTGGACTCTAACTTGCATGATTTGAATGGAACTAATCCGGACTGACGTTGTTTTCAGCAGAACTACCATGGTGTTGTTTTTGTGCAGAATAAAAAGTTCTCGGAATCGCCTGAAAATCAATGGAGAATTATTTTAGTAAATATAAAAAATATCTGCAAGAAGATCCTCACCGAGGGGCCCACACCCTGTCCACGAGGGTGGGGGCGCGCCCCCTGCCTCGTGGGCCCCCCGATGCTCCACCGACGTACCCCCAGATCCTATATATTCCGTTTCGGGGAGAAAAATATCAGAGAGAAGGAATTATCACGTTTTACAAGACGGAGCCGCCGCCAAGCAATAATCTCTCTCGGGAGGGCTGATCTGGAGTCCGTTCGGGGCTCCGGAGAGTGGAGATCGTCGCCATCCTCATCATCAACCTTCCTCCATCACCAATTCCATGATGCTCACCGCCGCGTGTGAGTAATTCCATCATAGGCTTGCTGGACGGTGATGGGTTGGATGGGATCTATCATGTAATCGAGTTAGTTTTGTTAGGGTTTGATCCCTAGTATCCACTATGTTCTGAGATTGATGTTGCTATGACTTTGCTATGCTTAATGCTTGTCACTAGGGCCCGAGTGCCATGATTTCATATCTGAACCTATTATGTTTCCATGAATATATGTGTGTTCTTGATCCTATCTTGCAAGTCTATAGTCACCTACTATGTGTTATGATCCGGCAACCCTGAAGTGACAATAATCGGGACCACTCCCGGTGATGACCATAGTTTGAGGAGTTCATGTATTCACTATGTGTTAATGCTTTGGTCCAGTACTCTATTAAAAGGAGGCCTTAATATCCCTTAGTTTCCAATAGGACCCCGCTGCCATGGGAGGGTAGGACAAAAGATGTCATGCAAGTCCTTTTCCATAAGCATGTATGGCTATATTCGGAATACATGCCTACATTGCATTGATGAACTGGAACTAGTTCTGTGTCACCCTAGGTTATAACTTCTACATGATGAATTGCATCCGACGTAATTTTCCATCACCGATCCAATGCCTACGAGCTTTACCTATATTGCTAGTTGCTTATTTACTTTTCCGTTGCTACTATCACAAAAACTACAAAAACATTATCGTTGCTTTTATTGCTGCTACCGCCACTATCATATTATTTTGCTACTAAACTATCTTGCTGCAGATATTAAGTTTCCAGGTGTGGTTGAATTGATAACTCGGCTGCTAATACTTAAGAGTATTCTTTGGCTCCCCTTATGTCGAATCAACAAATTTGGGTTTAATACTTTACCCTCGAAAACTGTTGCGATCCCCTACACTTGTGGGTTATCAAGACTATTTTCTGGCGCCGTTGTCGGGGAGCATAGCTCTATTCTTTAAGTCACTTGGGATTTATATCTGCTTATCACTATGAAGAATTTGAAGGACTCAAAAAACAAGATCTTACCCTCAACTACGAGGGGAGCAAAGGAACTGTCATCTAGCTCTGCTCTTGATTCTCCTTCTGTTATGAGTAAACTTGCGACACCTACTCTTGCTATTGAATCTGATATGTCGTATGTTCTTGATGATGCTACTTCTGCTATGTATGATGAAATTACCTCTATGCCTGATAATGTGCCACTAGGTGAATTTCTAGATGAACAAATTGCTAAGGTTAGGGAGAGTGCAAATGTTGATGAAATTTATGAAAGTGATGATGAAACTACTCCCAATAGATATGAATTGCCTGTTGTGCCTGAGGGTTATGTTATGGATGAAGAAACTGCTAGAGACTTTCTTGCTTGAAATGATAGATATGATCTTAAGAAGTTATTAGCTAAGCTGAAAGAAAAGTCCTTGAATGCTAGAATGAAACATGACCCTGCTTTTGCTACTTCACCTATCTGTGTTACTGATAAGGATTATAAATTCTCTGTTGATCCTGAGTTAATTACTTTGGTTGAATCTGATCCTTTCCATGGCTATGAGTCTGAAACTGTTGTGGCACATCTTACGAAGTTGAATGATATAGCCACCATGTTTACCAATGATGAAAAGATTCGTTATTACTATATCCTTAAGTTGTTTCCGTTCTCGTTAAAGGGTGATGCTAAGACTTGGTTTAATTCTCTTGATCCTGGTTGTGTGCGTAGTCCCCAGGATATGATGTATTAATTCTCTGCTAAATATTTCCCCGCTCATATGAAACAAGCTGCCTTACGGGAAATATATAACTTTGCTCAAACTGAAGAAGAGAGTCTCCCACAAGCTTGGGGGAGGCTTCTCCAGTTACTTAATGTTTTGCCTGATCATCCTCTAGAGATGCATGATATACTTGATGTCTTTTATAATGGACTAACCGATGCTTCCAGAGACCACCTAGATAGTTGTGCTGGTTGTGTTTTCAGGGAAAGAACAGTTGAACAAGCTGAATTACTATTGTATAACATGTTGGCCAATGAAAAAAATTGGACACTTCATGAACCAGCCCCTAAGCCAACTCCGAAGAAAAGAGGTGTTCTATTTCTCAGTCCTGAAGATATGCAAGAGGCAAAGAAATCTATGAAAGAAAAAGGTATTAAAGCTGAAGATGTTAAGAATTTACCACCTATTGAAGAAATACATGGTCTTGCTAACCCGACACAGGTAGTAAAGGCAAATTCTCTTTATAGATTTGATGAAGGTGATATTCCTCGTTATAAGTCTGCTAGCCAATGCTTAGATGAGTTTGACAATTTTATTGTGAAACAAGAATACTTCAATGCTTATGTTGATAGACAATTACAACACAATGCTTATATGATTGAACGCTTGAGTGATTATCTGTCTAGAGCTAAAGGTGAACTGAAACTTATTAGTATACATGCTTCTATGGTCACCACTCAAGTAGAACAAGTACTTAAGGCTCAGAATGATTTGCTCAATGAATTAAATAGTAAGAATAATGATAATGCCATTAGAGTTGAGACTAGAGGTGGTAGAATGACTCAGGAACCTCTATATCCTGAAGGCCACTCTAAGAGAATTGAGCAAGATTCTCAGAGAGATAATTTAGATGCACCTAGTTCTTCTAAGAAGAAGAAAATGAAAAATGATAGAAATTTGCATGCTTCTAGTGAACCTGTAGCTCACCCACACGAGAATCCCAATGATATATCTGTTTCTGATGCTGAGACACAATCTGGTAATGAACATGAACCTAGTGATAATATTAATAATGATGTTCATGATGATGCTCAACCTAGCAATGATAATGATGTAGAGATTGAACCTGCTATTGATCTTGATAACCCACAATCAAAGAATCAACGTTATGATAAGAGAGACTTTGTTGCTAGGAAGCATGGTAGGGAAAGTGTCGGTGTACTAAAGTAGGGGTACCTTAGTATCCCGACTTGTGCATGGGCAGTAGCAGCTTCCCGTGGCCGGGCTTGCCACGCGCCCGCCAAGGCCCGCTCTGGATCCTTTTAGAGCCATTCAAGAACAAAGTATTTAAGTTAAAGAGACAAGACCCCGGCAAGAGGAGCTTGTCGGGAAGGCCATACCAGGCTCAAGACTACCCTTTTGACACAAGGCCCTGGCAAGAAGAGCTTGTCAGGAAGGCCAAACATGGCATTTCAGAAGACTTGCCGCAACGCTCCGCGCGTCGCGGCAAGGCCCGGAGAGCGACAAGCTCCCGGGCGCGGCAAGGTAGCGACCGCGGCAAGGCGCTTGCCGCGGCAAGCTCCCACTACGTGCCCGCGCTCCAGCTCATCCGGCAACGCGTCGCCCTGGGGCCCTTCCAGGTGCACGTGGCGGAAGGCTGTGCAGCCTAGGGTACACCGTGGCGAGCCGCGATGACGAGGCCACCTTCGTGGCGAACGGAGACGCCCTAACGGAAACTTTTTGCACTGTTTGGGGGCGACGGCGATGGGCATTCAATGCCCTTGTCCCCTGCCGTCAGGGTTAGGTATAGACCACTGTACATACACTGTTCCAACTACCACCATTTTTACACTCTTACCCTCATCTACGTTGCCACCTGTCGGTGACCCCTTTGGCCTATAAAAGGAGGCCCATGTGCAACGTAGAGGAGGTTCCGATCCTTGATCACTCTCACGCTCGGTGTAGCTAGCAACCAGCTCTGTAGCTCTTCGTGCTCCCGAGCCAAGAACACAATACAACCAAGGCAGGAGTAGGGTTTTACGCATCTATGCGGCCCGAACCTGGGTAAACTGCTCGCGTGCTCGCCTCGATCTGCTCTCCGCGCTCCCTCCGCTCCCTTGTCGTACCGAAAAGGGGCTCCGGTCCCATAGGTGTTCGTGGGCGATCAGTTTCCCCGACATCTTTGGCGCGCCAGGTAGGGGGCGTCGAGGTTGTGCGAACCTGATCCGGCGTTCACGCGGGCGCAACCTTCAGCAACTTCATCAACTTCATTAACTTCATCGACATGTCGCCGAAGAAGAAAGCTTCGGAGGTGGGAGGCCCGTCCGCGTCAATCCCGCCACCACCAGAACCAACGATTGGTGGGGTAGACGCTGGCGGAAGGACGGACGCCGGCGAGGAAATTCACGGCGCCACCAAATCCAACGACAAGACGGACGACCGAGCGCACTCCAAGACCTCGGCGTCCGTGCACGCACCGTGCCCCTCTCAGGCGGTGCTGGAGCGGCAGCGGCGTGGTACGCAGGGTACCATCCGCTTGCTGGGTCAAGGACAAGTTGGCGGGTCGCGGGACGCTCAAGGCCAACGTGCTGGCACGAGCAAGGCGCGGTCGCCGGGACGAGACCCTGCTCCTTCTAACGCAGTTAGAAGTCCGAGCATATCTCGTTCCTCGCACCGCTCGCCACCGCTCCCCTCCACTCTAGCGGAAGCTCTAGCTAGAGCTCAGCTGCTCCTCGACTTCCCTCCAGCGGCAGACAAGGCCGAAGACTGGAGGGCTACCATCCAAAGCCTCATCGCCTTCGCCAACAACGACACGCCGCAGCAGCCGGCGACGTCACGGCCGCGGCAAGCCAGCCAGGCGCGGGCTGATGGAGACAAGACCGCCGGGGACAAGACGGCCGGGGGTGCAACTACCGTGCACTCCCCGCCCCGAAGGCCAAAGTCGCCGACTCGCCGGATCAACGTCGACGACGACTCCACGGCGTCGTCGGATCCACGAGCTCGCCGCGATCAACGCCAAGTCCTCGATGACAAACGACAAGAAGACGCTCGAACCCGCATCGAGCGTCGAAGAGAAGCGCGACGACAGTCCGACCAGCACGCTGGGACCGCTGTCGACATGCACGCGCCCGGAGAACCGGGCGACTTGCCGTACGCGGCGGGTTGCCCCCGTTCACCCGTGAGCTGCGGCAAGTCCAGTGGCCCAGCATGAAGAACTTCAAGCCCGACGTACCTGAGAAGTACGACGGCAAGACCCATCCCTCAGCGTTCCTCAGCATCTACACCATCGCGGTGCAGGCTGCCGGGGGACGCGACGAGAAGATACTAGCGAACTACTTCCCGCTCGTGCTCAAGCCAAACGTCAGGTCTTGGCTCATGCACTTGCCGGAGAACTCCATCTCTTCTTGGGCCGACATGTGCCATCAGTTTGTCGGCGCCTTTACGGGCGGCCACAGGCCCCATGGCCAGGAGAGCGACCTGCATATACTTGCCCGGAAGGAAGGAGAGTCCCTGCAAAAATACATCCAGAGATTCAGCCGCGTCCAGCACAACATCCCAGATGTCCACCCTGCCGCGGTTATTAGCGCGTTCCACCAGAACGTGCGTAACTGCCGCATGAGGGAGGAAATGGCGATGTGTAAAATACGAGATGTCAACGAGCTTTATGCCCTGGCCGACAAGTGCGCGCGCGCTAAAGAGGGGAGGATGCTCCCCGGAGAGGATGCTGGAGCAGGAGGAACGGACAGTGAGGATGCCGCCCCGGCAAGGAAAAACCAGCGGCGGAACAACAAGAAAAAGAAGAACAAGGAAGTACTGGCCGTCGAGCAGTCCGGCAATGAGGCCGGCGCCAAGAAAGCTCAGGCTGGTGACTCCGGCAAGGAAGCCACCACTGTAGCAGCCGCCGACAAGCAGGACGGCTCCGACAAGCAGTACTGCAAGATCCACCGCACCAAGGGCCACGATCTCCAGAACTACAAAAGGGTCGAGTACCTCGTCGAACAGCAGAAAGCTGAGTACGAGCGACGCGACAAGGAGAAGGCCCAGGGAGGCGGAGGAGAGTCCGGCAAGAAGCGGCCATTCAATGGCCGGGGAGGACGCCGCGGCAAGGCCAAGCAGCGGCAAGGAGATAGACCACCTCGCCGCCGCGACAAGGACGAAGACGAAGACGACGACGAGGACATGGACGACGGAGACAACAGCGAGCAGGAGTTCCAGAAGGCCACAGAGGTTCTGTGTGTCGATGGAGGTGCCTCTCTGCATACTTCCCACCGCCAACTCAAGCAATGGGTGCGGGAAGTTAATGCAGCAGAGCCACCCATCGAGTCGCGCAAACTCCTGAAGTGGTCCAGCACGCCCATCATCTTCGACATTGAGGATCACCCTGACCTCACAACTGCGGTCGGGTGCTTGCCGATGTTGGTTTCGCCAACCATCCGCAACCTCAAGGTCACCAAGATGCTGGTTGACGGCGGGGCCGGCCTGAACTTGATCTCCTCTGCTGTAGTCCGAAAGCTACAGATCCCCGACAGCGAGCTCGAGGAATCCGGAACTTTCCAAGGGATCAACCCGGGAAGGAGCAAGCCGAAGGGGAAGATCACACTGCCGGTAACCTTCGGCGGAGAGCTGAATTTCAGAACTGAGAGGATCACCTTTGACGTTGCCGATATCCCGTTGCCATACAATGGGATACTTGGCCGTCCGGCGCTCGCCAAGTTCATGACAGCCTCTCATTACGCCTACAACATGCTCAAGATGCCAGGACCGATAAGCGTCATCTCTGTCCCCGGCGACAAGAAGGACGCGCTTATCTGCGCCGACAAGATCTACCGGGACGCAGCAGCTGCAGCAGATAGCAAAACACTTGCCGCTAAAGCTCCCGGGGGGAAGAACAAGACCAAGTCCGGCAAGAGCTCTGGGGCCCACTCCGGCAAACGCACCTCTTCGGAGTGCTGCGGTGCCGTCGAGGACGCACCATCGAGCTCCACCGGCAAGAGCAAGAAGGGAATAGAAGCTCCACCTGCAACCAAGAAGGTGTCCGCCAAGGAGGACGGCACTGGTGGTACTTTCACCATCAGTGCCACACTCGATCCTAAATAGGAAAGCGCGCTCGTTTCTTTCCTGCGGGCGAATGTCGACGTGTTTGCATGGCAACCGTCTGACATCCCCGGCGTTCCCAGGAAAGTAATTGAGCACAAGCTTGCCGTTTGTCCTCACGCGCGGCCCGTCAAGCAGAAGGTCAGAAAGCAAGCGGTGGAGCGTCAATAGTTTATTGCGGAGGAAATCAAGAAGTTGGAAGCAGCAGGCCTTGTTAGAGGTGTACTCCATCCCACGTGGCTGGCCAACCCTGTTGTCGTACGCAAAGCTAATGGGAAGTGGAGGCTTTGTATAGACTTCACTGATGTGAATAAAGCTTGTCCCAAAGATCCATTTCCCTTGCCACGCATTGACCAGATCGTTGACTCCACGGCTGGGTGTGAGTTGCTTTCATTCCTTGATGCATACTCTGGATACCACCAGATATTCATGGCTGAAGAGGATGAAGAGAAGACCGCATTCATTACTCCATGTGGCACTTACTGCTTCATACGCATGCCCTTTGGATTGAAGAATGCGGGTTCAACATTTGCAAGGGTGGTCCACACTGCTTTTGAGCCACAGATACACAGGAATGTAGAAGCTTACATGGATGATATAGTGGTCAAGAGCAAGGACAAGGATACCCTGATTCAAGACTTAGATGAAACTTTTGCGAATCTGCGCAAGATACAACTCAAGCTTAACCCCGAGAAGTGCGTGTCCGGAGTCCCCTCCGGCAAGCTTCTCGGGTTCTTTGTGTCTCAGAGGGGGATTGAAGCCAACCCCGACAAGATCAAAGCCATCGAGCAGATCGAAGCTCCAAAGCGCGTCAAGGATGTACGAAGGCTTGCCGGCTGTGTGGCTGCTCTCAGCAGGTTCATTTCTAAGTCCGCAGAACGCGCCCTGCCATTTTTCAAAATCTTGAAAAAGGCGGGTCCAATGGGATGGACTCCGGAAGCGGAGGCAGCGCTGCAGGACTTGAAAGGATACCTATCCTCCACTCCAATACTTGTCGCACCTAGGCCACAAGAGAAGTTGCTGCTGTACTTAGCAGCAACCAATCAAGTGGTTAGTGCTGCGTTGGTAGCGGAAAGGGAGGCGGATGAGGAGCCCACGGCCCCGACAAGCACATCCAGCGACAAGCAGGGGGCTTCCTTGACAAGCTCTGGTCCCGACAAGGATGAGTCTGCGCAGATGCAAGAAGAAGTGCGGAAGAAGATGGTGCAGCGACCAGTCTATTTTGTCAGTTCCCTCTTGCAGGGGGCTAGGTCAAGATACTCTGGGGTGCAGAAGTTGCTTTTCGGCCTCCTTATGGCCTCGAGAAAGCTGCGCCAGTACTTCCAAGCACATGAGATAATAGTGGTCACTCGCTTTCCGCTGAAGAGGATATTGCAAAATCCGGAAGCAACAGGTAGGATTGTCGAGTGGGCACTGGAGCTGTCAAGCTTTGGTCTTAAGTTTGAAAGTACTTCAACTATCCAGAGCAGAGCATTGGCAGAGTTCATAGCAGAGTGGACACCAACGCCAGACGAAGAGATTCCAGAGACAAACATCCCCGTCAAAGAAGCAAGCAAACAATGGATAATGTACTTTGATGGTGCCTTCTCGCTGCAAGGCTCCGGCGCCGGCGTGCTGCTTGTCGCGCCCACCGGCGAGCACCTCAAGTACGTCGTCCAGATGCACTTTCCCAAGGAACAAGCAACGAATAATACTGCGGAGTATGAAGGTTTGCTTGCCGGCCTCAGAATCGCAGCTGAACTTGGGATCAAGAAGCTGATTGTGCGGGGAGATTCGCAGTTGGTTGTCTGTCAAGTGAACAAGAGCTACCAGAGCCCATTGATGGAAGCTTACGTCGACGAAGTGAGGAAACTTGAAGAACACTTTGAAGGCTTGTAGATGGAGCACGTTCCAAGAGCCCAAAATGACGTCGCAGATGGCCTGTCAAAGTGTGCTGCACTAAAGCTACCTGTGGAACCAGGGATCTTTGTGCTCAAGTTAGCTCAACCATCCGTTACACCATCAATTGGACAAAGTAAGAAGAGAAAGTTGGTCTCTGGTGACTACTTGCCAGCAGAACTCCCTGAAGCCGCTGCCAAACTCCCCAAGATCGACAACAAAATTGCTGAGGAACAGTCTGCTCCTGCAAACCCAAGGGTTTGTACAGTTGAAGCAGGCATTCCCGACAAGCTTTGCCCCGGCAAGCTCCGGCCGAGCCACAGGTTCTTGCCGTAGAAGCTAACGTTCCCACAGCAGCACTAATGCCTTTAGTCCTTGTTGTCGAGCCTCAGGCTCCGGCATGGGCACAGCAGATCGTCCATTTTCTCCAAGCTGGAGAACTTCCCGAAGAGCCAGAAGAGGCAGAGAGAATAACCAGGCAGTCAAGTATGTACCAGTTCGTCGGCAATGAACTGTACAGAAGGAGACTCAATGGTGTTAGATTGAAGTGCATTCCCCGGGAAGATGGGAAGAAGCTGTTGGCAGAGATACATGGAGGCATATGTGGCCACCACATTGGCGCAAGAGCGCTTGCCAGCAAGGCGTTCCGGCAAGGTTTCTTTTGGCCAGAAGCCCTCCAAGATGCAACTGCACAAGTAACCAAGTGTGAAGCGTGCCAGTTCCATGCCAAGCAAATACATCAGCCAGCTCAAGCTCTCCAGACGATCCCTTTGTCCTGGCCATTTTCGGTCTGGGGGCTCGACATCCTCGGCCCCTTTCCCCGCGCAGTCGGGGTCTTTGAGTACTTGTACGTTGCCATCGACAAGTTCACAAAGTGGCCGGAAGTGGAACCAGTGAGAAAGGTGACCGCACAGTCAGCAGTCAAGTTATTCACGTCAATTGTTTGCCGTTTCGGAATCCCTAACAGGATCATCACCGACAACGGCACACAGTTCACAAGTCGCACCTTCATGCAATACGTCCAAGACCTTGGCGCCAAGGTCTGCTTCGCTTCTGTTGCTCACCCGAGGAGCAATGATCAAGCGGAGAGGGCAAACGCTGAAGTGCTGCGCGGACTCAAGACAAGAACTTTCGACAGGCTGCACAAATGCGGAAGAAACTGGATTGAGGAGTTGTCGGCGGCTCTTTGGTCAATCAGGACGACACCAAATCGAGCCACTGGACAGACCCCCTTTGCTCTTGTCTATGGAGCAGAGGCAGTTCTCCCCACGGAACTCGTATACGGGTCGCCTCGAGTGCTCGCTTAAGATGAGCTCGAGCAAGAGCAGCTGCGGCAAGATGATGCACTGCTCCTCGAGGAGGGCCGTCTTCAGTCTGCTGTACGAGCTGCTCGATACCAGCAAGCTTTGCGCCGCTATCATAGCCGCAAAGTCAAGGCCAGAAGTCTCGAGGAAGGCGACCTTGTTCTTCGGCGTGTTCAGTCCGCCAAGAATTCAAACAAGTTGACGCCAAGGTGGGAAGGCCCTTATCGGGTGAGACAAGTCACAAGGCCCGGCGCTGTCCGCCTTGAGACCGAAGAGGGCTTACCGGTGAGCAAATCCTGGAACATTGAGCACCTTCGCAAGTTTCACCCATAAGGCGCGGTTGCCGTGATCCGCTCCGGCAACCACCTTTTGTACAAGTCTTGCCGCTGTTGCATGTAAACCTTTGTACAAAGCCGGGCACAGACCCCGTGCATCAGTAAAGCTTTTGTGCCTTGCACAACTTGTCATTTCATGCATTTTTCTTCTTTACTTGCATGTATTATATGACACCTCGTGCAGCACGCACCTCCGGTAAGCAATAACGAGCCGCAAGGCTCCATATCTATGTTTCCTCCCTTTCTATTTTCTCTCAAGCAGAAGAAGGATTCCTCGCGCACAAGTTTGCCGGGGGGAAGGATACAGTGGTATGGACCAAGTACCGTTCAAGAAAGCCTCGCCTTGCCGGGAAGCAGGCCATACACAAAAGCTAAGTTACCAAAGTTTGAGCATTAAAATTTTTAAATTTTAAAGTTATCTTCCTTGAACGACCACACTTTGTATGGAAAACCTGTGCGCGGAGGAACCTACCTATAGCTAGCCGCGCCCTTACTTTGTTTCGAGCACGCTCAACGGCTTAAGTGTGCTGCGACAAGTGTCGCGCCCTTACTTCGTTTTCGACTTCGCTCAACAACCTAAGTGTGCTGCGACTAGGTGCGCCAAGGTTTCTTGCCGGTAGAGGCATTGCCAGCAGGCTGCTGAAGTTCCGCACTCAGCGCTCGCGGCAAGGGCCCCTTTGCCGGCGAGTTCCCTAAAAGCGTAGGGTAAAAGCATACAGAGTGAAGAAGTTGAACCAAGGAAATAACATTGCATTAACTACCCAAAATAAAGTTATGTTACAAGACGACTTGTCACTGTTCTAACAAACTACTGTCCATAACGTGATTGGCAGCGACAAGAGAAGCAGAAAGGAAGACAGTCTAGTCCACGCGGTCGCCGTCAACCCTCCTGATCTTGCCCACCTTGGCCATGATGGGGGCGACAAGAGCCTTCAGCGCTTCCTGGTCGGCGTCAGGCGGCAAGGTCGTGAGGACGTTCTCAAGATTGATCCCGGGGTTGCGGTAGACTATCTTCGTCAGCACTCTCTCCACAACTCCCGTGCAAAGCATGCGCACCTCGTTCACCAGCTGCGTGGGGATCCTCTCATGGAGCTGCTCAAGGGCCGGCGCCACTCCCCTGAAGAATAATCTCAGCTTGGCGTTGTGAGGGAGGTTCGCGTTGGGGGAGTACCCGAGGTGCTCTGTCCCCAGCCCCGCCAACTCGCTGTCGATGTCTGCGGCGGCGGTGACGAGCTCCTCGGTCCACTGCTCCACCGTCTGCCTGAAGTTGTTCTGCGTGAGGTCGGCGCTGTTCAGCAGTGCCCTCTCAGCACGGAGGTCCTCCTTCAACTTTGTCTCCCGGTTCCTGGCGCTGTCGAGCGATGTAGTGAGGGTGGACAGCTTCAATTCCAAGTCCGCAACAGAATCCTTGGCGACGGCGAGCTCCTTGCCCTTGTCGGAGAGACGGACCTGCAGCTCCGAGTGGCTGTGGGCGTCTTTCTCCCTCTCCAACGTGAGCGCGGCAACCTTCTCCTCGCTCGTCCTCAAGTTGATCTCCAATTGTGCCACCCTCGCCTCCAAGTCTCTCTTGGCGGTCTCTGCAGCTGCAGCGGCGTCCCTCGCTTCCTGCAGAGCCCTGCCAATGGACTGCTCGCGCGCGGCAAGGTCGTCCTCGTGGCTGTCGAGGTCGACCTTCCGCTGCGTTAGCTCACCTTCCCGCCGAGACAGATCTTCGGCGGCGAGCCGTTGCTGCTCCTCTGCTTCGGCCTTTTCGAGGATGAACGCCTGGTGCGCCTCGGCAAGCTCCTCCCGCTCCTCCGCCAAGGACCGGAGGGCCGCCTGGTTGGCGGCGCGGAGCTCCTCGACGCGCTTCTCCAAATCGACGCCTGCCTTGGCAGCCAGAGCCTCTCGGGACTCCAGCTTGGCCTGCCTGGCACGGTACAGGGCCAGAAGCCGGCGCAGAAGCTTCTCCTCCTCGGGCTCGTTGTTGATGCCGGGCGCGTCGACAAACTTCAGCCCCGCGGAGGCGAGGACTTCCCCATCGAAGACCTCCTCCTCCGCGGGCGCCCTTGACGAAGAAGCCCACGGAAGTTGGATGAAAACCCCGTTTCCGGCCTCCAAGTAGGCGCCGGTTCCGGCCGTGGCGGCGGCAGAGTCGGCGGTCGGCGCAGCGTCAAACGCTCCTGCGGCCTCAGGGCCGTCAGTGCGACCGCCGGTCCCCTCCTCAGCCGCCGCGTCGGCGTCCCTGGTTGCCTCTTCGACGGCGGGCTCCTCGGTGCCGACCGCCTCTTCGGTAGCCGCGGCATCGCCAGCGTTGCCGCGCGCGGGCTCCTCGGTGGTGGCCTCCGTCTCCATAGGCTCTGGAGCGGACGAGTCTGAAGACAAGAAGAAGAATGAAGAAAATCATTGTCAAGCAAATATCCAAAAAGAGAAGTTCAAGAGAAGAAAACTACAAGGGTTACCTGCGCGGGCCTCTTCTTCAACGAGGTCCCTCGCCGGGGGGTCCTCCCTCGGCGGCGTGGTAGTAGCCCCCGCCGGCGGAGGGCCGCTCGCGCCTTCCCTTGGCGGGGTGCGCACCCTTGGCGGGGTGCTCGCCCTTGGCGGGGTACTCGCCCTTGGCGGAGTACCCGCCCTTGGCGGAGTATCCTCCCTCGCCGGGGAGCTCCTCCTTGGCGGGGAGGTTGAGACGAGCGGCTCGTCGGGAGCAGTCTCTGGGTGCTCCTGGGGCTGCGGCTCTGCTTCTGCACAAGCAAACAAACAAGACGATTAACAAGGATGAGAAGCCCACGCGCGCCCGACAAGGGAAGAAGTAAACAGAAGACTTACGCTGGGGGCTGCGCTGGGGGCCGCTCTGCGAGGCAGCCGGCTGGTCCGGCAAGCTCGTCGCTGGCGCATCCCCCGCTACTGCGACAGGCTCGTCCTCGAGGTTGACCACCGGGATCTTGGCCCTCTTCGCCACCCTTTGGGCCAGGGTCCTGGAAGACAGACATCAAGCAGAATCAGGCAAAGAAGATTCAAAATGAAGAGCAACAAACGAAGGAAACAAGAGTTGCAAGTACTTACTCCTCCTCCTCCTCGTCGGAACTGAGAACGGAGAAGTCAAAGTCTGCCTCGCGCGGTCCAGCGCGAGGAGCTGCAGGAGTAGGCGCCCTCGGCCGCTTGCCGGGAGCGGGGTCGGTGGTCTGTGAAGACCCCGCTCCGGTCGTCGACGAGGCCCGAGGGGCGCAAGGAGCGGTGGAGCCCGTGCGGGAAGATCCTCCTCCAGCCGCTGCTGAGGCGCGAGGCGCCCCCTTGGCGGCCTTGCTCGTCGTGGTGGCGCGCGTCGAGCGGCGCTACGGCTGCTGGCCCGCCGGCTGCCTCGCCGCGTCTGCGGCCTTGCGGAGATGCTTCTTTGGTTGAGGCGGAGGGCTTGGCGGCGGCGGTGAACTTCCCGAGGATGAAGAAGAGTCAAGGTTCGGAGACCCGCCCGAGTCTTCGGCGGAATCGCTTGATTCATCGCCCTGCTCGGCGGGCTCGCTCGACTCCGTCCCTTGCCCGGTGGCCTCACTCGTCTCGGCACGCTGCCCGGCAGGCTTCAACAGTTTGAGGATCTCTTCCTCCTCGGCCCGACTCACTGCCTCCGCTGCGTCTGCCTCCTCCATGGTATACCCAAATTCACCCGCGGCCGCAGCTGCGGCTGCCTCCTCCAATCGGGTGGCTATATAGGCCATCTCCCAGTCGGTGGTGTCGCGGGTGAGGCCTTTCTTCTCGTCGGGATCGATTGGCAGCTCCACCAAGTTATCGAAGAATGTTTGCATGGCTTCGTCAGAAGGCGCCAACCAAGTGGGGTCGATACCATGGGAGTCACACCACGGCATTGCCGCGCGGATAGCACTGAGCGACGAATTGTTGCATAGTGGAACTACCCCCCGCGGCAAGGTGAACCACTCCGGGTGCTTGGCGTCGTGCTTGAACAGCTCACAGAGCATCCCTTTGAGCTCTAGCACTGTGAAATTATAGTTGAGGCCTGGGCGCAGCCTCATACAGTCTGCCGCATTACCAAATTCCCAAGCAGGCCTCTTCCTCTCCTGCAAGGGGGCAATGCGGCGGCGAAGTAAATCAGCTCCGACAGCCCCTACAGTGAGTTTGGCTTGCCGAAGGCGAAGGATTCTAGTAATGGCTATCTTCATCTTGTCGTCCTCCAGGGCCAGGCCACTCCAGTCCTTGCCGCGCACTATTGCGGCTCGGCACGGGGAAGTGAACTGCTGGGGTCCATCCTCCATGACCCAGCACCAGTTGGCCCTCCATTCCTCCCACTTGCCGCGGAGCTCCCCAGTCAAGTATGCCTCTTTCTTATTGAGTCTAAAGATCCAATAAATCCCGCCAGACAGAGGAGAACCTAACTCTACTCGAAGTGTATAATAATGGCGGAAGAGGGCTACATTGGGATACACCCCGACAAAGTTCTCGCACAGATGTGCGAAAACGGCCATGGTTAAGACTGTGTTCGGAGTGAAATCAAGAAGATGAAACCCGTAGGTGTTCATAACGTCGCAGAAGAATTCGGAGTATGGAGGGCAGAGTCCGCAATGGAAGAACAGGGCGAAATAGGCATACCCTCCCAGAAATATGTCGCAGGCTTCGGCGGGGAGTACCCTGGTGCGCGGGTGAGCTTTCGTCTCCCTCGACCAGAAGAGGTAGAACTTG
This sequence comes from Secale cereale, assembly GCA_902687465.1. Lineage (NCBI taxonomy): Eukaryota > Viridiplantae > Streptophyta > Magnoliopsida > Poales > Poaceae > Secale > Secale cereale. Next base: position 767,238,022 of record LR738711.1, on the reverse strand, counting down.
TCCTTCAGCTCCCTCGCACCGAGCCTCGGCGGGAAGACCACCATCTTCTTCCGCATTGCTGCTAGCTTCTGCGCCCGGTCGGTCTTCGCGGATTTCGCCTTGTCGCCCTTCGGGGCCATGGCAGGGGCGGCGAGGGAAGTCGACGGCGCAGCGAAGGCTGGCGGCGGCGGAGGAAGGGCGGAGCGCTGCTCTCTTTCGACCTTCGGGGAGGAGGAGAGCGGCGGGGGTTTCTGGAGGTTGAAGAAGCAATGAAGCGAATGGGGAGAACTGCCCCTGTTTCCTCTGCTTTTAAGGGGGGAAGGGGGGCGTTCCGCATTTCCCCCATTAAAGAAACAGGCCACGATCTCTCCCACAACACCGCAATCGACGCGTGCCGTTAGGGAGGGATGCGGCGGATACGGAGTGGGATACGGCGCGCCGTGGGCCGCGTGTGCCCGTGCACTGTTTTGGGCCTGGCCCAACAGCGCTCGGCACCGTGTGTGGCCCAGGCCCGGGGGCTCCTGTCGGTGTACTAAATTAGGGGTACCTTAGTATCCCGACTTGTGCACTGGCAGTAGCAGCTTCCCGTGGCCGGGCTTGCCACGCGCCCGCCAAGGCCCGATCTGGATCCTTTTAGAGCCATTCAAGAACAAAGTATTTAAGTTAAAGAGACAAGACCCCGGCAAGAGGAGCTTGCCGGGAAGGCCGTACCAGGCTCAAGACTACCCCTTTGACACAAGGCCCTAGCAAGAGGAGCTTGTCAGGAAGGCCAAACATGGCATTTCAGAAGACTTGCCGCAATGCTCCGCGCGTCGCGGCAAGGCCCGGAGAGCGACAAGCTCCCGGGCGCGGCAAGGTAGCGACCGCGGCAAGGCGCTTGCCGCGGCAAGCTCCCGCGCTCCAGCTCATCCGGCCATGCGTCGCCCTAGGGCCCTTCCAGGTGCACGTGGCGGAAGGCTGTGCAGCCTGGGGTACACCGTGGCGAGCCGCGATGACGAGGCCACCTTCGTGGCGAACGGAGATGCCCTAACGGACACTTTTTGCACTGTTTGGGGGCGACGGCGACGGGCATTCAATGCCCTTGTCCCCTGCCGTCAGGGTTAGGTATAGACCACTGTACATACACTGTTCCAACTACCACCATTTTTACACTTTTACCCTCATCTACGTTGCCACCTGTCGGTGACCCCTTTGGCCTATAAAAGGAGGCCCATGCGCAACGTAGAGGAGGTTCCGATCCTTGATCACTCTCACGCTCGGTGTAGCTAGCAACCAGCTCTGTAGCTCTTCGTGCTCCCGAGCCAAGAACACAATACAACCAAGGCAGGAGTAGGGTTTTACGCATCCGTGCGGCCCGAACCTGGGTAAACTGCTCGCGTGCTCGCCTCGATCTGTTCTCCGCGCTCCCTCCGCTCCCTTGCCGTACCGAAAAGGGGCTCCGGTCCCATAGGTGTTCGTGGGCGATAAGTTTCCCCAACAGAAAGAGAACCATGGGTTCAGAAACCCATGCCTTTTCCTCCAAAACCATCCAAGAAAAAGGATGATGAGGATTTTGAGCGCTTTGCTGAAATGATTATACCTATCTTTTTGCGTATGCGTTTGACTGATGTGCTTAAAACAAACCCTTATGCTAAGTATATGAAAGATATTATAACCAACAAAAGAAACATACCTGAAGTAGAAATTTCCACCATGCTTGCTAATTACACTTTTGAGGGTGGAATGCCGAAGAAATTAGGAGATCCAGGAGTACCTACTATACCTTGCTCCATTAAGAGAAACTATGTTAAAACTGCTTTGTGTGATCTTGGAGCCGGTGTTAGTGTTATGCCTCTCTCTATATATAGTAGACTTGACTTGAGTAAGTTGACACCTACTGAAATATCCTTGCAAATGGCTGAAAAATCAACTGCTATACCTGTCGGTATTTGTGAGGATGTGCATGTTGTAGTTGCAAATGTTACTATTCTAACGGACTTTGTTATACTTGATATTCCTGAGGACGATAGTGTGTCTATTATTCTTGGAATACCATTTTTGAATACTGCAGGGGTTGTTATTGATTGCAACAAAGGCAATGTCACTTTTCATGTCAATGGTAATGAGCATACGGTACACTTCCCGAGGAAACAACCTCAGGTCCACAGTATCAATTATATTGGAAAAACTTCGACTATTACTATTGGAGGTTTTGAGTTTCCTATTCCTACCATCAAGAAGGCATATGACATACTTATTGTTGGGGACATACATATCCCCATTGAGGTAACCTAGTGTTATTAGAAAATTCTCCGGTTTCATGTTACTCGGAAATAGTTTATTAACAAGACCTGATCAACCTTGTTAATGGATTCCTTTTAATGAGCATGGGATAGGTGAATCTAGATAGCACAAACCTTATCTACCCTCCTTTTACTTTCTGTTAATTAGGTTAAATAAAACAAAAATAGGATTGTCTGTCTGTTTCTAGACTAATCCGTGCAATAAAAAAATATCCCGAAAATAAAAGTTCTCCAAATGCCATGAAAATGAAATATTATTTTTTCTAGAATATTTAAGAAAATATGGCACTGAACACACAGCGAGAGAAGCCAACACGTGGCCACGAGGGCACAGGGCGCGCCCCTGCCCAGGGCGCGCCCCCTGCCTCATGGGCCCCATGTTCCCCCCTCTACTTATCCCTTCACCCATGCTATTCTTCTTACTCCCAAAAAAATTCCCCAACCAGCTCAAACCCGAGTTCTAGCTCATCTTGCTGCCATTTTCGATCTCCTTGCTCAAAGCACCATTCACCAAACTGTTTGGGGAGATTGTTCCTTGGTATGTGACTCCTCCATTGGTCCAATTAGTTTTTGCTCTAGTGCTTTATTTGTTGCAAATTTATGCTGCTGTGGTGACCTTGTTCTTGAGCTTGCATGTCAAATTTTCTTGGTCCCAAGTAGTTCTAATGCATGATATAGTCTCTAGGCACTTATAGGAGTTGTTGCTATCAATCTTGTTGAGTTTGGTTAACTTTTATTGTGAGTTAATAAAAAATTTAGAAAAATGTCTAGGAGATATTTCCAAGGTGGTCCTTCAATGATGCAAGGACCAAGGCTCGCCTTCCGTGAGCCGGACGATGAACCACCGAGGGATGCTGATGTGCGGCCATGTGAATGGCCGTCAGATGAGTTCATGAGTCAAGCTGGCATCAAGGATGAGTTTTACGCATACGTGCGCAACGCTGACCTCGAGGACTTCATGCAAGATAAGTGCACTCAATACCGTGGCTTAACTGATAGCTTTGTGAGAAGGTTTAAATTTTCATCTTCACGTAATTCTCACACTGTCCTGTTTGATCTTTGTGATAAATCTTATACCATGGATTTAGAGGATTTTAATGTTGCCTGCAAGCTCCCATAGTGGGGCAGTATGAGTGATCCTCGCAAATCTGAATTTAGAGAATTTCTAGCCAGTATTACAATGGGGGAATCCAGGGACGTCACACAAGCTACCACAGGGAGAATACATTTTCCTGCTATTCATTACTTTGCTCTCTTTATCGGTAGATGCATAAACAGTAAAGATGAGGCTTGTCACATGTGTGTCCCTGATCTTAGTGTTCTCAGGAGTGTTGTATTAGGTGATAGGCAATATAACTTGGGAGCAATTGTTGCACGTAGGCTACACCATAATGGCTTGCATGGAGATTTATTTGGTGGGATTTATGCTACCCGCATAGCCCGCTTTCTTGGTGTGTCTGTGCATGTGAATGATGAACCTTTACCTCCTGCTTATTTAGATTGCCATGCTATGTCTAGTCACCGGTTTATAGAGTGGGATAATCAAACCCTCAAATATAGACTAATCTTTAACAGGCAGCATGCCATCCCTATTGTTCTTCTTGCCCCTACTTTGTTTAACTTTCAGGAAAAAGGAAGATACACTATAACTATGGAGGAGGCAAATGCCTATTATAACATGACGGAGGCAAACCGCCTTCGAGCTGCAGCTTAGAATGCAGTATCTGATGCATCTCAGTACGACCCCAACTACAACTTTGGATATCCGCCAGGCCAATACTGGCCATAGACAAACTTAGGCCAAAAGCCTAAGCTTGGGGGAGTACGTGTTTCTCAGCGACTTACATTCATGTTCACACGCTTATTCTAGCTGTCGGTGCTCACACTCTTTCACTGTACCATCCATGCTTAGTTTAAATTTATTTTTCTTAGTCTTTTTCTTGTGTGCTAGAAAAACCCAGAAAAACAAAAAAATTAGCTGTAGCTTCTAGCTAGTTCACTTTCTTTGCCTGTAGTAGTAACTAAAAATGAAAACCCAAAAAGATTTCCCGTTCTTCTTTTGCTTGTTGGGAGCTTTCCTGTGTAAATAGTTTCTTTTCTTTTCTTTAGGGGTTGAGAGTAGAAGACCGTGATTGAAAATGCTTAGTGGCTCTCATATGCTCTATTGTTGATTTAACCTTGAGCCATATTACCTTGTCTTCTCTCTTGTATTAAATGTCTGCAGATTCCAGCTTAGTCCAATGCACGTGCACTATTATTATTATTCACACCGTTCGGTCGTGCAAGTGAAAGGCAATAAGGATGATATATGATGAACTAATTGAGATGAGAAAAGTTGGTATGAACTCGACCTCTCTTGTTTTTGTAAATATGATTGCTCATCATTCCTGATTCAGCTTGTTATGAATGAAACATGCTTGCAATGACAATTAGAGATCATAGCTGCTTATGCCATGCTTAATTAGCTGAGAGTTTATAATGGTCTATCTTGCATGCCAACATGATATTAAAATGGTTGTGATGTGGTATGATGGGTGGTATCCTCCTTTGAACGATTTAAGTGACTTGACTTGGCACATGCTCACGCATGTAGTTGAAACAAATCAACATAGCCTTCACGATATTTATGTTCATGGTGATTTATATCCTATTCATGCTTGCATTCATTGTTGATTAATTTTAATGCATGTTCATGACCGTTGTTGCTCTCTAGCTGGTCGCTTCTCAGTCTCTTTCTAGCCTTCACATGTACTAAGCGGGAATACTGCTTGTGCATCCACTTCCATAAACCCCAAAGTTATTCCATATGAGTCCACTATACCTTCCTATATGCGGTATTTACCTGCCGTTCCAAGTAAATTTGTATGTGCCAAACTCTAAACCTTCAAATGAAATTATGTTTTGTATGCTCGAACAGCTCATGTATCAACTAGGGTTGTCTATATCTTCCATGCTAGGTGGGTTATTCTCACGATGAGTGGACTCCGCTCATCATTCATGAGAAAATGGCTGGTAACCGGGATGCCTAGTCCCATGCTCAAAATCATAATAATTAAACAAAACTCCCCCAAGGTTGTTGCTTGTTTGGACGGTGCCCCGTGGATTCGGATGGCCGTGGAGTTTGCTTGTTGGTGGTTTGGGAGTATAAACTTTACCATTCTGTTTGGGAACCGCCTATAATGTGTGTAGCATGGGAGATATCGAGATTCTTGGTTGTTATGTTGACAATGAAAGTATACCGCTCAAAATGTTATTCATCTCTATTTAAAAATCGAGCTCTGGCACCTCTACAAATCCATGCTTGCCTCTGCGAAGGGCCTATCTATTTACTTTTATGCAGAGTCATCATCCTCTTATGAAAGAGCACCAGTAGGAGAGCACCTCTGTCGTTGCATGTATTACTATTAATTTGCATTGAGTATGATCATGACTGGATCTCTCTTACCATGAATTACAATGTCTAGTCAGTCCTGGATCTTTAAGGGTGCTCTGCATTTATGTTTTGCGGTCTCAGAAAGGGCTAGCGAGATACCATCCTGTTATATCATATCATGATTGTTTTGAGAAAGTGTTGTCATCCGAGGTTTATTATTATTGCTCGCTAGTTGGTTATGCCATTGATGTGAGTAGTCTTGAGACCTGAAAGTTATTGTGAATGTGGTTAGTTCATGATCTTGTTGAAAACCTGAATGCTAGCTTACATATTTACAACAACAAGAGCAAACAGAGTTTGTCAAAGTTTTTCTTTATCACTTTCAGTTTATCAACTGAATTGCTTGAGGACAAGCAAAGGTTTAAGCTTGGGGGAGTTGATACGTCTCCAACGTATCTACTTTTCCAAACCCTTTTGCCCTTGTTTTGGACTCTAACTTGCATGATTTGAATGGAACTAACCCGGACTTACGCTATTTTCAGCAGAACTGCCATGGTGTTGTTTTTGTGCAGAATAAAAAGTTCTCGGAATCGCCTGAAAATCAATGGAGAATTATTTCAGAAAATATAAAAAATATCTGCAAGAAGATCCTCACCGGGGGCCCACACCCTGTCCATGAGGGTGGGGGCGCCCCTGCCGCGTGGGCCCCCCGATGCTCCACCGACGTACCCCCAGATCCTATATCTTCCGTTTCGGGAGAAAAAATCAGAAAGAAGGAATTATCGCGTTTTACGAGATAGAGCCGCCGCCAAGCCCTAATCTCTCTCGGGAGGGCTGATCTGGAGTCCGTTCGGGGCTCCGGAGAGTGGAGATCATCGCCATCATCATCATCAACCTTCATCCATCACCAATTCCATGATGATCACCGTTGTGTGTGAGTAATTCCATCGTAGGCTTGCTGGACGGTGATGGGTTGGATGGGATCTATCATGTAATCGAGTTAGTTTTGTTAGGGTTTGATCCCTAGTATCCACTATGTTCTGAGATTGATGTTGCTATGACTTTGCTATGCTTAATGCTTGTCACTAGGGCCCGAGTGCCATGATTTCATATCTGAACCTATTATGTTTCCATGAATATATGTGTGTTCTTGATCCTATCTTGCAAGTCTATAGTCACCTACTATGTGTTATGATCCGGCAACCCTGAAGTGACAATAATCGGGACCACTCCCGGTGATGACCATAGTTTGAGGAGTTCATGTATTCACTATGCGTTAATGCTTTGGTCCAGTACTCTATTAAAAGGAGGCCTTAATATCCCTTAGTTTCCAATAGGACCCCGCTGCCATGCGAGGGTAGGACAAAAGATGTCATGCAAGTCCTTTTCCATAAGCACGTATGGCTATATTCGGAATACATGCCTACATTGCATTGATGAACTGGAACTAGTTCTGTGTCACCCTAGGTTATAACTTCTACATGATGAATTGCATCCGACGTAATTTTCCATCACCGATCCAATGCCTACGAGCTTTACCTATATTGCTAGTTGCTTATTTACTTTTCCGTTGCTACTATCACAAAAACTACAAAAACATTATCGTTACTTTTATTGCTGCTACCGCCACTATCATATTATTTTGCTACTAAACTATCTTCCTGCAGATATTAAGTTTCCAGGTGTGGTTGAATTGATAACTCAGCTGCTAATACTTAAGAGTATTCTTTGGCTCCCCTTATGTCGAATCAACAAATTTGGGTTTAATACTTTACCCTCAAAAACTGTTGCGATCCCCTACACTTGTGGGTTATCAAGACTATTTTCTGGCGCCGTTGTCGGGGAGCATAGCTCTATTCTTTAAGTCACTTGGGATTTATATCTGCTTATCACTATGAAGAATTTGAAGGACTCAAAAAACAAGATCTTACCCTCAACTACGAGGGGAGGTAAGGAACTGTCATCTAGCTCTGCACTTGATTCTCCTTCTATTATGAGTAAACTTGCGACACCTACTCTTGCTATTGAATCTGATATGTCGTATGTTCTTGATGATGCTACTTCTGCTATGTATGATGAAACTACCTCTATGCCTGATAATGTGCCACTAGGCGAATTTCTAGATGAACAAATTGCTAAGGTTAGGGAGAGTGCAAATGTTGATGAAATTTATGAAAGTGATGATGAAACTACTCCCAATAGATATGAATTGCCTGTTGTGCCTGAGGGTTATGTTATGGATGAAGAAACTGCTAGAGACTTTCTTGCTTGCAATGATAGATATGATCTTAAGAAGTTATTAGCTAAGCTGAAAGAAAAGTCCTTGAATGCTAGAATGAAACATGACCCTGCTTTTGCTACTTCACCTATCTGTGTTACTGATAAGGATTATAAATTCTCTGTTGATCCTGAGTTAATTACTTTGGTTGAATCTGATCCTTTCCATGGCTATGAGTCTGAAACTGTTGTGGCACATCTTACGAAGTTGAATGATATAGCCACCATGTTTACCAATGATGAAAAGATTCGTTATTACTATATCCTTAAGTTTTTTCCGTTCTCGTTAAAGGGTGATGCTAAGACTTGGTTTAATTCTCTTGATCCTGGTTGTGTGCGTAGTCCCCAGGATATGATGTATTAATTCTCTACTAAATATTTCCCCGCTCATAAGAAACAAGCTGCCTTACGGGAAATATATAACTTTGCTCAAACTGAAGAAGAGAGTCTCCCACAAGCTTGGGGGAGGCTTCTCTAGTTACTTAATGATTTGCCTGATCATCCTCTAGAGATGCATGATATACTTGATGTCTTTTATAATGGACTAACCGATGCTTCCAGAGACCACCTGGATAGTTGTGCTGGTTGTGTTTTCAGGGAAAGAACAGTTGAACAAGCTGAATTACTATTGAATAACATGTTGGCCAATGAAAAAAATTGGACACTTCCTGAACCAGCCCCTAAGCCAACTCCGAAGAAAAGAGGTGTTCTATTTCTCAGTCCTTAAGATATGCAAGAGGCAAAGAAATCTATGAAAGAAAAAGGTATTAAAGCTGAAGATGTTAAGAATTTACCACCTATTGAAGAAATACATGGTCTTGATAACCCGACACAGGTAGTAAAGGTAAATTCTCTTTATAGATTTGATGAAGGTGATATTCCTCGTTATAAGTCTGCTAGCCAATGCTTAGATGAGTTTGACAATTTTATTGTGAAACAAGAATACTTCAATGCTTATGTTGATAGACAATTACGACACAATGCTTATATGATTGAACGCTTGAGTGATTATCTGTCTAGAGCTAAAGGTGAACTGAAACTTATTAGTATACATGCTTCTATGGTCACCACTCAAGTAGAACAAGTACTTAAGGCTCAGAATGATTTGCTCAGTGAATTAAATAGTAAGAATAATGATAATGTCATTAGAGTTGTGACTAGAGGTGGTAGAATGACTCAGGAACCTCTGTATCCTGAAGGCCACCCTAAGAGAATTGAGCAAGATTCTCAGAGAGCTAATTTAGATGCACCTAGTTCTTCTAAGAAGAAGAAAATGAAAAATGATAGAAATTTGCATGCTTCTAGTGAACCTGTAGCTCACCCACCCGAGAATCCCAATGATATATCTGTTTCTGATGCTGAGACACAATCTGGTAATGAACATGAACCTAGTGATAATATTAATAATGATGTTCATGATAATGCTCAACCTGGCAATGATAATGATGTAGAGATTGAACCTGCTGTTGATCTTGATAACCCACAATCAAAGAATCAACGTTATGATAAGAGAGACTTTGTTGCTAGGAAGCATGGTAGGGAAAGTGTCGGTGTACTAAAGTAGGGGTACCTTAGTATCCCGACTTGTGCACGGGCAGTAGCAGCTTCCCGTGGCCGGGCTTGCCACGCGCCCGCCAAGGCCCGCTCTGGATCCTTTTAGAGCCATTCAAGAACAAAGTATTTAAGTTAAAGAGACAAGACCCCGGCAAGAGGAGCTTGCCGGGAAGGCCGTACCAGGCTCAAGACTACCCCTTTGACACAAGGCCCTGGCAAGAGGAGCTTGTCAGGAAGGCCAAACATGGCATTTCAGAAGACTTGCCGCAACACTCCGCGCGTCGCGGCAAGGCCCGGAGAGCGACAAGCTCCCGGGCGCGGCAAGGTAGCGACCGCGGCAAGGCGCTTGCCGCGGCAAGCTCCCACTACGTGCCCGCGCTCCAGCTCATCCGGCCACGCGTCGCCCTGGGGCCCTTCCAGGTGCATGTGGCGGAAGGCTGTGCAGCCTAGGGTACACCGTGGCGAGCCGCGATGACGAGGCCACCTTCGTGGCGAACGGAGACGCCCTAACGGACACTTTTTGCACTGTTTGGGGGCGATGGCGATGGGCATTCAATGCCCTTGTCCCCTACCGTCAGGGTTAGGTATAGACCATTGTACATACACTGTTCCAACTACCACCATTTTTATACTTTTACCCTCATCTACGTTGCCACCTGTCGGTGACCCCTTTGGCCTATAAAAGGAGGCCCATGCGCAACGTAGAGGAGGTTCCGATCCTTGATCACTCTCACGCTCGGTGTAGCTAGCAACCAGCTCTGTACCTCTTCGTTCTCCCGAGCCAAGAACACAATAAAACCAAGGCAGGAGTAGGGTTTTACGCATCCGTGCGGCCTGAACCTGGGTAAACTGCTCGCGTGCTCGCCTCGATCTGCTCTCTGCGCTCCCTCCGCTCCCTTGTCGTACCGAAAAGGGGCTCCGGTCCCATAGGTGTTCGTGGGCGATCAGTTTCCCCGACATCTTTGGCGCGCCAGGTAGGGGGCATCGAGGTTGTGCGAACCTGATCCGGCGTTCACGCGGGCGCAACCTTCAGCAACTTCATCAACTTCATTAACTTCATCGACATGCCGCCGAAGAAGAAAGCTTCGGAGGTGGGAGGCCCGTCCGCGTCAATCCCGCCACCACCAGAACCAACGGTTGGTGGGGTAGACGCTGGTGGAAGGACGGACACCGGCGAGGAAACTCACGGTGCCGCCAAATCCAAGGACAAGACGGACGACCGAGCGCACTCCAAGACCTCGACGTCCGTGCACGCACCGCGCCCCTCTCAGGAGGTGCCGGAACGGCAGCGGCGTGGTACGCAGGGTACCATCCGCTTGCTGGGTCAAGGACAAGTTGGCGGGTCGCGGGACGCTCAAGGCCAACGTGCTGGCACGAGCAAGGCGCGGTCGCCGGGACGAGACCCTGCTCCTTCTAACGCAGTTATAAGTCCGAGCATATCTCGTTCCTTGCACCGCTCGCCACCGCTCCCCTCCACTCCAGCGGAAGCTCTAGCTAGAGCTCAGCTGCTCCTCGACTTCCCTCCAGCGGCAGACAAGGCCGAAGACTGGAGGGCTACCATCCAAAGCCTCATCGCCTTCGCCAACAACGACACGCCGCAGCAGCCGGCGACGTCACGGCCGCGGCAAGCCAGCCAGGCGCGGGCTGATGGAGACAAGACCGCCGGGGACAAGACGGCTAGGGGTGCAACTACCGTGCACTCCCCGCCCCGAAGGCCAAAGTCGTCGACTCGCCGGATCAACGTCGACGACGACTCCACGGCGTCGTCGGATCCACGAGCTCGCCGCGATCAACGCCAAGTCCTCGACGACAGACGACAAGAAGACGCTCGAACCCGCATCGAGCGTCGAAGAGAAGCGCGATGACAGTCCGACCAGCACGCTGGGACCGCTGTCGACATGCACGCGCCCGGAGAACCGGGCGACTTGCCGTACGCTCAATGCGAATAGTTCATCCGAGTGAACCGCATGCTGTTTATTGCACACACCTTGATCTGGCTGACCGTTTCTTTTGTGTTGCCTAATCACAAACAGCTCATCCGAGTGAACCGTATGCTGTATATCACACACACCTTCATCTGGCTGCCCGTTTTTTCGTTCCTCCTCATCACAAATAGTTAATTGAACTGAACCGTATGCCCTCCATCGTACACACAACTAAAATCTGAACTGTGTTTGATGCATCCGTCGTCGCAAATGTTTCGCACCTTTTTGACGATTTTTTACACCACCGTTTGCGATTATTGCATCGCACACAGTTTCGTCGAAGGGTCTCTAATCGTAGTGTCGTGTTAGCAGCATCCTGCAGTAGTGTTCATTCAATATGTTTATGATATGTATGTTGTTGCTTCCTTTAGTGGTGTCATGTGAACGTTGACTACATGACACTTCATCATACTTAGGCCTAAGGGAAGGAATTGTGGAGTAATAAGTAGATGATGGGTTGCTAGAGTGACAGAAGCTTAAACCCTACTTTATGCGTTATTCCCTAAGGGATTGATTTGGATCCATATGTTTCATGCTATGGTTAGATTTATCTTAATTCTTCTTTCCTAGTTGCAGATGCTTGCAAGAGGGGGTAATCGTAAGTGGGTTGCTTGTTTAAGTAAGAACAACACCCAAGCACCGGTCCACCCACATATTAAATTATCAAAGTAGAGAACACGAATCGACTAAAAAAGATGAACGTAACTTGACGAGAATTCCCATGTGTCCTCGAGAGCACTTTGCTTCATATGAGAGAACTTTCCTGCTTGTCCTTTGCTTTAAAAGGGATTGGTTGCCTTGCTACACCTTTTTTTACCGTTGCTACTTGTTACGAATTACCTGGCTACAAAACTATCTATCACTGCTACTTTTAGTACCTGCGGAGAATACCTTGCTGAAAACCGCTTATCATTTCCTTCTGCTCCTCGTTGGGTTCAACGCTCTTACTTATCGAAAGGACTACGATTGATCCCCTATACCTGTGGGACATCAGAGACCTTGACCGACTGAGGGGCTATTGTCGGGGTTACAAATACAGGGTAGGCCCAGTTACACGAATGGCCCAACAGAGGCCCATGACTCGAATGGCATACGGTCCAAAAGGCAATGGACGAAGGGGCTTCACAATGAGCCCATTAGAGACAAGAAGGGTGCCTTGGATTGCACTAAGTCCGAGAGTCAGATGTCGGGCTAACCGGATGTCGATCACCAAACATTGGGCCGAAGATGAAAGGACGTAGTCAGCTAGGCCATCCATCGACAGCTACCTAGGATACCTCTCGGCCACGATGTCTTAATAACTGCAGTTACCCAGTGGTGGTATAATTGTTGGGGATCGTAGCAGAAAACAAAAAAATTCTACGCATCACCAAGATCAATCTATGGAGTAATCTAGCTACGAGGGAGAGGGGAGTGCATCTACATACCCTTGTAGATCGCGATGCGGAAGCGTTACAAGAACGCGGATGAAGAAGTCGTACTCGTAGCGATTCAGATCGCGGTTGATTCCGATCTAAGCGTCGAACAATGGCGCCTCCGCGTTCAACACACGTGCAGCCCGGTGACGTCTCCCACGCCTTCATCCAGCAAGGAGAGAGGGAGAGGTTGGGGAAGACTCCGTCCAGTAGCAGCACGACGGCGTGGTGGTGATGGAGGAGCGTGGCACTCCAACAGGGCTTCGCCAAGCACCGCAAGAGACGAGGAGGGAGAGGGGTAGGGCTACGCCAAGAGGGAGATGATCTCGTGTGTCTGGCAGCCCCAAAACCCCCACTATATATAGGGGGAGGGGAGGGGTTGCGCCCCCATCTAGGGTTCCCTCCCTAGGGGTGGCGGCAGCCACAAAAACCCATCTAGGGTGCGGCCAAGGGGGAGAGAGGGGGGCGCCCTAGGGTGGGCCTTAAGGCCCATCTCGACCTAGGGTTTGCCCCCCTCCCACTCTCCACGTGCCTTGGGCCTTGGTGGGGGCGCACCAGCCCACCTGGGGCTGGTCCCCTCCCACACTTGGCCCACGCAGCCCTCTGGGGCTGGTGGCCCCACCTCGTGGACCCCCGGGACCCTCCCGGTGGTCCCGGTACGTTACCGATAGCGCCCGAAACTTTTCCGGTGACCAAAACGGGACTTCCCATATATAAATCTTTACCTCCGGACCATTCCGGAACTCCTCGTGATGTCCGGGATCTCATCCGGGACTCCGAACAACATTCGGTAACCACGTATATCTATTCCCTATAACCCGAGCGTCATCGAACCTTAAGTGTGTAGACCCTACGTGTTCGAGAACCATGTAGACATTACTGAGACAACTCTCCAGCCAATAACCAACAGCGGGATCTGGATACCCATGTTGGCTCCCACATGTTCCACGATAATCTCATCGGATGAACCATGATGTCAAGGATTCAATTAATCCCGTATACGATTCCCTTTGTCTATTGGTATAGTACTTGCCCGAGATTCGATCGTCGGTATACCGATACCTTGTTCAATCTCGTTACTGGCAAGTCTCTTGACACGTTCTGTAACACATCATCCTGTGATCAACTCTTTGATCACATTGTGCACATTATGATGATGTCCTATCGAGTGGGCCCAGAGATACCTCTCTGTCACACGGAGTGACAAATCCCAGTCTCGATTCGTGCCAACCCAACAGACACTTTCGGAGATACCCGTAGTGCACCTTTATAACCACCCAGTTACATTGTGACGTTTGGCACACCCAAAGCATACCTACGGTATCCGGGAGTTGCACAATCTCATGGTCTAAGGAAGAGATATTTGACATTTATAAAACCTTTAGCATACGAACTACACGATCATGTGCTAGGCTTAGGATTGGGTCTTGTCCATCTCATCATTCTCCTAATGATGTGATCCCGTTATCAACGACATCCAATGTCCATGGTCAGGAAACCGCAACCATCTATTGATCAACGAGCCAGTCAACTAGAGGCTCACTAGGGACATGGTGTTTGTCTATGTATCCACACATGTATCTGAGTTTCCTATCAATACAATTCTAGCATGGATAATAAATAATTATCATGAACAAGGAAATATAATAATAACCAATTTATTATTGCCTCTAGGGAATATTTCCAACAGTCTCCCACTTGCACTAGAGTCAATAATCTAGTTCACATCGCCATGTGATTAACACTCACAGGTCACATCACCATGTGACTAACATCCAAAGAGTTTACTAGAGTCAATAATCTAGTTCACATCACTATGTGATTAACACTCAATGAGTTCTGGGTTTGATCATGTTATGCTTGTGAGAGAGGTTGTAGTAAACGGGTCTGCAACATTCAGATCCCTATGTATTTCGCAAAACTTTATGTCATATCGTAGATGCTGCTACCACGTTCCACTTGGAGCTATTCCAAATTGTTGTTCCATTATACGTATCCAGTATCTCTACTCAGAGCTATCCGGATAGGTGTTAAGCTTTTATCAACGTAACTCTTTACATCGAACTCTTTACCACCTCCATAACTGAGAAACATTTCCTTATTCCTCTAAGGATAATTTTGACCGCTATCTAGTGATCCACTCCTGGATCACCTTTGTACCCTCTTGCCAGACATGTGGCAAGGCACACATCAGGTGCGGTACTTAGCATGGCATATCGTATAGATCCTATGACAAAAGCATAGGGGACGACCTTCGTCCTTCCTCTTTCTTCTGCCGTGGTCAAGCTTTGAGTCTTACTCAACTTCACACCTTACAACTCAGGTAAGAACTCCTTCTTTGATTGATCTATTTTGAACTCCTTCAAAATCATGTCAAAGGTGTGTGTACTTTTGAAAGTATCATCAGGCGTCTTGATCTATCTCTATAGATCTTGATGCCCAATATGTAAGCAGCTTTATCCAGGTCTTCCTTTGAAAAACTCCTTTCAAACAACCCTTTATGCTTTCCAGAAATTCTACATCATTTCGGATCAACAATATGTCATTGTAACACCCCAAATTTTTGAGTTGGTTTTCTTCCAAACTTTTGGCCTTTTGGAAGAGGGTTGTTTGATCTTTTCTGGGCCTCTTCTAAAATCTTTCTGGCCAAAGTTTTTGGTGATTTCTCAAGCTTGGTTTTTGACCTTGAAGATCTTCTCTTGGGTTGGCTCAAGCCCAAGTTGAGTTTCGAAGAGGTTGTTTGAATTCTCCCCTTCTTGAGTTATGCCTTTCAAATTTGATCTTGGACTTATCCTCCCCTCCAACCTTCATCTTGCCATAACCCCAACAGAAATATTTATCTGCAAAACCCTCTTCACACCTTAGGACAAGTCTCTCATCAATTCCAGTAAGTTTTGACCTTATTGGGATTTTTCCTCTATTTATTTCACTCCAAAACCATTTCTGTCTTTTATAGTGGACCTTGGTGATTTACAAAGGAGCCACCATTTCCATCTAGTTATTTGTTTCCAAACCAACTCTCCTAGATGGTCCTTAGTACCCACAACCTAGATCCATCTTGTTTCACTGGTCCACAGTCCAAAATTTTCAAATTTCACCTGCTGCAAGTTTGGACCAGATTTGCAAAATTTGGTGAAATTCATATTTATCTTCTTCCAAAAATTCTGTGAAAAATCAGGCAGCCTCTAGATGCATCAAGAGGTCACTCCACCAAATATCAGCCCCAGAAACATTTCCCACATGCCAAAATAATTTCGTCAAACACTTAGCATGCACTGTGTTGTCAGGTTCAGAGACTGTTAACTGAAACTGTCGACAGACAGTTCGACAGTTCGTCAGTTTCGTCAGGCAGCTTCGACAATCTCACCAGTAACCTCCTTGGCTCGATGATGCCCTGTATCTTCTTCTTGTCCAGAGCGCCGCACGGTTGCTTGGCTCCTTCTGGGCGTCGGTGGCGCCCTGGCCCGACCGCGCCGGCGACTGCCACAGCAACAGCACCGCCCGTGGCGGCTGACAGAAGCCACCCCGCGGCTCAATGCCGTTTGGCGCCGCCCAAGTCACCCCAGCGCTCCGCGTGTCCACCTCCAGTGCCAGCGCACGCCTGCCGCACCGTCGCCATGGCCTGGCGCGCGTAGAGCGCGTTTTCTGCCGCCGACGTGCCGCGCGGCCGTTCCTTCGAGGACAGCCCGTAACTCTCTCTCCCCTGCTGAGTTAGGTGCGGGAATGGAACCACTACACCTCCTAGTCGATGCTCGAGCCCTTAAACCCGCTGTCACGACACTGCATCGCCGTAATCAACTCGCCGGACTTATCCACTCACGGCAACCGCCTCGGGCCGGCTATATAAAGCACCCCCGAGCTCATTCTCGAGCCCGCACATCTCCACTACCTCCCTAGACCACGCCCAACCTCTGGAAGAGCCTCGAGGGGCCCTTCTTCTCCAACTCCGGCCAACTCCCTCCGCCTCGGGCTCCAACAGCATTCACTCCGGTGAGTGCTTCTCCGCTGGCGTGGACTCGAGCGTAGCACCCTGGCACCCACCTAGACCTAACCCCCACTTCAATTTGATCCCAGGAGCCCTCTCCGACGAGGCCCACGACCACCCGAGCCGCCGTCCACCGGAGACAGGGTCGCCGTCGACGTGGGGCTCGTCGACGCTCAACTCCACCACCATTCGACGCGGAAGGTCACCGAGAAGCCGTACGTATCACTCCCCTCCCCTAACTCGCCGTGGATCGACGCCGGCGACCACCGCAGCACCGGCGCCAGCGCGGCTCTGTTCCAGTTTTCAAACCTGACGTGTGGGGCCCCTTATCAGCCTCACTCCTCTCCCCTCCGAACCGTTTTCTGTAAGCGCCTTCGGGCAAAGTACGTTTTCCCTCTGCGGTTGACGTACTGCGTACCGATTCGCTTTGCTGTTTTCTGATCTAGCCCCTGGAACTTTTCTGTTTCATTACAGATGAGTCCCTCGACAAAAACTCTAATATCTTTTTAACTAAAGATGATTTTGAGTTGATTCTTTTTCTATCCTGTTTAGTTTTCTGTCTAGTTTTTTTGTCATATTTGTGTGGAAATTTTTGGAGCAACTTTATTTGCACGCGCGGTATTTATGTTAGTATCTATTTGTTCGAATACATAGATACCGAAGGACGTGACGGAGCCGCGAACCACACCGAGTTAGACTCCGACTTCTCAGAACCAGGCAAGCATGTTTGAACCTTTGATATGATGAGTGTGTTGCATGTTTGCTCGAGTAATTCTTTTCATAAGCATGGTCATATAAGCATATGTGTATGGTTATATTTCATGCAAGCAAGCTTCAGGTGAGCCCCGAATGATAGTGTTTGAACCACCTCGATCATGTGGTAACATGATGGGTGGAATGCTGGTATTGTTGGAGCATGCCAGTATTTGGTTAGCTCAGTATCACCGGAGATCATGTCGTGATTCCGTTCATCTCCTTTTTGGTACTATCATAGGCTGTCTGTTGAGATTACGATCTAGTCAGTTGTAAACCACTTCCCGAGTACACACCAAGTAGAGGGGTCGGGATGAGGGTTCCATGGCCCTGGATTAAAGCCCATCATCCGGTCAGGGGGCATGGCTGTTTCCGGTTGGGACCAAGAGGGGGGCACCCCTTAGAGCGCGCATATATAAATTTGATCCCATGCTATTCGAGGTTGTAGCCTCCCCGTCTTAAAGTTTTTCGTGAATGTTGTCGAGGGTGATTCCGGACAGCAGGATGTTAAATGGGTGTGTACTGGTTAGTTAGGTTTCTACTAAAACACCGTAGACGGAACTAGCCCCGTGGCTAGTAGAATCCGTTGGCTATGAGTTAATAGTACAAGCTCTGCAGAGTTAAATTCCTTCAGTAGCCATGATTATGGCCTAGTGTCAAATCTTTGGGTCAACCGGTGACAGTCTCTAGTGAACTCTTGATGGTAACAAGAGCAGTGATTTCGTCAAGTTCATTTGGTAGATGAACTCACCAACTATCTCTGAATTAATTTACTTCCAGAATTATTTCATCATTATACTCTTGTTATTCATAAGCCCTTTATGTGATGTCGCTCAGACGTCCGACCGTGGCATTCTTTTCATTTATAAGCCCTTTATGTGATGTCGCTCAGACGTCCGACTGTGGCATTCTTTTCATTTATAAGCCCTTTATGTGATGTCGCTCAGACGTCCGACTGTGGCATTCTTTTTATCTATAAGCCCTTTATGTGATGTCGCTTAGACGTCCGACTGTGGCATTCTTTTCATTTATAAGCCCTTTATGTGATGTCGCTCAGACGTCCG
>LR738711.1:767176725-767218949 GCA_902687465.1 Secale cereale | reverse complement strand
GTCCGACTGTGGCATTCTTTTTATCTATAAGCCCTTTATGTGATGTCGCTTAGACGTCCGACTGTGGCATTCTTTTCATTTATAAGCCCTTTATGTGATGTCGCTCAGACGTCCGACTGTGGCATTCATTTTTATTTATAAGCCCTTTACGCGATGTCGCTCAGATGTCCGACTGAGGCATTCTTGTTATTTATTTTTGCTATAAGCCCTTTATGTGGTGTCGCTCAGACGCCCGATTGTGGCCTGCTATCATTTACTATTTTCTTACGAGACGTCACTCTGACACTCGTTTGGTCTCCTTCTATTTATCTTATGGATTTCGGGAGGATTACCGCCCGACTTCTATCACTGCAATACAACACATGAATATTTTATTCCGGTCGCATTTTTGCTGGAATTCTCAAATGCATCATGTGCGCATTTATTATATCTTCAGTCCGAACTGTCTTGCGAGTACATTCAAAGTACTCACCTGGCTTGTTGATTTGGCCAGATGTGGACGAAGGCGATCTCATGGATGAAGAGTTCGATAGCGAGTCCGACGTCTAGTGGAGTCCCAGTCAGTCCCTTGCGATCCTGGAGTTGATCACTATTTTATAACCGCCTCCGCCTACCACCAAATAAATTCATCGGGTCTCACTCCGACACTCGATGAACTGTAAAATATTGGAGTCACGTCACCCACTTCACTGTGACATATCCACCACCTTTTATTACAAGTTAGTAGTATGCCACCATGCCTTGTGTCATATCCGCCTTCATGTACTATATTGGTGCGCTTGTAATAAAATTGGTTGAGCAACCCCAGCTCAACTTTGTATAATATTCAGTGTACTGGAATTCTGTATCAAGGATTTGTCTGCCAGCAGGAAATAAAATTCCTCACTGGTTTAAAAAAAGGTCGGTCTTCCGGTAATTATTTTACTGAAGGACTGGTCCTAATAGTCATTCACATATACTTATCAGAAATGTTGTAGTGCTCCCACTCACTTTATTGTAAATACAAGTTTCTAACAAACTTTGTATAAACCCAAAAACTTTGATCACTCCATCAAAGCGTATATTCCGACTCCGAGATGCTTGCTCTAGTCCATGGAAGGATCGCTGGAGCTATCATACCTTTTACCATCCTTAGGATCGACAAAACCTTTCTGATTGTATCACATACAACCTTTCCTTACAAAAACTGGTAAGGAAACTTGTTTTGACATCCATCTGCCAGATTTCATAAGTGCAGCTAATGCTAACATGATTCCGACGGACTTAAGCATCGCTACGGGTGAGAAAATCTCATCGTAGTCAACTCCTTGAACTTGTGAAAAACTCTTCGCCACAAGTCGAGCTTCATAGACGGTGACATTACCGTCCACGTCTGTCTTCTTCTTGAAGATCCATTTATCTCAATGGCTTGCCGATCATCGGGCAAGTCCACCAAAGTCCATACTTTTACATGGATCCTATCTCGGATTTCTTGGCTTCTAACCATTTTTCAGAATACGGGCCCACCATCGCTTCTCCATAGTTCGTAGGTTCATTGTTGTCCAACAACATGACATCTAAGACAGGATCACCGTACCACTCAGGAGTAGTACATATCCTTGTCGACCTATGAGGTTTGATAGCAGCTTGATCCGAAGCTTCATGATCACTATCATTAGTTTCCTCTTCAACAGTCGTAGGTTTCACAGAAACATCTTTCTGTGTTGCACTACTCTCCGGTTGAAGTGAGGGTTCGACAACCTCATCAAGCTCTATCTTCCTCCCACTCAATTCTTTCGAGAGAAACTCCTTCTCGAGAAAGGACCTGTTCTTAGCGACAAACATTTTTGCCCTTGGATCTGAGATAGAAGGTATACCCAACTGTTACCTTTGGGTATCCTATGAAGATGTATTTGTCCGCTTTGGGTTTGAGCTTTTTCTAGCTGAAGCCATAAGCATCGCAGCCCCAAACATTAAGAAACGACAACTTTGGTTTCTTGCCAAATCATAGTTCACACGACGTCGTCTCAACGGACTTAGATGGTGCCCTATCTAAAGTGAATGCAGCTGTCTCTAATGCATAACCTCAAAATAATAGCGGTAGATCGGTAAGAGACATCATAGATCGCACCATATCTCATAAGGTTCGATTACGATGTCCTGACACACCATTACGCTGTGGTGTTCCAGGTGTCTTCAACTGCGAAACAATTCCACAATGTCTTAAGTGATTGCCAAACTCATAACTCAGAAAATCTCCCCTTGATCAGATCGTAAGAACATGATCTTCTTGTTATGATGATTCTTAACTTCACTCTGAAATTGCTTGAACTTTTCAAACGTTTCAGACTTTTGCTTCATTAAGTAAATATACCCATAGCTACTCAAATCGTCAGTGAAGATGAGAAAATAACGATATCCACCACAAGCCTTAATTCTCATTGGATCACACACATCAGCATGTATGATTTCCAACAAGTCACTTGTCTGTTTCATTATACCTGAAAACAGGATCTTAGTCATCCTGCCCATGAGGCATGGCTCGCATGTGTCAAGCGATTCAAAATCAAGTGACTCCAAACATCCATCAGCATGGAGTTTCTTCATGCATTTTATGCCAAAATGACCTAAGCAGCAGTGCCACAAGAAAGTGGTACTATCATTATTAACTCTACATCTTTTGGCGTTAATATTATTATCATGTGTATTACTATGATCGAGATTCAATAAACCATTGGGTGCATGACCATAAAGGTATTATTCATGTAAACAGAATAACCATTATTCTCTAACTTAAATGAATAACCGTATTGCAATGAACATGATCTAATCATATTCATGCTCAACGTAGACACCTGATAACATTTATCTAGGTTCAACACTAATCCCGAAGGTAGAGGGAGCGTGTGATGGTGATCTTATCAACCTTGGAAACACTTCCAACACACATCGTCACCTTGCCCTTAGCTAGTCTCCGTTCAGTCCGTAGATTTTGCTTCAAGTCACTAATAATAGCAACTGAACCAGTATCCAATACCCAGGTACTACAAGGAGTACTAGTAAGGTACACATCAATAACACGTACATCAAATATACTTTGTTGAAGTTGCCAGCTTTCTTATCTACCATGTATTTGGGGTAGTTCCGCTACCATGTGACTGTTCCCCTTACAATAGAAGCACTTAGTCTCGAGGTTTTGGTTCAACCTTGGGTTCCTTCATTAGAGCGACAACTGGTTTGCCATTCATGAAGTTTCCCTTTTAGCCCTTGCCCCTTTTTGAAACCAGTGGTCTTGTTAAACAATCAACACTTGATGCTCCTTCTTGATTTCTACTTTTGCGGTCTTAAGCACCGCTAATAGCTCCGGGATCATCTCCATCCTTTGCATGTCATAGTTCATCACGAAGTTCTAGTAGCTTGGTGATAGTGTCTAGAGAATTTCGTGAACCACTATCTCATCTGGAAGATTAACTCCCACTTGGTTCAAGTGATTTTAGCACCCAGCCATTCTGAGCATATGCTCACTAGTTGAGCTATTCTCCTCCATCTTGTTGGCAAAAGAACTTGTCAGAGGTCTCATACCTCTCAACACGGGCATGAGCCTGAAATCCCAATTTCAGCTCTTGGAACATCTCATATGTCTTATGGCGTTCAAAACGTCATTGGAAACCCGATTCTAAGCCGTAAAGTATGGTGCACTAAACTATCAAGTAGTCATCAGGACGTGTCTGTCAGGTGTTCACAACATCCACAGACGACATTGTAGGGGTTTTCACATCGAGCGGTGCATCAAAGACGTAAGCCTTCTGTGTAGCAGTGAGGACACTCCTCGGACTACGGACCCAGTCCGCATCATTGCTTACAATATCTTTCAACTTAGTCTTTCTCTAGGATCGTATTAAACAGGGAGCTACAACGCAAGCTATTGGTCTACAACATAATTTGCGAAGACAACTTAGACTATTGTTCATGACAATTAAGTTCATCTAATCAAATTATTTAATGAACTCCCACTCACATAGACATCCCTCTAGTCATCTAAGTGATGCATGATCCGAATCGACTAGGCCGTGTCCGATCATCACGTGAGATGGACTAGTCATCAACGGTGAACATCTTTATGTTGATCGTATCTTCTATACGACTCATGTTCGACCTTTCGGTCTTCCGTGTTCCGAGGCAATGTCTGTACATGCTAGGCTCGTCAAGTGAACCCTAAGTGTATTGAGTGTGTAAATCTGGCTTACACCCGTTGTATGCGAACGTTAGAGCCTATCACACTCGATCATCACGTGGTGCTTCGGAACAACGAACCTTAGCAATAGTGCACAGTTAGGGGGAACACAATTCTTGAAATTTTAGTGAGAGATCATCTTATTTACTACCGTCGTTCTAAGCAAATAAGATGTAAAACATGATAAACATCACATGCAATCAAATAGTGACATGATATGGCCAATATCATTTTGCTCCTTTTGATCTTCATCTTCGGGGCTCCATCATCGTGGCTTCATGAAGTCGTCTTGCCAAACATTACTTCTACTACTATGGCTAACAGTTAGCAATAAAGTAAAGTAATTACATGGTGTTTTCAGTGACACGCAGGTCATACAATAAAATAAGACAACTACTATGGCTCCTTCCGGTTGTCACACTCATCGACATGCAAGTCGTGATTCCTGTTACAAGAACATGATCAATCTCATACATCACATATATATATCATTCATCACATCCTTTTGGCCATATCACATCACACGGCACATGCTGTAAGAACAAGTTAGACGTCCTCTAATTGTTGTTGCAAGTTTTTACGTGGCTGCTATAGGTTTCTAGCAAGAACGTTTCTTACCTACGCCAAAACCACAACGTGATATGCCAATTTCTATTTACCCTTCATAAGGACCCTTTTCATCGAATCCGATCCGACTAAAGTGGGAGAGACAGACACCCGCTAGCCACCTTATGCAACTAGTGCATGTCAATCGGTGAAACCAGTCTCACGTAAGAGTACGTGTAAGGTCGGTCCGGGCCGCTTCATCCCACGATGCCACCGATTCAAGATAAGACTATTAACGGCAAGTAAATTGACAAATCGACGCCCACAACTACTTTGTGTTCTACTCGTGCAAGAAACTACGCATAGACCTAGCTCTGATACCACTGTTGGGGATCGTAGCAAAAAACAAAAAAATTCTACGCATCACCAAGATCAATCTATGGAGTAATGTAGCAACGAGGGAGAGGGGAGTGCATCTACATACCCTTGTAGATCGCGATGCGGAAGCGTTACAAGAACGCGGATGAAGGAGTCGTACTCGTAGCGATTCAGATCGTGGTTGATTCCAATCTAAGCGCCGAACAACGGCGCCTTCGCGTTCAACACACGTGCAGCCCGGTGACGTCTCCCACGCCTTGATCCAGCAAGGAGAGAGGGAGAGGTTGGGGAAGACTCCGTCCAGCAGCAGCACGACGGCGTGGTGGTGGTGGAGGAGCGTGGCTGTGACGCCCCCGATTTGACCGTACACTAATCATGCACGCAAATGTGTACGACCAAGATCAAGGACTCACTGGAAGATATCACAACACAACACTAGACACAAATTAAAATAATACAAGCTTTATATTACAAGCCAGGGGCCTCGAGGGCTAATACATAAGCTCGAAAACACAAGAGTCAGCGGAAGCAATAATATCTGAGTACAGACATAAAGTTAAAGAAGGTGCCATAAGATGGCTAGCACAAACTGGGATACAGATCGAAAGAGGAGCAGGCCTCCTGCCTGGGATCCTCCTAAACTACTCCTGGTCGTCGTCGGCAGACTGCACGTAGTAGTAGGCGCCTCCGGTGTCGTAGGAGTCGTCGTAGGTGGCGTCTGGCTCCTGGGCTCCACCATCTGGTTGCATCATCCGAGAAGAAGGAACAGAAGGGGGAAAGGGGGGAGCAAAGCAACCGTGAGTACTCATCCAAAGTACTCGCAAGCAAGGATCTATACTACATATGCAATGGTAACAATGATATGGGTAGTATCGGTGTACTGAACTGCAGCAAGCCAGAATAAGAGGGGGTAGCTAATCCAAACGAAGACTACGCTTCTGGCAGCCTCCATCTTGCAGCAGTGGAAGAGAATAAATGGTAAGTTCACCAAGTAACATCGAATAGCATAATCCTACTCGGCGATCCTCCCGCACATCACCCTTTGAGAGAGCAACCACCGAGTTATATCTGGAACTCATCTGGGTGTGTTTTATCAAGTATCCGGTTCTAGTTATCATGAGGTCGGAATACAACTCCGGGTCGTTCTTTTACCGAGGGACACGGCTATTCGAATAGATTAAATTCCCTGCAGGGGTGCACCACATAACCCAGCACGCTTGATCCCATTTGGCCGGACACACTTTCCAGGGTCATGCCCGGCCTCGGAAGATCAACACGTCGCAGCCCTACCTAAGCACGTCAGCACGCTGATTTAAGTCCTAAGCACACAGGGGTCTGGGCCCATCGCCCAATGCACACCTGCACGTTGCGAGGGCGGCCGGTGAGCAGACCTAGCAACCTCCATTACTAAGGAAGTTACATACGCGGTCCAACCCGGCGCGCGCCGCTAAGCCGCTGACGTCAAGAAGGCTTCGGCTGATACCACGATGTCGAGTACCCATAACTATTCCCACGTAGCTGGTTAGTGCGTATAGGCCAACGACCAGACTCAGATCAAATATCCAAACTCGTTAAGCGTGTTATTATGAAATAACCGCAGACAACGACCAGGGCTAGGCCACCTCTCCACTGGGTGTCTCAACCTGCCCTGTCGCGCCGCCACAAAGATCCACTTGGGGGGCGTCGGGAACTCAGGCCCATCACTACCTGGATGGAGCCACCTGTCCTTTCAGCCCCCACATCGAATCACTTGCGGGTACTCAATGAGCCGACCCGACTTTAGTCACATCATGTATCATGTAAAGTATGTATATAGTATATACCCGTGATCACCACCCGAGTGATCACGGCCCGATAGTATAGCATGGAAGACGGACAAGAATGTAGGGCCACTGATGGAATACTAGCATCCTATACTAAGCATTAGGATGGCAGGTACAGGTATCAACAATTGTAGCAGCAATGACAGGCTATGCAACAGAATAGGACTAACCGAACAGTAACATGCTACACTACTCTAATGCAAGCAGTAGAAAGAAGAATAGGCGATATCTGGTGATCAAAGGGGGGGCTTGCCTGGAAGCCCTGCAGACGAAAGGAATCTTCGGAAGCGTAGCCGTAGTCGAACACCGAAGCATCAATGGTCTCGGGGTCTATCACATATCGGAGTCTACCGAAAATAAGAAACGAAGGGGAAACAAATAAACAACAGAGCAAACAATAGCATCACAAAGCATAACATGGCAAAAGGCGGTGCTATGTGTGACCTAACGCGGTAGGAGGTGATACCGGCAAGGATGAAAAACATCCGGGAAAGTATTCCCGGTGTTTCGCATTTTCGGGCAGATGGAACGGAGGGGGAATGTTGCACGTTCGGTATGATAGAGATGCGTGGCGGACGAACGGACCGCGTATTCGGATTCGTCTCGTCGTTCTGAGCAACTTTCATGTACAAAGTATTTTGATCAAGGTTACGGATTATTTTATATTAATTTTTAAAGTTTTAATTCATTTTCTGGAATTAATATTATCTCGAAATTTAAACAGTTAAATACTATGGGTACACATAAGTGTATCCAGAGATGTACACATAGGGCTGACTGGTGGGGACAGGGGAGCTGAGTCAGCAGTCAAAGTTTGACTGTTGACTGGTCAAATGACCAGTGGGTCCCCCATGTCATTGTCTATGATTAACTAAACAATTTTAATTAGTTTAGTTAACTGATTAAGTTAGTTAATTAATTAATTAATTATTTTAATTATTATTAATTATTATTATTATTATTTTCATATACATATTTTAAAATTCCTTTTTTTTAAACGTTCTTTGGGGCGTGGGCCCCGTTTGTCAGGGTCACATGGCGTCATCAATAGTTAGGTTAATGGTGCCACGTCGGTGCATCCACGTTTAGTCGCCGGCAGCCAAAGTACGCGGAGGAGGCTCGCCGAAGTTGCGCTCCGGTGACCATTTGGTCACCCATAAGCATTAGTAGGACGAGCGCGTTGGCGCGCAACGAGTGGGGCTAGTGGTTGGTGCTGGAGGTGCCGGGATGGACGCCGGCGACGAGGTTTAGCGGCAGTCGAAGCAACAGCTCGACGGATCCAGTGAAACAAGAGGAGATTGAGCGAGGGAAAGTGTCGGGCTACATCGGTATAGCTCTACAGCTCACGCACACCAACAGAATGCAACGGGGAGCACGGCAACGATGCATTCATTGGCCATGGCGGACGACAGCTTGGGGCTCGCAAGGGACGACGCCACTTTGGTTGATTCGTGTGGGGGAGAGGGGAAGCAGGTGGGAGCTCACATTGAAGCTCGTGGGGGACTCGATGGAGCCGGAGTGGTTCCAGGCGATGCAGATCGACGGTAGGCTAGCGGCGACGTCCAACGGCGTCGGAGGAAGGAGGCGTCCGTTGACGAGCGGAAGGAAGGCGATGGAGGTCGGAATCGTGCTGGGGCCTTCGGGATCCGCCCCTTTCCGGCGAGGAGGCGGCTTGGCGGCAGCTCCTCGGGCGCGGGCGCGGTCGGCGGCCGTGTACGGCGAGGCGCCGGCGGGGAGGGGCTCTGGCGCGGGAGTGGCGACGGAGGTGGGTGCAGGGGAGGGTGAGGCGAAATCGGGGGAGGGGCAATGCGTGGCCGACGGGAGGAAGCGCCCTCGCGCGTCCCTGGCGGCGCGAGGTGGGTTGGGGGTCGAGGGGATCGTGCAGAGGGAGTGGGTGTGAGGAACTAGGGTTCGATGGTGGGGGGTATGCATAGGCGCGGCTGGGCCAGCCTAGCGGCCTGCTCGACCGAGGCCCAGTTGAGGGGGGGTCTTTATTTTGTTCTGTTTGTTTTTGTTTTGCTTATTTTTTTACAGTTATCATTTTCTGTTTTATTTTAGTTCCCCTTTTGTTTTTGTTTTATAAATCATAAAAAGTAGTCCCTAGTTTAGTGTTAATAAATATGCTACCCCCACATAAGTTTGGGCAACTAAATAAAATAGCTTAATATTTCTTTATTGTAAAAGGCATTTAATTAATTGTTTGGCTATTGTTTTAAGTATTTTTAGAACATTCAAACACTTGATAAAAATGTGGTTTCTCCACCATAATTGATTATGCATTATTTGTTCACTCCGAACATTTTAGTTTTAATATTTGAAAACTTTTATTGTTTGCTTGATTTTTAATTTGAATTTGAATCGGTTCCGAACTAACACGAGATTAGCAACATCAATCGTGGTGACGTGGCATCATTAGCAGAGGTTTACTGTAGCTTGATTACCCGGGCGTCACAATTCTCCTCCACTACAAGAAATCTCATCCCGAGATTTAAGCGGTGAGGTAAGGGAGGGAAAGTGCTGGTAGCGAAAACCTAACGAGTCTTCTCGGTCTTGGTTGCCCTTTCGAAGAGGTTGATCCCTTTCGTTGATGTCTTCTTTTATCTGCTTCAAGTCATCGTGATCAAGTCGTCATCCTTTCTTCGGGATCTCCATCGTCCTACGAATGCGACCAAGGGGAAAAACTCCGGAGGAACGCATCTCCACAAAGCTAGGCATTTGACGGTGAACTCAATGGGAAATACGCGGGGTACCCCATGAGTTGTATTATAGTGAATTCGTTTAGTGCAATAATCAATGGTACCAAAGTTTCGAACGGGTAGGCAGTCATTCGATGCCTAAACAGAAGCTGGAATGGGGTCTTGATCAACGAGAATAATATGGTGTTTGATACCAGGATGAAACATGGTAGAATTTAGCTCGTGAATTACACACGAAGCCAAGTGCAAAGAATACATTAGAATCAGGGTTGTACAGGAGAGTCAAGTTTCGATCCCGTGGACCTGTGGGTTATGGGCCCACCATGTGGGTTGAAAGTAGCAAGGGTGGTGACATCTTGCACAGCCACGACAAGGAGGCATGTGAGTGGATAGCTTGTCAGCTATGTTGGCAACAATGTCGGAACCAAGGATGGGGATCGAAGAGAACCATTTTCCCGCTCGTTGAAACGAGGCGGACCAATAGGCAAAGTTCTCGTCCAGCGGCAGTACCGGGACGTTATCACCAATAGAATCAAGGTCTTACTAACATAGTTGTACACCAAGGTGTTTACATAAGCAGAAAACTATTACTACTTAGATTATATGTAGATCAAGGAAAGGTTAAACCAACAAATGGAAAGGAAAATTGTGATTACACACAATCAATAGGAGTATATCCTTCCCATAGACAAGCAGAACATGGCGTACAGGGTAGGAGAGCAAGGACCCAACCATTCAGATAAAGTGGTAAGGATTAATCAAGATGTTACCCATACAACGGTGTCTGGATAACTAACCAAGAAACATTTGGCATCGCGCATCCAATGTTCTTGTTGATGAGCGGGGTATCATAGTCATGCTTCGTGGTAGCAATGATATGGTGTTTCAATCAAGGGCCAGACTTTGGATACACAAATGATCCATCAGGAGCAACTTATAAGATAAGTCTTACAATTCCCTCCTGGGAGAATGGCTATCCTCGCAACAGAAATTATAATGATGGGTCCTCCAGCTAGGGGTGCTAGGCATGACATCCTGTTACCGGGTCATCAAAGGACCAACATTATAACTACTGAAAAGTTGTCCCAACCATCATATCTGACCGAGATTCAGATCCGATTGGTGTCATGATACCTCAGACTCAGGATGTTCGAGAAGAAAAGGTGCAACACAAATCGACGAAATGGCATTGCTAGATTCTCGGGAAATGAACTATGGGAGCGGGTTCCCGAAACAATAGTTCATCACTAAACCATGGAGAGAATGAGGAGGTGGCTGATGGGCTCAGCGACAATTCATCGAAAATTCCAAATGGATGGATTTCTACAATAACGTGAACAAGAGGATGACACTTATCAATTCAAATGATATAATGTTGTATGCTCGAGGAAAACATACACCATTAATCATTAGGTGAAAGGTGTGCCCGAAATATGACCTTAGGCAGCAAGATCAATGTTAGAGTGACGATTCAATAACCAACAGTCTAAGAACGAACTGTCGATCGTTAACTTCAAAGCAATAGGGTTGCTAGAAGTGCAGAACTCAAGTAGCATCTTTAGCATATTGGTATCCCGGTTGAAAACAACACGGGGACCAAGGAAGAATGGTGATGGGGAGTAGTATCACTATACCAAGAATTCTGATGAGGTGGAGCAGTCTCGCAACATTCTTGACATAAAAGATGGTAATACTTCAAGATAGAACATATTACAAGTTGGAGAGTAAGTTTTAATCATAACGTGGACAAGCTCGCGATGAAAGGAAGTCAAGGGTGTTGTCGATGATAATAGAAATCATCGAGGGCAAGGAGGGTATTTCTCATCATGAACACAGCTGACATCTTAGAAGAAGTCAAAGTGTTGAAGGTGATCCGACACATTTGTCGGGAGGTTTCAAGAGGATGCAATCAAACAACAACTGCAAAAAGCAAGGGAATAACGAAGTGGTAAGTTATAGGATCAACATATAAGATGCAAGCTCGGAACCAAAGTTGCCTTTCTAGACAAGCAACATGATGTTGAAAGATCGACATAAGTCGTGCTCACACACTGAAGAATTCGTGCACCAGAGAAAGATGAGGTAGCACAGTCAAAGATAACAAGACCAGGATGCAGCCGATAGTCTAGGAATTGTTGGGGAACGTAGTATTTTCAAATTTTCCTACGATCACGCAAGATCTATCTACCAGATGCATAGCAACGAGAGGGAAGAGTGTGTCTACGTACCCTCGTAGACCGGGAGCGGAAGCGTCAAGTGACGCGGTTGATGTTGTCGAACTTCTTCGCGATCCAACCGATCAAGCACCGAACGTACGGCACCTCCGCGTTCAGCACACGTTCAGCTTGATGACGTCCCACGAGCTCTTGATCCAGTTGAGCTTCACGGGAGAGTTCCGTCAGCACAACGGCGTGGTGACGGATATGATGTGTTCACCGGCGCAAGGCTTCGCCTAAGCTCCGCGACGGTATGACCGAGGTGTGATTCTGTGGAGGGGGGCACCGCACACGGCTAAAACAATTCAACTTGTGTGTCTTTGGGTGCCCCCCTGCCCCCGTATATAAAGGAGCAGGGGAGGGAGGCCGACCGGCCCTTCCTGGTGCGGCTAGGGAAGGAGTCCTACTAGGAATAGGATTGCAATCCTATTCCTAGTAGGATTCACCAAAAGGAAGAAGGGGGAAAGGAATAGGAGAGGTGGCGCCCCCCCCCCCCCAATCCTAGTCCAACTAGGAACCCTAGGTGGGGGCGCCGGCCAGCCCTATGGGCTGCCTCTCTCTTTCCCTTTAGGCCCACTATGGACCATCCCCTCTCGTAGGGGGTTCCGGTAACCCCCTCCGGCATTCCCGATAAATCCGAAACTTTTCCGGTATACTTCCGGTGTCCGAATATAGCCGTCCAATATATCAATCTTTATGTCTCGGACATTCCGAGACTCCTCGTCATGTCCGTGATCTCATCCGGGACTCCGAACTACCTTCGGTACATCAATACTCATAAACTCATAATACCGATCGTCATCAAACGTTAAGCGTGCGGACCCTACGGGTTCGAGAACTATGTAGACATGACCGAGACTCATCTCCGGTCAATAACCAAATAGCGGAACCTGGATGTTCATATTGGCTCCTACATATTCTACGAAGATCTTTTATCGGTCAGAACCGCATAACTACATACGTTGTTCCTTTTGTCAAACGGTATGTTACTTGCCCAAGATTCGATCGTCGGTATCTCTATACCTAGTTCAATCTCGTTACTGGCAAGTCTGTTTACTCGTTCCGTAACACATCATCTCGTGACTAACTCATTAGTCTTTTGCTTGCAAGGCTTATTGTGATGTGTGTTACCGAGAGGGCCCAGAGATACCTCTCCAACACTCGGAGTGACAAATCCTAATCTTGATCTATGCCAACACCACGAATACTTTCGGAGACACCTGTAGAGCATCTTTATGATCACCCAGTTACGTTGTGACGTTTGATAGCACACAAGGTGTTCCTACGGTATTCGGGAGTTGCATAATCTCATAGTCATAGGAGCATGTATAAGTCATGAAGAAAGCAATAGCAGTTAAACTAAACGATCATAGTGCTATGCTAACGGATGGGTCTTGTCCATCACATCATTCTCCTAATGATGTGATCCCGTTGATCAAATGACAACTCATGTCTATGGCTAGGAAACATAACCATCTTTGATCAATGAGCTAGTCTAGTAGAGGCATACTAGGGACATACTGTTTTGTCTATGTATCCACACATGTACTAAGTTTCCGGTTAATACAATTCTAGCATGAATAAAAGACATTTATCATGATATAAGGAAATACAAATAACATC
The DNA here is from genome assembly GCA_902687465.1 of Secale cereale. Taxonomy (NCBI): domain Eukaryota; kingdom Viridiplantae; phylum Streptophyta; class Magnoliopsida; order Poales; family Poaceae; genus Secale; species Secale cereale. Next base: position 767,205,454 of record LR738711.1, on the reverse strand, counting down.
TTTATTATTGCCTCTAGGGCATATTTCCTTCAGTCTCCCACTTGAACTAGAGTCAATAATCTAGATTACAAAGTGATGATCCTCACACCCATGGAGCCTTGGTGCTGATCATGTTTTGCCCGTGGAAGAGGCTTAGTCAACGGGTCTGCAACATTCAGATCCGTATGTATTTTGCAAATCTCTATGTCTCCCTCCTTGACTAGATCGCGGATGGAATTGAAGCGTCTTTTGATGTGCTTTGTTCTCTTGTGAAACCTGGATTCCTTCGCCAAGGCTATGGCTCCAGTGTTGTCACAAAAGATTTTCATTGGACCCGATGCACTAGGTACTACACCTAGATCGGATATGAACTCCTTCATACAGACTCCTTCATTTGCTGCTTCTGAAGCAGCTATGTATTCCGCTTCACACGTAGATCCCGCCACGACGCTCTGCTTGGAACTGCACCAACTGACAGCTCCACCGTTCAATAAAATACATATCCGGTTTGTGACTTTGAGTCATCCGGATCAGTGTCTAAGCTAGAATCGACGTAACCGTTTACGACGAGCTCTTTGTCACCTCCATATACGAGAAACATATCCTTTGTTCTTTTCAGATACTTTAGGATGTTTTTGACCGCTGTCCAGTGATCCACTCCTGGATTACTTTGGTACCTCCCTGCTAGACTTATAGCAAGGCACACATCAGGTCTGGTACACAGCATTGCATACATGATAGATCCTATGGCTGAGGCATAGGGAATGACTTTCATTTTCTCTCTATCTTCTGCAGTGGTCGGGCATTGAGTCTTACTCAATTTCATACCTTGTAAAACAGGCAAGAACCCTTTATTTGACTGATCCATTTTGAACTTCTTCAAAATCTTATCAAGGTATGTGCTTTGTGAAAGTCCAATTAAGCGTCTTGATCTATCTCTATAGATCTTGATACCTAATATATAAGCAGCTTCACCGAGGTCTTTCATTGAAAAACTTTTATTCAAGTATCCTTTTATGCTATCCAGAAATTCTATATCATTTCCAATCAACAATATGTCATCTACATATAATATTAGAAATGCTACAGAGCTCCCACTCACTTTCTTGTAAATACAGGCTTCTCCAAAAGTCTGTATAAAACCATATGCTTTGATCACCTCATCAAAGCGTATATTCCAACTCCGAGATGCTTGCACCAGTCCATAGATGGATCGCTGGAGCTTGCATACTTTGTTAGCACCTTTTGGATCGACAAAACCTTCTGGTTGCATCATATACAACTCTTCTTTGAGATATCCATTTAGGAATGCAGTTTTGACATCCATTTGCCAGATTTCATAATCATAAAATGCGGCAATTGCTAACATGATTCGGACAGACTTAAGCATCGCTACAGGTGAGAAAGTCTCATCGTAGTCAACTCCTTGAACTTGTCGAAAACCTTTCACAACAAGTTGAGCTTTGTAAACAGTAATATTACCGTCTGCGTCGGTCTTCCTCTTGAAGATCCATTTATTTTCGATGGCTTGCCGATCATCGGGCAAGTCAACCAAAGTCCATACTTTGTTCTCATACATGGATCCCATCTCAGATTTCATGGCTTCAAGCCATTTTGCGGAATCTGGGCTCATCATCGCTTCCTCATAGTTCGTAGGTTCATCATGGTCTAGCAACATGATTTCCAGAACTGGGTTGCCGTACCACTCTGGTGCGGAACGTACTCTGGTTGATCTACGACGTTCAGTAGAAACTTGATCCGAAGTTTCATGATCATTATCATTAACTTCCTCACTAATTGGTGTAGGAATCACTGGAACAATTTCCTGTGATGTACTACTTTCCAATCCGGGAGAAGGTACAATTACCTCATCAAGTTCTACTTTCCTCCCACTCACTTCTTTCGAGAGAAACTCTTTTTCTAAAAAGGATCCATTCTTAGCAACGAATATTTTGCCTTCGGATCTGTGATAGAAGGTGTACCCAACAGTCTCTTTTGGGTATCCTATGAAGACACATTTTTGACTTGGGTTCGAGCTTATCAGGTTGAAGTGTTTTTACATAAGCATCGCAGCCCCAAACTTTAAGAAACGACAACTTTGGTTTCTTGCCAAACCATAGTTCATAAGGTGTCGTATCAACGGATTTAGATGGTGCCCTATTTAATGTGAATGCAGCTGTCTCTAAAGCATAACCCCAAAACGATAGTGGTAAATCGGTAAGAGACATCATAGATCGCACCATATCTAATAAAGTACGGTTACGACGTTCGGACACACCATTACGCTGTGGTGTTCCAGGTGGCGTGAGTTGTGAAACTATTCCACATTGTTTCAAATGAAGACCAAACTCGTAACTCAAATATTCTCCTCCACGATCAGAACGTAGGAACTTTATTTTCTTGTTACGATGATTCTCTACTTCACTCTGAAATTCTTTGAACTTTTCAAATGTTTCAGACTTGTGCTTCATTAAGTAGATATACCCATATCTGCTCAAATCATCAGTGAAGGTCAGAAAATAACGATACCCGCCGCGAGCATCAACACTCATTGGTCCACATACATCAGTATGTATGATTTCCAACAAATCTGTTGCTCGCTCCATGGTTCCGGAGAACGGAGTTTTAGTCATCTTGCCCATGAGGCATGGTTCGCAGGCACCAAGTGATTCATAATCAAGTGATTCCAAAAGTCCATCATTATGGAGTTTCTTCATGCGTTTTACACCAATATGACCTAAACGGCAGTGCCATAAATAAGTTGCACTATCATTATTAACCTTGCATCTTTTGGTTTCAATATTATGAATATGTGTATCACTACAATCGAGATCCAATAAGAATAGACCACTCTTCAAGGGTGCATGACCATAAAAGATATTATTCATTAAAATGGAACAACCATTATTCTCTGATTTAAATGAATAACCGTCTCGCAATAAACAAGATCCAGATATAATGTTCATGCTTAACGCTGGCACCAAATAACAATTATTTAGGTCTAAAACTAATCCCGAAGGTAGATGTAGAGGTAGCGTGCCGACGGCGATCACATCGACTTTGGAACCGTTTCCCACGCGCATCGTCACCTCGTCCTTAGCTAATCTTCGTTTAATCCGTAGTCCCTGTTTCGAGTTACAAATATTAGCAACCGAACCGGTATCAAATACCCAGGTACTACTACGAGCATTAGTAAGGTACACATCAATAACATGTATATCACATATACCTTTGTTCATCTTGCCATCCTTCTTATCCGCCAAATACTTGGGGCAGTTCCGCTTCCAGTGTCCAGTCCCCTTGCAATAGAAGCACTCAGTTTCAGGCTTGGCTCCAGATTTGGGTTTCTTCGTGGAAGTAGCAACTGACTTGCTATTCTTTTTGAAGTTCCCTTTCCTTCCCTTGCCCTTTTTCTTGAAACTAGTGGTCTTGTTAACCATCAACACTTGATGCTCCTTTTTGATTTCTACCTCCGCAGCTTTGAGCATAGCGAAGAGCTCGGGAATTGTCTTTTGCATCCCTTGCATGTTATAGTTCATCACGAAGCCTTTATATCTTGGTGGCAGTGATTGAAGAACTCTATCAATAACACTATCCTCGTCAACCTTGCAACCAAGTTGAGTCATATGATTGTAGTACCCAGACATTCTGAGCAAGTGTTCACTGATAGAACTATTCTCCTCCATTTTGCAGCTGTAGAACTTATTGGAAATCTCATATTTCTCAATTCGGGCATTTGCTTGAAATATTAACTTCAACTCCTGGAACATCTCATATGGTCCATGACGTTCAAAACATCGTTGAAGTCCCGGTTCTAAGCCGTAAAGCATGGCACACTGAACTATCGTGTAGTCATCAGACCGCGACTGCCAGACGTTCAAAGCGTCTGCATTAGCGGAAGGGGGCTTGTCACCTAGCGGTGCTTCAAGGACATAATTCTTCTGTGCAGCAATGAGGATAATCCTCAGGTTACGGACCCAGTCCGTGTAATTGCTACCATCATCTTTCAACTTAGCTTTCTCTAGGAATGCATTAAAATTTAAAGGAACGGTAGCACGGGCCATTGATCTACAACGACATAGATATGCAAAACTATCAGGACTAAGTTCATGATAAATTAAAGTTCAATTTAATCATATTAATTTAAAGAACTCCCACTTAGATAGACATCCCTCTGGTCATCTAAATGATCACGTGATCCAAATCAACTAAACCATGTCCGATCATCACGTGAGATGGAGTAGTTTCAATGGTGAACATCATATGTTGATCATATCTACTATATGATTCACGCTCGACCTTTCGGTCTCCAGTGTTCCGAGGCCATATCTGTATATGCTAGGCTCGTCAAGTTTAACCCGAGTATTCTGCGTGTGCAAAACTGGCTTACACCCGTTGTATTTGAACGTAGAGCTTATCACACTCGATCATCACGTGGTGTCTCGGCACGACGAACTTTCGCAACGGTGCATACTCAGGGAGAACACTTATACCTTGAAATTTAGTAAGGGATCATCTTATAATGCTACCGTCGATCTAAGCAAAATAAGAAGCATAATAAGATAAACATCACATGCAATCAAAATATGTGACATGATATGGCCATCATCATCTTGTGCTTTTGATCTCCATCTCCAAAGCACCGTCATGATCACCTTCGTCACCGGCTTGACACCTTGATCTTCATCATAGCATCGTTGTCGTCTCGCCAACTATTGCTTCTACGACTATCGCTACCGCTTAGTGATAAAGTAAAGAAATTACATGGCGATTGCATTTCATACAATAAAGCGACAACCATATGGCTCCTGCCAGTTGCTGATAACTTTACAAAACATGATCATCTCATACAAAACCGTATAACTCATCATGTCTTGACCATATCACATCACAACATGCCCTGCAAAAACAAGTTAGACGTCCTCTACTTTGTTTGTTGCAAGTTTTACGTGGCTGCTCCGGGCTTTAGCAAGAACCGTTCTTACCTACGCATACAAAACCACAACGATGTTTCGTCAAGTATGTGCTGTTTTAACCTTCACAAGGACCGGGCGTAGCCACACTTGATTCAGCTAAAGTGAGAGAGACAGACACCCGCCAGTCACCTTTAAGCAACGAGTGCTCGTAACGGTGAAACCAGTCTCGCGTAAGCGTACGCGTAATGTCGGTCCGGGCCGCTTCATCTCACAATACCGCCGAAGCAAAGTATGACATGCTGGTAAGCAGTATGACTAGTATCGCCCACAACTCATTGTGTTCTACTCGTGCATATCATCTACGCATAGACCTGGCTCATGATGCCACTGTTGGGGAACGTAGTATTTTAAAATTTTCCTACGATCACGCAAGATCTATCTACCAGATGCATAGCAACAAGAGGGAAGAGTGTGTCTACGTACCCTCGTAGACCGGGAGCGGAAGCGTCAAGTGACGCGGTTGATGTTGTCGAACTTCTTCGCGATCCAACCGATCAAGCACCGAACGTACGGCACCTCCGCGTTCAGCACACGTTCAGCTTGATGACGTCCCACGAGCTCTTGATCCAGTTGAGCTTCACGGGAGAGTTTCGTCAGCACGACGGCGTGGTGACGGATATGATGTGTTCACCGGCGCAGGGCTTCGCCTAAGCTCCGCGACGGTATGACCGAGGTGTGATTCTGTGGAGGGGGGCACCGCACATGGCTAAAACAATTCAACTTGTGTGTCTTTGGGTGCCCCCCTGCCCCCGTATATAAAGGAGCAGGGGAGGGAGGCCGGCCGGCCCTTCCTGGTGCGGCTAGGGAAGGAGTCCTACTAGGAATAGGATTGCAATCCTATTCCTAGTAGGATTCACCAAAAGGAAGAAGGGTGAAAGGAATAGGAGAGGTGGCGCCCCCCCCCCCCAATCCTAGTCCAACTAGGAACCCTAGGTGGGGGCGCCGGCCAGCCCTATGGGCTGCCTCTCTCTTTCCCTTTAGGCCCACTATGGACCATCCCCTCTCGTAGGGGGTTCCGGTAACCCCCTCCGGCATTCCCGATAAATCCGAAACTTTTCCGGTATACTTCCGGTGTCCGAATATAGCCGTCCAATATATCAATCTTTATGTCTCGGACATTCCGAGACTCCTCGTCATGTCCGTGATCTCATCCGGGACTCCGAACTACCTTCGGTACATCAATACTCATAAACTCATAATATCGATCGTCATCAAACGTTAAGCGTGCGGACCCTACGGGTTTGAGAACTCTATAGACATGACCGAGACTCATCTCCGGTCAATAACCAAATAGCGGAACCTGGATGTTCATATTGGCTCCTACATATTCTACGAAGATCTTTTATCGGTCAGAACAGCATAACTACATACGTTGTTCCTTTTGTCAAACGGTATGTTACTTGCCCGAGATTCGATCGTCGGTATCTCTATACCTAGTTCAATCTCGTTACTGGCAAGTCTCTTTACTCGTTCCGTAACACATCATCTCGTGACTAACTCATTAGTCTTTTGCTTGCAAGGCTTATTGTGATGTGTGTTACCGAGAGGGCCCAGAGATACCTCTCCGACACTCGGAGTGACAAATCCTAATCTTGATCTATGCCAACACCACGAATACTTTCGGAGACACCTGTAGAGCATCTTTATGATCACCCAGTTACGTTGTGACGTTTGATAGCACACAAGGTGTTCCTATGGTATTCGGGAGTTGCATAATCTCATAGTCATAGGAGCATGTATAAGTCATGAAGAAAGCAATAGCAGTTAAACTAAACGATCATAGTGCTATGCTAACGGATGGGTCTTGTCCATCACATCATTCTCCTAATGATGTGATCCCGTTGATCAAATGACAACTCATGTTTATGGCTAGGAAACATAACCATCTTTGATCAATGAGCTAGTCTAGTAGAGGCATACTAGGGACATACTGTTTTGTCTATGTATCCACACATGTACTAAGTTTCCGGTTAATACAATTCTAGCATGAATAAAAGACATTTATCATGATATAAGGAAATACAAATAACATCTTTATTATTGCCTCTAGGGCATATTTCCTTCAGGAATGACCAGATTGAGTTCAGAATTTCCCGGTAAAATACTAGGGGTATTTGATTTGTAGTGCAGAATAATTTCACTAGTCGGTGTCCTCGTTTGACAACAACCCAGAACCCATAGAGTGATTACGACAAGAAAAGACATTACTTCAACAAAGTTAGTAAGATGTGGGGCAATGGCAAGACATCTTCGAGATACCAGGGGGTAATACTCGAAGGTAGACCATGATATAAGTAGAACCGGGTCGTTGACCGACGACAGAAGATATTTTAACCTTGTCAAAAATTGACGAGGCACTGGAATGAATTCCCATCGGATAGACAACATGGTCGGAACCATAACTATAAGGGATCAATTCAAGAATACCGGAAGAATCATACAGCTGGACAATCATTTAGCAAGGAGCTTCCGAGATGGTCTACATCATTTTCATGGGCATGAACACAAAGTTCAAGGTCGACTCCCACTTCTTTAATGCATATCATTTCATTCACCACTCGCTTTAATAAAACTGTAGTGTTGGAATTTTAACTGGTAGAACACCGGAAGAGTATGACTTGTGAAAACTTTCGGGTTTTCACGGATTAGGGGAAGGCATAGGTTCCACCCATCGGGCATCTTAATAACATATACCACAAGTTTCAAAAGTAAATATCATCAACTCCAAGGGAGAGCATGGTTGTCAAAGAAGAGGATACAATTTACCGAAGGTATTATGCATCAGGGACAGAACTTCTTGAGGTTTTTTTTTTGTATACGAAGGACACTGTCGGATAATATTTCAACAAAGGATCGAGCGATCCACAACGGAGCTGATGTGAGTATCGGTACTCACTCAGAGGAAGAAGAATGCAGAGGCGTCAGATTCAAGAATCACCTGATTAGTGTGAAGCTTAAATAGAAAGAAATTATGGTTTCCAAAACGAAGGATCAGAAGCAGACGCTCTGATCCAGGATGGATAAGTTGAAAACACTTAGTTGGTCAATCAATAAAGGTTTGAATTGCCGAGAACCAACTCATGTCCGGAATGACGTCTGAGTCGGAAAGATAATTTCAAAAAGGATAACCCGATGATTGCGTGCATACGCACACATTGAATCAATTGGCTCAAAATGGCTAAGACAAGGGATGCTAACAAAGACTACTAGTCACATGGAATTAACCATAATGCAAGCCGGCAAGAATTTCAAGAGTAACTGGCTGCAGAAAATTTTCGAAAGATCGAAAAGTATTCTGAAGAATTTTGTTAAACACATGAACAATTGAGAAGAACGGATCCTCGATAATTGTGAGGAAATAACCGTGAGGGTTTTCATGCGAAATAAAACTAGAAGACAGTAAACTCAAAGGATTCTCGAAACAACGGAGAATATTTCGAGGCATATTGTAACAACAAGAGCGACGAGCAATGATCATGAGAATGGCAAGTGCATGCAGATATCCATAGGGATATATCGGTGGCAGTGAATTGCAAAGGCGATGAACACAAGTTCTCGGGTTAACAGCGGAGAATATCTTCAGGGTCTTCTGGTGCAGCAGACGATCATTGATAATATGGTGCTCTCCGGGTGAAAGTGATAACCAGATCCTAATGTTAGATTTAGTAAAATTCATTTATCCCGAATAGAAGAGAGATCAGAGTCCCAGAGTATAGATGAGGACTAAAAGATCCTAATACCACCCAATGGTGCTGTGGACCCGTAAGCCACACAACAAGTTAGTAAATTTGGTTTTCAAAGACTAGACTCAACTTCGGCCAAGGAGTTGGAAAGGGGGATTCCTACAGGCAGTCGGCTCTGATACCAACTTGTGACGCCCCCGATTTGACCGTACACTAATCATGCACGCAAATGTGTACGACCAAGATCAAGGACTCACTGGAAGATATCACAACACAACACTAGACAAAAATTAAAATAATACAAGCTTTATATTACAAGCCAGGGGCCTCGAGGGCTAATACATAAGCTCGAAAACACAAGAGTCAGCGGAAGCAATAATATCTGAGTACAGACATAAAGTTAAAGAAGGTGCCATAAGATGGCTAGCACAAACTGGGATACAGATCGAAAGAGGAGCAGGCCTCCTGCCTGGGATCCTCCTAAACTACTCCTGGTCGTCGTCGGCAGACTGCACGTAGTAGTAGGCGCCTCCGGTGTCGTAGGAGTCGTCGTAGGTGGCGTCTGGCTCCTGGGCTCCACCATCTGGTTGCATCATCCGAGAAGAAGGAACAGAAGGGGGAAAAGGGGGAGCAAAGCAACCGTGAGTACTCATCCAAAGTACTCGCAAGCAAGGATCTATACTACATATGCAATGGTAACAATGATATGGGTAGTATCGGTGGACTGAACTGCAGCAAGCCAGAATAAAAGAAGGATAGCTAATCCAAACAAAAACTACGCTTCTGGCAGCCTCCATCTTGCAGCAGTGGAAGAGAATAGATGGTAAGTTCACCAAGTAACATCGAATAGCATAATCCTACTCGGCGATTGATACGTCCAAAACGTATCTATAATTTCTGCTTGCTCCATGCCTCTTTTGGGTGATATTGCTATGATATTTATACACTTCCATACACTTTTGATCATATTTGGACTAACCTATTAACTGAGTGCACCCCAGTGCCAGTTTCTGTTTTCGGCTGTTTTTGTATTTCAGGTTTTCACGTTACGAGAACTGCCAGGAAAAATCCAGAAAAATTATATAAAAAATCAGCGTTCCAGAACCTATCGTGCGCCCGAAGTACAGCCGGGGGGGCCACCAGGGCTCCAGGCGCCCTGGCGGCGCCTCCCCCCCCTGGGCCGCGCCGGGGGGGCGCCTGGGCCCCCCGAGGCTCCTCCGATGCCCCCTTTGGCATATATTTAAAGCGTCTCCCTAAACCCTTGAGGGAGGAACTCTTTTCGCGATCTCATCTCTGTTCCGCCGCCGCCGCCGCTTCCAAGATCGGGAGCACCAGGAGAACTCTTCCCGGCACCCTGCCGGAGGGGAGGATCACCACCGGGAGCCTCTCCACCACCATGGACGCCTCCCGGATGAGTTGTGAGTAGTCTCCCTTGGACCATGAGTCCATGACCAGTAGCTATGTGATGTTCTCCTCCCGTTCTTGTGCTTCACTAATTAGTCCTCGTGAGCTGCCCTACATGATCGAGGCACATATGTAATCCTTATGATGTTGCTATGATGAGTTTGCTGGGATCCGATGGATTATGAGATTATGTTCAGATTGTGCTTGAGTAATATATTTGATCTACCTCTTTTATATTTATGTTCGTAAGTAATTCTTGCATGTTCTCCGTTGTTATTTATTGCTTTGGCCAAGTAATAGGTAGTGACTCCAAGAGGGAACGTTATGCTTGATTGTGGGTTCATGCCCCTCGATGACTAGTTTGAGTGACAGAAACATTAGTCTAGGGGATGTGTTGTTGCCACAAGGGGGAAAACAACGGTGCTTGTGCCTGCGGGTGCAAGGACTGTTTACTTTACGCAAAGTTCTTTTAATGCAGTTGTTTGTTGCATTGAGTTTACACTATGGGTGGGACTCGCAACTTAATACCAACGAGATGTTCTGGATAGATATCTCAAGGTGGATGATTAGTAGTAGATATTGATTGATTTCGGTCTACTTACTTTGGCGTACCGCCCATGCTTTGAACCTCAACCTTTCTTGCAATGTAATCAGCATTGGTTTGCGCACATGATCCTGTCAATTGCCCAGCTGTAATTCGTTTACCTCACATAGCTGTTTTATCATCTTTTGGGAGAGAGACATCACCAGTGAACATCATGAGACTCCGGTCCATATTACGATCATTGATCACATTCGCTATTTACTTTTCGCTTTTATTTACTATTGCAATTATATCTATCACTACTATCACTTGCGTTTAATCCTTTGTGAACTACAAGGCCGGAGGGATTGACAACCTCTTTGTACTCGTTGGGAGCAAAGTTATTTGTATCTGTGTGCAGGTCCACGTTGATTGCTAATATCTGGCGCCGTAGCAGTTGACACCTTCTTGTTGAACCTAGGAGTCTCTGGGGATTCGATCCTTGGTATCTTTGCCAAGGGAAAAACTTCCGCAACACTACATCTCACACCTTCCACTTGGGGTAACCAACGAGGGGCGAGAAGCCTAGCAAGAGTTTTTCTGGCGCCGTTGCCAGGGACTCCACTCTTCAAGATAGGGGAGTTGCACGCTATCTTTTACCTTTGCTTTTAGTCTTGTTAGTTTACCTTTTAGTTTTTGCTTTAGTATCCTTTATCAAAAATTACGAAAAAAATTATTTTGCTTTCCTGTTAGTAGTCCTTTCTGTTTAGCTAAACATGTTATGATTTGGTGCTTTGAGCGAATCAGAAGTTCTAGATTTCCATCAAAGGGATGGAGAAAATATGAAGAAGGCATGGGACAGAATTTCTGATGCACATAGGAGAATTATGCCTTGGATACCTATAAAAATTGTGCTTAGAAATTTTTACCATGGTCTTTTAAAATGGTGTAAACACTCTCTTGATATTATAGCCGAGGGAGATTTCCTAGAGTGTGATGAAGCTAGAGCTCTTGAAATTATACATGGTCTATCTAGTTACTTTGTTTATGATCATAACTTTGATACTGTCATAGATAGACTTGCTACTATTGAAAAGAGAATGGATGCTCTAGACTTGATGAAGGTAGAGAAACCTAAACCCAATAAGAAAGACATTTTGGAAATAGACAATGATTGGGAGCCTTTCGTTAGGATTAGCATCTCTAATCAAGACTTCCTTGCTTATTGTGATATTGGATCTATGGTTTCTACTATGCCAAAAATTGTTCGTGATTCTTTAAAATTTAACATGGATCGATTACCATCTTATCATGAACACACTAATGGAGATATTTCTGAAATCCAGGGAAGAATAAAAGACGTGCCAGTTAAATTCCTTAAAGGGATTGCAATGATTGATTTCTTCACCATGGAGCCAAACCAAGGAAATATAGTGCTTGGAAGGGACTTCCTCCGAGCAGTCAAAGGCTTCATTGATATAGGTAAGGGACAAATCCGCTTGCGCAGAAAGGCAAAAGGTGTGTACCCCTTTCCTAGAAGGAACAAGAATGAACTTGTTGAGGAACCATTTGAAGCAATTTATAGCTCCGATTATTACGATGGTTATTGATTCCTCTATGCATTATGCCTAGCTTAAAGGCATAAAAGAAAGCGCTTTTGGGAGGCAGCCCACATGAATAAATTTATTTTGCTTTTGTTGTGTCTTGATGTTGTTCCTACTGTAGCATCATCATTGTATCTTTGCTTTTCAATTTTGTGCCAAGTGTAGCCTCTGATTGCTAGAAAGTTCAAAAGTTGTGAGGTGTTGTCCAGGAAACAGATTTTGTCCCTGGATAGAAAAATTCGTATAAAATCACCAGATCATCTTTTTGGTCTGAATTTTTCGACAGCGTGCTCTATATAATTGTCTTTCGTGCGTGTGTTCTGAGTTTTTTTATTAGAGTTGCATAAGTGCCCCGAACAAATCAATTACTTCCTGCTGTTCTGTTTTTCACAGATTCTGTCCTGTTTTGCTTTTCCTTCATTTTGCAAACCAAGAGCTTGCTTTTTCTTTGCAAAAACCTTTTGGCAATCTTGAGAAACAGTAGACCTTCAAGAATATCTTTATTTCCAGCAAGTTATAATTATTTTATTATGGGTACTAACCTCGCTAATCAGATTATGATGAGTTATGTATGAAGGGAGTTTTCAAGTGTGCGAGGGAAGATGATAAAAAGATTCAGGAGTGTCAAGCGCTCAAGCTTGGGGATGCCCCCATGCACCCCCAAGAAATATTCAAGGAGACTCAAGCGTCTAAGCTTGGGGATGCCCCCCGTGCATCCCCTTCTCCATCAACATTATCAGTTCGTCTTTCATTCCACTATATTTTAATCACTTCATGTGTTATGTGCTATGCTTGGAGCGTCTTGCTTTTAGTTTTCTTTAGTTTTTCATAACGATTCGGAACTCAGCTTTCTTTATGTGGGAGAGAAACACGCTCCACTTCTACCTAGAACATAACATAGAATTTTCATGTCTATCCTTGCTGTGTGTGTTCTTTGTCTTTTAATAGCTACTATCATGTTCAGCTCTTAGCTTTCATGCTTATCTTTTCAAGAGCTTTTGTTTAGTTGGTTGCTTGAACTCTCTTTAATTACCATGCTCACCTTATTAAGAGAGTTTGCTTCCGTTGCATTGGTTGATATGTCTATGATAAAGATGCTACATGCATGATGGCGCTTAGTAGTTCATGTTTTCTTATGGTTAATCTCAAATAGTTGGGGGGGTCCCAATGTGTTATTGGAATACCAACATGATTTGTTTGCCTATGATGTGGTATGGTTTAGTAATATCTTCCTTCGAGAATTTATTTTGATTGACTTGGCGTATGCTCACGCATATTTAAGACTGTAAAGAAAGTCTGTCAAGCCTTGATGATCTTTTGTTTCTGAGTAGCGATATAACTACCATGCCTGATTCAATGTTGCTTTGTCGCTCTGCATGATTATGACCGTCATTGCTCTCTTAGTTGGTCGCTCCCAGTCTTTTGCTAACCTTCGCCTGTACTAAACGGACTGACTGCTTGTGCATCCACATCCTTTAATCCAGTTATGCCATATGAGTCCACCATACCTTCCTACATGGTATTTACCTGCCATTCCTAACGGAGACTTGCATGTGCCATCTTGAAATTATTCAAAGAAAAAGCATTCTTATTTTGTGCCTCTGTTGTAAGTTCATGAGGAAGTAGTGGTTAATTCATGACCTTTTTAAGTTGGACAAGCTTCACCCCGGGATTGCATGTATAATGTGCAAACCCATAATACGAGAAGGAACTGGCATTGAGTGCGCCTGACTCAAAAAGATAATATAACAAACAAACCCTCCTTCATGCTTTGTTCATGAGAAATCAGAAAACTTCGGTAGTGATAAACAAAGGAGATTAAGAGGATGTGATCGTCCTCATTCAGGAGCCGTTCCTCGAAACTTGTCCATCTCGAAAAGTGATTGAGTTGTCTGCTAGCATTCGTTGACGAAAAATGCATGATCTAAAATAAATTATTACCTCCGTTTTAAAGCCAAGAGCTCTGGTACATGTTTTGTCTTTGTTTCCGATTACGGGTTTTCAACCTTGCCAACAAAAGCCACGGTTCGAGAGTCTCCCCCTTCTTTTAAAAGCACCAACTACTGAGAGCATGATTGTCATTCTGAGTGTAATGTGCATTGTCCCAAAGTAGCATTGTCTTTTGCATGATTGTGATATCGTTTATTCTGAAATCATTGTATCTAGTCATCACTTAAACCTTCGAGGTGCCCCTGCATTTATGTTTTGCTTCACTAAAGGGGGCAAGCTAGATATCACTTTATCATATTTGCACATCATGTTCATTGCAAATCTATTTGATGTTTCAGTATCATATTGTAAAACTTTCAGTCCTTTGTGATTTTCTCATGAGGCAACTTAATTACTATAGATCCATTGTCTCAGTAAGCTTTTGTCATATGACTATGAAAAGGTCCTATATGGTTAATAGCATGTCACCACAGAAATTATTCTTGTTATCATTTACCTACTCGAGGACGAGCAGGAATTAAGCTTGGGGATGTTGATACGTCCAAAACGTATCTATAATTTCTGCTTGCTCCATGCCTATTTTGGGTGATATTGCTATGATATTTATACACTTCCATACACTTTTGATCATATTTGGACTAACCTATTAACTCAGTGCACCCGAGTGCCAGTTTCTTTTTTTGGCTGTTTTTGTATTTCAGGTTTTCACGTTACGAGAACTGTGAGGAAAAATCCAGATAAATTGTATAAAAAATCAGCGTTCTAGAACCTACCGTGCGCCCGAAGTACAGCCGGGGGGGGGGCCACCAGGGCTCCAGGCGCCTTGGCGGCGCCCCCCTGGGCCGTGCTGGGGGGGGCCTGGGCCCCCCGAGGCTCCTCCGATGCCCCCCTTTGGCATATATTTAAAGCGTCTCCCGAAACCCTTGAGGGAGGAACTCTTTTCGCGATCTCATCTCTGTTCCGCCGCCGCCGCCGCTTCCAAGATCGGGAGCACCAGGAGAACTCTTCCCGGCACCTTGCCGGAGGGGAGGATCACCACCGGGAGCCTCTCCACCACCATGGACGCCTCCCGGATGAGTTGTGAGTAGTCTCCCTTGGACCATGAGTCCATGACCAGTAGCTATGTGATGTTCTCCTCCCGTTCTTGTGCTTCACTAATTAGTCATCGTGAGCTGCCCTACATGATCGAGGCACATATGTAATCCTTATGCTGTTGCTATGATGAGTTTGCTGGGATCCGATGGATTATGAGATTATGTTCAGATTGTGCTTGAGTAATATATTTGATCTACCTCTTTTATATTTATGTTCGTAAGTAATTCTTGCTTGTTCTCCGTTGTTATTTATTGCTTTGGCCAAGTAATAGGTAGTGACTCCAAGAGGGAATGTTATGCTTGATTGTGGGTTCATGCTCCTCGATGACTAGTTTGAGTGACAGAAACATTAGTCTAGGGGATGTGTTGTTGCCACAAGGGGGGAAACAACGGTGCTTGTGCCCGCGGGTGCAAGGACTGTTTACTTTACGCAAAGTTCTTTTAATGCAGTTGTCTGTTGCATTGAGTTTACACTATGGGTGGGACTCGCAACTTAATACCAGCGAGATGTTCTGGATAGATATCTCAAGGTGGATGATTAGTAGTAGATATTGATGGATTTCGGTCTACTTACTTTGGCGTACCGCCTATGCTTTGAACCTCAACCTTTCTTGCAATGTAATCAGCATTGGTTTGCGCACATGGTCCTGTCAATTGCCCAGCTGTAATTCGTTTACCTCACATAGCTGTTTTATCGTCTTTTGGGAGAGAGACATCACTAGTGAACATCATGAGACTCCGGTCCATATTACCATCATTGATCACATCCGCTATTTACTTTTCGCTTTTATTTACTATTGCAATTATATCTATCACTACTATCACTTGCGTTTAATCCTTTGTGAACTACAAGGCCGGAGGGATTGACAACCTCTCTGTACTCGTTGGGAGCAAAGTTATTTGTATCTGTGTGCAGGTCCACGTTGATTGCTAATATCTAGCGCCGTAGCAGTTGACACCTTCTTGTTGAACCTAGGAGTCTCTGGGGATTCGATCCTTGGTATCTTTGCCAAGGGAAAAACTTCCGCAACACTACATCTCACACCTTCCACTTGGGGTAACCAACGAGGGGCGAGAAGCCTAGCAAGAGTTTTTCTGGCGCCGTTGCCAGGAACTCCACTCTTAAAGATAGGGGAGTTGCACGCTATCTTTTACCTTTGCTTTTAGTCTTGTTAGTTTACCTTTCAGTTTTTGCTTTAGTATCCTTTATCAAAAATTACGAAAAAAAATTATTTTGCTTTCCTGTTAGTAGTCCTTTCTATTTAGCTAAACATGTTAGGATTTGGTGCTTTGAGCGAATCAGAAGTTCTAGATTTCCATCAAAGGGATGGAGAAAATATGAAGAAGGCATGGGACAGAATTTCTGATGCACATAGGAGAATTATGCCTTGGATACCTATAAAAATTGTGCTTAGAAATTTTTACCATGGTCTTTTAAAATGGTGTAAACACTCTCTTGATATTATAGCCGAGGGAGATTTCCTAGAGTGTGATGAAGCTAGAGCTCTTGAAATTATACATGGTCTATCTAGTTACTTTGTTTATGATCATAACTTTGATACTGTCATAGATAGACTTGCTACTATTGAAAAGAGAATGGATGCTCTAGACTTGATGAAGGTAGAGAAACCTAAACCCAATAAGAAAGACATTTTGGAAATAGACAATGATTGGGAGCCTTTTGTTAGGATTAGCATCTCTAATCAAGACTTCCTTGCTTATTGTGATATTGGATCTATGGTTTCTACTATGCCAAAAATTGTTCGTGATTCTTTAAAATTTAACATGGATAGATTACCATCTTATCATGAACACACTAATGGAGATATTTCTGAAATCCAGGGAAGAATAAAAGACGTGCCAGTTAAATTCCTTAAAGGTATTGCAATGATTGATTTCTTCATCATGGAGCCAAACCAAGAAAATATAGTGCTTGGAAGGGACTTCCTCCGAGCAGTTAAAGGCTTCATTGATATAGGTAAGGGACAAATCCGCTTGCGCGGAAAGGCAAAAGGTGTGTACCCCTTTCCTAGAAGGAACAAGAATGAACTTGTTGAGGAACCATTTGAAGCAATTTATAGCTCCGATTATTACGATGGTTATTGATTCCTCTATGCATTATGCCTAGCTTAAAGGCATAAAAGAAAGCGCTTTTGGGAGGCAGCCCACATGAATAAATTTATTTTGCTTTTGTTGTGTCTTGATGTTGTTACTACTGTAGCATCATCATTGTATCTTTGCTTTTCAATTTTGTGCCAAGTGTAGCCTCTGATTGCTAGAAAGTTCAAAAGTTGTGAGGTGCTGTCCAGGAAACAGATTCTGTCCCTAGATAGAAAAATACGTATAAAATCACCAGATCATCTTTTTGGTCTGAATTTTTTCGACAGCGTGCTCTATATAATTGTCTTTCGTGCGTCTGTTCTGAGTTTTTTTATTAGAGTTGCAGAAGTGCCCCGAAAAAATCAATTACTACCTGCTGTTCTGTTTTTCACAGATTCTGTCCTGTTTTGCTTTTCCTTCATTTTGCAAACCAAGAGCTTGCTTTTTCTTTGCAAAAACCTTTTGGCAATCTTGAGAAACAGTAGACCTTCAAGAATATCTTTATTGCCAGCAAGGTATAATTATTTTATTATGGGTACTAACCTCGCTAATCAGATTATGATGAGTTATGTATGAAGGGAGTATTCAAGTGTGCGAGGGAAGATGATAAAAAGATTCAGGAGTGTCAAGCGCTCAAGCTTAGGGATGCCCCCATGCACCCCCAAGAAATATTCAAGGAGACTCAAGTGTCTAAGCTTGGGGATGCCCCCGTGCATCCCCTTCTCCATCAACATTATCAGTTCGTCTTTCGTTCCACTATATTTTAATCACTTCATGTGTTATGTGCTATGCTTGGAGCGTCTTGCTTTTAGTTTTCTTTATTTTTTCATAACGAGTCGGAACTCAGCTTTCTTTATGTGGGAGAGAAACACGCTCCACTTCTACCTAGAACATAACATAGAATTTTCATGTCTATCCTTGCTGTGTGTGTTCTTTGTCTTTTAATAGCTACTATCATGTTCAGCTCTTAGCTTTCATGCTTATCTTTTCAAGAGCTTTTGTTTAGTTGGTTGCTTGAACTCTCTTTAATTACCATGCTCACCTTATTAAGAGAGTTTGCTTCCGTTGCATTGGTTGATATGTCTATGATAAAGATGCTACGTGCATGATGGCGCTTAGTAGTTCATGTTTTCTTATGGTTAGTCTCAAATAGCTGGGGGGTTCCCAATGTGTTATTGGAATACCAACATGATTTGTTTGCCTATGATGTGGTATGGTTTAGTAATATCTTCCTTCGAGAATTTATTTTGATTGACTTGGCGTATGCTCACGCATATTTAAGACTGTAAAGAAAGTCTGTCAAGCCTTGATGATCTTTTGTTTCTGAGTAGCGATATAACTACCATGCCTGATTCAATGTTGCTTTGTCGCTCTGCATGATTATGACCGTCATTGCTCTCTTAGTTGGTCGCTCCCAGTCTTTTGCTAACCTTCGCCTGTACTAAGCGGACTGACTGCTTGTGCATCCACATCCTTTAATCCAGTTGTGCCATATGAGTCCACCATACCTTCCTACATGGTATTTACCTGCCATTCCTAACGGAGACTTGCATGTGCCATCTCGAAATTATTCAAAGAAAAAGCATTCTTATTTTGTGCCTCTGTTGTAAGTTCATGAGGAAGTAGTGGTTAATTCATGACCTTTTTAAGTTGGACAAGCTTCACCCCGGGATTGCATGTATAATGTGCAAACCCATAATACGAGAAGGAACTGGCATTGAGTGCGCCCGACTCAAAAAGATAATATAACAAACAAACCCTCCTTCATGCTTTGTTCATGAGAAATCAGAAAACTTCGGTAGTGATAAACAAAGGAGATTAAGAGGATGTGATCGTCCTCATTCGGGAGCCGTTCCTCGAAACTTGTCCATCTCGAAAAGTGATTGAGTTGTCTGCTAGCATTCGTTGACGAAAAATGCATGATCTAAAATAAATTATTACCTCCGTTTTAAAGCCAAGAGCTCTGGTACATGTTTTGTCTTTGTTTCCGATTACGGGTTTTCAACCTTGCCAACAAAAGCCACGGTTCGAGAGTCTCCACCTTCTTTTAAAAGCACCAACTACTGAGAGCATGATTGTCATTCTGAGTGTAATGTGCATTGTCCCAAAGTAGCATTGTCTTTTGCATGATTGTGATATCGTTTATTCTGAAATCATTGTATCTAGTCATCACTTAAACCTTCGAGGTGCCCCTGCATTTATGTTTTGCTTCACTAAAGGGGGCAAGCTAGATATCACTTTATCATATTTGCACATCATGTTCATTGCAAATCTATTTGATGTTTCAGTATCATATTGTAA
Source organism: Secale cereale (assembly GCA_902687465.1). NCBI lineage: Eukaryota > Viridiplantae > Streptophyta > Magnoliopsida > Poales > Poaceae > Secale > Secale cereale. The sequence continues at coordinate 767,185,840 of LR738711.1, read as the reverse complement.
AACTTTCAGTCCTTTGTGATTTTCTCATGACGCAACTTAATTACTATAGATCCATTGTCTCAGTAAGCTTTTGTCATATGACTATGAAAAAGTCCTATATGGTTAATAGCATGTCACCATAGAAATTATTCTTGTTATCATTTACCTACTCGAGGACGAGCAGGAATTAAGCTTGGGGATGTTGATACGTCCAAAACGTATCTATAATTTCTGCTTGCTCCATGCCTATTTTGGGTGATATTGCTATGATATTTATACACTTCCATACACTTTTGATCATATTTGGACTAACCTATTAACTCAGTGCACCCGAGTGCCAGTTTCTGTTTTCGGCTGTTTTTGTATTTCAGGTTTTCACGTTACGAGAACTGCGAGGAAAAATCCAAAAAAATTATATAAAAAATCAGCGTTCTAGAACCTACCGTGCGCCCGAAGTACAGCCGGGGGGGGGGCACCAGGGCTCCAGGCGCCCTGGCGGCACCCCCCCTGGGCCGCGCCGGGGGGGCGCCTGGGCCCCCCGAGGCTCCTCCGATGCCCCCCTTTGGCATATATTTAAAGCGTCTCCCGAAACCCTTGAGGGAGGAACTCTTTTCGCGATCTCATCTCTGTTCCGCCGCCGCCGCCGCTTCCAAGATCGGGAGCACCAGGAGAACTCTTCCCGGCACCTTGCCGGAGGGGAGGATCACCACCGGGAGCCTCTCCACCACCATGGACGCCTCCCGGATGAGTTGTGAGTAGTCTCCCTTGGACCATGAGTCCATGACCAGTAGCTATGTGATGTTCTCCTCCCGTTCTTGTGCTTCACTAATTAGCCCTCGTGAGCTGCCCTACATGATCGAGGCACATATGTAATCCTTATGTTGTTGCTATGATGTGTTTGCTGGGATCCGATGGATTATGAGATTATGTTCAGATTGTGCTTGAGTAATATATTTGATCTACCTCTTTTATATTTATGTTCGTAGGTAATTCTTGCATGTTCTCCGTTGTTATTTATCGCTTTGGCCAAGTAATAGGTAGTGACTCCAAGAGGGAACGTTATGCTTGATTGTGGGTTCATGCCCCTCGATGACTAGTTTGAGTGACAGAAACATGAGTCTAGGGGATGTGCTGTTGCGACAAGGGGGAAAACAACGGTGCTTGTGCCCGCGGGTGTAAGGATTGTTTACTTTACGCAAAGTTCTTTTAATGCAGTTGTCTGTTGCATTGAGTTTACACTATGGGTGGGACTCGCAACTTAATACCAGCGAGATGTTCTGGATAGATATCTCAAGGTGGATGATTAGTAGTAGATATTGATGGATTTCGGTCTACTTACTTTGGCGTACCACCCATGCTTTGAACCTCAACCTTTCTTGCAATGTAATCAGCATTGGTTTGCACACATGGTCCTGTCAATTGCCCAGCTGTAATTCGTTTACCTCACATAGCTGTTTTATCGTCTTTTGGGAGAGAGACATCACTAGTGAACATCATGAGACTCCGGTCCATATTACCATCATTGATCACATCCGCTATTTACTTTTCGCTTTTATTTTCTATTGCAATTATATCTATCACTACTATCACTTGCGTTTAATCCTTTGTGAACTACAAGGCCGGAGGGATTGACAACCTCTCTGTAGTCGTTGGGAGCAAAATTATTTGTATCTGTGTGCAGGTCCACGTTGATTGCTAATATCTGGCGCCGTAGCAGTTGACACCTTCTTGTTGAACCTAGGAGTCTCTGGGGATTCGATCCTTGGTATCTTTGCCAAGGGAAAAACTTCCGCAACACTACATCTCACACCTTCCACTTGGGGTAACCAATGAGGGGCGAGAAGCCTAGCAGCGATCCTCCCGCACATCACCCTGTGAGAGAGCAACCACCGAGTTATATCTGGAACTCATCTGGGTGTGTTTTATCAAGTATCCGGTTCTAGTTATCATGAGGTCGGAATACAACTCCGGGTCGTCCTTTTACCGAGGGACACGGCTATTTGAATAGATTAACTTCCCTGCAGGGGTGCACCACATAACCCAGCACGCTTGATCCCATTTGGCCGGACACACTTTCCAGGGTCATGCCCGGCCTCGGAAGATCAACACGTCGCAGCCCTACCTAAGCACAACAGAGAGGTCAGCACGCCGGTCTAAGTCCTAAGCACACAAGGGTCTGGGCCCATCGCCCAATGCACACCTGCATGTTGCGAGGGCGGCCGGTGAGCAGACCTAGCAACCTCCATTACTAAGGAAGTTACGTTACGTGGTCCAACCCGGCGCGCGCCGCTAAGCCGCTGACGTCAAGAAGGCTTCGGCTGTTACCATGACGTCGAGTACCCATAACTATTCCCACGTAGCTGGTTAGTGCGTATAGGCCAACGGCCAAACTTAGATCAAATATCCAAACTCGTTAAGCGTGTTATTATGAAATAACCGCGGACAACGAACAGGGCCAGGCCACCTCTCCACTGGGTGTCTCAACCTGCCCTGTCGCTCCGCCACAAAGATCTACTTGGGGGCCGTCGGGAACTCAGGCCCATCACTACCTGGATGGAGCCACCTGTCCTTTCAGCCCCCACATCGAATCACTTGCGGGTACTCAATGAGCCGACCCGACTTTAGTCACATCATGTATCATGTAAAGTATGTATATAGTATATACCCGTGATCACCACGCGAGTGATCACGGCCCGATAGTATAGCATGGCAGACGGACAAGAATGTAGGGCCACTGATGGAATACTAGCATCCTATACTAAGCATTAGGATGGCAGGTACAGGTATCAACAGTTGTAGCAGCAATGACAGGCTATGCAACAGAATAGGAGTAACCAAACAGTAACATGCTACACTACTCTAATGCAAGCAGTAGAAAGAAGAATAGGCGATATCTGGTGATCAAAGGGGGGGCTTGCCTGGAAGCCCTGCAGATGAAAGGAATCTTCGGAAGCGTAGCCGTAGTCGAACACCGAAGCATCAATGGTCTTGGGGTCTATCACAGTATCGGAGTCTACCGAAAATAAGCAACGAAGGGGAAACAAATAAACAACAAAGCAAACAATAGCATCACAAAGCATAACATGGCAAAAGGCGGTGCTACGTGTGACCTAACGCGGTAGGAGGTGATACCGGCAAGGATGAAAAACATCCGGGAAAGTATTCTCGGTGTTTCGCGTTTTCGGGCAGATGGAACGGAGGGGGGATGTTGCACGTTCGGTATGATAGAGATGTGTGGCGGACGAACGGACCGCGTATTCGGATTTGTCTCGTCGTTCTGAGCAACTTTCATGTACAAAGTATTTTGATCCGGGTTACGGATTATTTTATATTAATTTTTAAAGTTTTAATTCATTTTCTAGAATTAATATTATCTCGAAATTTAAACAGTTAAATGCTATGGGTACACATAAGTGTATCCAGAGATGTACACATAGGGCTGACTGGTGGGGACAGGGGAGCTCAGTCAGCAGTCAAAGCTTGGCTGTTGACTGGTCAAATGACCAATGGGTCCCCCATGTCATTGTCTATGATTAACTAAACAATTTTAATTAGTTTAGTTAACTGATTAAGTTAGTTAATTAATTAATTAATTAATTTAATTATTAATAATAATAATTATTATTATTTTCATATACATATTTTAAAATTCCTTTTTTAAAACGTTCTTTGGGGCATGGGCCCCGTTTGTCAGGGTCACATGGCGTCATCAATAGTTAGGTTAACGGTGCCACGTCGGTGCATCCACGTTTAGTCGCCGGCAGCCACAGTACGCGGAGGAGGCTCGCCGGAGTTGCGCTCCGGTGACCATTTGGTCACCCATAAGCATTAGTAGGACGAGCGCGTTGGCGCGCAACGAGTGGGGCTAGTGGTTGGTGCTGGAGGTGCCGGGATGGACGCCGGCGACGAGGTTTAGCGGCAGTCGAAGCAACAGCTCGACGGATCCAGTGAAACAAGAGGAGATTGAGCGAGGGAAAGTGTCGGGCTACATCGGTATAGCTCTAGAGCTCACGCACACCAACAGAACGCAACGGGGAGCACGACAACGATGCATTCATCGGCCATGGCGGACGACAGCTTGGGGCTCGCAAGGGACGACGCCACTTTGGTTGATTCATGCGGGGGAGAGGGGAAGCAGGTGGGAGCTCACATTGAAGCTCGTGGGGGACTCGATGGAGCCGGAGTGGTTCCAGGCGATGCAGATCGACGGCAGGCTAGCGGCGACGTCCAACGGCGTCGGAGGAAGGAGGCGTCCGTTGACGAGGGGAAGGAAGGCGATGGAGGTCGGAATCGTGCTGGGGCCTTCGGGATCCGCCCCTTTCCGGCGAGGAGGCGGCTTGGCGGCAGCTCCTCGGGCGCGGGCGCGGTCGGCGGCCGTGTACGGCGAGGCGCCGGCGGGGAGGGGCTCTGGCGCGGGAGTGGCGACGGAGGTGGGTGCAGGGGAGGGTGAGGCGAAATCGAGGGAGGGGCAAGGCGTGGCCGACGGGAGGAAGCACCCTCGCGCGTCCCTGGCGGCGCGAGGTGGGTGGGGGGGTCGAGGGGATCGTGCAGAGGGAGTGGGTGTGAGGAACTAGGGTTCGGTGGTGGGGGTATGCATAGGCGCGGCTGGGCCAGCCTAGCGGCCTGCTGGGCCGAGGCCAGTTGAGGGGGGGGTCTTTATTTTTGTTTGTTTGTTTTTGTTTTGCTTATTTTTTTTTACAGTTATCCTTTTCTGTTTTATTTTAGTTCCCCTTTTGTTTTTGTTTTATAAATCATAAAAAGTAGTCCCTAGTTTAGTGTTAATAAATATGCTACCCCCACATAAGTTTGGGCAACTAAATAAAATAGCTTAATATTTCTTTATTGTAAAAGGCATTTAATTAATTGTTTGGCTATTGTTTTAAGTATTTTAGAACATTCAAACACTTGATAAAAATGTGGTTTCTCCACCATAATTGATCATGCATTATTTGGTTCACTCCGAACATTTTTGTTTTAATATTTGAAAACTTTTATTGTTTGCTTGATTTTTAATTTGAATTTGAATCGGTTCCGAACTAATGCGAGATTAGCAACAGCAATCGTGGTGACATGGCATCATTAGCAGAGGTTTACTGTAGCTTGATTACCCGGGCGTCACAGTGGCACTCCAGCAGGGCTTCGCCAAGCACCGCAAGAGACAAGGAGGGAGAGGGGTAGGGCTGCGCCAAGAGGGAGATGATCTCGTGTGTCTGGCAGCACCAAAAACCCCACTATATATAGAGGGAGGGGAGGGGCCGCGCCCCCATCTAGGGTTCCCTTCCTAGGGGTGGCGGCAGCCCCCAAAACCCATCTAGGGTGTGGCCAAGGGGGGGAGAGAGGGGCGCCCCCTAGGATGGGCCTTAAGGCCCATCTGGACCTAAGGTTTGCCCCCCTCCCACTCTCCACGCGCCTTGGGCCTTGGTGGGGGTGAACCAGCCCACCTGGGGCTGGTCCCCTCACACACTTAGCCCACGCAGCCCTTTGGGGCTGCTGGCCCCACCCGGTGGACCCCCGGGACCCTCCCGGTGGTCCCGATACGTTACCGATAGCGCCCGAAACTTTTCCGCTGACCAAAACGGGACTTCCCATATATAAATCTTTACACCCGGACCATTCTGGAACTCCTCGTGATGTCCGGGATCTCATCCGGGACTCCGAACAACATTCGGTAACCACGTATATCTATTCCCTATAACCCGAGCATCATCGAACCTTAAGTGTGTAGACCCTACGGGTTCGGGAACCATGTAGACATGACCGAGACAACTCTCCGGCCAATAACCAACAACGGGATCTGGATACCCATGTTGGCTCCCACATGTTCCACAATGATCTCATCGGATGAACCACGATGTCAAGGATTCAATTAATCCTGTATACGATTCCCTTTGTCTATGTGTATAGTACTTGCCCGAGATTCGATCGTCGGTATACCGATACCTTGTTCAATCTCGTTACCGGCAAGTCTCTTTACTCGTTCTGTAACACATCATCCAGTGATCAACTCTTTGATCACATTGTGCACATTATGATGATGTCCTACCGAGTGGGCCCAGAGATACCTCTCCGTCACAGAGAATGACAAATCCCAGTCTCGATTCGTGCCAACCCAACAGACACTTTCGAAGATACCCGTAGTGCACCTTTATAACCACCCAGTTACGTTGTGACGTTTGGCACATCCAAAGCATTCCTACGGTACCTGGGAGTTGCACAATCTCATGGTCTAAGGAAAAGATACTTGACATTTAGAAAAGCTTTAGCATACGGACTACACGATCTTGTGCTAGGCTTAGGATTGGGTCTTGTCCATCACATCATTCTCCTAATGATGTGATCCCGTTATCAACGACATCCAATGTCCATGGTCAGGAAACCGCAACCATCTATTGATCAAAGAGCCAGTCAACTAGAGGCTCACTAGGGACACGGTGTTTGTCTATGTATCCACACATGTATCTGAGTTTCCTATCAATAAAATTCTAGCATGGATAATAAACAATTATCATGAACAAGAAATATAATAATAATCAATTTATTATTGCCTCTAGGGCATATTTCCAACTGCAGTTACCCAGTGGTGGTATAATCCAGTTAAATATGACAGTTACTAATAGTAAATGTCATGAAATAGTCGGCAAAATATGAGGCCATGAATATCATTAATACCAACCCATTATGTACCTCTACCTGACGCACTCTATATAATCCAGGAGGGAAGCCTCACGCTGAAGGTTGAACATCCACACTTTGTACGCTGAGAGTCAAGAACACCACATGAGTAGGGTATTACCCCCACCGCAGAGGGCCTAAACGTGTATAAATCCTTGAGCGTACTCCCAATCGCACCGTTCATTAGATAATATTGCCTCTACATTCCTACCCCTAGTATTTTTCATGACTATATCCACGACACATGTTATCCACGCTTGGTAGAAGAGCAAGCCTTGCGCGTATCTCACATCATCTTCGAATCATATCCGCGAAGAAGCAAGACCATTGTAATACAAGCAACAAATGCAATCTTATAACTACAGAAGAATTCCAACTTATTCATAGAATGTAATGCATGACATGGCAAGGGGAAATGACACGACATCAATCCAAAACAATTACCAACCAAGTTAAGCGAAGCTTGATATGCAACTAGTTGCATATCTACGGGACTCCGCATTTAAGGAAAGGTTGCAATATTTCTTATATATAAATAAAGCTTAAATGTTTTTAACCTGTTAATTAAAATGTTCCATATTGAAAATATTAATCATCTTAGTTTATTCATTGACGTCAGCAACTACTTTAAACATTGGCTTCAGTTCAAATCAAGTTACAATTGATTTGAATCTTTCCAAATTGAAACTCTCCAAATATCATCCACAAGTCTTCACATGTAATTCTTATCAACTCCTGTCTCCCGCAAAAAAATTACAATTTTGGACACCCCTAGCTCATACCTTTAGTTCAACCCATTTGAATTTAATTCAAATGAGTTTGAATTCAACTTCATCAAAAATTATTGAAAATACCTCCATGGGTTTGGAAATATAAAATAAAGCCCTTTCATTAAGTTTCATTTTTTCAGAAATCCTAGCTATTTTTTTGACAGTAAAATCCTAGCCATTTCTTTATGGAAAAGATAGAGAGAAAAGAGGATAAAAACAAAAGGAAACGGCCCATCTTACATTTTACCGCAGCCGGCCCAGCCCATGGCCACAGGCCCGCCACGTCGCCTCCCCCTGTCGCCGTCCGCATGCCCCCTCCTCGTTAAAGCCTCTCCCCTCCGAGAGCTCCTAGCTGACGCTAGCTAGCGTCAAACCGACGAGCTTCCGCGGAGGACACACTATTTGAACGGGTTGGCCCATTCGGGGTGTAACAACGAGAACCGACGAGCTTCCGCGCAGGACACGCTATTTGAACGGGCTGGCCCATTCGGGGTGTAACAACGAGCCGAACAAAATAGCAAAAACTGATGCCAGATCCTAGAATCGAACTCATGAACCCACGATCTAGAGTTGACGTGCTCTACCACTAGAACTGATGTAGTTTGGTGAATACTAGGCCGCGCAAATGTTTAAGAACCAAATGCAGCGGCAGATCATTTTCTTTTGAAAAGACAAATCATCCATTAAACATTTTTGTGATGTACACTGAATAATTATTAAATACACTGAACATTCTTGTGATCTATATTTTTTTAAAATACACATTGAACATTCTTTTGACATAAGCTGAACAATTTCTAAGTACACATTGAACACTTTTTTTTAAATATGTTGAACATTTCCTTAGTATATGCTGAACATTTTGTTAATGTACGATGAACATTTTTTTAATATATGATGAACATTTTTTATAATGCATGGTGAACTTTTTCATAAAAGCACTGGACATTTTTCTGAATATACGATAAATATTTGTATAATAAATGATGAACTTTATAGAGAAGTCAAAAAGATCAAAGAAGAATAAAAAAAAAGGAAAAAGGAATCAAAACAAAAACCAAATAAATCAATGAAAACCGAACAAAACATTGGAAAAACCGGAAGCAAAAAAACACAGAAGAAAACGAAAAAACCCGCAGGAAACAGCGAAGCAGCGGCGAAGGAAGAAGCGACGAATCCCGTGCGTGGGCCGGCCCAACTACAGGCTCGCCTCAGCGAAGGCTCGACCTTTTGACGCTAACGAGCGTTAAATAGGATCTGCCCTCCCCTCCAACCCCGAACCCTAGCTAGGTATCCTCCTTCCGCCGCCACCATCTCCTCTCTTCCCCTTGAGAGGCACCCGAGCTGCCGTCGGACCTCCGTTTCTTCTTCCTGCGCGGCGACGAGCACGACAGCCACCTCTGTCACGGCCTCTCGCCGTCTGCGCGCGAATTCGACGTCTCCGGCAAGCGACTGACCTCCCCAACCCCTGCTTCGGCCCAGGCGAGACAAGGCGCTTCTTCTGGCGCCTCCTCTTCAAGTGCCGCTTCCCCGAGCTCTGCCCGGCGTCACCCAGTCGCCCGTGCTGCACGCTTCGACCTGCCCGAGCTCTGCCCGGCGTCACCCAGCCGCCCGTGCTGCACGCTTCGACCTCCCCGAGCTCTGCCCGGCGTCACCCACCCGCCCGTGCTGCACGCTTCGACCTCCCCGAGCTC
>LR738711.1:767089496-767171043 GCA_902687465.1 Secale cereale | reverse complement strand
TTGCCCCGCCACCGCCCGCTCCAATCCATCTTCCCCGGCCATTCTTCGCCGCCAAGGAAGCATCCCAGCCGTCCCCCGTCACTGTGGAGGTCGTGCACACGCAATCCCCTCTGGCGGATCTCGTTGCCGGTCATGTCGCCCCCGCCGTCGCCCAAGGCACCACCGCGCTTGCCCGCAAGCGACACGGCAACGTTGTCGTGCAGGGCGGCAATCCGGTTGGCCTCGCTGGAAAGGCACGCGCGCTGGGCGCAGCCGCCGCTGCGCGATCTGCCCTGCCACCGGCGGAGAAGGTGGGCAAGGTTTTCGGCGTGAAGCGCAAGAAGGGCCCTACGAAAAGGCCGGCGCCTTCGTCCACTTCCTCCACCCCGTCAAGATGTTCCTCGACGATGCCGCTCAACGGTGCTGCTTCCACCGCAGACGAGGTGGTCGTCACTTTTGCATGAAGTCCTTTGCGTTTGTCGTACAAAACTATGATTTTGAATTTGAACTCAATTGTCGGAATCACTGTCAAATTCGCTTATCGGGGGTTTTCAGTTTGCGGGTCGACGCGGCCTGCGGTCGAACAGACCCCGCGTTGCTGACCCGTAAAGGAGCATATTCTGCAAATATTCTTTTTTACGGGTCCGTTTTACGAGGTCTGACTCAACCGCCACTCGCGCCGGCCCGCAAAGCCATTTTTCTACGAACTATATACGCGTTTTACGGATCGGCATTATACGGGGTCTACTATAGACGCTCTTAGGCGCTGACTAGTGCAAGGCTAGGCAACTACAGTACTACTGTGCGAGTAAAGTAAGGGCATGTACAATGGTTGATAAGATAGTCTTATCTTAAGTTTTGCGTGTTAATTAGAGATGACAAAAAACATGTCTACAATGGATCATCTCTTAGCCTTATCTTCGATAATTCGTTGTTCCTAAAAATATGGCGAGACATATTATGCTAGGAGATCATCTCTTGTCTTCTCTTAAATAAGAGAAGACAAGCCTTCTCTTATGATTTCTCTCTCCTCCACCTCATCATTTATCCTACGTGGCACTTTTAAGATAAAACCATTGTACATGCCCTAAAAGAGTTTGCGGCGCGCGGCGAACAACAAATGTAATCGGAGCGTTCTCGTACAAGCTCACGTGCGCCCTGAAGGCACATTATGTTCATGCAAGCATCAGCCTTAATGAAGGCCCACGTACAAATCAAGAACAGGAGAGAATGGCACATGTGTATTTCTTCTAAATAGCCAGGGTATATAGCACTAGAAAAGTCAGAAGGCACGGATCCCAACTTGACAATGTCCGATCAAGATAACGGCCACCATGCAGCTCGGCGTCCAAAACGCTCCTCTCTACCTCTAGTATAGGCCTTCTTGAAAACTTTTGGGCCAGCCCTTGACTAGTCTGGGTTGCTACTGTCCGTTTTAGAAATCTCCATGCAATGTGTCTCAAAAAAAAGAAAAAAAGAAATCTCCATGCAATGATTCAGATACACAGGTTTGGTAAGTGGAACCGTATGGGAGGCACCAGTTGAATCTACCTTCTCAGATAAAGAACCGCTATCCGGCCGCTCAATAGTCTCCGAATCTGGGACGGTTGTTGGGATGCCCATTAACTTCATGAGAATTGTCTCTCTGGGGCGGTTGTTGGGATGCCCGCACAACCTGTGATTGTTCCGAGTTATCTTTAGTTTTGGAGGCGGTGTCTCTCTAAATGTGATATAAGATTTGGCCAAGACATATGCAAAACAGGTTACAATGCACACATGTTACTTTCTCTAAAAATTTATGAGAAACATGCACACATAGTCTTATAACACATTTTAGAAGGCGGAAATCTAAGAACTTTCCAATGCACATGAGGACGCAAGGATTCTGCCTTTGCAACGGCAGCCGCATCAGTTTACCACCGGCCACCTCTCAAAAGGATTTCAATGGAAGCAACCCAGGGCGCGCTTGGTACGGATGTAATTCAATACAGAGGTGTAAGATTTACAAGTGTATTTTACTGGGCGTGACTGTTTTCCGGCTGGAAATGAAACAGGCCGATGGAGGCGTGTATTTCTTTTACAAGTGTATTCTGTAGAAAACGCTAATCCAAACAGGGCCTCATTATATTCGCTGGGAATCCCCTCTCGAAAGCCGAGTTCCAACAATATATTAACCGTGGCCATTCATGCACCATTTCGCCCTCTTTGCTGCTATATTGTCCACAAGAGTTGGTAAAAACATTATGAGCAGTCGATCCAAGTTGGTTCTAGAAAACGATTTTTGTACCGTTTCACAAGGTAAAACTTTAAAAAACCGATCCTACTCAGAGTGAACCATGAACAGAGTTCCCAAATTCTATTAATATCTTGAAGAATGGGAAGTGCCGGAAATTTCACCTTGTGCCTGACCGGTCACCCTGACTGACATATCAACATTCAATTCAAAGAAGTATCTAAAGGAGTTCAGGAGGGATGAATGAACTCGACGCCAAATTTAATCAAATTGACATGGAATTCACCGTGACAGGAAGAAAAATTTCCAAATAGATTCGAGCACGACATGGACATGAATAATTCTAGTAGCAGCTAGCGTGTCTTGGGAGAAGTCGGAGTCGCTTTCTCGGAGATTATGGAGGGCGATGAGGCCTGTTGGGGAGAAGTGATGACGATGACACCGGTGTGTGATGTTAATGAGACCCTCTATGTGAGGTGTGTGGTATTATGTGTGCCGCTCAGCGGTTTTTGACGGTTTTCGCTCGGTTTTCCGTTTATTAACCGGGCAACTCTTTTCTGCTTTATTAATGAGATGAGGCAAAGCTTTTGCCTCCGTTTCAAAAAAAAGAACACGGAGATATTCAAGTTACCCTAGTTCATGCAAGAACCTTGTATTCACCGAGTCTTGTAGAGGGGATTCACTCTTCTCAACCACCGCTAAAAAAATCTAGTGTTCTCCATGATCGACTTTGAGCAGACTTGTAAATGGATCGGCGAGTGCAACCACAGATAAGGTTACACAGTAAATGGATCCAGTAAACCGATTCATCCATAACCGTTTCTGTTTCACCGATCAAAGGGCGAAACAAAAAGAAAAATAAGTAGAGCATTCTAGGAACAGAGAAGCAAGAACTCAATCACAAATAAAGACTAGAAAAAAACTTGTAACAGTAGCATAACGTGAGAATATGAATAATAAACTTTTATTTCTCACCATGATTAGGTTAGAAGCTTCTCCATGACTCCATTAGGCCAAAATCCTCTGATCACCATCAGAGAAAACAACTCACGCTATAAATGACAAAGTACTAGTTCCTTTCCCTGCCTCTATACCCCGCTCTTTATAGCAGCATGGATGCACAGCTCTCCCTCCTTTGCGTCACGCAACTCAACTCTCCATCACTCATTCTTAACTGATCCTCACCTAAGCCACCTGTTAGGTGTTTTATTACGTCGGCGAACCTTCTGATTATTCTCTATCTCTACTACTACTAAAAGAGCGAACATTATTTTTTCTAAGCACACCCCATCTAATGTACACACAATAACACGGAGTAATTGAAGCCTCACCATCAAGTTTACTCATTTGGATCTAACCATCAAGATAACAACTAACTCCACCAAAAATACGTTTAGCAATTTTAGAGGCCAGACGAAAACTTCTGCCGTTAGCGTCAGGAGGAAAGGAAGCTATTTTTGTGCATGCGGATCGTGCTAAGAGAGGAAACGCGAGAAAATTAGGCATGCAATAACTGCCATGGGATAAATCTGCCTCGCGTGAAATTCGCGGGCTATCGACGCATCTTTTTCCATTCTATATGGATGGGCATCGGTAAATCCCAACTGCTTCTTCCTGAAGCCATGGCGAGGCCTTTTTCTTGTGCTCGGCTTGTGAATCTGGGCGAGCAGCACGGCCGTATATCTCCTTGTCTTCGTGAATCCACGGCGATGTTCTTCCCTTTGAATGCCGCTGCCGGTGCTGTTCTCTGATCTTCTATACGTCTAACGTTTGAAATTCATCATCGAACGTCTATCCTTGCTTCCATCGATCATAGCTACATGCATTGATTTCTGAAATTTTATTACCCCGCAGTTTGATTGATGAACGATGAGTTCCGATTGTACGAGATGAAATAGATAGACTAGAAGACGCCAGACTGTACCACGACGTAGGCCCTGAACCAGGCTTAGGCCGTGGCCTCTCACGCAGACGCATGACCTCGTCAGGCTCGCGGTGGCCGGCCGACGTTGGAGGTGGACGTGGGCGAAACCATCGAACTTGAGCCTGGCCTTGTGCCCCTTAACCGGGCGGGCCGTGACCATGTCGTGCGCCACGGTGGCCATCTCCAGTGACTCCAAGGTAACTCAATCCACCCTGAGCGCTTATGACGTTGCTGAGACCGCGAGGCGAGTATTTAGCCAAAAACTACCACATTTCACGGAACCGTGACGAAAAACTACCACTCTACGATTTTGTGCGGAAAACTACCATTTTTTTGCTAATCCGTGACTAAAAACTACCATGTCAGAAAATTGTCCGATTTGGCTCTGTTAAACGCGTTTCTGACTAGCTGGACCCACATATAAGCGGGCTAAAAATACAATCAGGTCCCTAGATTTTTTTTAAAAAAAGCAATACAGTCCTCCATGTCGGCGGCGACCACCTGCCGGACCTCCACCTGCGGCTCCATGTCGCCGGAGCAGCAGGTGTCGAGCACCATGCAGAGCGGGTCAAGGACGCGGGCGCCGGCTCGTCCCTGCTGCTCCTCCCGCGGGCGTCGGCTCGTCCCTGATGCTCCTCCCGCCGACCAGCTCCTGCGCTGGCCAGCTCGCGCGCTCCCGAGCGTCGCCTCTGCTCCGTGCCGGCTCTAGTCCGCGCCGCCCTGGCTCCCGAGCGCCCGCTCGTCCGCCGTCTCGCTCCGGTACAGGCGCCTCCGCGCCCGCCCTCCCGTCGCCGACTCCGCCACTCCGGCCGGCCCGGCCTTCCGCGCTGCCCCGCTCCGATAGCTGCTGTGCTGCATCGCACCGCTCCCGTCTGGCCGCGCGCCCGCATGCCGGTTTCGGGCGCCGTCAGCCTGCTCCGCCCCGCGCGCCGCGCCGGGTCCTCCCCTGCCGGCCTCCCGCGCCCTCCGCGCAACCCGGCCCGCCCTGCTCCGTGCCTCGACCGTCCTCCATGCTCCTCCTGACACGGCTGCTTGACCACGAGCTCCAACGCGGCCGCCCCGAATCCGCCTCCCTGCCGCCCTGCTCGCGCCAGAGCGTCGCCTGCAGGTCACTTCATCTTCTCCGCGGAGGGCGTACGTAGGGACCCGATTGCTTTTTTGAAAAAAATGTAGGGACCCGATTGCTTTTTTACGTCGCTTAAGTGTGCGGTTAAACGATTTGGTAGTTTTTTGCCACGGTTTAGTAAAAAAATGGTAGTTTTTCGCACAAAATCGTAAAGTGGTAGTTTTCCGTCACGTTTTCGTGAAATGTGGTAGTTTTTGGCTAAATACTCCCGCGAGGCACTCTGGAGTGTGGAGGCAGATACTGGGTACAGGTGTCCTTACCCGCCGGCGAGGAGAACGGGTGGTCAGCGTAAAGGAGGAGCAATGCGAGCGGGGAGGTCGAGCCGTACTAAACTTCGCCGGTACGGGAGGTTAATGCTGAGCGGAGCGTGCTGCAACGGTGAAGCTCTAGATATAGATGCGATGTCGACCTCTTCCTTGTGCGGAAGCCAGGATGGCAACGCAGCGCGTGACGCTCCTTCGTCGCCTTCCACACACGCAGGGGAAGAAAGGAGCGATGAAAGCTCGCAGCGGCCATTTCCACTGTTAATTAGCACTGACCTCAACGTGGCTTCTAATCATTTGTCAGAATACGGGTCATCATCGCTTCTTCATAGTTCGTAGGTTCATTGTTGTCCAACAACATGACATCTAAGATAGGATCACCTTACCACTCAGGAGTAGTACATATCCTTGTCGACCTATGAGGTTTGATAGCAGCTTGATCCGAAGCTTCATGATCACTATCATTAGTTTCCTCTTCAACAGTCGTAGTTTTCACAGAAACATCTTTTTGTGTTGCACTACTCTCCGGTTGAAGTGAGGGTTCGACAACCTCATCAAGCTCTATCTTCCTCCCACTCAATTCTTTCGAGAGAAACTCCTTCTCGAGAAAGGACCCGTTCTTAGCGATAAACATTTTTGCCCTTGGATCTGAGATAGAAGGTATACCCAACTGTTACCTTTGGGTATCCTATGAAGATGTATTTGTCCGCTTTGGGTTCGAGCTTTTTCCAGCTGAAGCCATAAGCATCGCAGCCCCAAACATTAAGAAACGACAACTTTGGTTTCTTGCCAAATCATAGTTCATACGACGTCGTCTCAACGGACTTAGATGGTGCCCTATCTAAAGTGAATGCAGCTGTCTCTAATGCATAACCTCAAAATAATAGCAGTAGATCGGTAAGAGACATCATAGATCGCACCATATCTCATAAGGTTCGATTACGATGTCGTGACACACCATTATGCTGTGGTGTTCCAGGTGGCTTCAACTGCGAAACAATTCCACAATGTCTTAAGTGATTGCCAAACTCATAACTCAGAAAATCTCCCCTTGATCAGATCGTAAGAACACGATCTTCTTGTTATGATGATTCTTAACTTCACTCTGAAATTGCTTGAACTTTTCAAACGTTTCAGACTTTTGCTTCATTAAGTAAATATACCCATATCTACTCAAATCGTCAGTGAAGATGAGAAAATAACGATATCCACCACACGCCTTAATTCTCATTGGATCACACACATCAGCATGTATGATTTCCAACAAGTCACTTGCCCGTTTCATTATACCTGAAAACAGGATCTTAGTCATCCTCCCATGAGGCATGGCTCGCATGTGTCAAGCGATTCAAAATCAAGTGACTCCAAACATCCATCAGCATGGAGTTTCTTCATGCATTTTATGCCAAAATGACCTAAGCGGCAGTGCCACAAGAAAGTGGTACTATCATTATTAACTCTACATCTTTTGGCGTTAATATTATTATCATGTGTATTACTATGATCGAGATTCAATAAACCATTGGGTGCATGACCATAAAGGTATTATTCATGTAAACAGAATAACCATTATTCTCTAACTTAAATGAATAACTGTATTGCAATGAACATGATCTAATCATATTCATGCTCAACGTAGACACCTGATAACATTTATCTAGATTCAACACTAATCCAGAAGGTAGAGGGAGCGTGTGATGGTGATCTTATCAACCTTGGAAACACTTCCAACACACATCGTCACCTCGCCCTTAGCTAGTCTCCGTTCAGTCCGTAGCTTTTGCTTCAAGTCACTAATAATAGCAACTGAACCGGTATCCAATACCCAGGTACTACAAGGAGTACTAGTAAGGTACACATCAATAACACGTACATCAAATATACTTTGTTGAAGTTGCCAGCTTTCTTATCTACCATGTATTTGGGGTAGTTCCGCTACCATGTGACTGTTCCCCTTACAATAGAAGCACTTAGTCTCGAGGTTTGGGTTCAACCTTGGGTTCCTTCATTAGAGCGACAACTGGTTTTCCATTCATGAAGTTTCCCTTTTAGCCCTTGATGTCTACACACGCTTCTATTCTTGTAGACTATGTTGGGCCTTCAAGCGCAGAGGTTTGTAGGACAGTAGCAATTTCCCTCAAGTGGATGACCTAAGGTTTATCGAACTCAGGAAAGTAGAGGTTGAAGATGGTCTCTCTCAAGCAACCCTGCAACTAAGATACAAGAAGTCTCTTGTGTCCCCAACACACCTAATACAACTAGGAGTTGTATAGGTGCACTAGTTCGGCGAAGAGATGGTAAAATATGGATGATAGGAGTGGCAAAGCAAAGTAATATAAATCTGTAATAAAAAGTGCAGCAAGCAAACAAGTGGTAAACGTGAGCACAAATGATATTGCAATGGTGGAAACAAGGCCTAGGCTTCATACTTTCACTAGTGGCAACTCCCAACAACATTAACATAGTCTAATCACATGATATTTCCCATAAAACATGCAATGGAGACGCACTCGGAGGTCATTCCTTTGTGGTCAAGAGAAGACGAGAAATATGTAGGGCTACAAAAGCACACCTCAAAGTTCGTAGTTCTCAATCTATGGATTTCCCAATGTCACCGCGTCCATCCAAAAAGAGTACCACAATCACCACAACATATCTCAAGGATAGTCAAAGACAAGCACCAAGAAACTCTCAATCTTCAATCAACACACAAAAGAGGAAATCACTCATGAAAATATTCTTCCAATCCATGTCCAATAGACCGCTGTCACCTTGGTCTCGGGGATTATACTAGATAAAGACAAGTGAGTACATCAATCCAATACATAGAGGAAGGGGAAATATCATGGGATCACCCTAGATTAACATAGCCTATGATCACAATGAAGATCACATCATGGGAGAGAGAATTGACCACATAGCTACTGGTAGAAACCTCAGCCCCGAGGAGGAACTACTCCCGCATCATGGAGGGAGGAAGCAACGTCGATGGAGATGAATCCGGGGGCACTTCCCCGTCCCGGCAGGATGCCGGCACAGGAATTCTGGTCCCCCGAAACTTGGTGGCAATGGCGGCGGAGATCGGAATTGCTTCTGGAGAAAAGGGTTCTGGAATCAGGGTTTCCGCGACGGGAGGAATATATATGCGAAGGGGGGTCACCAGAGGCGGAGCCGGGGCCCCAGGCGCCCCCCTGGCGCGGCCAGGGGTGGGGCCGCGCCAGGTGGCCGCCTGGGCCACCCCTGGCTCCCCTCTGGCCCCGCTTTGGTTCTTCGCGAAGCTTCCTGTACGCTGATTTTTCCTGTATTTTTCCCGGAATTTTTGGAGCACTTTTAATATGGGGGAACCCTGAAATAGAAAAACAGCAGAAAACAGGAACTGGCACTGTGGTGCACTGAGTTAATAGGTTAGTCCAAATATGATCAAAAGTGTATGGAAGTGCATCAATATCATAGCAATATCACACAAAAGAGGCATGGAGCAAGCAGAAATTATAGATACGTTTTGGACGTATCAACATCCCCAAGCTTAATTCCTGCTCGTCCTCGAGTAGGTAAATGATAACAAGCATAATTTCTGTGGTGACATGCTATCAACCATATAAGAACTTTTAAGTAAAGCAATCAAGTCATGTAATTCAATTTAAGTCATAACAAGCAAGAGTCTATATTAGCATTGTAAAAAGCAACATAAGAACATAAAGGTGCAAGAGCTCTCGCTGTCCGTGACCCGAATGTCTCCAAATGGTGTTTGCGTGCAAGAAAGGGGATAGGGATATACGAGAGAGTAAAACATAGTTTTTGTATTGTTGAGAACTTAATCTACTAAAGTTTCACACTTGGTCTTCTTTGGAATCTTATCTTGACTCATCCCCAGACCACCAGTCAGGTACAAGTCAAAATGATCCACTCCCTTTCGATATTTTGAGCACTCATGCAATGGATGAGCGTAAGCAAGAAAGTCGACACTTAGGATGGCAAAAAGAGAAAAATGATGAAGGGGGAAGACAAAAAAAGGTGTGAAAGGCTCACATCAATGAGGACAATCATAGGCGAGAGAAAGCCAAATGATAGATATGATGTGAGGAGTAGGGATTGCCATGCAACGGATGCACATATGAGCTAAGGTAAGCTCTCCAATGGAACTAGTGGGGGTGCATCCAACTTGCTTGCTCAAGAAGACCTAGAGCTCTTTTGAGGAGGCTCATCATTGGAATATACAAGCCAAGTTCTATAGTGTGAAGGTCCCCACATAGCTATATGCATGAATGATAATCTCTATGGAGTACAAGGTATAAGATGGAGTACGAGTGTGGATCTCTCAAAAGGAACAGTAGTGTGCCCCCTTCTCTCTTTTTATTTCTTTTTCTCTTTTTTTCTCTTTTTTTTTATTTTTTGTGGCCTCAATGGCTCTTTCTATTTAACTCTCATTTGTCCTCTTTGGGATCTTTTGATTTTGTCCTCTTTGGGATCTTTTGATTTTGTCCTCTTTGGGATCTTTCCCTCACTTTAGGGGCAACACTCTATATATTACAAAGAAGCATAGAAGATCTTTCACACTTTACAAAAGTACTTGACATAAAGAAAATGAAACTATCATGATGTATGCAAATGTATGCCTCTGCCAGTGTAGCAGGATATGCAGTGATACTAGCGCGTCATGTAGCAATGATTAGGGCAAGGCCCAACTAGCATGCGGCTCATCGATCAAGCAAAAAGCATGTATGACATGAAGATCAAGTCATGAGAAGATGGATGTTGCACGGCAATGTATCTCGGAAAGGCTATGGAAATGCCTTGATAGGTAGGTATGGTGGCTGTTTTGAGGAAGGATATAATGAGGCTTATGATGACAGAGCGTATCGTGCCAAGGATTTGGATGCACCGGCGAAGTATGCGCCAACTCTCGAGGTGAGAAAGGGCAATGCACGGTACCGAAGAGGCTAGAAAAATATGGCTAGGTGGAAGTGTCAACTTTCGAATACTCACATTAGTCCGAAGAACTCATGTACTTATTATCGGTAACTCTCAATCTAATTAGGAGGTTCACAAAGAGACAAGTACCCCGAGGAGGAGTGTATGGGGGTTTGGTTATCCTTGCGCATCCTCGACTCATGGTACGTGAGTGTACTCTAATATTCGATCCCTCCAAAGATTAATGATCCATCTAGTAGCTAAAGTTCTCACCTATTTTGTAGGTTTTCGAAAATAAACACGGATTGCCCAAAATACGACATCAATCACTAATAGGCTAAAGCTCTTGACACCAAAAGTTCAGACATTACTCATGGCAATACCTCAAAACTATTGCAAGTTACTACTAAAATTAAATAGCAACCTCATTTACCTACTTTAAGTTGAGACACACAACTCAGTGCAACAGGCAAACTATCTTAACAAGATAAACATGAAAACTCAAGAGAGTTCTGAAGGAAATATGCCCTAGAGGCAATAATAAAGATGTTATTTGTATTTCCTTATATCATGATAAATGTCCTTTATTCATGCTAGAATTGTATTAACCGGAAACTTAGTACATGTGTGGATAAATAGACAAAACAGTATGTCCCTAGTATGCCTCTACTAGACTAGCTCATTGATCAAAGATGGTTATGTTTCCTAGCCATAGACATGAGTTGTCATTTGATCAACGGGATCACATCATTAGGAGAATGATGTGATGGACAAGACCCATCCGTTAGCATAGCACTATGATCGTTTAGTTTAACTGCTATTGCTTTCTTCATGACTTATACATGTTCCTATGACTATGAGATTATGCAACTCCCGAATACCGTAGGAACACCTTGTGTGCTATCAAACGTCACAACGTAACTGGGTGATCATAAAGATGCTCTACAGGTGTCTCCGAAAGTATTCGTGGTGTTGGCATAGATCAAGATTAGGATTTGTCACTCCGAGTGTCGTAGAGGTATCTCTGGGCCCTCTCGGTAACACACATCACAATAAGCCTTGCAAGCAAAAGACTAATGAGTTAGTCACGAGATGATGTGTTACGGAACGAGTAAAGAGACTTGCCGGCAACGAGATTGAACTAGGTATAAAGATACCGACGATCGAATCTCGGGCAAGTAACATACCGTTTGACAAAAGGAACAACGTATGTTGTTATGCGGTTCTGACCGATAAAAGATCTTCGTAGAATATGTAGGAGCCAATATGAACATCCAGGTTCCGCTATTGGTTATTGACCAGAGATGAGTCTCGGTCATGTCTACATAGTTCTCGAACCCGTAGGGTCCGCACGCTTAACGTTTGATGACGATCGGTATTATGAGTTTTTGAGTATTGATGTACCGAAGGTAGTTCGGAGTCCCGGATGAGATCACGGACATGACGAGGAGTCTCGGAATGCCCGAGACATAAAGATTGATATATTGGACGGCTATATTCGGACACCGGAAGTATACCGGAAAAGTTTCGGATTTATCGGGAATGCCGGAGGGGGTTACCGGAACCCCCTACGAGAGGGGATGGTCCATAGTGGGCCTAAAGGGTGAGAGAGAGACAGCCCATAGGGCTGGCCGGCGCCCCCACCTAGGAATCCTAGTTGGACTAGGATTGGGGGGGCGCCACCTCTCCTATTCCTTTCCCCCTTCTTCCTTTCGGTGAATCCTACTAGGAATAGGATTGCAATCCTATTCCTAGTAGGACTCCCTCCCTAGCCGCACCAGGAGAGGTTGGCCGGCCTCCCTCCCCTGCTCCTTTATATACGGGGGCAGGGGGGCACCCAAAGACACACAAGTTGAATTGTTTTAGCCGTGTGCGGTGCCCCCCTCCACAGAATCACACCTCGGTCGTACCGTCGCGGAGCTTAGGCGAAGCCCTGCGCCGGTGAACACATCATATCTGTCACCACGCCGTCGTGCTGACGAAACTCTCCCGTGAAGCTCAACTGGATCAAGAGCTCGTGGGACGTCATCAAGCTGAACGTGTGCTGAACGCGGAGGTGCCGTACGTTCGGTGCTTGATCGGTTGGATCGCGAAGAAGTTCGACAACATCAACCGCGTCACTTGACGCTTCCGCTCCCGGTCTACGAGGGTACGTAGACACACTCTCCCCTCTCGTTGCTATGCATCTGGTAGATAGATCTTGCGTGATCGTAGGAAAATTTTAAAATACTACGTTCCCCAACACGACCACTGCAGAAGATAGAGAGAAAATGAAAGTCATTCCCTATGCCTCAGCCATAGGATCTATCATGTATGCAATGCTGTGTACCAGACCTGATGTGTGCCTTGCTATAAGTCTAGCAGGGAGGTACCAAAGTAATCCAGGAGTGGATCACTGGACATCGGTCAAAAACATCCTAAAGTATCTGAAAAGAACAAAGGATATGTTTCTCGTATATGGAGGTGACAAAGAGCTCGTCGTAAACGGTTACGTCGATTCTAGCTTTGACACTGATCCGGATGACTCAAAGTCACAAACCGGATATGTATTTTTATTGAACGGTGGAGCTGTCAGTTGGTGCAGTTCCAAGCAGAGCGTCGTGGCGGGATCTACGTGTGAAGCGGAATACATAGCTGCTTCGGAAGCAGCAAATGAAGGAGTCTGGATGAAGGAGTTCATATCCGATCTAGGTGTAGTACCTAGTGCATCGGGCCCAATGAAAATCTTTTGTGACAACACTGGAGCCATAGCCTTGGCGAAGGAATCCAGGTTTCACAAGAGAACAAAGCACATCAAAAGACGCTTCAATTCCATCCGCGATCTAGTCAAGGAGGGAGACATAGAGATTTGCAAAATACATACGGATCTAAATGTTGCAGACCCGTTGACTAAGCCTCTTCCACGGGCAAAACATGATCAGCACCAAGACTCCATGGGTGTGAGGATCATCACTTTGTAATCTAGATTATTGACTCTAGTTCAAGTGGGAGACTGAAGGAAATATGCCCTAGAGGCAATAATAAAGATGTTATTTGTATTTCCTTATATCATGATAAATGTCTTTTATTCATGCTAGAATTGTATTAACCGGAAACTTAGTACATGTGTGGATACATAGACAAAACAATATGTCCCTAGTATGCCTCTACTAGACTAGCTCATTGATCAAAGATGGCTATGTTTCCTAGCCATAGACATGAGTTGTCATTTGATCAACGGGATCACATCATTAGGAGAATGATGTGATGGACTAGACCCATCCGTTAGCATAGCACTATGATCGTTTAGTTTTACTGCTATTGCTTTCTTCATGACTTATACATGTTCCTATGACTATGAGATTATACAACTCCCGAATACCGTAGGAACACCTTGTGTGCTATCAAACGTCACAACGTAACTGGGTGATCATAAAGATGCTCTACAGGTGTCTCCGAAAGTATTCGTGGTGTTGGCATAGATCAAGATTAGGATTTGTCACTCCGAGTGTCGGAGAGGTATCTCTGGGCCCTCTCGGTAACACACATCATAATAAGCCTTGCAAGCAAAGGACTAATGAGTTAGTCACGAGATGATGTGTTACGGAACGAGTAAAGAGACTTGCCGGTAACGAGATTGAACTAGGTATAAAGATACCGACGATCGAATCTCGGGCAAGTAACATACCGTTTGACAAAAGGAACAACGTATGTTGTTATGCGGTTCTGACCGATAAAAGATCTTCGTAGAATATGTGGGAGCCAATATGAACATCTAGGTTCCGCTATTGGTTATTGACCGGAGATGAGTCTCAGTCATGTCTACATAGTTCTCGAACCCGTAGGGTCCGCACGCTTAACGTTTGATGACGATCGGTATCATGAGTTTTTGAGTATTGATGTACCGAAGGTAGTTCGGAGTCCCGGATGAGATCACGGACATGACGAGGAGTCTCGGAATGTCCGAGACATAAAGATTTATATATTGGACGGCTATATTCGGACATCGGAAGTATACCGGAAAAGTTTCGGATTTATCGAGAATGCCGGAGGGGGTTACCGGAACCCCCTACGAGAGGGGATGGTCCATAGTGGGCCTAAAAGGTGAGAGAGAGGCAGCCCATAGGGCTGGCCAGCGCCCCCACCTAGGAATCCTAGTTGGACTAGGATTGGGGGGGCGCCACCTCTCCTATTCCTTTCCCCCTTCCTTCTTCTGGTGAATCCTACTAGGAATAGGATTGCAATCCTATTCCTAGTAGGACTCCTTCCCTAGCCGCACCAGGAGAGGCTGGCCGGCCTCCCTCCCTTGCTCCTTTATATACGGGGGCAGGGGGGCACCCAAAGACACACAAGTTGAATTGTTTTAGCCGTGTGCGGTGCCCCCCTCCACAGAATCACACCTCGGTCGTACCGTCGCGGAGCTTAGGCGAAGCCTTGCGCCGGTGAACACATCATATCCGTCACCACGCCGTCGTGCTGACGAAACTCTCCCGTGAAGCTCAACTGGATCAAGAGCTCGTGGGACGTCATCAAGCTGAACGTGTGCTGAACGCGGAGGTGCCGTACGTTCGGTGCTTGATCGGTTGGATCGCGAAGAAGTTCGACAACATCAACCGCGTCACTTGACGCTTCCGCTCCCGGTCTACGAGGGTACGTAGACACACTCTCCCCTCTCGTTGCTATGCATCTGGTAGATAGATCTTGCGTGATCGTAGGAAAATTTTAAAATACTACGTTCCCCAACAGTGGTATCAGAGCCAGGTCTATGCGTAGATGATATGCACGAGTAGAACACAATGAGATTGTGGACGATACTAGTCATACTGCTTACCAGCATGTCATACTTTGCTTCGGCGGTATTGTGAGATGAAGCGGTCCGGACCGACATTACGCGTACGCTTACGCGAGACTGGTTTCACCGTTACGAGCACTCGTTGCTTAAAGGTGACTGGCGGGTGTCTGTCTCTCTCACTTTAGCTGAATCAAGTGTGGCTACGCCCGGTCCTTGTGAAGGTTAAAACAGCACATACTTGACGAAACATCGTTGTGGTTTTGTATGCGTAGGTAAGAACGGTTCTTGCTAAGCCCGTAGCAGCCACGTAAAACTTGCAACAAACAAAGTAGAGGACGTCTAACTTGTTTTTGCAGGGCATGTTGTGATGTGATATGGTCAAGACATGATGAGTTATACGGTTTTGTATGAGATGATCATGTTTTGTAAAGTTATCGGCAACTGGCAGGAGCCATATGGTTGTCGCTTTATTGTATGAAATGCAATCGCCATGTAATTGCTTTTCTTTATCGCTAAACGGTAGCGATAGTCATAGAAGCAATAGTTGGCGAGACGACAACGATGCTACGATAAGAGATTAAGGTGTCGCGCCGGTGACGAAGGTGATCATGATGGTGCTTTGGAGATGGAGATCAAAAGCACAAGATGATGATGGCCATATCATGTCACATATTTTGATTGCATATGATGTTTATCTTATTATGCTTCTTATTTTGCTTAGAACAACGGTAGCATTATAAGATGATCCCTTACTAAATTTCAAGGTATAAGTGTTCTCCCTGAGTATGCACCGTTGCGAAAGTTCGTCGTGCCGAGACACCACGTGATGATCGGGTGTGATAAGCTCTACGTTCAAATACAACGGGTGTAAGCCAGTTTTGCACACGCAGAATACTCGGGTTAAACTTGACGAGCCTATCATATACAGATGTGGCCTCGGAACACTGGAGACCGAAAGGTCGAGCGTGAATCATATAGTAGATATGATCAACATAAGATGTTCACCATTGAAACTACTCCATCTCACGTGATGATCGGACATGGTTTAGTTGATTTGGATCACGTGATCATTTAGATGACCGGAGGGATGTCTATCTAAGTGGGAGTTCTTAAGTAATATGATTAATTGAACTTTAATTTATCATGAAGTTAGTCCTGGTAGTATTAGCATATCTATGTTGTAGATCAATAGCTCGCGATGTTGCTCCCCGTTTATTTTTCATATATTCCTAGAGAAAACCAAGTTGAAAGATGTTAGTAGCAATGATGCGGAATTGTTCCATGATCTGAGGATTATCCTCATTGCTGCACAGAGAAATATGTCCTTGATGCACCGCTAGGTGACAGACCTATTGCAGGAGCAGATGTAGACGTTATGAACGTTTTGACAAAAGCTCAGTATGATGACTACTTGATAGTTTAGTGCACCATGCTTTACGGCTTATAACCGGGACTTAAAAAACGTTTTGAACGCCACGGAGCATATAAGATGTTCCAAGAGTTGAAATTAGTATTTCATACTCATGCCTGTGTCGAGAGGTATAAGACCTCTGACAATACTTTGCCTACAAGATGGAGGAGAATAGCTCAACCAGTGAGCATGTGCTCAGATTGTCTGGGTACTACAATTACTTTAATCAAGTGGGAGTTAGTCTTCCTGATAAGATAGTAATTGACAAAGTTCTCTAGTCACTATCACCAAGTTAGTAGAACTTCGTGATGAACTATAATATGCAAGGGATGACGAAAGGAATTCCCAGCTCTTCGCGATACTGAAGTAGGCGAAGGTAGAAATCATGAAAAAAACATCAAGTGTTGATGGTTAACAAGACCACTTGTTTCAAGTAAAGGGCAAAGGGATAGAAGGGGAACTTCAAGAAGAATGACAAGCAAGTTGTCACTCCCGTGAAGAAACCCAAAGCTAAACTCAAGCCTGAAACAAGTGCTTATACTGCAAAGGAAATGGTCACTCGAAATGGAACGGCCCTAGATACTTGGCGGATAAGAAGGATGGCAAAGTGAACAAAGGTATATTTGATATACAGATTATTGATGTGTATTTTACTAGTGTTCATAGCAACCCCTCGGTATTTGATACTGATTTAGTTGCTAAAAAGTAGTAACTCGAAGTGGGAGTTGCGTAATGAACATATACTAGTTAAAGGATGAAGTGACGATGTGTATTGGAAGCAGTTCCAAGATTGATATGATCATCATCGCACACTCCCTATACTTTCGGGGTTAGTGTTGAACCTAAATAACTGTTATTTGGTGTTTGTGTTGAGCATGAATGTGATTTGATCATGTTTATTGCAATACGGTTATTCATGTAAGTTAGAGAATAATTGTTGTTCTGTTTACATGAATAAAACCTTCTATGGTCATACACCCAATGAAAATAGTTTATTGGATCTCGATCGTGTGATACACATATTCATAGTATTGAAGCCAAAAGATGCAAGGTTAATAATGATAGTGCAACTTATTTGTGGCACTGCTGTTTAAGTCATATTGGTGTAAAACGCATGAAGAAACTCCATAATGATGGACTTTTGGAATCACTTGATTATGAATCACTTGGTGCTTGCGAACCATACCTCATGGGCAAGATGACTAAAACTCCGTTCTCCGGAACTATGGAGCGAGCAACGTATTTGTTGGAAATCATACATACTGATGTATGCGGACCAATGATTGTTGAAGCTCGCGCCGGGTATCATTATTTTCTGACCTTCACTGATGATTTGAGCAGATATAGGTATATCTACTTAATGAAGCACAAGTCTGAAACATTTGAAAAGTTCAAAGAATTTCAGAGTGAAGTAGAGAATCATCGTAACAAGAAAATAAAGTTTTCTACGATCTGATCGTGGAGGAGAATATTTGAGTTACGAGTTTGGTCTTCATTTGAAACAATGTGGAATAGTTTCACAGCTCACGCCACCCGGAACACCACAGCATAATGGTGTGTCCGAATGTCGTAACCGTACTTTATTCGATATGGTGCGATCTATGATGTCTCTTACCGATTTACCACTATCATTTTGGGTCATGCATTAGAGACAGCTGCATTCACGTTAAATAGGGCACCATCTAAATCCGTTGATACGACACCTTATGAACTATGGTTTGGCAAGAAACCAAAGTTGTCGTTTCTTAAAATTTGGGGCTTCGATGCTTATGTGAAAAACACTTCAACCTGATAAGCTCGATCCCAAGTCGGAAAAAATGTGTCTTCATAGGATACCCAAAAGAGACTGTTGGGTACACCTTCTATCACAGATCCGAAGGCAAAATATTCGTTGCTAAGAACGGATCCTTTCTAGAAAAAGAGTTTCTCTTGAAAGAAGTGAGTGGGAGGAAAGTAGAACTTGATGAGGTAATTGTACCTTCTCCCGGATTGGAAAGTAGTACATCACAGGAAATTGTTCCAGTGATTCCTACACCAATTAGTGAGGAAGTTGATGATAATGATCATGAAACTTCGGATCAAGTTTCTGCTGAACAACGTAGATCAACCAGAGTACGTTCCGCACCTGAGTGGTACGGCAACCCAGTTTTGGAAATCATGTTACTAGACCATGATGAACCTACGAACTATGAGGAAGCGATGATGAGCCCAGATTCCACAAAATGGCTTGAAGCCATGAAATCTGAGATGGGATCCATGTATGAGAACAAAGTGTGGACTTTGGTTGACTTGCCCGATGATCGGCAAGCCATCGAAAATAAATGGATCTTCAAGAGGAAGACCGACGCAAACGGTAATATTACTGTTTACAAAGCTCGACTTGTTGCGAAAGGTTTTCAACAAGTTCAAGGAGTTGACTACGATGAGACTTTCTCACCTGTAGCGATGCTTAAGTCTGTCCGAATCATGTTAGCAATTGCCACATTTTATGATTATGAAATCTGGCAAATGGATGTCAAAACTGCATTCCTAAATGGATATCTCAAAGAAGAGTTGTATATGATGCAACCAGAAGGTTTTGTCAATCCAAAAGGTGCTAACAAAGTATGCAAGCTCCAGCGATCCATCTATGGACTGGTGCAAGCATCTCGGAGTTGGAATATACGCTTTGATGAGGTGATCAAAGCATATGGTTTTATACAGACTTTTGGAGAAGCATGTATTTACAAGAAGTGAGTGGGAGCACTACAACCTTTCTGATAAGTATATGTGAATGACATATTGTCGATCGGAAATGATGTAGAATTTTCTGGAAAGCGTAAAGGAGTGTTTGAAAGGAGTTTTTCAAAGAACGACTTCGGTGAAGCTGCTTACATATTGAGCATCAAGATCTATATAGATAGATCAAGGCGCTTGATAAGACTTTCGATGAGTACATACCTTGATAAGATTTTGGAATAGTTCAAAAATTGGATCAGTCAAAGAAGAAGTTCTTGCCTGACTTGTAAGGTGTGAAGTTGAGTAAAGACTCAAAGCCAGACCACGGCAGAAAAATATAGAGAGAATGAAAGTCATTCCCTGTGCCTCAGCCATAGGTTCTATAAAGTATGCCATGCTATGTACAAAACACGTTGTGTACCTTGCCAAGAGTTTGACAGGGAAGTACAATAGTGATCCAGGAGTAGATCACTGTACAACGGTCAAAATTATCCTTAGTAATTGGATGACTAAGGAAATATTTCTCGATTATGGAGGTGATAAAGAGTTCGTCGTAAAGGGTTACGCCGATGCAAACTTTGACACTAAAACCAGATGACTCTAAGTATCAATCTGGATGCGTATTGAAAGTGGGAGCAATTAGCTAGAGTAGCTCCATGCAGAGCATTGTAGACATAGAAATTTGCGAAATACATAGGGATCTGTATATGACAGACCCGTTGACTAAACTTCTCTCACAAGCAAAACATGATCACACCTTATTACTCTTGGGTATTAATCACATAGCGATGTGAACTAGATTATTTACTCTAGTAAACCCTTTGGGTGTTGGTCACATGGTGATGTGAACTATGGGTGTTATTCACATAACAATGTGAACTATCGGTATTAAATCACATGGCGATGTGAGCTAGATTATTGACTCTAGTTCAAGTGGGAGACTGAAGGAAATATGCCCTAGAGGCAATAATAAAGATGTTATTTGTATTTCCTTATATCATGATAAATGTCTTTTATTCATGCTAGAATTGTATTAACCGGAAACTTAGTACATGTGTGGATAAATAGACAAAACAGTATGTCCCTAGTATGCCTCTACTAGACTAGCTCATTGATCAAAGATGGTTATGTTTCCTAGCCATAGACATGAGTTGTCATTTGATCAACGGGATCACATCATTAGGAGAATGATGTGATGGACAAGACCCATCCGTTAGCATAGCACTATGATCGTTTAGTTTAACTGCTATTGCTTTCTTCATGACTTATACATGTTCATATGACTATGAGATTATGCAACTCCCGAATACCGTAGGAACACCTTGTGTGCTATCAAACGTCACAACGTAACTGGGTGATCATAAAGATGCTCTACAGGTGTCTCCGAAAGTATTCGTGGTGTTGGCATAGATCAAGATTAGGATTTGTCACTCCGAGTGTCGGAGAGGTATCTCTGGGCCCTCTCGGTAACACACATCATAATAAGCCTTGCAAGCAAAAGACTAATGAGTTAGTCACGAGATGATGTGTTACGGAACGAGTAAAGAGACTTGCCAGCAACGAGATTGAACTAGGTATAAAGATACCGACGATCGAATCTCGGGCAAGTAACATACCGTTTGACAAAAGGAACAACGTATGTTGTTATGCGGTTCTGACCGATAAAAGATCTTCGTAGAATATGTAGGAGCCAATATGAACATCCAGGTTCCGCTATTGGTTATTGACCAGAGATGAGTCTCGGTCATGTCTACATAGTTCTCGAACCCGTAGGGTCCGCACGCTTAACGTTTGATGACGATCGGTATTATGAGTTTTTGAGTATTGATGTACCGAAGGTAGTTCGGAGTCCCGGATGAGATCACGGACATGACGAGGAGTCTCGGAATGCCCGAGACATAAAGATTGATATATTGGACGGCTATATTCGGACACCGGAAGTATACCGGAAAAGTTTCGGATTTATCGGGAATGCCGGAGGGGGTTACCGGAACCCCCTACGAGAGGGGATGGTCCATAGTGGGCCTAAAGGGTGAGAGAGAGACAGCCCATAGGGCTGGCCGGCGCCCCCACCTAGGAATCCTAGTTGGACTAGGATTGGGGGGGCGCCACCTCTCCTATTCCTTTCCCCCTTCTTCCTTTCGGTGAATCCTACTAGGAATAGGATTGCAATCCTATTCCTAGTAGGACTCCCTCCCTAGCCGCACCAGGAGAGGTTGGCCGGCCTCCCTCCCCTGCTCCTTTATATACGGGGGCAGGGGGGCACCCAAAGACACACAAGTTGAATTGTTTTAGCCGTGTGCGGTGCCCCCCTCCACAGAATCACACCTCGGTCGTACCGTCGCGGAGCTTAGGCGAAGCCCTGCGCCGGTGAACACATCATATCTGTCACCACGCCGTCGTGCTGACGAAACTCTCCCGTGAAGCTCAACTGGATCAAGAGCTCGTGGGACGTCATCAAGCTGAACGTGTGCTGAACGCGGAGGTGCCGTACGTTCGGTGCTTGATCGGTTGGATCGCGAAGAAGTTCGACAACATCAACCGCGTCACTTGACGCTTCCGCTCCCGGTCTACGAGGGTACGTAGACACACTCTCCCCTCTCGTTGCTATGCATCTGGTAGATAGATCTTGCGTGATCGTAGGAAAATTTTAAAATACTACGTTCCCCAACACGACCACTGCAGAAGATAGAGAGAAAATGAAAGTCATTCCCTATGCCTCAGCCATAGGATCTATCATGTATGCAATGCTGTGTACCAGACCTGATGTGTGCCTTGCTATAAGTCTAGCAGGGAGGTACCAAAGTAATCCAGGAGTGGATCACTGGACATCGGTCAAAAACATCCTAAAGTATCTGAAAAGAACAAAGGATATGTTTCTCGTATATGGAGGTGACAAAGAGCTCGTCGTAAACGGTTACGTCGATTCTAGCTTTGACACTGATCCGGATGACTCAAAGTCACAAACCGGATATGTATTTTTATTGAACGGTGGAGCTGTCAGTTGGTGCAGTTCCAAGCAGAGCGTCGTGGCGGGATCTACGTGTGAAGCGGAATACATAGCTGCTTCGGAAGCAGCAAATGAAGGAGTCTGGATGAAGGAGTTCATATCCGATCTAGGTGTAGTACCTAGTGCATCGGGCCCAATGAAAATCTTTTGTGACAACACTGGAGCCATAGCCTTGGCGAAGGAATCCAGGTTTCACAAGAGAACAAAGCACATCAAAAGACGCTTCAATTCCATCCGCGATCTAGTCAAGGAGGGAGACATAGAGATTTGCAAAATACATACGGATCTGAATGTTGCAGACCCGTTGACTAAGCCTCTTCCACGGGCAAAACATGATCAGCACCAAGACTCCATGGGTGTGAGGATCATTACTTTGTAATCTAGATTATTGACTCTAGTTCAAGTGGGAGACTGAAGGAAATATGCCCTAGAGGCAATAATAAAGATGTTATTTGTATTTCCTTATATCATGATAAATGTCTTTTATTCATGCTAGAATTGTATTAACCGGAAACTTAGTACATGTGTGGATACATAGACAAAACAGTATGTCCCTAGTATGCCTCTACTAGATTAGCTCATTGATCAAAGATGGTTATGTTTCCTAGCCATAGACATGAGTTGTCATTTGATCAACGGGATCACATCATTAGGAGAATGATGTGATGGACAAGACCCATCCGTTAGCATAGCACTATGATCGTTTAGTTTAACTGCTATTGCTTTCTTCATGACTTATACATGTTCCTATGACTATGAGATTATGCAACTCCCGAATACCGTAGGAACACCTTGTGTGCTATCAAACGTCACAACGTAACTGGGTGATCATAAAGATGCTCTACAGGTGTCTCCGAAAGTATTCGTGGTGTTGGCATAGATCAAGATTAGGATTTGTCACTCCGAGTGTCGGAGAGGTATCTCTGGGCCCTCTCAGTAACACACATCATAATAAGCCTTGCAAGCAAAGGACTAATGAGTTAGTCACGAGATGATGTGTTACGGAACGAGTAAAGAGACTTGCCGGTAACGAGATTGAACTAGGTATAAAGATACCGACGATCGAATCTCGGGCAAGTAACATACCGTTTGACAAAAGGAACAACGTATGTTGTTATGCGGTTCTGACCGATAAAAGATCTTCGTAGAATATGTGGGAGCCAATATGAACATCCAGGTTCCGCTATTGGTTATTGACCGGAGATGAGTCTCAGTCATGTCTACATAGTTCTCGAACCCGTAGGGTCCGCATGCTTAACGTTTGATGACGATCGGTATCATGAGTTTTTGAGTATTGATGTACCGAAGGTAGTTTAGAGTCCCGGATGAGATCACGGACATGACGAGGAGTCTCGGAATGTCCGAGACATAAAGATTTATATATTGGACGGCTATATTCGGACACCGGAAGTATACCGGAAAAGTTTCGGATTTATCGGGAATGCCGGAGGGGGTTACCGGAACCCCCTACGAGAGGGGATGGTCCATAGTGGGCCTAAAAGGTGAGAGAGAGGCAGCCCATAGGGCTGGCCAGCGCCCCCACCTAGGAATCCTAGTTGGACTAGGATTGGGGGGGCGCCACCTCTCCTATTCCTTTCCCCCTTCCTTCTTCTGGTGAATCCTACTAGGAATAGGATTGCAATCCTATTCCTAGTAGGACTCCTTCCCTAGCCGCACCAGGAGAGGCTGGCCGGCCTCCCTCCCTTGCTCCTTTATATACGGGGGCAGGGGGCACCCAAAGACACACAAGTTGAATTGTTTTAGCCGTGTGCGGTGCCCCCCTCCACAGAATCACACCTCGGTCGTACCGTCGCGGAGCTTAGGCGAAGCCCTGCGCCGGTGAACACATCATATCCGTCACCACGCCGTCGTGCTGACGAAACTCTCCCGTGAAGCTCAACTGGATCAAGAGCTCGTGGGACGTCATCAAGCTGAACGTGTGCTGAACGCGGAGGTGCCGTACGTTCGGTGCTTGATCGGTTGGATCGCGAAGAAGTTCGACAACATCAACCGCGTCACTTGACGCTTCCGCTCCCGGTCTACGAGGGTACGTAGACACACTCTCCCCTCTCGTTGCTATGCATCTGGTAGATAGATCTTGCGTGATCGTAGGAAAATTTTAAAATACTACGTTCCCCAACAAGTTCAGCAACCAACTAAACAAAAGCTCTTTAAAAAGAAAAGCATGAAAACTAAGAGCTAAACATGACAGCAGCTATGGAAAGACAAAGAACACACACAGCAAAGATAAGCATGAAAATCCTATGTTGTGTTCTAGGTTGAAGTGGAGCGTGTTTCTCTCCCACACAAAGAAAGCTGGGTTCTAACTTGTTATGAACAACAAGCAAAGCTAAAGAAAACTAAAAAAAGGAAACTAAGAGCAAGACGCTCCAAGCATAGCACATAACGCATGAAGTGATTAAAATATAGTGGAACGAAAGACGAACTGATAATTGTTGATGGAGAAGGGGATGCATGGGGGCATCCCCAAGCTTAGACGCTTGAGTCTTCTTGAATATTTCTTGGGGGTGCACGGGGGCATCCCCAAGCTTGAGCGTTTGACCCTCCTGAATCTTTTTATCATCTTCCCTCGCACACTTGAAAACTCCCTTCATACATAACTCATCATAATCTGATTAGCGAGGTTAGTACCCAGAATAAAATAAATTTTCCCTACTGGAAATAAAGATAATCTTGAAGAGCTACTATTTCTCAAGAATGCCAAAAGGTTATTGCAAAGAAAAAGCAAGCTTAAGGTTTGCAAAACGAAGAAAAGGCAAAACAAGATAGAATATGTGAAAAACAGACCAGTAGGTAGTAAATAATTTTTTCGGGGCACTTCTGCAACTCAAATCAAAAAACTCAGAACAGACGCTCGAAAGCCAATTGTATAGAGCACGCTGTCAAAAAAATTCAGATCAAAAAGATGATCTGGTGATTTTATTCGAATTTTTCTGTCCAAGGATAGAATATGTTCCCTGGACAGCACGTCACAACTTTTGAACTTTCTTGCAATCGGAGGCTAAACTTGGCACAAAGCTGAAAAGAAAAGATACAATGATGATGCTACTGTAGTAACAAACATCAAGACACAACAAAAGCAAAATAAAACCTAATTCGTTGTGGGCTGCCTCCCAAAAGCGCTTTCTTTTATAGCCATAAAGATAGGCTTAAGACTTTAATGATGCTCTCGTAGGAATAAGAGTTGAAGAACAAAAGAGAGCATCAAGAAGCAAATACCAAACACATTTAAGCCTAACATGCTTCCTATGCATAGGAATATTGCAATAGAATAATTCATTGAAGCACAAAGCAATAAGCATAGGAAGACAAAACAAGTGCAGCTTCAAAACCTTCAACATAAAGAGAGGGAACTTGATATTATTGAAATATCTATAAGCATATGTTCCCTTCTCATAATAATTTTCAGTGGGATCACGAATAAACTCAACAATATAAGCATCACATAAAGCATTGTTACCATGATCCACATGCAAAAAGGTACTCTTACTCTCCACATAAGCATAATCTTTCTCATTGGTAATAGTGGGAGTAGGACTATCATAAACAACTTGAACACTATAGATTAATTGTGTATTAGGAAGATGGTGTTCAACAAGGGAGTAATTCCCTCCATGATTATGACAAGTTTCATAAGGATAACTTCTCCTTATGTCATATGTACCTTTATAATCGCTATAGATTGGAGTTATAACATCATCATAGTAGAGAAGAGCATTATCATTGCTAGCAACTATATTTGTAAACATGTTGTCTTTATTCTTACTAGCAGAAGAATTATCAATTATCACATCACTAGTGGGTAAAGGATTTGCAATCCTATCATCCCCAAGCTTAGAGCTTTCCATATCATCACTTTCAGAGTTGGTACCAAAAAGATTTTCAAGATCATAAGTAGCATTATCATCATTTTCCCAATCACAATAAGTAACATGCATATCATAATCAAAATCATCTTCAATAGTACCTACGGACGTATCATCAGGATGATAATTAAGGCAATAAACTTCACCTTCTTCTTTAAACTTACAACCGTTAGGATAAAAGTTGATGGGAGGAATATGCTCAGGCCAGGTTGATACCCATTCTTCTTCCTTCTTGCTCCTCTTCCTCCTCCTCTTCTTTTTCTTCTTCTTCACCTTAGGAGGGAGTGGTTGGAGATGAAACTTCTCCACATATCCTGGTTTATCATTAGAAATAATAGGGGAAACTTGGGAGAAACTCTCCTTTTTATTAGCAGAAATATAAGAGACATTTTTATACTTTGGTAAAGTTCTCTCCTTTCTAATCTTACTTATGTAATCATTTTTATGGCAATTAACAACACAATAGAGATGGCAATTTTGCAAAGTGTTTTTTATTCCTACTAGCCAAGAAGTCTTTTCTGATAACTCTTCACACATCAAAAATAACATAAGCTCATCATAAAGATCAGGGGTGATCATGTTATCACACAACTGGTTAACAGTTATGTTTTGAAAGTGCATGCATTGAAAATTAAAGTGACCCTCTATACAACAAAGTTCACAAGTAAAAGGATAAAGGTCACACAATTCTTTAGCAATTTCCTTTAAATCTTTGACCCAAGTGATTGTTCTTTCATGCTTATGTTGCTTACAATACTTCTCTTCTTCAATCATAGGCCTTTCACAAGGTCTATCCACTCCACAAAAATTAACATGCTTATATAAAACTTCAATTTTAGGAATTGGATCATGCATGTTGCAATCTTCATGAACAATTTCATTTTCTTTACAAATATCTTTAAAAGGTTCATGATGCTTGATCCAATCCTCCTTAGGCATATTAAGATGTGAAGCAAAAGATTTGAGGAAATCAACAAGGAGTTGAGAATCAAGCCCAAACTTAGCACTAAACTTATTAAACCTTGTAGTTTCAACAAAGGACGTAATGCAATCATACTCATAAATTATACCTGACTCTTTACCTTTGTCGATCTCCCAATCTTCAGTGTTGCGTTGAATTCTTTCATGGAGTTCCCATTTAGCATCAATCTTTTCGTTTGTGAAAGAACCCATAGAGGAAGCATCGAGCAAATCTTTATCCTGTCGAGAGAGCCTCGCATAGAAATTAGTAATAATCATATCTTTGGAGAGCTGATGGCTTCTCGCCCCTCGTTAGTTACCCCAAGTGGAAGGTTTGAGATGTAGCGTAACGGCAAGTTTCCCTTGGCAAGATACCAAGGATCGAATCCCGTGAGACTCCGAGGGCCAACAAGTAGGTGTCAACGCTAACGGCGCCAACTTAGCAGTTGACAGGACCTGCACACAGATTATAACTTTGCTCCCAACGAGTACAGAGAGGTTGTCAATCCCTCCGGCCTTGCTGTTTACAAAGGATCAAACACAAGAGGTAATAGTGATAGGTATGACTGCAACTAGGAAATAAGAACAGGAAGTAAATAGCGGGTGTGTTCAGTGATGGTAATATGGACCGGGGTCCCATGATGTTCACTAGTGATGTCTCTCTCCCAAAAGACGATAAAACAGCTAAGCGAGATAAACAAATTACAGCTGGGCAATTGACAGGATTATGTGCGCAAACCAATGCTAACTATGCTGTAAAGAAAGGTAGAGGCTCAAAAGCATGGGCGGTACACCAAGGCAAGTAGAGCGAAATCCATCTACATCTACTACTAATCATCCACCTTGAGATATCTATCCAGAACATCTCGCTGGTATTAAGTTGCGAGTCCCACCCAAAGTGTAAACTCAAAGCAACAAACAATTGCATTAAAAGAACTTTGCGTAAAGTAAACAATCCTTGCACCCGCAAGTACAAGCACCGTTGTTTTCCCCCTTGTGGCAACAGCACATCCCCTAGACTCGTGTTTCTGTCACTCAAACTAGTCATCGAGGGGCATGAACCCACAATCAAGCATAACGTTCCCTCTTGGAGTTACTACCTACTACTCGGCCAAAGCAATAAATAGCAACGGAGAACATGCAAGAATTACTCAAGAACATAAATATAAAATAGGTGAATCAAATATATTACTCACACACAATCTGAACATAATCTCATAATCCATCGGATCCCAGCAAACTCAACATAGCAACAACATAAAGATTACATATGTGCCTCGATCATGTAGGGCAGCTCACGAGGTCTAATCCATGAAGAACAAAGAGGGGCGGAGAACATCACATAGCTACTGGTCATGGACCCATGGTACAAGGGGGACTACTCACAACTCATCCGGGAAGCGTCCATGGTGGTGGAGAAGCTCCCGGTGGTGGTTCTCCCCTCCAGCAGGGTGCCGGGAAGAGTTCTCCTGGTGCTCCTGATCTTCGAAGCGCGGCGGCGGCGGAACAGAGGCGAGATCGTAAAAAAGGGTTCCGTCCTCGAGGTTTTCGGGACGCGAGCAATATATATGCAAAAGAGGGTCACCAGAGGCGGAGGTGGGGCCCCAGGCGCCCCCCTGGCGCGGCCAGGGGTGGGGCCGCGCTGTGACGCCCGAAGACCGACGTCCCAGAAGATCCCAGAAGATTCCAGAAGATTCCAGATGTTCCGGGTTGCCCGTGTGTTTCTTTTGAGCTTGTGTTATTTATTTTTGCATTGCATCATGTCATCATGCCATCATGTCATATTTATCTTGCATCTCAACCTAAATAAATCGTGTGGACCTTCGGTCCATTTAAATCGAGGGAAGGTGACTTCTCTTTATAACATATAAAAGCCTCTCAATATTTAGGGAGCTATATTTAAAATATTCCATTTGTTTGGAATTAACCAACACACGTGCATAATTTTTTTCCCATGCCTCTTAATTCAACTTTCTCCATCAAAACCCCGTCTTCAATTCTTTTCCGTTGTATCGAGGTTCCTCCAAAAATTCGAACATTTTTGGACACTTCTATATTCAAGTCTTAGTTCAAACCCATTTGAATTAAATTCAAATAAGTTCGAATTAAATCTCGTTCATGCCTTTTCTATTTTTCTCGGACCGTGCTCATTTTATGATGCCCGAGAAAAATAGCCTCTTGTGTTTTTGCCCTAACCCCCCTCCTCTTTCTTTTTTCCTCTTAGTTGTTTTCTGCTAAGAGTATAATTAGAATAAGAAGAGCAGCCACCTCCCAGCCATTCTACCTCCCTCCTAGTCCATATGGGCCTCATCTTCCCTCCGGCCCAGGCCTTCCATCCCGCGAGGCCCAGCCTCAGCGCACCCAACCCTAGCGACGCGACCCACTCCTCTCTCCCGAGCCTCCCTCCGTTCCTTCTAGCGCCGCCAGGCAATCCCGTGCTCGATCTCCTTTTCCCCTCGGCCCCACTTCCTCCCTCGACCGAGCCACCGGCCCGCGGAGGAGGCCTCCTCCGCGCAGGTAACGGCCCCGCCGGCCAGGCCCTCGTCTCCATCGGCCAGGAGCCCCGGCGCCCCGAGCAGCCTCCGTCTCCACGCGCCATGGCCCGAGCCGGCCGGCCAGGGGCCCTCCTCTCGCAGCACCTCGCCATCTCCCTTGTGCGCGCTCCTCCTCCGCCCTGCCTCGGCCAGGAGGACGACCCGCACCTCTCCACATCGCCATGGCCTCCCTCCCAGCGCCAGGAGCCGCGACCACGTCCTCCTCTGACTCGTCTTGCAGCGCCCCTCTGCGCGCCCAGGTCGCCCGCCTCCATTCCCTCGGTGGTCTCCCTTCTCCAGCAAGGCCGAGGCCTCTGCCTCGCCACTCCCTTCCGCCAGCCGCCCCTGCTGCCTCCAAGCCGCCGCTGCGCTGGCTCCTCCACGCGCCAAGGCCGCCTCCACCCTGCCTCGTCTCCAGCAAGGCAGCCAGCGTGCCGGCCCCGTCGCCAAGAGTCGCCGAGCATCCTCCGTGCCGTGGTTGTTTTGCTGCTGCTGTTGTGCTTCTTTTTTTTCGGCTTTGCGTTTTGTTTTGTCCAGCAATTGAACATGGAGCAGCAAGTGCCACGACGACGAGAACGTCTAGGAACCGTGTACGACTACAAGGAGAAACGCAAGTTCCACTACCGTCGACCTCGGAGAACCTCGACGATCTGTTCATCTACGAACGGGAACGACTACGCAAGATGACACGCCAAGTACCACGACGACCCTCATGTACCACGACGTCGACGTCCGTCAAGTTCGACTACATGGCGATGCGACAAGTACCCCTACGGAACGTGTACCACTACCGTCGCTCGACGACCGCGAGTACCACTACCGTCGCCCGAGTACAACTACCGCTACGAGAACGACTACCTTCGGTGAAGAAATGAGAACGTCTACTTCCTCTCCGAACGGAACATCTACTTCCTCTTCGGCCGTGTACCACTACTTCCTCTACTTCCACTCCTTCCTCTACGATCTCGAACCGTCCCGAAACGAGAGTTTCGAAGGTATAACCCGAGACGATGACCCGTGTGATGCTTGCTTGTGTTGTATGAGATGCATCCCTTGGTTGCACCGTGCCCGTTCCGACCTTTTGTCATGTTCCTCGGTTGCCTCGTCACCGACTCGTGGGAACCCGGTAACGGGATCGCCCACCTTTCATCTCGTTTGACTCGCTCACGCCATCTTACCTTTTGCACCGGTCTCGCAACGAGTTACCGGAACCGATATGTTGCCGTGGCATCATTTTCGGAATTGTTGTCATGGCACCTTTTTCCTTCCACCACGGGGACATTGCTTCATATCTTCTTCTTGTCACCTTTTAATAAAATTGCATAAACTTGATCATGTCATCCGCATCATTTAACAACACTAAAATGTTTAATTGTTGTTTGCTTTATAATTATTAAACATGCTCATGGGGATTTTCTCGGAATTGTTGTTGTTCTTCCGGCCTCATTTAAAATGCCTAAATAGTGTAGTTTCTTTATGTTTCACCTCTTGCCATGCTAAAAACATTTAATCTTGTCTTGTAAATAACGAGAGTCAACTAAATACTAAAATGTGGTGTTTCGTCAATATGCAACTCGTTGCATATTGAGCTCCACTTAACTTGTAGTTTTGTTTGTGCACTTGCCATGCCATGCATATTTAAACCAGACATGCATCATGCTTGGATGTGCATCGTATGCCATGTTTATGCTTGTGTGTTTACCGTGTTGCTTGTTTCTTTCCGGTTGCTTCTCTTGTTAGCTTCGGTTTCGTTCCGGAGTTGTGAGGATTCGCTCGACTGTTGCTCCGTCTACTTCATGGATCTGTTCTTCTCCCTTGTGGAATCCCAGGCAAGATGACCGAACCCGGATACCATTACTATCTTTGCCTATTGCTATAGTATCGTTCTTTAGTTTTTCCTCGATGCCCATGTCTTTCTTGTCAGCCTCCTACTTGTAACCATGAACCTGTTTAACCACCCTACCTATGCAAACCGTTGCTTGGCTAAGTACGCTTCGCTCAGCCCCTCTTATAGCATTGTTAGTTGCAGGTGAAGATTGAAGATGCTTGCTTCATGTTGAAGTTTGGTTGGGTTATATCACACTATATAAATGCTTAAATGAAATCATCTATATATTGGCAAGGGTGGAAGGATAAGACTTTTGCTTGGTGTTTTGTTCCACTCATGCCGTTAGGAACCGTATAAACCGGTGTTATGTTCCTTGATTATGCGTTCCTAACACGGTTGGGGTGTATGGGACCCCCTTGATAAACCGCTAAGTGCTAAGTCTTTTCCAACAAGTCCCAACATTTGGTACTATTTGCCTCATAATAACAACTTAATTAATTAATTAAAATTGCATAGGGGTCCCGTCCCCGAGGATTCTTAATTCTACATAGCAGGGGGGGGCAGTGCTGATGGTGTTGGTCCCAAACGGGGGTTCTGCGGGGCCGCCTTGGGGAAACCTGAGGTATCTGGTATAACCTGTAGAATCGCCCATCCGGTCGTGTCCTGAGACTTAGATACGCGCGGCTACTATCAGGGTGTCGACACGCCGGGAGGATTTGCTGGGTTAGCCTTACCTTAGTTCGGTTTAACTTGAGCACGGGATTCCGAGAATACTCGGGTCTTCCCACTTTGGAGTTGCGACTCCGCGGATCGTGGGCTTGTAATGGGTCAAGTTGGAACACCCCTGCAGGGTTTGAACTTTCGAAAGCCGTGCCCGCGGTTATGTGGCAGATGGGAGCTTGTTAATATCCGGTTGTAGAAAACTTGACACAATGTTCCAATACACTACCAGCGTGTGTATCGTGACTGTCAATTTCCGAATAGGGATTCGGGAGTTGAACACGGTGGGGTTATGTTTGGCGTGCTTTAGTTAGGATCACTTAGTGATCATCTCTCGACCGAGGCACTTCTCTTCTCGCTCTCTATTACGTAAGCTAGTGCTAGTTGCTGCTGCAGACTCTTGTTTTCCTTCACCTCATATTCTTTTCTTCAGCCTTGTCCACACCCAAGGCTTAAATAGTCTTGTTACCCGGGAACGGGATTGCTGAGTCCTCTGTGGCTCACAGTTACTTTACCACACCAGATGCAGGTTCAGCCGAGTTTGATGCAGAAGCTGGTTCAGTTCTTCCCTGAGAGCTCGATGAAGAGTGTGGCCGTTCGCTTGTGACGTTTCGACGATCAGTAGTGGTTTCTACTAGGATTCGATCCAGGCCTGTGGCTTTATGTTGTTTTGGTATCTTTCTTTTGGATCTTCACTCGTAGTCGGGTTGTGATGTTTTGAATGATGTATTGCTTATGTTTTGTATTGTGTGAAGTGGCGAGTGTAAGCCAACTATCTCCTTTTGCAATTTAATCCCTCTTTTACATGAGTCGTGCAAAGATACCAAACTTGAGATCATTCTAGGATGGGCTTATACCTTTAAGTCGTGCCTCGACACGTAGGAGGTATAGTCCCATCCTGGGCATTACAAGTTGGTATTCAGAGCCTTCTCCGACCTAGTAGCCCCCACTGATTGATCGAATCGTTGACGGTTGAGTCTAGGCACACACAGAAAATGTTTTGAGTCCTATATATATATCGGAGAGTAGGATTTCTTTTGCTCCTCATCTCTTTTCATTCTGGTGAGGACTCCTGACGACTACTCTTGCCTCTTCTACTTTCAAAAATTGCACCAAAAATTTTTTTTAGGATCTCGCGAGTATTGTTTGGATTGTTTCGATGTCTTTGTGACGAGAACATTGTTCTCGATGCCTCCTGTCATTAGGGGTTGTGGCAGTGTCCCGGGGAGTTGAGCTGTTAGGACCCCGATCCTAAGTCACACCGATCTAGCTGTAACACGTCATATCACTTTGCGGCCTCACGCACGGTAACCCCACGGGTGCCACCTTACCTGGCCCGGGACCGTTTGCGCATTTTGGCACACGTATATGACAGTGTCGCTAGCATCCATATGACAGAGAACCCGGGCCGACATGGCTAGTTATAAACCAAAAGTGGCACTAAATTACAGAGACAGGCATCCATGACCCAGCAACGAACGTGTCGGTCATCAACGTATGAACCCAAGTCGTAGCAAGCTACATGGACTTAAAGGAACAACGCGTGACATTTCCCCTAAGGGACAGACACAGGAACGAAGAAGGACACATGCCGGCCAGCCTACGTGTTCCGAGCAGTAGCAAGCTACCAAGGCTCATTGGAACCACTAGGAGGCATTTCCCTGTAAGGTAGGCTACCAAAGGAAAACAACTAGGTGTCGGATACCACACATACCAAGCATTTCAATCATACACGCAATATGCTCAATATGTGCAAATACAACATTGTATCACAACAGAACTCTATGACTCAAAGTACTTTATTTAAAAGTCTCCAAGAGCCATACACAACATAGTCATACAGGTAGGGGTCACATGACCCAACACTCAAGTCATACAGTCATACAAGCACAAGCGGAAGCTACATGTCTGAGTACAGACAACTTAGAAAATAAAACAGGCTTGGTGTAGCCTGACTATCTACAAGGCCCTCCACAAGCTCCAGATCACCGTCTGGGTGTCAAGCTACTCGTCGACGTCAACGTCTATGTAGAACCCATCAGCAGGGGCAGGGTTCTCCTCTGCAACAGTTATTAAGCAAACATGAGTACAGAGGTACTCAGCAAGTCTTACCACAGAACCTATTATACATGCAACATTATCAAAGGGGGATAGTGGAGTTTATAGCAGAATGCCAGCTTTGACCTTGGCTAACCTATACTACAACTCTCAACGGATTGCAAGATATTGTTACGAACACGAGTCCTCTACTCACCACATCAATACACTACCGAGGATCCTCTTCCGTCATCCTACGGAAGGGCCATCCACGGCACTCACGCTTATCTTGAGGCTTTTAGTAGTATCCATCAACTTGTCTATGAACTGTAAGAGTAACCAAGTAGTTCGTACCGCGAACAACGGCTATTCGAATAGTTTGATAACCCTGCAGGGGTGTACCTCTTCACACACGCTTCCACCACTTATCGCCGTTTACTCGGCGTGTACTCGGCAACCTTCAAGCGGAAGCCTAGCGAGGGTGTCGGCCACGACCTGACTAACTACTCAAGTCTCTCGTCCAGGTTTATCGCCTATTTGGGTTCCATCCGTGGGGAGATCCGGTCGGGGTGTCGCTCACGGCCCCAAACGATGTGTACAGGGTTCCCGAGTCACCAAACGGGCAACCGGTACACCGTGCCACGTACCTGTCGCATCACAACCCACCCCGAGGGTCAGCGTTGTGCACGACCTCCAGTAAGCTATAAACACCAGAAACTAGTTGCAACTCCTGGACAGAGATCAAGGGTAATTAATAAGCCGAGAGGGTCAATTAAGGATCCCAATGCGTGGTAGTAGCTGTAACTTGAACCACACATACAGATCTCGGGTCCTATGGACGATTCCAATGAAACAACCCACCATGTACTCCTACATGGCCTTTCATCGATACCTTTACCAAGCGTATTCCACACTTCCTTCTCTTTATCGGTAAGATCATTTCACTCTGATCCATCACCCAGATGAATCAGACCAGACACAACTCTAAGCATAGCAGGCAACATAAGTAAATAGCATGGTTGATCACACATACATGGCTCAATCAACTCCTACACATGCTAGTGGGTTTCAACTATTTACTGTGGCAATGACAGGTCATGCAAGGGAATAGGGTTCAACTACCGCAGCAAGTAGCAGTTCACGCGCTGTTGCCTTAATGGAGTAAAAGAGAGCAGGAGCGAGAAGATTGGGTTTGTATCGGAATGATCAATGATTGCTTGCCTGACAAGGTAGTTGTCGGATACTGCTCTTCAACTGGATACGCAGCAGTATCCTCGGGAGCAGGACCTAACACAGGGAATACCGACGATACAATCGTGAACAAACAAATGCAACAATATGATGCATGTTTATGACATGGCAAGATGCATGTGTGTTGGCTAATGCAACTAAAACCAGAAGGGTTTGAACCTATTTGAATCAAGGATTCAAATTGAAGTTCAAACTATTATTTAAATAAGTGCATTTTCATGTTTTTGATATATACAGCAAGTTAACTTGTTCA
The DNA here is from genome assembly GCA_902687465.1 of Secale cereale. NCBI lineage: Eukaryota > Viridiplantae > Streptophyta > Magnoliopsida > Poales > Poaceae > Secale > Secale cereale. The sequence continues at coordinate 767,135,227 of LR738711.1, read as the reverse complement.
AACATGCATGAAACCAGTGCCATTAGAAAGATTGGATTTTTCTGATCATTTTTCATATATAAATCTTTTCCATCTGAGCTATGGTTGATTTTATATGATTTTTAGAAGTTTTGGGTATTTTCTGGAATTTCCTGAATTATTATTAAATCTAAAAATCCCAGAAAAACCTTTACTGCGTCAGCATGACATCATGCTGACGTCAGCCAGTCAACAGGGCTAGTCTAGGTCAAACCTGGTCCCTCATGTCAGTGTCACAGTTAATTAACTGAGTTAATTAGAGTTAAACTAAAACTAATTAGCTGTCAGTGGGGCCAGGGCCCACGTGTCAGTGACTAAACTAATTAACTAATTAAATTAAATTAACACCTAAACTAGGTTTGACCTGCGGGCAGGGCCCACATGTCATTGACCCAGGGGGTCAAACCCGTGGTCAAAACAGGTCCAACTCGCCGGCGTTTAGCCGCCAGCGAGGCCAAACGCGGCGGCGTGCTTCGGAAAACGCCTACGGTGCACGGCTCAAGCTGCGGCTGGGTGCGTTGGATAGCCCTTGCTGTTGCGCGTCAGATGGAGGCGGTCGCCGGACCTGGGGTGGCCGGAGACGACGGCAACGAGCTCGACGGCGGCGACCGGCATCGGGCGTGTGTGGAGAAACGGCTGCAGGGGCCTAGGCGATGCGTGCGTAGCACCGTTCGCATCTACGTGCTGTGGTGAGTACGTTGGACGGGTGCCAGTGACCAAATGGTCACCGGAGCATCACCGGCGGCGAGCACGGCGGCGGTGCGTGCGGTTGAGCTTCGTGCAGTGTGTTACAGGGCAAAAGGGAGCCAACGGAGAGGGGGAGGAGGTAGCTAGGCTCACAGGGGTTGCGGCAAGCACCGGAGCGAGCTCGGGGGTGGTCGGAGCTGAGCAGAACGGCGAGGGGGATCTCCGCGGCCGGAGTTGGGGAAGAAGAGGTCGGGGCGTCTCCAGGGCGGGCGAGCGCTCGGGGCTCGGCCTGTTCGAAGCAGTCGAGGACGGCGGAGACGAAGGACACCAAGGCGGAGCTCAGGGACGACGGTGGACGCGGCTTCTACGACGGTGCGATCACGGCGGCGTCGGCCATGGCGCGGGGAGAGCGGAGGAGAGGAACTGGGGGGAGGCGGAGGTGTCTGCGGGGTCGAGGAGGACGTGGAGGTTCGAACCATCCCTCCAGGACGGCGAGGGGGTGAAGCAAGGCGGCGGGCAGCTGCGTGGCGCGCGGCGCGGTCGCCGTCGAGCACCTGCCTGCCTGCCTGGCCGAGCCAAGCAGCTCGCTGGAGCGGCAGCTGGGCTGGGTCGGCAGGTGGGCCGGGTGGGGCGCCAGGTAAGTTCTCTCTCTCTCCCTTTTTTTCTATTTTCTTTTCTGTTTCATTTCTTTTGCAGCTTTGTTCATTTAATAAAAATGCCTAAACATTTTTATAACTCATGACACTTGTCATATCTACTGTATATAATATGAACAGTAGGAAACATTATAGTTCATGATTATTTGAGCATTTAAAATATTTTATAGCATTTAAATGCCCAAATTCAAATACCATATGATTTAATCCAAAGCCCTAGATTGTCCTAGAAAATTGTGCACCATTTTTGGCAGAGGTTTAAGACCAAGGCAGAAATGATGAACATTTTGAAGGGCATTTTGGGTACATTGGAAAATATTTTAGCAAACCCTAGTTGTTAGGGGAGGGGTGCTGGGGTTTCTGTTAATCCCAATTCAAGTTTCTTTGAAAGTAAACATGATGCACACTCTAGTCAGGTCCTAATGCAAGTGCTAGCTAGGGATGTGACATGAGCTCCGAGGTGTTGTCGTCACAAATCCATCGCGGCAGTACTAGAATACTTAAGACGGCCGACATCGAAAACTCTCCTATGCGGTTAGTGGCAAGATAACCCCGACATCACCCAGTACTGGGGAGGTAGTTCGAGAGTATTGCCATAGCTTGTTATAGTGGATGCGTTTCGAAGGTCCGAGGTAAACAGTTTCCGAGAAAGACTGGTTATGTGTTGAAGGATGGATACACCTGGATGTAGGTTTAGAGTTGATTGCGCGGTGCTTCCCGTGTATCCCCAACACCTGATTGCATAACTGGAAACTTTCGGAAATCTATAGGTGGGTTCATCTAGTAGTTCTAGGCATTCTTCCAACGAATGCACGATATGAAGTTCGGGGTTCTACATTGAGTGAAGTGGTTTTATGGACTTGTTCTGATCGGGAGTTGCATCTTAAAGGGTCCTTGGCTATGCTGATCCGGGGATTGCAAAACCCTTTTGTAACACGTTCCATGAGCTTTCAGCACGAAGATGTCGAACGAAGCTTCTATCTTGTATTTGTTCTATCTGATCCTTGTTGCTTTTATTTATTTTTTGTTCTCCAAGTGGCTTCTCGACAAGCTGATGTACCTACGGAATTCATTCGTTCAATTCTCTGTTCGGATGATATTGTGAAGATCATGTTGCAACATCTATCTTTTGTTTCGTTTTGATTCTGGTATTCGAGTTGCTTCAATGTCAAATGTTGATTCCATACCTTTCCTAATCGGTGTTCTCATATTGATATGGGAGTGCTAATCCTTCTTGATCATCAAGATGGTCATGTTAAATTCTTTTCAACCGGTGTCCATTTTGTTCGTCTCAAGTTGTCTTTGTTTTTCCCACCCTCCCACCCTTCTTCTTCTCAGAGCAAGAATTCTCAGATGAAGTATCCATTTTATTCATGTGATATTTCTTCATTCTTTTCCTTCAATGTTCTTATCCGGTGATTTATCGTGAAGATGCTCAAGAGCTTCAAGTTCATCATTCTTTTGTTCTCGTTAATTCTGCCGGTGGATGTAATTCAAGATTTCGGTGTTGATCTTATCCTTTTCCTCTTTTCACAATGCTTTCTTATTCCGGTGCACCAATTAATCACTCTCCTCTTGCTATTCATATCCGGAGTGCTGAAGATTCATAATTCCATTCTTAATCCGTTCAAGCTATTTTGAGGATTGTTATCTTATTCAAGCCATTTAATTCAACCGGTGCAGTATCTCTTAAGCAATCTTTTCCAACGGTGATTTCTTTAGTGGGCCCTAACCCACAGGTTTTTCCCAGGATCTTACCTGACTCTTCTATTTTCTGGAGTTATACTCAAATTCTTTTGAAAGTGTGACGTAAGAATGATTTCCATCAGTCACATGCCTTCTCCAGGACCGCTCTCAAATTCTTTTCTTCGTCGGTTCAACCTTTTAATTCTTCATTCCGGAGTATCTCGAAATTCTTCATGGCATTTCTCGTCTTTATTCTCAGCATTTGGAGACCGGAGAAGAGTTTCTCTTAAACCTTGGCCCGTTCTCTCAAGATTTGTCATGAATTTTTTCTTGTGATCCTCCGAAGGCCATCATTTCAGAATATTTCTTCGTTCTCAGTTTTCAACTTCGTCCTCCAATATTCTTCATCGATGTCTCTTCGTTCGTCTCCATATTCTTCAAGATGATTCATTCTTTTATATTCACTCTATTTCAATTCCTTACGGTGGATTATTCTTTGCCATCACTCCTTTTCAATTTGTACGGTGGTTCGTTAAACATTCTTTTCTGTGCTATCATGTCATTTCACTCGTTCTTTTCATAATCCTACCGATGGTTTGTTGAAGATTTATCCAAGCTTGTGCGAGATCTCTCTTAATTCTTTGCAACGAGAATAAGTAGTATGCCAAATCCTTTGGTTGTCATCAATTTAAATTGGTGAAGGAGATGCATGACATAATTCTTATTCTTGTTCCTTCCAAATAGATTAATTCCTTTGTTTAGAGTTTATTCATGAGGAATAAATTCTAGGCTTCAAGTTGTTCATCTTGTTTTCCGGAGCTCCAAGTTATTTCAATTATAACATTTCAAACCTCCATCTAATTCATCGCAGGCCTTGAATCTTATTCTTTTCATCTTTCACTTCTCATGCTTTCATTACCGGAGTTTTCATGGTGGTTCATCATGTTTTAATTCATCCTTGAAGTTTTCATCAAGATTCTTGTTGGGGCTCAAGCATTCTTCATCATGCTTTCCAATTGCAATTCTTTCTATCTTTATCTTTTCAGATGGTGTTATGTCATTCTTGTTAATTCCTTCATGGATTACGATTCACGAGTTATCAAGAATGAGATATTTAAAACCATCATTTTCCTTGTTCAGGAGATCTTTTCAACCCTTCAATTTATTCCTTGGAGTTATCTTGGGTTGTATTTCATCTAAAAGCTTCCCTAAGGATTGTTGTTATTGTGGTGCTTATAAATGACCCAAGTTCTTCATTTATCATTCCGATGAAATAAGTTCTTCGTCTCCTTGTTGATCTCAATCCAATCAAATATTTCCGTTAGTGGCCGGTTGTCACCTCATAATTTTGAGATGTTTTCCATAAGCCCACTACAAGAGCTTATTCGTTCGTGTTGATTTCTTCCATCAACCCCTTTCAACCCTTCTTTGTAAGGATGCTCTTTCAAATTCTATTTTGAGAGAAGTTATCATTTTCTTCTCCATTCTTTTCTTTCTTTGATTTATATTCTATTCTTTCGTTCCGGAGGCATTGTGATGTTGCTCTCTCCAAACCATCATATCGTTTTATCGAGATCATGTTCTTTCCTTTGCTTATCATTTAACCGGAGTGTTGTATTCTTCATTCTAGTTCCCTCATCTTATCAAGTTTTGCCTATCTTTTAACCGGAGTGCTGTCTGAATCCTTCTTACCCCTTGTGCCATTCTTTTAATTGTTTCTAAGGCTATATGTTGTTGATTTCTTCAAGTATCATCCATCTTCTCAAGTTCTTGTTAATTCCTTCCATTTTCAGTCGGAGTGCTGTCCGAATTCTGTCATTCTTATTCCTTGGCTATACCATTGCGGTTCCTTATTCTTTTGGTTCATAAGCTCTTGTTTCATGTCTTTCAACCACAAGGTTCTCATAATGTTCCTTGTTCCTCCTGCTTACCGGAGTGCTCTTAACTCCGTTCATCTCCATTCTATTCATTCTTTCAAGTTTGTTTAACCTCTTAAGGTTCTTTGGTTTCACTCGTCTGTCAAAGAAGCAACTTTGTTTTACCCCTTCCTCTTCTTTTTCGTTTCTACCCGGTGCTATCTCTAGGATCTCGGGTCGAGATCCTCTGTTAGTTTGGGAGAGTTGTGACGCCCGAAGACCGACGTCCCAGAAGATCCCAGAAGATTCCAGAAGATTCCAGATGTTCCGGGTTGCCCGTGTGTTTCTTTTGAGCTTGTGTTATTTATTTTTGCATTGCATCATGTCATCATGCCATCATGTCATATTTATCTTGCATCTCAACCTAAATAAATCGTGTGGACCTTCGGTCCATTTAAATCGAGGGAAGGTGACTTCTCTTTATAACATATAAAAGCCTTTCAATATTTAGGGAGCTATATTTAAAATATTCCATTTGTTTGGAATTAACCAACACACGTGCATATTTTTTTCCCATGCCTCTTAATTCAACTTTCTCCATCAAAACCCTGTCTTCAATTCTTTTCCGTTGTATCGAGGTTCCTCCAAAAATTCGAACATTTTTGGACACTTCTATATTCAAGTCTTAGTTCAAACCCATTTGAATTAAATTCAAATAAGTTTGAATTAAATCTCGTTCATGCCTTTTCTATTTTTCTCGGACCGTGCTCATTTTATGATGCCCGAGAAAAATAGCCTCTTGTGTTTTTGCCCTAACCCCCCACCTCTTTCTTTTTTCCTCTTAGTTGTTTTCTGCTAAGAGTATAATTAGAATAAGAAGAGCAGCCACCTCCCAGCCATTCTACCTCCCTCCTAGTCCATATGGGCCTCATCTTCCCTCCGGCCCAGGCCTTCCATCCCGCGAGGCCCAGCCTCAGCGCACCCAACCCTAGCGATGCGACCCTCTCCTCTCTCCCGATCCTCCCTCCGTTCCTTCTAGCGCCGCCAGGCAATCCCGTGCTCGATCTCCTTTTCCCCTCGGCCCCGCTTCCTCCCTCGACCGAGCCACCGGCCCGCGGAGGAGGCCTCCTCCGCGCAGGTAACGGCCCCGCCGGCCAGGCCCTCGTCTCCACCGGCCAGGAGCCCCGGCGCCCAGAGCAGCCTCCGTCTCCACGCGCCATGGCCCGAGCCGGCCGGCCAGGGGCCCTCCTCTCGCAGCACCTCGCCATCTCCCTTGTGCGCGCTCCTCCTCCGCCCTGCCTCGGCCAGGAGGACGACCCGCACCTCTCCACATCGCCATGGCCTCCCTCCCAGCGCCAGGAGCCGCGACCACGTCCTCCTCTGACTCGTCTTGCAGCGCCCCTCTGCGCGCCCAGGTCGCCCGCCTCCATTCCCTCGGTGGTCTCCCTTCTCCAGCAAGGCCGAGGCCTCTGCCTCGCCACTCCCTTCCGCCAGCCGCCCCTGCTGCCTCCAAGCCGCCGCTGCGCTGGCTCCTCCACGCGCCAAGGCCGCCTCCACCCTGCCTCGTCTCCAGCAAGGCAGCCAGCGTGCCGACCCCGTCGCCAAGAGTCGTCGAGCATCCTCCGTGCCGTGGTTGTTTTGCTGCTGCTGCTGTGCTTCTTTTTTTTCGGCTTTGCGTTTTGTTTTGTCCAGCAATTGAACATGGAGCAGCAAGTGCCACGACGACGAGAACGTCTACGAACCGTGTACGACTACAAGGAGAAACGCAAGTTCCACTACCGTCGACCTCGGAGAACCTCGACGATCTGTTCATCTACGAACGGGAACGACTACGCAAGATGACACGCCAAGTACCACGACGACCCTCATGTACCACGACGTCGACGTCCGTCAAGTTCGACTACATGGCGATGCGACAAGTACCCCTACGGAACGTGTACCACTACCGTCGCTCGACGACCGCGAGTACCACTACCGTCGCCCGAGTACAACTACCGCTACGAGAACGACTACCTTCGGTAAAGAAATGAGAACGTCCACTTCCTCTCCGAACGGAACATCTACTTCCTCTTCGGCCGTGTACCACTACTTCCTCTACTTCCACTCCTTCCTCTACGATCTCGAACCGTCCCGAAACGAGAGTTTCGAAGGTATAACCCGAGACGATGACCCGTGTGATGCTTGCTTGTGTTGTATGAGATGCATCCCTTGGTTGCACCGTGCCCGTTCCGACCTTTTGTCATGTTCCTCGGTTGCCTCGTCACCGACTCGTGGGAACCCGGTAACGGGATCGCCCACCTTTCATCTCGTTTGACTCGCTCACGCCATCTTACCTTTTGCACCGGTCTCGCAACGAGTTACCGGAACCGATATGTTGCCGTGGCATCATTTTCGGAATTGTTGTCGTGGCACCTTTTTCCTTCCACCACGGGGACATTGCTTCATATCTTCTTCTTGTCACCTTTTAATAAAATTGCATAAACTTGATCATGTCATCCGCATCATTTAACAACACTAAAATGTTTAATTGTTGTTTGCTTTATAATTATTAAACATGCTCATGGGGATTTTCCCGGAATTGTTGTTGTTCTTCCGGCCTCATTTAAAATGCCTAAATAGTGTAGTTTCTTTATGTTTCACCTCTTGCCATGCTAAAAACATTTAATCTTGTCTTGTAAATAACGAGAGTCAACTAAATACTAAAATGTGGTGTTTCGTCAATATGCAACTCGTTGCATATTGAGCTCCACTTAACTTGTAGTTTTGTTTGTGCACTTGCCATGCCATGCATATTTAAACCGGACATGCATCATGCTTGGATGTGCATCGTATGCCATGTTTATGCTTGTGTGTTTACCGTGTTGCTTGTTTCTTTCCGGTTGCTTCTCTTGTTAGCTTCGGTTTCGTTCCGGAGTTGTGAGGATTCGCTCGACTGTTGCTCCGTCTACTTCATGGATCTGTTCTTCTCCCTTGTGGAATCCCAGGCAAGATGACCGAACCCGGATACCATTACTATCTTTGCCTATTGCTATAGTATCGTTCTTTAGTTTTGCCTCGATGCCCATGTCTTTCTTGTCAGCCTCCTACTTGTAACCATGAACCTGTTTAACCACCCTACCTATGCAAACCGTTGCTTGGCTAAGTACGCTTCGCTCAGCCCCTCTTATAGCATTGTTAGTTGCAGGTGAAGATTGAAGATGCTTGCTTCATGTTGAAGTTTGGTTGGGTTATATCACACTATATAAATGCTTAAATGAAATCATCTATATATTGGCAAGGGTGGAAGGCTAAGCCTTTTGCTTGGTGTTTTGTTCCACTCATGCCGTTAGGAACCGTATAAACCGATGTTATGTTCCTTGATTATGCGTTCCTAACACGGTTGGGGTGTATGGGACCCCCTTGATAAACCGCTAAGTGCTAAGTCTTTTCCAGCAAGTCCCAACATTTGGTACTATTTGCCTCATAATAACAACTTAATTAATTAATTAAAATTGCATAGGGGGTCGCGTCCCCGTGGATTCTTAATTCTACATAGCAGGGGGGGCCAGTGCTGATGGTGTTGGTCCCAAACGGGGGTTCTGCGGGGCCGCCTTGGGGAAACCTGAGGTATCTGGTATAACCTGTAGAATCGCCCATCCGGTCGTGTCCTGAGACTTAGATACGCGCGGCTACTATCAGGGTGTCGACACGCCGGGAGGATTTGCTGGATTAGCCTTACCTTAGTTCGGTTTAACTTGAGCACGGGATTCCGAGAATACTCGGGTCTTCCCACTTTGGAGTTGCGACTCCGCGGATCGTGGGCTTGTAATGGGTCAAGTTGGAACACCCCTGCAGGGTTTGAACTTTCGAAAGCCGTGCCCGCGGTTATGTGGCAGATGGGAGCTTGTTAATATCCGGTTGTAGAAAACTTGACACAATGTTCCAATACACTACCAGCGTGTGTACCGTGACTGTCAATTTCCGAATAGGGATTCGGGAGTTGAACACGGTGGGGTTATGTTTGGCGTGCTTTAGTTAGGATCACTTAGTGATCATCTCTCGACCGAGGCACTTCTCTTCTCGCTCTCTATTACGTAAGCTAGTGCTAGTTGCTGCTGCAGACTCTTGTTTTCCTTCACCTCATATTCTTTTCTTCAGCCTTGTCCACACCCAAGGCTTAAATAGTCTTGTTACCCGGGAACGGGATTGCTGAGTCCTCTGTGGCTCACAGTTACTTCACCACACCAGATGCAGGTTCAGCCGAGTTTGATGCAGAAGCTGGTTCAGTTCTTCCCTGAGAGCTCGATGAAGAGTGTGGCCGTTCGCTTGTGACGTTTCGACGATCAGTAGTGGTTTCTACTAGGATTCGATCCAGGCCTGTGGCTTTATGTTGTTTTGGTATCTTTCTTTTGGATCTTCGCCCGTAGTCGGGTTGTGATGTTTTGAATGATGTATTGCTTATGTTTTGTATTGTGTGAAGTGGCGAGTGTAAGCCAACTATCTCCTTTTGCAATTTAATCCCTCTTTTACATGAGTCGTGCAAAGATACCAAACTTGAGATCATTCTAGGATGGGCTTATACCTTTAAGTCGTGCCTCGACACATAGGAGGTATAGTCCCATCCTGGGCATTACACGCGCCGGGTGGCCGCCTGGGCCACCCCAGGCTCCCCTCTGGCCCTGCTTTGGTTTTTCTTGAAGCTCCCGATACGCTGATTTTTCCTGTATTTTTCACGGAATATTTAGGGCACTTTTAATATGGGGGAAACCTGAAATAGAAAAACAGCAGAAACCAGGAACTGGCACTGTGGTGCACTGAGTTAATAGGTTAGTCCAAATATGATCAAAAGTGTATGGAAGTGCATAAATATCATAGCAATATCACACAAAAGAGGCATGGAGCAAGCAGAAATTATAGATACGTTTTGAACGTATCAACATCCCCAAGCTTAATTCCTGCTCGCCCTCGAGTAGGTAAATGATAACAAGCATAATTTCTATGGTGACATGCTATCAACCATATAAGAACTTTTAAGTAAAGCAATCAAGGCATGTAATCCAATTCAAGTCATAACAAGCAAGAGTCTATATTAGCATTGTAACAAGCAACATAAGAACATAAAGGTGCAAGAGCTCTCGCTGTCCGTGACTCGAATGTCTCCAAATGGTGTTTGCGTGCAAGAAAGGGGATAGGGATATATGAGAGTGTAAAACATAGTTTTTGTATTGTTGAGAACTTAATCTACTAAAGTTTCACACTTGGTCTTCTTTGGAATCTTATCTTGACTCATCCCCAGACCGTCAGCCAGGTACAAGTCAAAATGATCCACTCCCTTTCGATATTTCGAGCACTCATGCAATGGATGAGCGTAAGCAAGAAAGTCGACACTTAGGATGGCAAAGAGAGAAAAATGATAGAGGGGGAAGACAAAAAAGGTGTGAAGGGCTCACATCAATGAGGACAATCATCGGCGAGAGAAAGCCAAATGATAGATATAATGTGAGGAGTAGGGATTGCCATGCAACGGATGCACATATGAGCTAAGGTAAGCTCTCCAATGGAACTAGTGGGGGTGCATCCAACTTGCTTGCTCAAGAAGACCTAGAGCTCTTTTGAGGAGGCTCATCATTGGAATATACAAGCCAAGTTCTATAGTGTAAAGGTCCCCACATAGCTATATGCATGAATGATAATCTCTATGGAGTACAAGGTATAAGATGGAGTACGAGTGTAGATCTCTCGAAAGAAATAGTAGTGTGCCCCCTTCTCTCTTTTTATTTCCTTTTCTCTTTTTTTTGTGGCCTCAATGGCTCTTTCAATTTATCTCTCATTTGTCCTCTTTGGGATCTTTTGATTTTGTCCTCTTTGGGATCTTTTGATTTGTCCTCTTTGGGATCTTTCCCTCACTTAAGGGGCAACACTCTATGTATTACAAGAAGTATAGAAGATCTTTCACACTTTACAGAAGTACTCAAAATAAAGAAAATGAAACTATCATGATGTATGCAAATGTATGCCTCTGCCAGTGTAGCAGGATATGCAATGATACTAGCGCGTCATGTAGCAATGATTAGCGCAAGGCCCGACTAGCATGCGGCTCATCGATCAAGCAAAAAGCATGTATGACATGAAGATCAAGTCATGAGAAGATGGATGTTGCATGGCAATGTATCTCGGAAAGGCTATGGAAATGCCTTAATAGGTAGGTATGGTGGCTGTTTTGAGGAAGGATATAATGAGGCTTATGATGACAGAGCGTATCGTGCCAAGGATTTGGATGCACCAGCGAAGTATGCGCCAGCTCTCGAGGTGAGAAAGGGGAATGCACGGTACCGAAGAGGCTAGAAAAATATGGATAGGTGGAAGTGTCAACTTTCGAATACCACATTAGTCCGAAGAACTCATGCACTTATTATCGGTAACTCTCAATCTAATTAGGAGGTTCTCAAAGAGACAAGTACCCCGAGGAGGAGTGTATGGGGATTTGGTTATCCTTGCGCATCCTCGGCTCATGGTACGTGAGTGTACTCTAATATTCGATCCCTCCAAAGAATAGTGATCCATTTAGTAGCTAAAGTTCTCAACTATTTTGTAGGTTTTCGAAAATAAACACGGATTGCCCAAAATACGACATCTATCACTAATAGGCTAAAGCTCTTGACACCAAAAGTTCAGACATTACTCATGGCAATACCTCAAAACTATTGCAAGTTACTACTAAAATTAAATAGCAACCTCAATTACCTATTTTAAGTTAAGACACACAACTCAGTGCAACAGACAAACTCTCTTAACAAGATAAACATGAAAACTCAAGAGAGTTCAACAACCAACTAAACAAAAGCTCTTTAAAAAGAAAGGCATGAAAACTAAGAGCTAAACATGACAGTAGCTATGGAAAGACAAAGAACACACACAACAAAGATAAGCATGAAAATCCTATGTTGTGTTCTAGGTTGAAGTGGAGCGTGCTTCTCTCCCACACAAAGAAATCTGGGTTCTAACTCGTTATGAAAAGCAAGCAAAGCTAAAGAAAACTAAAAAGGAAACTAAGAGCAAGACGCTCCAAGCATAGCACATAACGCATGAAGTGATTAAAATATAGTGGAACAAAAGACGAACTGATAATTGTTGATGGAGAAGGGGATGCACGGGGGCATCCCCAAGCTTAGACGCTTGAGTCTTCTTGAATATTTCTTGGGGGTTCACGGGGGCACCCCCAAGCTTGAGCGTTTGACCCTCCTGAATCTTTTTATCATCTTCCCTCGCACACTTGAAAACTCCCTTCATACATAAATCATCATAATCTGAGTAGTGAGGTTAGTACCCATGATAAAATAATTTTTCCTTGTTGGAAATAAAGATAATCTTGAAGAGCTACTGTTTTTCAAGATTGCCAAAAGGTTTTTGCAAAGAAAAAGCAAGCTCAAGGTTTGCAAAACGAAGAAAAGGCAAAACATGACAGAATCTGTGAAAAACAGACCAGCAGGTAGTAAATAATTTTTTCGGGGCACTTCTGCAACTCAAATCAAAAAACTCAGAACAGACGCCCGAAAGCCAATTGTATAGAGCACGCTGTCAAAAAAATTCAGATCAAAAAGACGATCTGGTGATTTTATACGAATTTTTCTGTCCAAGGACAGAATCTGTTTTCTGGACTGCACGTCACAACTTTTGAACTTTCTTGCAATCGGAGGCTAAACTTGGCACAAAGTTGAAAAGAAAAGATACAACGATGATGCTACTGTAGTAACAAACATAAAGACACAACAAAAGCAAAATAAAACTTTATTCGTTGTGGGCTGCCTCCCAAAAGCGCTTTCTTTTATGCCTTTAAGCTAGGCATGATGCAAAAAGAGAGGATCAAGTTTTATCAAGAGTAAAAGAATAGCTAGCCCGTGTAACGGACTCAAAAGGTAACTTAATCTTCTTTCTAGGGAAGCGTTACATTCCTTTCTTGAGAGGGAATTGGAATTTTATATTCCCCTCTTTCATGTCAATGATAGCACCAACGGTGCGAAGAAAAGGACGTCCCAAAATAATTGGACATGAAGGTTCACATTCAATATCCATAATAGTAAAATCAACGGGAACATAATTGTCATTGACAATGATAAGAACATCGTCGATCTTCCCCAAAGGTTTCTTTACGGAAGAATCAACAAGACGAACGCCAAAAGAACAAGGATCAAAAGATTTCAATTTAAACATATCATATATTCTTTTGGGCATTACGGAGGTACTAGCTCCAACATCACATAAAGCATAGCAAGACAAGTTATTCAACTTAATTTTAATCATAGGATCCCAACCATCTTCTAGCTTTCTAGGTATGGAGGCTTGTACCCTAAGCTTCTCCTCCCTAGCTTTGATAAGAGCATTAGTGATATGCTCTGTGAAGGCAAGGTTAAGTGTGCTAGTGTGGGGATCTCTAGACATCTTGTGAAGAAAATAAATAACTTCACAAAGGGTGCAATTATCAAAATCAAGGTCACTACTATCAAGTAAAGTGGTAGTGGTGTCCTTTAGGCTCACTTGTTTGGTAGCTTCTATGGTCATAGGAGTTTCTACGGTTGAGGTCGTAGCATCACCATTAATAGGTCCAACGGGACTAGGAGTGCATTGGGTGCTAAGAGTTTGGATATCCTCAACAACTTGGATAGTAGCAACAGTGTGGTGGGTAGGAAGGCTCTTAATTCTATCTTCTTCCTCCTTCAGGGGTGCAACCACTTCGGGTTTAGCTGCCATTTGGTTTGTCAAAGTGGCTTGTGTGTGGGACATATTGGAAACTTGGGTCTCAGTGATGGTGAGCCTAGTCTGGAGGTTAGAAATCTCAATATTTAGGCTCTCCAGTTGTCTACCAATGTCTTGCAAGATAGCAGTATGCTCATCTAATTGCCTCGAGAAGGTCTTGTTTTGTTCATATTGGGTGTGCATGTAGTTCTTAGTGGCCTTCTCTATTTCTAGAAGTTTCTCATAACTAAGCATGTCTCTATCTCTATGGGTGGAGTTCTTGGTGCTAGGATAAACATTAGAGGGGAACGGTCTAGGGTTGCTACCAAAATTACTCCTATAAGCATTGTTATTGAAATTGTTTCTAGAGATAAAGTTCACACCTACTTGATCTTGAGTAATCAAAGAATTTAAAGGGACATCATGAGGATCAATAGAAGATTGCTTGGAAAGTAGAGACATGATCAAGTGAACTTTTTCATTTAGGGAGGAAATCTCCTCGACAGAGTTTACCTTCCTACCTGTTGGAGCGCGTTCGGTGTGCCATTGAGAATAATTGGTCATCATCTCATCGAGAAGTTTCGTGGCAGAACCAAGTGTAGTTGACATAAAGGTTCCTCCCGCGACCGAATCTAACAAGTTCCGCGAGGTAAAGTTCAAGCCTGCATACTAAGTTTGGATAACCATCCAAGTAGTCAAACCATGAGTAGGGCAATTCTTGACAAGAGATTTCATGCGTTCCCAAGCTTGGGCAACGTGTTCATTATCCAATTGTTTAAAATTCATTATGTTACTCCTTAGTTGGATAATTTTAGCAGGGGGATAGTACTTCCCAATAAAGGCATCCTTGCACTTGTCCCAAGAATCTATGCTATTCCTAGGCAAGGATTGAAACCAGATTTTAGCTCCTCCTCTCAAGGAGAAAGGAAAAAGCTTAAGCTTAACAATATCACCATCTATTTCTCGGTACTTTTGCATATCACAAAGCTCAACAAAATTATTTAAGTGCAAAGCAGCATCATCTCAAGCACCGGAGAATTGATCTTTCATAACTAGGTTCAGTAAAGCAGGTTTAATTTCATAAGAAGGTGCTGAAGTGGCAGGTGTAGTAATTGGTGTGCAGATAAAGTCATCGTTGTTATGACTAGTGAAGTCACACAACTTGGTGTTCTCGGTGGAACCCATAGCAGCAGCAAGCAAGATAACTATTTTTGTGATTTTTGGTAAAGGACACTAAAGCAAAAACTGAAAGGTAAACTAACAAGACTAAAAAGCAAAGATAAAAGATAGCGTGCAACTCCCCTATCTTGAAGAGTGGAGTCCCCAGCAACGGCGCCAGAAACTTTGCTTGATGGCTTCTCGCCCCTCGTTGGTTACCCCAAGTGGAAGGTTTGAGATGTAGCGTAACGGCAAGTTTCCCTTGGCAAGATACCAAGGATCGAATCCCGTGAGACTCCGAGGGCCAACAAGTAGGTGTCAACGCTAACGGCACCAACTTAGCAGTTGACAGGACCTTCACACAGATACAAATAACTTTGCTCCCAACGAGTACAGAGAGGTTATCAATCCCTCCGGCCTTGCTGTTTACAAAGGATCAAACGCAAGAGGTAATAGTGATAGGTATGACTGCAACTAGGAAATAAGAACAGGAAGTAAATAGCGGGTGTGATCAGTGATGGTAATATGGACCGGGGTCCCATGATGTTCACTAGTGATGTCTCTCTCCCAAAAGACGATAAAACAGCTAAGCGAGGTAAACAAATTACAGCTGGGCAATTGACAGGATTATGTGCGCAAACCAATGCTAACTATGCTGTAAAGAAAGGTAGAGGCTCAAAAGCATGGGCGGTACGCCAAGGCAAGTAGACCGAAATCCATCTGCATCTACTACTAATCATCCACCTTGAGATATCTATCCAGAACATCTCGCTGGTATTAAGTTGCGAGTCCCACCCAAAGTGTAAACTCAAAGCAACAAACAACTGCATTAAAAGAACTTTGCGTAAAGTAAACAATCCTTGCACCCGCAAGTACAAGCACCGTTGTTTTCCCCCTTGTGGCAACAGCACATCCCCTAGACTCATGTTTCTGTCACTCAAACTAGTCATCGAGGGGCATGAACCCACAATCAAGCATAACGTTCCCTCTTGGAGTTACTACCTACTACTCGGCCAAAGCAATAAACAGCAACAGAGAACATGCAAGAATTACTCAAGAACATAAATATAAAAGAGGTGAATCAAATATATTACTCACACACAATCTGAACATAATCTCATAATCCATCGGATCCCAGCAAACTCAACATAGCAACAGCATAAAGATTACATATGTGCCTCGATCATGTAGGGCAGCTCACGAGGTCTAATCCATGAAGAACAAAGAGGGAAGGAGAACATCACATAGCTACTGGTCATGGACCCATGGTCCAAGGGGGACTACTCACAACTCATCCGGGAAGCGTCCATGGTGGTGGAGAAGCTCCCGGTGGTGGTTCTCCCCTCCGGCAGGGTGCCGGGAAGAGTTCTCCTGGTGCTCCCGATCTTGGAAGCGCGGCGGCGGCGGAACAGAGGCGAGATCGTAAAAAAGGGTTCCGTCCTCGAGGGTTTCGGGACGCGAGCAATATATATGCAAAAGGGGGTCACCAGAGGCGGAGGTGGGGCCCCAGGCGCCCCCCTGGCGCGGCCAGGGGTGGGGCCGCGCCGGGTGGCCGCCTGGGCCACCACAGGCTCCCCTCTGGCCCTGCTTTGGTTTTTCTTGAAGCTCCCGATACGCTGATTTTTCCTGTATTTTTCCCGGAATTTTTAGGGCACTTTTAATATGGGGGAAACCTGAAATAGAAAAACAACAGAAAACAGGAACTGGCACTGTGGTGCACTGAGTTAATAGGTTAGTCCAAATATGATCAAAAGTGTATGGAAGTGCATAAATATCATAGCAATATCACACAAAAGAGGCATGGAGCAAGCAAAAATTATAGATACGTTTTGGACGTATCAGGAGCCCATGGTTAGGACACTTTAGCATTAACGTTTTCAGTCTCCCCCAAGCTTGAGCTATGCTCTCTCCGTCATGAGGATAGAAATTATAAACATAATTCCTATTCCCATGGACTTCATGAAGAGGATAAAACTTGGAGTAAAAGAGAGACTGGATCTCTTCCCAATCCAGCAGGTGAGAGTCATCTAGCAGCCTATACCATTCCAATGCTTTTCCTTTCAGTGACAAGGCAAATAATTTCCTCATGACTCCATCTCTTGTCAAACCTGAAATCTTAAACAACTCACAAAGTTCTGTAAGTTTCAACAAATGAATACTAGGATTGACTGTCCCATCATAACAATCATTCCTAATTATTTCAATTATCCCAAGTGGTATTTGGAACGGGATACATTCAGTAGGTGATACGTCCAAAACGTATCTATAATTTCTGCTTGCTCCATGCCTCTTTTGGGTGATATTGCTATGATATTTATACACTTCCATACACTTTTGATCATATTTGGACTAACCTATTAACTCAGTGCACCCCCAGTGCCAGTTTCTGTTTTCTGCTGTTTTTGTATTTCAGGTTTTCCCATTACGAAAACTGCCAGAAAAATCCCGGAAAAATTATATAAAAAATCAGCGTTCCAGAAGCTTCCCGGCACCCGAAGTAGAGCCGGAGGGGGGCCACCAGGGCTCCAGGTGCCCTGGTGGCGCGGCCCCCCTCCTGGCCGCGCCGGGGGGGCGCCTGGCCCCCCCCAGGCCTCCGCTGATGCCCCCTTTGGCATATATTTATATCGTGTCCCGAAACCCTCGAGACGGGAACCCTTTTTCGCGATCTCATCTCTGTTCCGCCGCCACCGCGCTTCCAAGATCGGGAGCACCAGGAGAACTCTTCCCGGCACCCTGCCGGAGGGGAGGATCACCATCGGGAGCCTCTCCACCACCATGGACGCCTCCCGGATGAGTTGTGAGTAGTCTCCCTTGGACCATGGGTCCATGACCAGTAGCTATGTGATGTTCTCCTCCCATTCTTGTGCTTCACTAATTAGACCTCGTGAGCTGCCCTACATGGTCGAGGCACATATGTAATCCTTATGCTGTTGCTATGATGAGTTTGCTGGGATCCGATGGATTGTGAGATTATGTTCAGATTGTGTTTGAGTAATATATTTGATTCACCTCTTTTATATTTATGTTCGTAAGTAATTCTTGCATGTTCTCCGTTGTTATTTATTGCTTTGGCCAAGTAGTAGGTAGTGACTCCAAGAGGGAACGTTATGCTTGATTGTGGGTTCATGCCCCTCAATGACTAGCTTGAGTGACAGAAACATGAGTCTAGGGGATGTGCTGTTGCCACAAGGGGGAAAACAACGGTGCTTGTGCCCGCGGGTGCAAGGATTGTTTACTTTACGCAAAGTTCTTTTAATGCAGTTGTCTGTTGCTTTGAGTTTACACTATGGGTGGGACTCGCAACTTAATACCAGCGAGATGTTCTGGATAGATATCTCAAGGTGGATGATTAGTAGTTGATGCAGATGGATTTCGGTCTACTTGCCTTGGCGTACCGCCCATGCTTTGAACCTCTACCTTTCTTGCAACATAGTTAGCATTGGTTTGCGCACATAATTTTGTCAATTGCCCAGCTGTAATTCGTTTACCTCACATAGCTGTTTTATCGTCTTTTGGGAGAGAGACATCACTAGTGAACATCATGGGACCCCGATCCATATTACCATCATTGATCACATCCGCTATTTACTTTCCGCTTTTACTTACTATTTGCAGCAATACCTATCACTATTATCACTTGTGTTTGATCCTTTGTAAATGACAAGGCCGGAGGGATTGACAACCTCTTTGTACTCGTTGGGAGCAAAGTTATTTGTATCTGTGTGCAGGTCCATGTTGATTGCTAATATCTGGCGCCGTTAGCAGTTGACACCTTCTTGTTGAAACTGGGAGTCTCAGGGGAAATCGATCCTTGGTATCTTTGCCAAGGGAAAACTTCCGCTACACTGCATCTCAAACCTTCCACTTGGGGTAACCAATGAGGGGCGAGAAGCCATCAAGCAAAGTTTTCTGGCGCCGTTGCCGGGGACTCCACTCTTCAGGATAGGGGAGTTGCACGCTATCTTTTACCTTTGCTTTTAGTCTTGTTAGTTTACCTTTCAGTTTTTGCTTTAGTATCTTTTATCGAAAATCACAAAAATAGTTATCTTGCTTGCTTGCTATTATGGGTTCCACCGAGAACACCAAGTTGTGTGACTTCACTAGTCATAACAACGATGACTTTATTTGCACGCCTATCACTACACCTGCCACTTCAGCACCTTCGTATGAAATTAAACCTGCTTTACTGAAACCTTTTGATTCTTGTTCTTTTGGTGTTCGTCTCGTTGATTCTTCCATAAAGAAACCTTTGGGGAGGATCGACGATGTTCTTATCATTGTCAATGACAATTACGTTCCCGTTGATTTTACTATTATGGACATTGAATGTGAACCTTCTTGTCCAATTATTTTGGGACGTCCTTTCCTTCGCACCGTTGGTGCTATCATTGACATGAAAGAGGGGAATATAAAATTCCAATTTCCTCTCAAGAAAGGGATGGAACACTTCCCTAGAAAGAATATTAAGTTACCTTTTGAGTCCATTATACGGGCTAGCTATTCTTTTACTCTTGATAAAACTTGATCTCTATGCATTATGCCTAGCTTAAAGGCATAAAAGAAAACGCTTTTGGGAGGCAGCCCACATGAATAAATTTTATTTTGCTTTTGTTGTGTCTTGATGTTGTTACTACAGTAGCATCATCATTGTATCTTTACTTTTCAATTTAGTGCCAAGTGTAGCCTCTGATTGCAAGAAAGTTCAAAAGTTGTGGCGTGTTGTCCAGGAAACAGATTATGTCCTTGGATAGAAAAATTCGTATAAAATCACCAGATCATCTTTTTGGTCTGAATTTTTTCGACAGCGTGCTCTATACAATTGTCTTTCGTGCGTCTGTTTTGAGTTTTTTTATTAGAGTTGCAGAAGTGCCCCGAAAAAATCATTTACTACCTGCTGTTCTGTTTTTCACAGATTCTGTCCTGTTTTGCCTTTCCTTCATTTTGCAAACCTAGAGCTTGCTTTTTATTTGCAAAAACCTTTTGGCAATCTTGAGAAACAGTAGACCTTCAAGAATATCTTTATTTTCAGCAATAAACAATTATTTTATTATGGGTACTAACCTCGCTAATCGGATTATGATGAGTTATGTATGAAGGGAGTTTTCAAGTGTGCGAGGGAAGATGATAAAAAGATTCAGGAGTGTCAAGCGCTCAAGCTTGGGATGCCCCCATGCACCCCCAAGAAATATTCAAGGAGACTCAAGCGTCTAAGATTGGGGATGCCCCCGTGCATCCCCTTCTCCATCAACATTATCAGTTCGTCTTTCGTTCCACTATATTTTTATCACTTCATGTGTTATGTGCTATGCTTGGAGCATCTTGCTTTTAGTTTTCCTTTTTAGTTTTCTTTAGCTTTTCATAACGAGTCGGAACTCAGATTTCTTTATGTGGGAGAGAAACACGCTCCACTTCTACCTAGAACATAACATAGAATTTTCATGTCTATCTCTGCTGTGTGTGTTCTTTGTCTTTCAATAGCTACTGTCATGTTCAACTCTTAGTTTTCATGCTTATCTTTTTAAAGAGCTTTTGTTTAGTTGGTTGCTTGAACTCTCTTTAGTTATCATGCTTATCTTATTAAGAGAGTTTGCTTCTGTTGCATTGGTTGATATGTCTATGATAAAAATGCTACGTGCATAATGGTGCTTAGTAGTTCATGTTTTCTTATGGTTAGTCTCAAATAGCTGGGGGGTTCCCAATGTGTTATTGAAATACCAACATGATTTGTTTGCCTATGATGTGGTATGGTTTAGTAATATCTTCCTTCAAGAATTTATTTTGATTGACTTGGCGTATGCTCACGCATATTTAAGACTGTAAAGAAAGTTTGTCAAGCCTTGATGATCTTTTGTTTCTGAGTAGCGATATAACTTCCATGCCTGATTCAATGTTGCTTTGTCGCTCTGCATGATTATGACCGTCATTGCTCTTTTAGTTGGTCGCTCCCAGTCTTTTGCTAACCTCCACCTGTACTAAGCGGACTGACTGCTTGTGCATCCAAAATTCTTTAAACCAGTTATGCCATATGAGTCCACCATACCTTCCTATACATGGTATTTACCTGCCATTCCTAATGAAGACTTTCATGTACCATCTCGAAATTATTCAAAAAAAATGCATTCCTATTTTGTGCCTCTGTTTTAGTTCATGAGGAAGTAGTGGTTAATTCATGATCTTTTTAAGTTGGACAAGCTTCACCCCGGGATTGCATGTCTAATGTGCAAACCCATAATACGAGAAGGAACTGGCAAAGAGTGCGCTCGGCTCAAAATTAATATAACAAACAAACCCTCCTTCACGCTTTGTTCATGAGAAATCAGAAAACTTTGGCAGTGATAAACAAAGGAGATTAAGAGGATGTGATCGTCCTCATTCGGGAGCCGTTCCTCGAAACTTGTCCATCTCAAGAAGTGATTGAGTTGTCTGCTAGCATTCGTTGACGAAACATGCATAATCCAAAAAAATTATTATTACCTCTGTTTTTAAAACCAACAGCTCTGGTACATGCTTTGTCTTTGTTTCCGATTACGGGCTTTCAACCTTGCCAACAAAAGCCACGGTTCGAGAGTCTCCACCTTCTTTTAAAGCACCAACTACTGAGAGCATGATTGTCATTCTGAGTGTAATATGCATTGTCCCAAAGTAGCATTGTCTTTTGCATGATTGTGATATTGTTTATTTTGAAATCATTGTATCTAGTCATCACTTAAACCTTGGAGGTGCCCCTGCATTTATGTTTTGCTTCACTAAAGGGGGCAAGCGAGATATCACTTTATCATATTTGCACACCATGCTCATTACAAATCTATTTGATGTTTCAGTATCATATTGTAAAACTTTCAGTTCTTTGTGATTTTCTCATGAGGCAACTTAATTACTAGAGATTCATTGTCTCAGTAAGCTTTTGTCATGTGACTATGAAAAATCCTTATATGGTTAATAGCATGTCACCACAGAAATTATTCTTGTTATCATTTACCTACTCGAGGACGAGCAGGAATTAAGCTTGGGGATGTTGATACGTCCAAAACGTATCTATAATTTCTGCTTGCTCCATGCCTCTTTTGGGTGATATTGCTATGATATTTATACAATTCCATACACTTTTGATCATATTTGGACTAACCTATTAACTCAGTGCACCCCAGTGCCAGTTTCTGTTTTCTGCTGTTTTTGTATTTCAGGTTTTCCCATTACGAAAACTGCCAGAAAAATCCCGGAAAAATTATATAAAAAATCAGCGTTTCAAAAGCTTCCCGGCACCCGAAGTAGAGCCGGAGGGGGGCCACCAGGGCTCCAGGCGCCCTGGTGGCGTGGCCCCCCTCCTGGCCGCACCGGGGGGGGCGCCTGGGCCCCCCAGGCCTCCGCTGATGCCCCCCTTTGGCATATATTTATATCGTGTCCCAAAACCCTCGAGACGGGAACCCTTTTTCGCGATCTCATCTCTGTTCCGCCGCCGCCGCGCTTCCAAGATCGGGAGCACCAGGAGAACTCTTCCCGGCACCCTGCCGGAGGGGAGGATCACCACCGGGAGCCTCTCCACCACCATGGACGCCTCCCGGATGAGTTGTGAGTAGTCTCCCTTGGACCATGGGTCCATGACCAGTAGTATGTGATGTTCTCCTCCCGTTCTTGTGCTTCACTAATTAGACCTCGTGAGCTGCCCTACATGATCGAGGCACATATGTAATCCTTATGCTGTTGCTATGATGAGTTTGCTGGGATCCGATGGATTGTGAGATTATGTTCAGATTGTGTTTGAGTAATATATTTGATTCACCTCTTTTATATTTATGTTCGTAAGTAATTCTTGCATGTTCTCCGTTGTTATTTATTGCTTTGGCCAAGTAGTAGGTAGTGACTCCAAGAGGGAACGTTATGCTTGATTGTGGGTTCATGCCCCTCGATGACTAGCTTGAGTGACAGAAACATGAGTCTAGGGGATGTGTTGTTGCCACAAGGGGGAAAACAACGGTGCTTGTGCCCGCGGGTGCAAGGATTGTTTACTTTACGCAAAGTTCTTTTAATGCAGTTGTCTGTTGCTTTGAGTTTACACTATGGGTGGGACTCGCAACTTAATACCAGCGAGATGTTCTGGATAGATATCTCAAGGTGGATGATTAGTAGTAGATGCAGATGGATTTCGGTCTACTTGCCTTGGCGTACCGCCCATGCTTTGAACCTCTACCTTTCTTGCAACATAGTTAGCATTGGTTTGCGCACATAATTCTGTTAATTGCCCAGCTGTAATTCGTTTACCTCACATAGCTATTTTATCGTCTTTTGGGAGAGAGACATCACTAGTGAACATCATGGGACCCCGGTCCATATTATCATCATTGATCACATCCGCTATTTACTTTCCGCTTTTACTTACTATTTGCAGCAATACCTATCACTATTATCACTTGCGTTTGATCCTTTGTAAACGACAAGGCCGGAGGGATTGACAACCTCTCTGTACTCGTTGGGAGCAAAGTTATTTGTATCTGTGTGCAGGTCCACGTTGATTGCTAATATCTGGCGCCGTTAGCAGTTGACACCTTCTTGTTGAAACTGGGAGTCTCAGGGGAAATCGATCCTTGGTATCTTTGCCAAGGGAAAACTTCCGCTACACTGCATCTAAAACCTTCCACTTGGGGTAACCAACGAGGGGCGAGAAGCCATCAGTAGGTGGACGAGACTTCTCTACCACGGGTGTGGTAAAGCGGCCTTCCCCAAGCAGCGAACTAAGAGTGCGGTTTTCCATAAACATAACTAGTGAAACTAAAAACAAGAAACGAAAAGATTTAATTGCAAGATCTAAAGATATACCTTCAAACACTTACTTCCCCGGCAACGGCGCTAGAAATAGCTTGATGTCTACACACGCTTCTATTCTTGTAGACTATGTTGGGCCTCCAAGCGCAGAGGTTTGTAGGACAGTAGCAATTTCCCTCAAGTGGATGACCTAAGGTTTTTCGAACTCAGGGAAGTAGAGGTTGAAGATGGTCTCTCTCAAGCAACCCTGCAACTAAGATACAAGAAGTCTCTTGTGTCCCCAACACACCTAATACAACTAGGAGTTGTATAGGTGCACTAGTTCGGCGAAGAGATGGTAAAATATGGATGATAGGAGTGGCAAAGCAAAGTAATATAAATCTGTAATAAAAAGTGCAGCAAGCAAACAAGTGGTAAACGTGAGAACAAATGGTATTGCAATGGTGGAAACAAGGCCTAGGCTTCATACTTTCACTAGTGGCAACTCCCAACAACATTAACATAGTCTAATCACATGATATTTCCCATAAAACATGCAATGGAGACGCACTCGGAGGTCATTCCTTTGTGGTCAAGAGAGGACGAGAATTATGTAGGGCTACAAAAGCACACCTCAAAGTTCGTAGTTCTCAATCTATGGATTTCCCAATGTCACCGCGGCCATCCAAAAAGAGTACCACAATCACCACAACATATCTTAAGGATAGTCAAAGACAAGCACCAAGAAACTCTCAATCTTCAATCAACACACAAAAGAGGAAATCACTCATGAAAATATTCTTCCAATCCATGTCCAATAGACCGCTGTCACCTTGGTCTCGGGGATTATACTAGATAAAGACAAGTGAGTACATCAATCCAATACATAGAGGAAGGGGAAATATCATGGGATCACCCTAGATTAACATAGCCTATGATCACAACGAAGATCACATCATGGGAGAGAGAATTGACCACATAGCTACTGGTAGAAACCTCTGCCCCGAGGAGGAACTACTCCCGCATCATGGAGGGAGGAAGCAACGTCGATGGAGATGAATCCGGGGCACTTCCCCGTCCCGGCAGGATGCCGACACAGGAATTCTGGTCCCCCAAAACTTGGTGGCGATGGCGGCGGAGATCGGAATTGCTTCTGGAGAAAAGGGTTCTGGAAGCAGGGTTTCCGCGCCGGGAGGAATATATATGCGAAGGGGGGTCACCAGAGGCGGAGCCGGGGCCCCAGGCGCCCCCCTGGCGCGGCCAAGGGTGGGGCCGCGCTAGGTGGCCGCCTGGGCCACCCCTGGCTCCCCTCTGGCCCCGCTTTGGTTCTTCGCGAAGCTTCCTGTATGCTGATTTTTCCTGTATTTTTCCCGGAATTTTTGGAGCTCTTCTAATATGGGGGAACCCTGAAATAGAAAAACAGCAGAAAACAGGAAGTGGCACTGTGGTGCACTGAGTTAATAGGTTAGTCCAAATATGATCAAAAGTGTATGGAAGTGCATCAATATCATAGCAATATCACACAAAAGAGGCATGGAGCAAGCAGAAATTATAGATACGTTTTGGACGTATCAGTCCTTGCCCCTTTTTGAAACCAGTGGTCTTGTTAAACCATCAACACTTGATGCTCCTTCTTGATTTCTGTTGGAAATATGCCCTAGAGGCAATAATAAAAGAGTTATTATTATATTTCCTTGTTCATGATAATCGTTTATTATCCATGCTATAACTGTATTGATTGGAAACTCAAATACACGTGTGGATGAATAGACAGACTTTGTGTCCCTAGTGAGCCTCTACAGGACTAGCTCGTTGATCAAAGATGACCGCGGTTTCCAGGTCATAGACATGAGTTGTCATTTGATAACGGGATCACATCATTAGGAGAATGATGTGATGGACGAGACCCAAACGTTAACATAGCTTTTGATCGTGTCAGTTATCGCTATAGTTTTCTGCATGTCAAGTATAAGTTCCTATGACCATGAGATCATGTAACTCACTGACACCGTAGGAGTGCTTTGTGTGTGCCAAACGTCGCAACGTAACTGGGTGACTATAAAGGTACTCTACAGGTATCTCCGAGGGTGTCTGTTGAGTTGACATGGATCGAGACTGGGATTTGTCACTCCGTATGACGGAGAGGTATCTCCGGGCCCACTCGGTAATACGTTATCTCAATGAGCTCAAAGTGACTAAGTAGTTGGTCACGGGATTATGTATTACGGTAACGAGTAAAGAGACTTGCCGGTAACGAGATTGAACTAGGTATAGAGATACCGACGATCGAATCTCGGGCAAGTAACATACCGACGAGACAAAGGGAACTGTATACGGGATTGCCTGAATCCTTGACATCGTGGTTCATCCGATGAGATCATCGAGAAGCATGTGGGAACCAATATGGGTATCCAGATCCCGCTATTGGTTATTGACCTGGGAGTGTCTCGGTCATGTCTACATGGTTTCCGAACCCGCAGGGTCTACACACTTAACGTTCGGTGACGCTAGGGTTGTTAGTGAGAAGAGTGCATGGTTACCGAAGGTTGTTCGGAGTCCCGGATGAGATCCCGGACATGACGAGGGTCTCCGGAATGGTCCGGAGACGAAGATTGATATATAGGATGAAAGGTTTCGGAGTACCGGAAGTGTTCCGGGGAGCATCGGGAAATCGGCGGAGTACCGGGAAGGTTTTCGGGGGTCCGGAAGGTGTTCTGGGCCTATTGGGCCACAAAGGGGGACACCACAGCCCTCAGGGGGCTGTGCGCCCCCCCTGGGCCCTCTCCCCATGCGGCTAAGGGGGTGGGACCCCCTAGGGCTGGCCGCACCCCTTGGGACTTGGGGGGCAAGGCACCTAGGGGGGAAACCCTAGGGCCTGGGCCTCCCCCTGCCCTGGCCGCCGCCCCCCTCCCCTTGCCCTGGCCGCCGGCCCCTAGGGGGAAACCCTAGGGCGCCCTAGCCTCTCCACCCCCCCTATATATAGTGGGGCAAAGGGAGGGCAGACAACACAGTTCGTGCCTCGGTGCTGCCCTCCCTCTCCCGTCATATCTTCTTCTCCCGCGGTGCTTAGGCGAAGCCCTGCTGGAGTTCTTCTCCACCATCACCACCACGCCGTCGTGCTGCCGGTTCTCCATCAACCTCTCCTCCACCCCTTGCTGGATCAAGAAGGAGGAGACGTCCCCGAGCCGTACGTGTGAAGAACGCGGAGGCACCGTTGCTTCGGTGCTAGGTCTTCGGCGATCTGAATCGCGACGAGTACGACTCCATCATCCGCGTTCATAACGCTTCCGCTTAGCGATCTACAAGGGTACGTAGATCACACTCCTTCCTCGTAGTTGCATCTACTAGATTGATCTTGGTGAACGGTAGGAAAAATTTTTGTTTCCCATGCAACGTTCCCCAACAGAACTGTTGGAAATATGCCCTAGAGGCAATAATAAAAGAGTTATTATTATATTTCCTTGTTCATGATAATCGTTTATTATCCATGCTATAACTGTATTGATTGGAAACTCAGATACACGTGTGGATGAATAGACAGACTTTGTGTCCCTAGTGTGCCTCTACAGGACTAGCTCGTTAATCAAAGATGACCGCGGTTTCCAGGTCATAAGACATGAGTTGTCATTTGATAACGGGATCACATCATTAGGAGAATGATGTGATGGACGAGACCCAAACGTTAACATAGCTTTTGATCGTGTCAGTTATCGCTATAGTTTTCTGCATGTCAAGTATAAGTTCCTATGACCATGAGATCATGTAACTCACTGACACCGTAGGAGTGCTTTGTGTGTGCCAAACGTCGCAACGTAACTGGGTGACTATAAAGGTACTCTACAGGTATCTCCGAGGGTGTCTGTTGAGTTGACATGGATCGAGACTGGGATTTGTCACTCCGTGTGACGGAGAGGTATCTCCGGGCCCACTCGGTAATACGTCATCTCAATGAGCTCAAAGTGACTAAGTAGTTGGTCACGGGATTATGTATTACGGTAACGAGTAAAGAGACTTGCCGATAACGAGATTGAACTAGGTATAGAGATACCGACGATCGAATCTCGGGCAAGTAACATACCGACGAGACAAAGGGAACTGTATACGGGATTGCCTGAATCCTTGACATCGTGGTTCATCCGATGAGATCATCGAGAAACATGTAGGAACCAATATGGGTATCCAGATCCCGCTATTGGTTATTGACCTGAGAGTGTCTCGGTCATGTCTACATGGTTTCCGAACCCGCAGGGTCTACACACTTAACGTTCGGTGACGCTAGGGTTGTTAGTGAGAAGAGTGCATGGTTACCGAAGGTTGTTCGGAGTCCCGGATGAGATCCCGGACATGACGAGGGTCTCCGGAATGGTCCGGAGACGAAGATTGATATATAGGATGAAAGGTTTCGGAGTACCGGAAGTGTTCCGGGGAGCATCGGGAAATCAGCGGAATACCGGAAGGGTTTTCGGGGGGTCCGGAAGTTGTTCTGGGCCTATTGGGCCACAAAGGGGGACACCACAGCCCTCAGGGGGCTGTGCGCCCCCCCTGGGCCCTCTCCCCATGCGGCTAAGGGGGTGGGACCCCCTAGGGCTGGCCGCACCCCTTGGGCTTGGGGGGCAAGGCACCTAGGGGGGAAACCCTAGGGCCTGGGCGCCTCCCCCTGCCCTGGCCGCCGCCCCCTCCCCTTGCCCTGGCCGCCGGCCCCTAGGGGGAAACCCTAGGGCGCCCTCACCTCTCCACCCCCCCTATATATAGTGGGGCAAAGGGAGGGCAGCCAACACAGTTTGTGCCTCGGTGCTGCCCTCCCTCTCCCGTCATATCTTCTCCTCCCGCAGTGCTTAGGCGAAGCCCTGCTGGAGTTCTTCTCCACCATCACCACCACGCCGTCGTGCTACCAGTTCTCCATCAACCTCTCCTCCACCCCTTGCTGGATCAAGAAGGAGGAGACGTCCCCGAGCCGTACGTGTGAAGAACGCGGAGGCACCGTTGCTTCGGTGCTAGGTCTTCGGCGATCTGAATCGCGACGAGTACGACTCCATCATCCGCGTTCATAACGCTTCCGCTTAGCAATCTACAAGGGTACGTAGATCACACTCCCCTCTCGTAGTTGCTTCTACTAGATTGATCTTGGTGAACGGTAGGAAATTTTTTGTTTCCCATGCAACGTTCCCCAACAGTGGCATCATGAGCTAGGATCTTGCGTAGATGCTTTCTCGAGTAGAACACAAAGAAGTTTGTGGCGTTGATGTTTAAATTGCTGCCCTCCTTAGTCTTTCTTGATTCAGCGGTATTATAGGATGAAGCGGCCCGGACCAACTTTACATGTCCACGTACATGAGACCGGTTCCATCGACAGACATGTGACTTTTGTTGCATAAGATGGCTGGCGGGTGTCTGTCTCTCCTATCTTAGTTGAATCGGAATAGAACAAGGCGGTCCTTGTAGAAGGTTAAATAGCAACTTGAATATCACCGTTGTGGTTTTGCGTAGGTAAGAAGCGTTCTTGCTAGATACCCATAGCAGCCACGTAAAACATGCAAAAACAAATTAGAGGACGTCTAACTTGTTTTTGCAGGGTATGTATGTGATATGATATGGCCAATGACATGATGAAATATATTTTGATGTATGAGATGATCATGTTGTAATAGTTAACATCGACTTGCATGTCGATGCATACGGCAACCGGCAGGAGCCATAGGGTTGTCTTTATTTTTTGTATGACCTGCGTGTCAATCATTAAGCGCTTTGTAATGCTTTACTTTATCGCTAAACGGTAGCAATAGTAGTAAGAGCATGGTGGGGCGCCGACAACCCCGATGGCAACACGATGATGGAGATCATGATGATGGAGATCATGCCGGTGCTTTGGAGATGGAGATCAAAAGCACGAGTTGATGGCCATATCATGTCACTTATGATTTGCATGTGATGTTAATCCTTTTATGCATCTTATTTTGCTTAGGACGACGGTAGCATTATAAGGTGATCCTTCACTAAAATTTCAAGATAAAATTGTGTTCCCCCCGAGTGTGCGCCGTTGCGAAGGTTCGTCGTTTCGAAGCACCACGTGATGATCGGGTGTGATAGACTCTACGTTCGCATACAACGGGTGCAAGCCAGTTTTGCACGTGCAGAACACTCGGGTTAGACTTGACGAGCCTAGCATGTACAGACATGGCCTCGTAACACGGAGGACCGAAAGGTCGAGCATGAGTCATATAGTAGATATGATCAACATGTTGATGTTCACCATTGACACCACCTCATCTCACGTGATGATCGGACTTGGGTTGGTGAATTTGGATCATGTCACGCTCGAATGACCGGAGGGATGTCAATTTGAGTGGGAGTTATAATTAATTTGATTAGGTAATAACTCACTTATCATGAACAATAGTCTAAAATGTCCTTGCAAATTTATGTTGTAGATGGCTCGCGCAGGAGTTCCCCTGAATTTTAATGCGTTCCTAGAGAAAGCTAAACTGAAAGATGATGGGAGCAACTTTGTGGACTGGCTCCGCAATCTGAGGATCATCCTCACAGCTGCCCAAAAGGTTTATGTCCTAAATGCACCGCTAGGTCAACCCCCCGCTCCTGGAGCCTCTGCGGACGATATGAACGTCTGGCAGACGCGTTCGGATGACTATTCGATAGTACAATGTGCCATGTTGTACGGCTTGGAAGGAGGACTCCAAAGGCGTTTTGAACGTCATGGTGCATATGAGATGTACACGGAGTTGAAATTCATCTTTGAGAAGAATGCTAAGATCGAGAGGTATGAGACCACCGATAAATTCTTCGCTTGCAAGATGGAGGAGAATTCGTCTGTCAGTGAGCACTTACTGAAGATGTCTGGGTACTATACCCGCATAGCTGATTTGGGACTTGTGTTCCCGGATGAGGCTATCATTGACAGAATTCTCCAGTCACTCCCTCCAAGCTACAAGAGCTTCGTCCAGCAGTACAACATGCAAGGGATGAATAAAACCATCGCCGAGCTGTTTTCGATGCTGAAAGTCGCTGAGGCAGACATCCAGAAGGAGTATCAAGTGTTGATGGTCAATAAGACCACCAGTTTCAAGAAGAATGGCAAGGGCAAGAAGGGTAACTCTAAGAAGGGTGGCAAAGCAGTTGCTAATCCAGTGAAGAAACCCAAGGCTGGGCCCAAGCCAGAGACTGAGTGTTTCTATTGCAAGGGGAATGGCCACTGGAAGCGGAACTGCCCCAAGTATCTGGCGGACAAGAAGGGGGCCAACAACAACAAAGGTATATATGATATACATGTTATTGATGTGTACCTTACCAACTCTCGTTGTAGTGCCTGGGTATTTGATACCGGTTCGGTTGCTCACATTTGCAACTCCAAACAGGAACTGCGGAATAGACGGAGGCTGGCAAAGGACGAAGTGACGATGCGCGTGGGAAATGGTTCCAAGGTTGATGTGATCGCCGTCGGCACGCTCGCTCTTCGATTACCATCGGGATTAGTTATGAACCTGAATAATTGTTATTTAGTGCCTGCGTTAAGCATGAACATTATATCTGGATCTTGTTTATTGCGAGACGGTTACTCATTTAAGTCAGAGAATAATGGTTGTTCTATTTATATGAGTAATATCTTTTATGGTCATGCACCCGAAGTTAGGGGTTTATTCTTATTGAATCTCGATAGTGATGATACACATGTTCATAACATTGATGCCAAAAGATGTAGAGTAGATAATGATAATACCACTTTCTTGTGGCACTGCCGTCTCGGTCATATCGGCGTGAAACGCATGAGGAAGCTCCATGCTGATGGACTTTTGGAGTCTCTTGATTTTGAATCACTTGACACGTGCGAGCCGTGCCTCATGGGCAAGATGACAAGGACCCCGTTTTCAGGGACAATGGAACGGGCAAGTGACTTGTTGGAAATCATACATACCGATGTGTGCGGTCCGATGAGTGTAACGGCGCGCGGTGGATATCGTTATTTTCTCACCTTCACTGACGATTTAAGTAGATATGGGTATATTTACTTAATGAAGCATAAGTCTGAAACTTTTGAAAAGTTCAAGCAATTTCAGAGTGAAGTTGAAAATCATCGTAACAAGAAGATCAAGTTCCTACGATCTGATCGAGGGGGAGAATATCTGAGTTATGAGTTTGGTGATCACTTAAGAAAATGTGGAATTGTTTCACAGTTGACACCACCTGGAACACCGCAGCGTAATGGTGTGTCCGAACGTCGTAATCGAACCCTATTAGATATGGTACGTTCTATGATGTCTCTTGCCGACTTGCCACTATCGTTTTGGGGATATGCGTTAGAGACAGCTGCATTCACTTTAAATAGGGCTCCATCTAAGTCCGTTGAGACAACACCGTATGAACTGTGGTTTGGTAAGAAGCCTAAGTTGTCTTTTCTCAAGGTTTGGGGTTGCGATGCTTATGTCAAAAGGCTTCAGCCAGAAAAGCTCGAACCCAAAGCGGACAAATGTGTCTTCATAGGATACCCAAAAGAAACAGTTGGGTACACCTTCTATCTCAGATCCGAGGGCAAAGTGTTTGTCGCTAAGAACGGGTCCTTCCTCGAGAAAGAGTTTCTCTCGAAAGAATTGAGTGGGAGGAAGGTAGAACTTGATGAGGTTATTGAACCTCTGCTTCAACCAGAAAGTAGCGCAGCACAGAAAGATGTTTTTGTGGAGCCTACAGAGGTTGAAGAGGAAGCCAATGATGATGATCAAGAAGCTTCCGATCAAGTTACTACCGAACCTCGTAGGTCGACAAGGGTACGCACTGCACCTGAGTGGTATGGTAACCCTATCTTGGAGGTCATGTTGTTAGACAACGGTGAACCTACGAGCTATGGAGAAGCGATGGTGGGCCCAGATTCCGACAAATGGTTAGAGGCCATGAAATCCGAGATGGGATCCATGTATGAAAACAAAGTATGGACTTTGGAAGTATTACCTGAAGGGCGGAAGGCCATTCAGAATAAATGGATTTTTAAGAGGAAGACGGACGCTGACGGTAATGTCACCGTGTATAAAGCTCGACTTGTGGCAAAGGGTTTTTCACAAGTTCAAGGGATTGACTACGATGAGACTTTCTCACCCGTAGCGATGCTTAAATCCGTCCGAATCATGTTAGCAATAGCTGCATTTTTTGATTATGAAATTTGGCAGATGGATGTCAAAACAGCGTTCCTTAACGGTTTTCTTAAGGAAGAGTTGTATATGATGCAACCAGAAGGTTTTGTCGATCCAGAGAATGCTGACAAAGTATGCAAGCTCCAGCGTTCCATTTATGGGCTGGTGCAAGCGTCTCGGAGTTGGAATCTTCGCTTTGATGAGGTGATCAAAGCGTTTGGGTTTATACAAGTTTACAATGAAGCTTGTATTTACAAGAAAGTGAGTGGGAGCTCTATAGCGTTTCTAATATTATATGTGGATGACATATTGCTGATTGGAAACAATATAGAATTTTTGGATAGCGTGAAGGGGTATTTGAACAAGAGTTTTTTCGATGAAGGATCTCGGTGAAGCTGCTTTCATATTGGGCATCAAGATCTATAGAGATAGATCAAGACGCTTGATAGGACTTTCACAAAGCACATACCTTGATAAAGTTTTGAAGAAGTTCAAAATGGATCAATCCAAGAAGGGGTTCTTGCCGGTATTGCAAGGTACAAAGTTGAGTAAGACTCAGTGCCCAGTGACTGCGGAAGATAGAGAAAAGATGAGTGTCGTCCCCTATGCTTCAGCCATAGGCTCTATCATGTATGCAATGCTGTGCACGAGACCAGATGTCAGCCTTGCCATAAGTATGGCCGGAAGGTTTCAAAGTAATCCTGGTATGGATCACTGGACAGCGGTCAAGAATATCCTGAAGTACCTGAAAAGGACTAAGGATATGTTTCTCGTTTATGGAGGTGATCAAGAGCTCGTCGTAAAGGGTTACGTCGATGCAAGCTTTGACACTGATCCGGATGACTCTAAGTCTCAAACCGGATACGTATATATTCTCAACGGGGGAGCGGTAAGCTGGTGCAGTTCCAAGCAGAGCGTGGTAGCTGATTCTACATGTGAAGCGGAGTATATAGCTGCCTCGGAGGCGGCTAAGGAAGGTGTCTGGATGAAGGAGTTCATGACAGATCTTGGAGTTGTGCCTAGTGCACTGAACCCAATGACTCTGTTCTGTGACAACACTGGTGCCATTGCTCTAGCCAAGGAACCAAGGTTTCACAAGAGGACCAGACACATAAAGCAACGCTTCAATTCCATCCGCGATTCAGTCAAGGAGGAGGACATAAACATTTGCAAAGTGCACACGGATTTGAATGTTGCAGATCCGTTGACTAAGCCTCTTCCACGGGCTAAGCACGATCAACACCAAGACTCTATGGGTGTTAGATTCGTTACCTTGTAATACTAGATTATTGACTCTAGTGCAAGTGGGAGACTGTTGGAAATATGCCCTAGAGGCAATAATAAAAGAGTTATTATTATATTTCCTTGTTCATGATAATCGTTTATTATCCATGCTATAACTGTATTGATTGGAAACTCAAATACACGTGTGGATGAATAGACAGACTTTGTGTCCCTAGTGAGCCTCTACAGGACTAGCTCGTTGATCAAAGATGACCGCGGTTTCCAGGTCATAGACATGAGTTGTCATTTGATAACGGGATCACATCATTAGGAGAATGATGTGATGGACGAGACCCAAACGTTAACATAGCTTTTGATCGTGTCAGTTATCGCTATAGTTTTCTGCATGTCAAGTATAAGTTCCTATGACCATGAGATCATGTAACTCACTAACACCGTAGGAGTGCTTTGTGTGTACCAAACGTCACAACGTAACTGGGTGACTATAAAGGTACTCTACAGGTATCTCCGAGGGTGTCTGTTGAGTTGACATGGATCAAGACTGGGATTTGTCACTCCGTGTGACGGAGAGGTATCTCCGGGCCCACTCGGTAATACGTCATCTCAATGAGCTCAAAGTGACTAAGTAGTTGGTCACGGGATTATGTATTACGGTAACGAGTAAAGAGACTTGCCGATAACGAGATTGAACTAGGTATAGAGATACCGACGATCGAATCTCGGGCAAGTAACATACCGACGAGACAAAGGGAACTGTATACGGGATTGCCTGAATCCTTGACATCGTGGTTCATCCGATGAGATCATCGAGAAACATGTAGGAACCAATATGGGTATCCAGATCCCGCTATTGGTTATTGACCTGAGAGTGTCTCGGTCATGTCTACATGGTTTCCGAACCCGCAGGGTCTACACACTTAACGTTCGGTGACGCTAGGGTTGTTAGTGAGAAGAGTGCATGGTTACCGAAGGTTGTTCGGAGTCCCGGATGAGATCCCGGACATGACGAGGGTCTCCGGAATGGTCCGGAGACGAAGATTGATATATAGGATGAAAGGTTTCGGAGTACCGGAAGTGTTCCGGGGAGCATCGGGAAATCAGCGGAATACCGGAAGGGTTTTCGGGGGGTCCGGAAGTTGTTCTGGGCCTATTGGGCCACAAAGGGGGACACCACAGCCCTCAGGGGGCTGTGCGCCCCCCCTGGGCCCTCTCCCCATGCGGCTAAGGGGGTGGGACCCCCTAGGGCTGGCCGCACCCCTTGGGCTTGGGGGGCAAGGCACCTAGGGGGGAAACCCTAGGGCCTGGGCGCCTCCCCCTGCCCTGGCCGCCGCCCCCTCCCCTTGCCCTGGCCGCCGGCCCCTAGGGGGAAACCCTAGGGCGCCCTCACCTCTCCACCCCCCCTATATATAGTGGGGCAAAGGGAGGGCAGCCAACACAGTTTGTGCCTCGGTGCTGCCCTCCCTCTCCCGTCATATCTTCTCCTCCCGCAGTGCTTAGGCGAAGCCCTGCTGGAGTTCTTCTCCACCATCACCACCACGCCGTCGTGCTACCGGTTCTCCATCAACCTCTCCTCCACCCCTTGCTGGATCAAGAAGGAGGAGACGTCCCCGAGCCGTACGTGTGAAGAACGCGGAGGCACCGTTGCTTCGGTGCTAGGTCTTCGGCGATCTGAATCGCGACGAGTACGACTCCATCATCCGCGTTCATAACGCTTCCGCTTAGCGATCTACAAGGGTACGTAGATCACACTCCCCTCTCGTAGTTGCTTCTACTAGATTGATCTTGGTGAACGGTAGGAAAATTTTTGTTTCCCATGCAACGTTCCCCAACAATTTCTACTTTTGCGGTCTTAAGCACCGCTAATAGCTCTGGGATCATCTCCATCCTTTGCATGTCATAGTTCATCACGAAGTTCTAGTAGCTTGGTGATAGTGTCTAGAGAATTTCGTCAACCACTATCTCATCTGGAAGATTAACTCCCACTTGGTTCAAGTGATTTTAGCACCCAGACATTCTGAGCACATGGTCACTAGTTGAGCTATTCTCCTCCATCTTGTTGGCAAAAGAACTTGTCAGAGGTCTCATACCTCTCAACACGGGCATGAGCCTGAAATCCCAATTTCAGCTCTTGGAACATCTCATATGTCTTATGGCGTTCAAAATGTCATTGGAAACCCGATTCTAAGCCGTAAAGTATGGTGCACTAAACTATCAAGTAGTCATCAGGACGTGTCTGTCAGGTGTTCACAACATCCACAGACGACGTTGTAGGGGTTTTCACATCGAGCGGTGCATCAAAGACGTAAGCCTTCTGTGTAGCAGTGAGGACACTCCTCGGACTACGGACCCAGTCCGCATCATTGCTTACAATATCTTTCAACTTAGTCTTTCTCTAGGATCGTATCAAACAGGGAGCTACAACGCAAGCTATTGGTCTACAACATAATTTGCGAAGACAACTTAGACTATTGTTCATGACAATTAAGTTCATCTAATCAAATTATTTAATGAACTCCCACTCACATAGACATCCCTCTAGTCATCTAAGTGATGCATGATCCGAATCGACTAGGTCGTGTCCGATCATCACGTGAGATGGACTAGTCATCAACGGTGAACATCTTTATGTTGATCGTATCTTCTATACGACTCATGTTCGACCTTTCGGTCTTCCGTGTTCCGAGGCAATGTATGTACATGCTAGGCTCGTCAAGTGAACCCTAAGTGTATTGAGTGTGTAAATCTGGCTTACACCCGTTGTATGCGAACGTTAGAGCCTATCACACCCGATCATCACGTGGTGCTTCGGAACAACGAACCTTAGCAATAGTGCACAGTTAGGGGGAACACAATTCTTGAAATTTTAGTGAGAGATCATCTTATTTACTACCGTCGTTCTAAGCAAATAAGATGTAAAACATGATAAACATCACATGCAATCAAATAGTGACATGATATGGCCAATATCATTTTGCTCCTTTTGATCTTCATCTTCGGGGCTCCATCATCGTGGCTTCATGAAGTCGTCTTGCCAAACATTACTTCTACTACTATGGCTAACGGTTAGCAATAAAGTAAAGTAATTACATGGCGTTTTCAGTGACACGCGGGTCATACAATAAAATAAGACAACTACTATGGCTCCTGCCGGTTGTCACACTCATCGACATGCAAGTCGTGATTCCTATTACAAGAACATGATCAATCTCATACATCACATATATATATCATTCATCACATCCTTTTGGCCATATCACATCACACGTCACATGCTGCAAGAACAAGTTAGACGTCCTCTAATTGTTGTTGCAAGTTTTTACGTGGCTGCTATAGGTTTCTAGCAAGAACGTTTCTTACGTACGCCAAAACCACAACGTGATATGCCAATTTCTATTTACCCTTCATAAGGACCCTTTTCATCGAATCCGATCCGACTAAAGTGGGAGAGACAGACACCCGCTAGCCACCTTATGCAACCAGTGCATGTCAATCGGTGAAACCAGTCTCACGTAAGAGTACGTGTAAGGTCGGTCCGGGCCGCTTCATCCCACGATGCCACCGAATCAAGATAAGACTAGTAACGGCAAGTAAATTGACAAATCGACGCCCACAACTACTTTGTGTTCTACTCGTGCAAGAAACTATGCACAGACCTAGCTCTGATACCACTGTTGGGGATCGTAGCAGAAAACAAAAAAATTCTACTCATCACCAAGATCAATCTATGGAGTAATGTAGCAATGAGGGAGAGGGGAGTGCATCTACATACCCTTGTAGATCGCGATGCGGAAGCATTACAAGAACGCGGATGAAGGAGTCGTACTCGTAGCGATTCAGATCGCGGTTGATTCCGATCTAAGCGCCGAACAACGGCGCCTTCGCGTTCAACACACGTGCAGCCCGGTGACGTCTCCCACGCCTTGATCCAGCAAGGAGAGAGGGAGAGGTTGGGAAAGACTCCGTCCAGCAGCAGCACGACGGCGTGGTGGTGGTGGAGGAGCGTGGCACTCCAGCAGGGCTTCGCCAAGCACCGCAAGAGACAAGGAGGGAGAGGGGTAGGGCTGCGCCAAGAGGAAGATGATCTCGTGTGTCTGGCAGCCCCAAAACCCCCACTATATATAGGGGGATGGGAGGGGCTGCGCCCCCATCTAGGGTTCCCTCCCTAGGGGTGGCGGCAGCCCCCAAAACCCATCTAGGGTGTGGCCAAGGGGGGGGGAGAGGGGGGCGCCCTAGGGTGGGCCTTAAGGCCCATCTGGACCTATGATTTGCCCCCCTCCCACTCTCCACGCGCCTTGGGCCTTGGTGGGGGTGCACCAGCCCACCCGGGGCTGGTCCCCTCCCACACTTGGCCCACGCAGCCCTCTGGGGCTGCTGGCCCCACCCGGTGGACCCCCGGGACCCTCCGGGTGGTCCCGGTACGTTACCGATAGCGCCTGAAACTTTTTCGGTGACCAAAACGGGACTTCCCATATATAAATCTTTACATCCGGACCATTCCGGAACTCCTCGTGATTTCCGGGATCTCATCCGGGACTCCGAACAACATTCGGTAACCACGTATATCTATTCCCTATAACCCGAGCATCATCGAACCTTAAGTGTGTAGAGCCTACGGGTTCGGGAACCATGTAGACATGACCGAGACAACTCTCCGGCCAATAACCAACAACGGGATCTGGATACCCATGTTGGCTCCCACATGTTCCACGATGATCTCATCGGATGAACCACGATGTCAAGGATTCAATTAATCCCGTATACGATTCCCTTTATCTATCGGTATAGTACTTGCCCGAGATTCGATCGTCGGTATACCGATACCTTGTTTAATCTCGTTACCGGCAAGTCTCTTTACTCGTTCTGTAACACATCATCCAGTGATCAACTCTTTGATCATATTGTGCACATTATGATGATGTCCTACCGAGTGGGCCCAGAGATACCTCTCCGTCACAGAGAGTGACAAATCCCAGTCTCGATTCGTGCCAACCCAACAGACACTTTCGAAGATACCCGTAGTGCACCTTTATAACCACCCAGTTACGTTGTGACGTTTGGTACACCCAAAGCATTCCTACGGTATTCGGGAGTTGCACAATCTCATGGTCTAAGGAAAAGATACTTGACATTTAGAAAAGCTTTAGCATACGAACTACACGATCTTGTGCTAGGCTTAGGATTGGGTCTTGTCCATCACATCATTCTCCTAATGATGTGATCCCGTTATCAACGACATCCAATGTCCATGGTCAGGAAACCGCAACCATCTATTGATCAACGAGCCAGTCAACTAGAGGCTCACTAGGGACACGGTGTTTGTCTATGTATCCACACATGTATCTGAGTTTCCTATCAATAAAATTCTAGCATGGATAATAAACAATTATCATGAACAAGGAATATAATAATAACCAATTTATTATTGCCTCTAGGTCATATTTCCAACTGCAGTTACCCAGTGGTGGTATAATCCAGTTAAATATGACAGTTACCAATAGTAAATGTCATGAAATAGTCGGCAAAATCTGAGGCCATGAATATCATTAATACCAACCTATTATGTACCTCTACCTGACGCACTCTATATAATCCAGGAGGGAAGCCTCACGCTGAAGGTTGAACATTCACACTTTGTACGCTAAGAGTCAAGAACACCACATGAGTAGGGTATTACCCCCACCGCAGAGGGCCTAAACCTGTATAAATCCTTGAGCGTACTCCCAATCGCACCGTTCATTAGATAATATTGCCTCTACATTCCTACCCCTAGTACTTTTCATGACTATATCCACGACACATGTTATCCACGCTTGGTAGAAGAGCAAGCCTTGCGCGTATCTCACGTCATCTTCGAGTCATATCGGCGAAGAAGCAAGACCATTGTAATACAAGCAACAAATGCAATCTTATAACTACAGAAGAATTCCAACTTATTCATAGAATGCAATGCATGACATGGCAAGGGGAAATGACACGACATCAATCCAAAACAATTACCAACCAAGTTAAGCGAAGCTTGATATGCGCATATCGACGGGACTCCGCATTTAAGGAAAGGTTGCAATATTTCTTATATATAAATAAAGCTTAAATGTTTTTAACCTGTTAATTAAAATGTTCCATATTGAAAATATTAATCATCTTAGTTTATTCATTGACGTCAGCAACTACTTTAAACATTGGCTTCAGTTCAAATCAAGTTACAATTGATTTGAATCTTTCCAAATTGAAACTCTCCAAATATCATCCACAAGTCTTCACATGTAATTATTATCAACTCCTGTCTCCCGCAAAAAAATTACAATTTTGGACACCCCTAGCTCATACCTTTAGTTCAACCCATTTGAATTTAATTCAAATGAGTTTGAATTCAACTTCATAAAAAATTATTGAAAATACCTCCATGGGTTTGGAAATATAAAATAAAGCCCTTTCATTAAGTTTCATTTTTTCAGAAATCCTAGCTATTTTTTTGACAGTAAAATCCTAGCTATTTCTTTATTTGCCTTTTGTTCTTTTCAATTTCTGCTTCTGGAAAAGACAGAGAGAAAAGAGGATAAAAACAAAAGGAAACGGCCCATCTTACATTTTACCGCAGCCGGCCCAGCCAATGGCCACAGGCCCGCCACGTCGCCTCCCCCTGTCGCCGTCCGCATGCCCCCTCCTCGTTAAAGCCTCTCCCCTCCAACCCCGAACCCTAGCTAGGTATCCTCCTTCCGCCGCCACCATCTCCTCTCTTCCCCTTGAGAGGCACCCGAGCTGCCGTCGGACCTCCGTTTCTTCTTCCTGCGCGGCGACGAGCACGACAGCCACCTCTGTCACGGCCTCTCGCCGTCTGCGCGCGAATTCGACGTCTCCGGCAAGCGACTGACCTCCCCAACCCCTGCTTCGGCCCAGGCGAGACAAGGCGCTTCTTCTGGCGCCTCCTCTTCAAGTGCCGCTTCCCCGAGCTCTGCCCGGCGTCACCCAGTCGCCCGTGCTGCACGCTTCGACCTGCCCGAGCTCTGCCCGGCGTCACCCAGCCGCCCGTGCTGCACGCTTCGACCTCCCCGAGCTCTGCCCGGCGTCACCCACCCGCCCGTGCTGCACGCTTCGACCTCCCCGAGCTCTGCCCGGCGTCACCCAGCCACCCGTGCTGCACGCTTCGACCTCCCCGAGCTCTGCCCGGCGTCACCCAGCCGCCCGTGCTGCACGCTTCGACCTCCCCGAGCTCTGCCCAGCGTCACCCAGCCGCCCGTGCTGCACGCTTCGACCACCGGAGCCCTGCTGCAGATCCGCATCGCCGCCGGAGCACCGCGCCGGGCCGCCGTTGGCCGGATCCAGACGCCCGCCGCCTCCGCGCCTCGCCCCTGCCTTCTTTACGCCGGTTAGCAAACCACCTCCTTCCGTTCCGTGAGACTCACCGGACCGTATTGCAGCCGGCATCTATCCCTTTTCTCTCTCTGTGGTCGAGCGGCAATCCAGCGTCCTTCTGCCTACAAGCTTCTCCCTTCTTCTTTCCTCTGTATTCCAGCCGTCACCCTCGCCTTTTGTCAAGTATGGCCTTGATGAAGAAAGCTGTTGCACACACTTGGGCGTTCTTGTTGCTCGTCATTAGCTTGTCGTTTGTGGTGTTTATCATTACTGCTCAACAGCCCAAAGCAACCGATTGCAAGCCACAGAACAATTCCAGCACTTGCCCGAGTATAGACCATTGCAACTTTGGATTTGTCTTCTCCTTGAGCATGTTCGTCTGGATGAAGTACGCGATTTTTGGGTTTTTCATGTCAGGGACCTTGTTATGGCCTGTTAGAGTCACCGTTGATAGTGCAGCAGCTGAGGAGGGGCGCGCTGCCTCGGACGATGATAAGGATTACAAGGCAGCGCGCGAAGAGCATCGTTTGGCTGTTAAAGCCGTCGAATCTGCCTCCTTAGCCTACAAGGCTGCTCAACATAATGCTAGCAATGATGCTCAACTTACCAAAGAGTGCAACGATGCTGAAGACAACTTTCAGAAGTCCATTGCGACGATGAATCACGCTGCCAAGAAGATGGAGAAAACAAAACCAGTCAAAGGCATGGATCGGGTGCACTGGAGGAAATTGACCCGCACCATGTACTGTGCATCTCTTCTTTTCTTGGTAGGTGGTGCTTTCTGTGCTAACATCGCATTTTTCTTGTCTTTGGAATTGGAAATCGGCTGTGTGGAGAATTTTGCTTATTATATTCCCTTTGCTTCACCTGCCCTCCTTGCTGTGGCGGTCTCGACCCATCTTTTTATTGTAGGCATGTTTAGTCTGTAGAAGGAAGGAGCTATCTTGGGTGTATCTTTGTACTGTAACAGTGAACTATCTTGGGGGTGTATGTGTAATTCTGTGAACCATCTTGTAGTAGTTGTATCTTCTATCTTGGTGTATCTTTGTATTGTAACTCTTGTACTGTGACTTGTGTTGTGAACTATCTTCTGGGTGTTTGTTTAGCAAGTTACCGTGTATACCTGGATTTGGCTTCACCGTCAAGTCTGTCTACCAGAGTGTCACAGATTTACTCGTCGTGGTTTTAGAGTACTATATGCAAGGTTTCTTTGGTAATGTCTCTGCTGGCCTTTGGAAACTTGTGTTGATTTGCTTTGAACTCTCAAGGCTTGATGTTGATGCTACTGAGGAGCCTGTTTCGTGCTTCCCTTGTCTTCAAAGATCACACCATCAAGAGCTTGGTGGACGGAATGCGCTAGGTCCATTTGAAGTGAGGTAATCTTTGTTTGTGTTGTTCATCCAGCAGTGCTCTGAATTGGTAACCACACATACAGTGTGATATTGGGGGTCATTTGTGTCATGCACGCTGCAGCTGTTTTCAGGGAAAAGGCTGAACTGAGATGACCCTGATCTTGTTTTGGCAATCTTTTTCAACTTGTTCAATGGACCATGGATAGTAAGATGACTTTGTTGCAACACTAGCCGCACTCCTGCACTGCGCAGGACCAGGTTGTACTCCCTCCGTCCGGAAATACTTGTCATCAAAATGAATAAAAATGGATGTATCTGGATATATTTTAGTTTTAGATTCATCCATTTTTGTCCACTTTGATGACAAGTATTTTCGGACGGAGGGAGTAGATGATTAGCGGTGCTCTGAATTTGATTTGCCACAGTTGGTCGCTGATGCCCTAGCCTGATCTCATTGTACCAGCACACCGGTTGCATAAACACTTGTTTGGCACAGCTAGTTGAGGTTGATGACTCTGATTGCTTTTGCTGAAACCGGACCCTTGCTCAGCTTCTGGAACAGAAGAAAAACGTGATACGTACTCAGATGGTGCTCTTCCTTCATTTGAAATCCTAAATGTTGCAGCAGAATCAAGCAAACCTTAATGAAAAAATTGTGTACACGTCCCCAGAAAGTAACGATCTTATTTGTTTTTTATTGTTTTTTACTGGAACATGGACCACTGTTATGACGGTTCCAAGACTAACTATTTTGCCCATTAGGCGCATCGTCGTTTCCGCAGCAGGTTGGATATTATTCTGTCTTGGGAAGCAGCTTTGC
The DNA here is from genome assembly GCA_902687465.1 of Secale cereale. NCBI lineage: Eukaryota > Viridiplantae > Streptophyta > Magnoliopsida > Poales > Poaceae > Secale > Secale cereale. The sequence continues at coordinate 767,091,811 of LR738711.1, read as the reverse complement.
ATCTCAAGTGACTTGAGCAGTTGATCATCAAGTGGCCCAGGAATCGAGCGCCCAAACATTGCCCTAAACTCCCTTGCTGGTTCCTGCATGAATAGATGTTGCTCCGAATTGCGTAGATATGAACTTCCACTCTTTCCGAGCTCGGATGCTGTCTGAAACCCATACTAAATGAGGGTCTGGCTGAATACCAAAATTAGCAACTGTAAAAAGTGACTGAGCTTCATGGTTGATTCTTAAATGGGCATAATCCAAGGAAGTGTTTGGTGTGAAGAAAGTTGGAGATGTTGAAGGATGTAAAGAATCCTTCCCCAAGCATTGTGTAAGCAGCTCATCAGAATTAAGGGTACCACCAGGCTGAACCCTGACAAATTCACCATGCGAATTAATAGGAAGACCCATATAGCCACCATTGTACATGTTCCTGCATGCAGATACACATAGCATTTGTTGATTTGTTTGATCCTGCTGACCACGTGGCTAACAGATCTAAGAACACTAGGACTAGCTTTTGTCAAGTGGCAATTAGCAATCAACCTTTCCTGAAGAACTGTGCTTCTATTTTTATCCAAATGCTTCTTTGAGAGAAGCAGCATAGCCAGAAGTGGAAGGTTGTGGCAACGGCGTTCTTACGAGATATCCTGGTCTTTTGTCTGACTGCTAAACTGGCATCATCAGATGGTTTTCTCCAGCTTGACGCCCAATACCAAGATATAGATATAGTATAGGCGAAAATGCCATTTGGAGGCCGAGCACCATGCAGGCCGTAATCTGGCTCGTCAGTTTCCATAAGGATCAAGTTGCATTCATTTATTATTCTCAAGTATTTAATCTATCTGATGCCCTTTTACCCCACACAGTATTCTCAATTTACGCACAGTGTTATCTCATGTTAATGACGCTGCCCTGCGAGGCTGTCGCACGTTCCATCGTCTCACCTATCTTGTCCAGGCAGTGCGAGGAGTTCACGAACATGGCCAGGATTTATGTGTGAATCTGCTACGTGAGAGACACTAGAACATCGGAAGCAACGCCACTATTTCGTGACGTGCCATCTAAAGTTGCTAGCCCAGAATTACCTGAATGGAACATGCGGACATTAAAAAAAAAACACAACCAATTGTTCTCAAACTTGTTATGCTATTTGTTCAACTCTTGCTACCATATATTCTCGCTGTCCAAAAGAAAAGTCCATGTATTGCAAAAATAATCTGTTCATGCTTGTAATAGAATCTTCATGTATTTTTCAAAAAAGTTTTTCTTCATGAAAAACTGCTCATGTGTTTCAACAAAAAGTGTTTGCTCGTATTATACTAACAAATGTTCAGGCGAAACAACAAAATGTTCATTTTCACTAACTTCCCCATCTTGTTTCTTTTTTGTTTTTTGTTCTTTCGGCTCTTTTGTTCATTATACGTTAAAAATGTTCATGGTGTTTTTTGAAATGTATGGCATGCATTTTAAAAATGTTTATCACATACTTTTCCAAAATGTTCATATTTTGTTGTTAAAAGTGTTCATCGCATTTTTAAAAATTGTTCTACGTGTATTTAAAAAATGGATCATCTTGTAATTAAAAAGAATGTTCAGCACGTTCAAAAAACTGTTAGTCATGTATCTTAAAATTAGGCATCACGTACTTTTACAAAGAGTTTAGTGTGTATTTAAAAAATTCTCCTTGTGTTGTTGGAAAAACGCTCATCATATTCTCAATGATTTTTTTACGGGGAGTTCTTATTGATTATTAACTGTGTATTGAGGATAATGTACAGCGTGTATCAAGAACTTTTTAAGCATGTATTTAAAAAAATCATCGTGTATTTTAATAATATGAGACCAATTTTGCAATTTTTGAGAAAAACTTTATATATACTCGAACACTTCTATTCTTGCAATATGTGGCAGTCTTTTCACTTTTTATGTACAAAACTAGACAAACATATTTTCTTAAAAGATATATATGGGAAAGAAGTTTATTTATGCACATTTCTCCTTTTTGACTCGTGAACACATAAGCGTGTGCTGTGCTACCAGAAATAGAAACATGGCGAACTAAAAAACAAACATTTGCTAGTAGTTAGAGCATCTCTGGCAGACCTCAAATAGTGCCGCGACCCGTAAAATAATCGTCAAAATACGGGTCAGCATGAAAATTGATGCCCCATCAGACCCCACAAACGCATCTGATCCGTAAAAATATATTACGGGGCGCGGCAAAAGATCGCGTCAACCTTTAGATTCACGAGGTGGGAGGCCGACCCGAGCTCGCCCCACATCCGCAGCGAGATTTGGCACGAGGGAAATTTTCGCGCGGCCAC
>LR738711.1:767073988-767089415 GCA_902687465.1 Secale cereale | reverse complement strand
GCCCGCTCCAATCCATCTTCCCCGGCCATTCTTCGCCGCCAAGGAAGCATCCCAGCCGTCCCCCGTCACTGTGGAGGTCGTGCACACGCAATCCCCTCTGGCGGATCTCGTTGCCGGTCATGTCGCCCCCGCCGTCACCCAAGGCACCACCGCGCTTGCCCGCAAGCGACACGGCAACGTTGTCGTGCAGGGCGGCAATCCGGCTGGCCTCGCTGGAAAGGCACGCGCGTTGGGCGCAGCCGCCGCTGCGCGATCTGCCCTGCCACCGGCGGAGAAGGTGGGCAAGGTTTTCGGCGTGAAGCGCAAGAAGGGCCCTACGAAAAGGCCGGCGCCTTCGTCCACTTCCTCCACCCCGTCAAGATGTTCCCCGACGATGCCGCTCAACGGTGCTGCTTCCACCGCAGACGAGGTGGTCGTCACTTTTGCATGAAGTCCTTTGCGTTTGTCGTACAAAACTATGATTTTGAATTTGAACTCAATTGTCGGAATCGCTGTCAAATTCGCTTATCGGGGGTTTTCAGTTTGCGGGTCGACGCGGCCTGCGGTCGAACAGACCCCGCGTAGCCGACCTGTAAAAGAGCATATTCTGCAAATATCTTTTTTTACGGGTCCGTTTTGCGGGGTCTGACTCAACCGCCGCCCGCGCCGGCCCGCAAAGCCATTTTTCTATGAACTATATACGCGTTTTACGGGTCGGCATTATACGGGGTTACTATAGACGCTCTTAGGCGCTGACTAGTGCAAGGCTAGGCAACTACAGTACTACTGTGCGAGTAAAGTAAAAGAGTTTGCGGCGCGGCGAACAACAAATGTAATCGGAGCGTTCTCGTGCAAGCTCAGGTGCGCCCTGAAGGCACATTATGTTCATGCAAGCATCAGCCTTAATGGAGGCCCACGTACAAATCAAGAACAGGAGAGAATGGCACATGTGTATAGTGTATTTCTTCTAAATAGCCAGGGTATAGCACTAGAAAAGTCAGAAGGCACGGATCCCAACTTGACAATGTCCGATCAAGATAACGGCCACCATGCAGCTCGGCGTCCAAAACGCTCATCAATACCTCTAGTATAGGCCTTCTTGAAAACTTTTGGGCCAGCCCTTTACTAGTCTGGGTTGCTACTATCCGTCTTAGAAATCTCCATGCAATGTGTCTCAAAAAAAAAAGAAAAGAAAAAAAGAAATCTCCATGCAATGATTCAGATACACAGGTTTGGTAAGTGGAACCGTATGGGAGGCACCAGTTGAATCTACCTTCTTAGATAAAGAACCGCTATCCGGTCGCTCAATAGTCTCCGAATCTGGGACGGTTGTTGGGGTGCCCATTAACTTCATGAGAATTGTCTCTCTGGGACGGTTGTTGGGATACCCGCACAACCTGTGATTGCTCCGAGTTATCTTTAGTTTTGGAGACAGTGTCTCTCTAAATGTGTTATAAGATTTGGCCAAGACATATGCAAAACAGGTTACAATGCACACATGTTATTTTCTCTAAAAATTTATGAGAAACATGCACACTTAGTCTTATAACACATTTTAGAAGGCGGAAATCTAAGAACTTTCCAATGCACATGAGGACGCAAGGATTCTGCCTTTGCAACGGCAGCCGCATCAGTTTACCACCGGCCACCTCTCAAAAGGATTTCAATGGAAGCAACCCAGGGCGCGCTTGGTACGGATGTAATTCAATACAGAGGTGTAAGATTTACAAGTGTATTTTACCGGGTGTGACTGTTTTCCGGCTGGAAATGAAACCGTCCGGTGGAGGCGTGTATTTCTTTTACAGGTGTATTCTGTAGAAAACGCTAATCCAAACGGGGCCTCATTCTATTCGCTGGGAATCCCCTCTCGAAAGCCGAGTTCCAACAATATATTAACCGTGTCTATTCATGCACCATTTCGCCCTCGTTGCTGCTATATTGTCCACAAGAGTTGGTAAAAACATTATGAGCAGTCGATCCAAGTTGGTTCTAGAAAACGATTTTTGTACCGTTTCACAAGGTAAAACTTAAAAAAAACCGATCCTACTCAGAGTGAACCATGAACAGAGTTCCCAAATTCTATTAATATCTTGAAGAATGGGAAGTGCCGGAAATTTCACCTTGTGCCTGACCGGTCACCCTGACTGACATATCAACATTCAATTCAAAGAAGTATCTAAAGGAGTTCAGGAGGGATGAATGAACTCGACGCCAAATTTAATCAAATTGACATGGAATTCACCGTGACAGGAAGAAAAACTTCCTAATAGATTCGAGCACGACATGGACATGAATAATTCTAGTAGTAGCTAGCGTGCCTAATCACCACACATGTGAATTAAATCAGTCAACCAAGACTTTACAGAGATCAGGGAAGAATGCACACAGAAATCCAAATTTCTAGCAAGAACACAGAGATATTCGAGTTACCCTAGTTCATGCAAGAACCTTGTATTCACCGAGTCTTGTAGAGGGGATTCACTCTTCTCAACCACCGCTAAAAAAATCTAGTGTTCTCCATGATCGACTTTGAGCAGACTTGTAAATGGATCGACGAGTGCAACCACAGAGAAGGTTACACAGTAAATGGATCCAGTAAACCGATTCATCCATAACCGTTTCTGTTTCACCGATCAAAGGGCGAAACAAAAAGACAAATAAGTAGAGCATTCCAGGAACAGAGAAGCAAGAACTCAATCACAAATAAAGACTAGAAAAAAACTTGTAACAGTAGCATAACGTGAGAATATGAAGAATAAACTTTTATTTCTCACCATGATTAGGTTACAAGCCTCTCCATGACTCCATTAGGCCAAAATCCTCTGATCACCATCAGAGAAAACAACTCACGCTATAAATGACAAAGGACTAGTTCCTTTCCCTGCCTCTATACCCCGCTCTTTATAGCAGCATGGATGCACAGCTCTCCCTCCTTTGCGTCACGCTACTCAACTCTCCATCACTCATTCTTAACTAATCCTCACCTAAGCCACCTGTTAGGTGTTTGATTACGTCGGCGAACCTTCTGATTATTTCGAGAAGAGGACTGCTATACACACGACACTTCATGGACGATATCAAGACGACACTCCATATCACACCATCCATTCAAAACGCCAATGTACAGGAAGTTGTTGGATTAGTCATCGGCCCAGGATCGTGCAAGCCAGGTCGTCCGTGAAGTAATTTCGTTTCGAGAACAAGGACACAAACGCCCCTCTGAACTTGACTTCGATCTTGTGCTCTCTCGATTAGGCCAACTTCAACGCATCACCCAAATGGTCCGGCCACATTCATTTGGAGCTAAACAGACAGAAATCACGGCCCAACGTGTGGGAGTTAACGGACAAAAGTTCGTTTTTTATCCGCAATTGACCCATTCCGGGCCGCTTTTGCGTAAAACGGACAGCACGCGGACGGGCGAGACGTGCGCCCTTGTCCTCCCTTGGACCGTCCGTCAGCGACACAACCCCCTTTCTCTTCCCCTGTCCTCCATGGCCGCCGCCACCCATTTTTCCGACCGCCTCCTTGCTTTCCAGCCCGGCCGCCCAAACCACGACCACCCCTCACCATAGCCGTCCCACCCCCGCGTTCCGGAGGAGTTTTTGCCAGCGTTTGTGGCTCTTTGTCGCTGCATCCGGTAGCAAGGAAGCTAAGGCCGCCGACGACACCCATCGACCCCAACACCTTCCGGTAGGCACTGCATAGCCGTCGGCCGCCTGTCGCTAACGCCAACCTTGCCTGCTGACTGTGAGGGGAGCCCGAAGTGCTCTTCCCGGCCGTGTTTTCACCACGACCGCAAGGTGTTCGACACTTTGCTCACAAGGTATCATGAATAGTGGGGACGAGTATTTTTTCAAAAAGATATTAAAAAAATTGTCGAAAAGCGAAGAAGGACCAGTGAAAAACCGAAAAGTAAAAAAAAATTCATCTAAAAAGCCAAAAACATGTGCCGAATAATAATAATAATAATAATAATAATTTAGAGGAAACACCCATGGTGCGACACATGGCGGCGGCTGAGAGCACACCAAGTGGCACACTCTCAGCCCCACCGCAAGTGATCATTGTGAGACTCCTGAAGGAACGCTCGTTAATTAGTTCCTCCCTTGCTCGACTCCATCTCATAATGTAAAGATATATTTTTAAACAAGTACCTGCGAAGTTGGATCGAGCGAACGAGAAAGGACCGGCGGTACGTAGATTATAACTGGCCAAACGGCCGTGCTAACTGGGCCGGCCCGGTAGCACGCATGAATGGCACGACCTAGGCATGACACGACCCGTGCTAAACGGCCAGGCCCGACACGCGGCACTCCATGAGCCATGCCTGGGCCTGGAGGCTGGGCACGCGGGCCGGCATGACACGACCCGTTTATTTTTTATATTTTTCAGAATTTTTTATATATTTATGATGTACTCCCTCCGTTCCTAAATATTTGTCTTTCTAGAGATTTTAACAAATGACTATATACGAAGCAAAATGAGTGAATCTACACTCTAAAATATGTCTACATATATCCGTATGTTGTAGTCCATTTGAATGTCTAGAAAGACAAATATTTAGGAACGGAGGGAGTAAATTACAGCCCAATAGGCCTAAAATACAGACCAGTAGGCTAAAAAACAGATGGCCCAGCGTGCTAAACGTGCCACGGACCGGCCCGTTTAATAATCAAGTGGCCCAGGCCCGTGGGCCGGCACAATATGACCCCGCTACTAAACTCGTGCCATGGCGGGCCGTGCCGGGCCAGGTGTGACGCAGATGGTCTAAATTGGACCCAAATTTGCCAACTCCGCTGGAGCCTATACTGTATCTCATTGCGGTGGCCGAGCTCTACATTTTTTTCCCCAATCGTTCACCTCCGCGACGCCACCACCTTCTGGAAATCTCCTGCCGCCCGTGGCCCGGCGGCGACCCCCGACCCCCCTCCCTCTCGTCGGCGGCCGCAGCGCTTGCTCTCCCTCTCTCCGCTGGCTCCTCCGCGACCTAGGGTTAGCAGGCCGCTCGCTCCACCTGTCTGATTCCTTATTTAGACCCGTAATTTCATTTGCTGATTCAAACAGGGAAGAAACAGCGGCGGCTTCTCTAAAAGGCAACAACAACAACAAAGGACCTGCGGCGAGGACCAGTAACGGCGAGAACCAGCAGCGCTGAGAACTTCTGTCACAGGTTAGCAAAGAATCCTCACTCATTCTGACCCTTTCCTCCTTTGCTCCACTCGCCTATTTATTTGCACTGTCACATGGGTTCTTGTTGGGTGGGAAGATCGAAATAAAGTGTATTACTTCGATTCAGGGACCCTCAAACCCTAGATAGATACCTGAGTTACCAATGCATATAAAGCTTTTAAAGTGTATTATTTCAATATTTGTAACACTAGTTTGATACTCAAGTGATAATAGAGTAGGAGCTTCCCGTAGGAATATCCATGTCAAAAAAAGTTAACACTTTTCCCAACATTAGCGATGTCATTTTCATGGGTAAATCCTTCAAGTGGGTAGTTATTCTGTATTTGTCTGTGACACATTGCTTGGTTCGTGGGAGTGTGCTATGGCTGACCTGCCCACCAAGGCTTGACTCCTGTGAGGTAGAATTTATTTTTGCGGAGTGAGCCAGTTACTGGTCTCCTGGCTGTTTTTTTTAAGCAATGCCACCAAATTCTAGTGCCTGATAGGGCTAGTATTATGTATTTGATTAATGTCTTGTCTGCACAAATAAACCCGACATGAGTTTTGATCTTCTATGGATTCCTGTGACTTCTTCCTGCTAAATAAGGAGATTTAATCGGTTTCTTGTTTCACCGTAGGCTTGCAATGCCTTTCTTCGGAGACAGTGGGTTGTGTTATTTCTATTTATGCTGCTCTATTACATCTTCCTTTCTCTATCATCTGCTTTCATTCGTTTGGAAGGTTTTACTCAAACTATGTGTGCAGTCGATACCTCACCGAAGTGTCGTGGTGGCGCTCACACACTTTCCCAAGATCCAGGAGTCACGGATATATATACGGTAGTGCTAAAACAAGCGTGAACGTAAAAGCTCTTATCCTGCGCTCCGCCCGTTGTGCGCCCTCTCGACCGCAGTTGTTGCTAATGATCGTAAGTTGATGGCAGAACATAGTAATGGATTTTAATTGGTTACTATGCCACACATACCACACCTCCGTGCACCAATAAAACAGTGTGGAAAAAGTAGTAACCAAAGTAAAAGGGTTACCGCTGCTACACTGGTCCCCGCCTGCCCACGATTAGCATTTTTACTTCTAGTAATGTAGTTACTGACTGCCACAAAACAACTTCTCCATCCAGACAATGAGTACAGTAAATAATTGATCGTAATGGTAATCAAGTTACCACCTTTCATGCATGTTCAAACAAATAATCTTGTTAGTAATCTAGTTACAATCGCACACACGGAATTCCTTCACAATGTCTTAATTAGATTTCTTAAAGTGTACAATGATGGAACATTCCCTATTACTATACTCTCTCTCCCCCTAATTACCCTCAGTTTACACACGAAGTCATATGGGATGGGAGGCACGTGCACTAGTGTCACTTTACTAGCCACGGTAATGTTATTACTATCTAGCCTGGGTAACGCTATTTTTTATGGGGGCTGGGTAACGTTATTACTATCGGCACAAAACATTAGTACTTAATGTTCAGATTGTAATGCAAACACACCGTAAATGATACAAAGTAAAAATCTTTGGTAATGTTATTACTATAGAAATGACTGCATTTTACGGCAAAGATTACAGGGTATGCTGGTGGTTCAAGCGGTTAGTTGGATTTAGACCAGTGCGCTAGTTGGCCGGAGCGTAGGCTAGCTTATTCTGCGCTCTTGTGCAGTTTAGCAACCCTATATATCATTCCTGTCTCATCACATGTCAGACTGCATTCTCTGGCTCCCAGCCCCTTAATCAAACAATATGCAATCCGTAGCCCTGAGCTCACATTATCTATCTTGATTACCTCAGCATGCAATTTCTCTTTGATAAAGAACCTTTCTATTTTCACATGTTTGGTTGTATCATGCTGCACTGGGTTGTTTACTATGTTGATTGCCCATTTAATATCACATCATAAATTCATGCATCTAGTCTTCAGTATCTTTAATTTTTCTGACAAGTTTCAACATCTCACTTGCCCTTGTGCCATAGTTCGGTATTCAGCTTCTGCAGTTGACCTGGAGACAACAGCGGAACAGCCTGCTTCTTACTTCACGGTACCAAGTTCCCACCAACAAATACACAAAAGCCTGAGGTTTATCTTCGATCATCTAGACAGCTTGCCCGATCTGCATCACAATACCCATCCACAACAAGGTGCCTATTACTTCTAAATAACAGCCCCCTCCCTAGATTCCCTTTCAAGTATCTCAGAATTCTACTTTGAGATGATCACTCCTAGGCTCATGCATGTATCGGCCCACCATACTTACTGCGAAGGCAATAGCAAGGCGACTGTGACATAAGTATAGCAGTCTCCCAACCTAGTCTCTGGTATCTTTCTTTATCCACTGGATGGATCACCTGATTGGCTGTCACTTTGTGATTTTGGTCAATTGGGGTTGCGGCTGCCTGGCATCGTAGCATCCTAGCATCCCTACATCACTGAGAAGATCTAAGGTAATATTTCCTTTGAGATGGACCAATACCCTCGGCAGACCTGGCCACTTCTATGCCCAGGAAATATTTGATCCGACACAGATCCTTGACTTCGAAGGCCTTGCCTAGACGCTCCTTCAGTCTTGCTATTTCCTGCTTCATCCCCAGTGATAATAATGTCATCCACATATGCTGCAAGTATAGTGATATTTCCTTGTGAGTGTCTAGAGAACAGTGTGTGGTCATCATTACACAGCTCAGACCCCATATTAACACACAACCCGTCTGAACTTATCAAACCATGCTCCTGGAGACTGTTTTAGACCAAACAGGCCTTTCTTTAACCTACATACCTTGCCTAGCTTCAGCAGTGGAGAGACCAGATGGTACCTCCATGTAGACTTCTTCCTGCAGGCCCCATGCGAAAAGGCATTCTTCACATCAAGTTGATGCAAAGACCACCATGAATTTGCTGCACAAGAAATCCGGACCCTCACAGTGCCCATCTTTGCTACTGCTGCAAAAGTTTCATCATAGTCGATTCCATAGGTCTGGCTATACCCCCTCGCCACAAGCCTCCCCTTGTACATTTCAGTTTTCCCTTCTGCATTCTGCTTCAGAGTGTACACCCACTTGCAGCTGACAGCCTTCTTTCCAGCTGGAAGAGATGTGAACACGTTCTTAAGCCTTATTCCAGTTAGTTGGAATTGACAGACTGAAGAGAAGTGATAAAAGCTCTATAGGATGTGGGGACAATGCTTCATATGACGCATAGTTGTCAATGTCATGTTAATCAAATCCATACCTTTTCATAGGTCTCCCTGTAGCTTGTCGCCTCCCTTTTCTCAAGGCAATTGTCAAGTCAATAGACTCCCGTGAAGGAACGGACTCCTCCACATGCTGACTTATTTCTGGCTGCTCAAGTTGCTCTCTGGCTGTTCAAATTGCCCCCCCTGAATCTATCTCCTGGCATGAACTCGAGGATTCTGTTTTTGATTTATCCTGCTCCACCTATCTTGCTGCAAGTTCGGCTCCTGTCCTCCTGCTGTCTCCTGGCATAAACTCGAGGATTCTATTCTTGATTTATCCTGCCCCACCTGTCTTGCTGCAAGTTTGGCTCCTGCTGTTGCTGCTCATTCTGCTGTACCGGAATGACACCCACAATTGGCTGTGCTGCACTGAAACGGTCCCAGCACCACCACCACTACGAACAGCAGCACCATCAGTAGTACCACCAATTGGCTGCTGCTGCACTGAAACGGCAGCACCGCCACAACTCTCCTCCTCGTGACCATCTGACGGACACAGCAAATCGTCAAGGTCTTTGAATAGCACACTAATATCAGTACGCTCACAGTTCTGATTCCCGAAATGTGACATCCACACTGACAACAGTTATGAAAAGGTATGGATTTGATTAAAGGGAGGCGACAAGCTACAGGGTACCCAATGAAGATTCCAACATTTATAGCCCCGCTGTCCATTTGTCACCACAGCGGGGCTATAAATGTTTGTAAACTAGTCTCCAAAGGATTCCAACATTTATAGCCCCGCTGTCCAGAAGAGTACCCAATGAAGATGCACTTCACAGCCTTTCGATCCAGTTTTCCCACGCCCGGTCTATGACCCCTAACAAAACATGTGTAACTAAATAAGTTTGGGGGAACCATAAATTTGTTCTCTCCCAACAGCAGCTCACACAGGGACTTCATACCCATGCAGCGAGACGGAATAAGTGAATCTGTCCATTTGGTATAACACTGGTGAATGGGTGCATTGATCTATGATACCAACTTTAATAGTTCTCATACTATTTTCTTTTTAGATTATTCACGTTTGCAACTTCTTAATCACCTGATGTGGGATAGATCATTTTAACATTTATAACAATCCTGGTCTGGAGGTGATTTGTTCCAAGTCTAAATAAATACGAGACTTTTATGGGGGTGTGCATGGTATATTGAATATTACCATTGATGAGTAAGATATCAGTACATGCTTGTTTCCTCCTTGCATTTTTCCAAGAAATAAAATAAGGCAGATCTTGGTAGCTTGTTATACATTCTTTTCTTTATCGACTTCTGGTACCTTGTGGTGTTTCTTCTTGGATTGAGTTAAAAAAATTGAATTTGTTGCAGGAGATCCAGTGTGAGAAATGTCGGTGTTTGAAAGTGCATACTACGTGCAGCTGCAGAGCCCAGTGCACAGAACATACATAAATGCTGCTGAGGATGGAAGGACTGTCTGCCTTGATGCTCCCAAAACGTCTCATAATTCAGTGTGGGCTGTGGAGTGGGACCCCAATTCCCATACATTTCTTCTGCGCGGCGCTTATGGCCGTTACCTTGGGGCCCCCCACATGCTGTCCAGCAAATTGCCTTGCCCCCGGGTTGCAGCCGCGCAGCATGATTTTGATAAGCCACATAAGGAAGAAATTACGTGGCGTGCCATCCCGAAGAGGAATGACACTCACGAGCTAAAGTCTATGTCTGGGTCATGTCTCTGCGCCGGCTTCTGTTTCTCTACATCTTGCAGATCAAGAAAGTGGAACGTTCATGTTGTGCCACGGACTTGCATCAGGCCACCTGTAAGCTTTGGTCACCTGTTTATCCAATAGTGTTTCATAGTTGTGAGTATCTAACTCGTCTGTTTCTTATGATGTGCAGCCACCGCCTCCCTGTGGTGACAAATGGCCAATCTCATGCAAACGGGAGGTCCACTGGGTGCTGGCGGAGAGGTCCGGAGAAATCAAAGAGGATGACTGGGGAAAGTTTTTGTTTGTTGGCAGGGACAGTTCCACATTGGAGACGGAATTACAAGAGAAAACAAAAGATTTCCCCATGAGTATCTTTGTCCGCGCCGGCTGTTATGGTAGGCCTACTCCATTATGCGTTCACTTGCCCCGCAGTCGGGATCCACTTTACATAGTTGGATTCTGGAGCACATCAGGTTTGTAAACTAGTCTCATATAAGTAATTGAGCAGTACCTATAATATTATTTCTCATGTAAGTATGTAACGGATTGAAATGTTTTCTGTCTCTGCAGCTGCTGATCATCTTTTTTTTCCCGACATGGCACCGGTTGAAAGGGAGTTGGATGAAAGGGTGTCGGCTCCATTAGGACCATAGAGACATTTTAGCATTCAGTTCGTGAATAGGATGCCAGTGGTGAAGAAGAAAATGCCAAGCTTTCTTAGCGGTCATTATTTTTTTTGTCAAATAGACTAGATAAGTGGGTTCCAAGGTTACAGTAGAGCTGGTGACACTGAAGTTTTTGTCTCATTGGCATTCTGTGTAGACGCGGCCAGCGGCAACCCATCCGCTCCAATCAACCACCCAACCCTCGGCACACCGGGGTTGCCTCCCTTCTTTCCAACTGAAACACACCACCTCGCATGCCTTATTTCTCCCCTCCCCTTCTTCGCACCCCTAAAGCACCAGATTGATTTACTTTGTTTGTAAGGGATCTTGGACATGCCTGGGCTGGTTAGTTTCCCTTCTGGTATGGTTTATTGAATTGTTCACTGAGCAATCAAATCAGAATCCAGACCATTCGGGGCCAATATTATCTCTAATTATTATGCATGTGTCAATTTGACTTTCGTAGTTACATACTTAAATTGAGGTTTTTATTTTGCCCAAGTAATTGGTTCGATTGTGGGACGTTTTGTTGAGAACTTACGTAGGTTAGGTTGTGGAATAAGTGCAACTAAGCAGACAATTTGTTAAGAAGGGTGACTATCTCACTTGCTACCATGCAACTCCATCATCATTATTATTTATATTGATTGCATAGCGACAGCTGGTTCCCTTTTTGTTGCACTGAGCACTGTGATTAGCTGATCTTATGAAGTGGCATAATCCAAATAGATTATCCATCTTAACATAGAGTTGCAATTGTTCACCCGGATAACCAGATCTGGCCTCGACTTGGCCATCAACAGTTGTAGTACACTGTTAGTTTTCTCTGGCGTTTTATTCTTCGTATATTTGTTTGAGGCAGTAATGGACGTCACCCGGATATTCGTTTTACACTTCAACAGTAAGCACGGACGCAAACGCAGTAATGGACGTCTAGAGTATAATGTAGAATGTCCAAGTCATAATAAAATATTTCATGATCTGCCACAGCATACGTCTTTTATTATGTAAAACACACAGAAATTCCACCTCCTTTTGTTTGTTAGTTTTCTCTGGCGTTTTATACTTCGTATATTTATTTGAGTATTTGATGGACTTGGTACCAAGGTCATCTGACCTATATCTTGTTACATCCACATGATTGATAACTATTTGTTCTGCTTTTCATCTAACCAATGTATGGTTTTAACTAGATTCACTTTAAGAAGGTAGATACATATGCCATTACAATTAAAAACTGCTTGCTGCAATGGACTCACAACCAGCAGTTGAGTTCTGGAGTTCAGGACGTTAAAGAGCGTAACATCAGTACGTCTGATTTTGATTGCGGTTGTATCTATTCAGTAATAATGCCTGAATTCTACTTGGTGCGTGCGCTTTCGCTTAGCTCCGGAGAGGTGCTTCTGTAAATAAGTGCTGGAAAATTTTGAAACGGTGCTAGTGGACTGGAAAATTTTGAAGCAATGCCAGTGGAGGATGAAGGACATTGGTGCGATGCGGAATTGCAGATAGTGGGCGCCGACGGTCCAAGCGGATCGATGGCCTGGACGGCGTCCGCTTGTAACGACGATGGAGACATCAGGACTGTGGGTAGCATCCTTGGGGACTGCAGTGCAGACAACGAGCTTGCGGTGTCGCTTCTGGAGGTTGCGCACGGCGCCGTGATGTGAACGGCGCTGGTCGGGCGTCTCACCTGCTGGTGCATGGCCTGTCTCCGAAGGGGCTGGTTGACGGTAGCATTGGCTAGATTGCTAGGTGGCTGCGCGGGGCTCGGAGAGACGAGGAACGAAGCCCGAGCCTCCCGACAGAGAGATGTAGCGGCGGCGACAAATCAATGGGACTGGATGCAAGCTGAGTGGCAGCGTTGCTTGCCGGTTGTTGTGGTGAGAATTGGAAGCGGGCATGGGAGGAATCAGAATTCGGAGGCAACAATAGCAAGGCGGCTTTGTTCAGAAAGGGGATCGAGATGCATGCGCTCATGGGGACGGCAACTGCGTTTGCGTCCGTGCTTACTGTTGAAGTGTCGAGGGAGCGCTGCAATCGCGCGTGTGCTGGTCTATGCAACAAAAATGCAATGTATGCATGATGTCAAAAAAAGAAAATGCAATGTATGCATGATGTCAAAAAAAAAAATGCAATGTATGCGTGCGTGCGCGGTGCTCTGTAGCCTGTAGGTAGGCCGTGTGTGTGTGTGTCAAGGTCGCAAAGTGTTTTTTACCGGTGCTGGGAGCTACCGGTGATTCTTTCACCAATGGCTTGCTGCCATGTGTAAAGGTGTGGGATCACATGCATGTGTATATCAAAGTATTGATGTAAATAATTTCTTGTATTTCTGTTTTAAGTCAAATCAATGCCATATCAATGGGACCCATGCCAGGTGAGAGAGAGAGACTATCCTAACGTTGCATGTGGTGCCGTGGTACAAATCCTTTCCTTTTATTTTCTCTTTAGTATTTTCAATCAATTTTATCTTTTAAACCATACTGTTATTTTTGAAATATTTTATATATTTGAACTCCTGAAGCCAAGAGTTTTAGAATAAGACCAAATTTGGATGCATTTCAAACATGTTTTAATTTCAACATTTCAAATGACTGAAATCATGTTTCTGAAACAAGCGAAATATGTTTTTTGAAATAATTGAAATTAGTTTTTTTCATTGAGTGAAATCAATTTTGAAATCTGTTTTCTCAACTAAGTGAAGCATGTTTTCTCAACCGTGTGCAATTATTTTCTTTAGATGAGTAAAATTTGTTTTCCATATACATGACACATATTTCGGTGTGAAATACGTTAAATATAGTAAAATGTGATTTTTAAAATGAGTGAAATCTAACTTTTGTAAATGGGTGTAATGTGTTTTCCGAATCTAGTTAAATGTGAAACTGACCGAAAGGTTTTCTGAAACTAGTAAAATAGGTTTCTGAAATAATTGAAATTATTTTTTTCATTGAGTGAAATCAATTTTGAAATCAATTTTCTCAATTGAGTGAAGTATGTTTTCTCAACCGTGTGAAATTATTTTCTTTAGATGAGTGAAATTTGTTTTCCATACACATGAAACATATTTTTGTGTGAAATACGTTAAATATAGTGAAATGTGATTTCTAAAACGAGTGAAATCTATCTTTTGTAAATAAGTGTAATGTGTTTTCCGAATATAGTGAAATGTGAAACTAATTGAAAGGTTTTCTGAAACTAGTGAAATGTGAAACAAACTGAAATGCATTTTCTGAAATGAGTGAAACGATTAAATTCAAACTAGCCAAAGTGTGTCCAATATTGATCTTGTTTTGAAGGTCTTGCCGCCCTGAATTCAAAAATATAAAAAGTTTTAAAACTGGATATTTAGTTCAAAAGTTATCAACCTTTTAAAATGTTTCATGAAAAACAAAGTGCATGTATTTAAGTGTCTGCATGCAGCCGTGGTGCACCTGATTGCTCTCACACTGACATCTGACAAAATGTGCTGCTGTGGCCCCTGTTCACTGAAGTACATCGGTTTGTATAAGAGTTGTATTGCTCTAACAGACAAAAATAAAGCATGGTGGGGTCTCCAGCTAGATCAATCTCAAAGCAACGTCTAACGGTGGATGCATTACCGGTACCTCCTGCCTCCGGTAAAAACACTTTTTCGGTGTCAACGTGTGCTAACTTTTACTACGAGAAACAAAAACAATACCAAAACTATTTTGACCCCGTAACGTAATCTGCCTAAGCTAGGCAATGGGTTAGTGCCAGAACCCTCGCATGAGTTCCCCATGCACGGGGAATGGGCTAGTTCTGTGTCACCCTAGGTTATAACTTCTACATGATGAATTGCATCCGACATAATTTTCCATCACCGATCTAATGCCTACGAGCTTTTTTCATATTGCTTGTTGCTTATTTACTTTTCCATCGCTACTATTAAAAAAACTACAAAAACACTATCGTTACTTTTATTGCCGTTACCGCCACTATCATATTACTTTGGTACTAAACTACCTTGCTACAGATACTAAGTTTTCAGGTGTGGTTGAATTGACAATTCAGATGCTAATACTTAAGCACGTAAACATGCCTATTACGACTGATGGAACGGAGCTGGGGACTTTGGTGGTACACAATGGTATGGAAGAGACGGCGGGTATGATTGCACACACTACCGGAAAACGGTCCTACGCCGACGGCCAAAACAATGCCGACGGCGGCCGTCGGCCTACTTTGAGCTATGCCGACAGCCACGCCACGGCCGTCGGCTTAGACTAGCCGTCGGGCTACACGGAGCCACGCCGACAGCAGCCGTCGGCATATATCAGCCTTCGGCCTAGCTGCGTACACGCCGACAGCATCCGTCGGCATACTAGTGGGCCCGGTGACCCCGCCCGTGAGTAGCGGTTAACGCCGTCAAATCTATGCCGACGGTCGGGACGGGCGGCCATCGGCATATCTCCGCAAGCCACATGACCGTTCCACGGCATAGATATGCCGACGGCGGCTGTCGGCGTAGACGCCACGTCACCGATCCGCGGCACGCCGCCCCCACCTAAACCCTGCCGTCGGCATAGTTTTTTTTTTATTATTTTTTTATGTACTATTATATTAACTAACATGTAGCATATGTTTTTTACGTATTATTATATCTATGCCGACGGCAATGATGTCGGCATAGTTTTTTTATATTTTTTTATGTACTATTAATATATATATA
>LR738711.1:767051993-767068176 GCA_902687465.1 Secale cereale | reverse complement strand
CCTCCCCGCCCCTCCCCTGTGACGCCCGAGACCGACGTCCCAGAAGATCCCAGAAGATTCCAGAAGATTCCAGATGTTCCGGGTTGCCCTTGTGTTCTTTGTGCTTGTGTTATTTATTTTTGCATTGCATCATGTCATCATGCCATCATCTCATTAATTTTTGCAACCTAAATAAATTGTGTGGACCTTCGGTCCATTTAAATCGAGGGAAGAATGACTTCTCTTTATAACATATAAAAGCCTCCTAATATTATGGAGCTATATTATAAATATTCCATTCTTTGGAATTACCCGCAACACACGTGCATATATTTCCCCATGCCTTTTTATTCTCAATCCCTTGCCAAGACCTCCTCCTCCTTTTTTTTCATGTCTTTTGGAAGTGCTTGGTTGGCCTAAAGATTTATGCAAGTTTGAGTTATTTCCGAACTCGCATAAATTTGTAGTCTCTAAAAATTGCCAAAGCACTTTATTAAAATAGCCCACAATTCCAGGGTTGTAGGGATATTTTTATCTCAGTCAAAATCATCTCCAAACTCTCTGGGCATTTCTATTTTCTTTGTTCTTTTTCTTTAAATGAGAAAAGAGCTGCAGAAAGGAGAGCAGTCCAGCTGGCCTCAGGCCTCATTCCAGCCGCGCCCCCCTCCTTGGCCCAGGGCGCCTCGGCCCCCCCTTAGGCCCATCGGCCCAAACCCTCGTAAACCCTAGGGCGCTCGCACCCACCGCATCGATCCCTCGATCGTTCCCTCAGCGCCGCCGCTTTCAGCCTTTGCCCGATTCTCTCGCTCGCGCGAGCCCCGCACCCCCCTTTCTCCTCGTCCCCGTTTCCCTTCTCCCTCTCCCTCGCGCACCTCTCGTCCCGTTCCCTCGCTCCCGAACCCTCGTTCCCTCGAGCCCCTTCTCCCGATCCCCTTCCCAGACCTCTGCCTCGCCGCGCGCCGTGCGTTCCCGAGCCTCCAGGGCCGAGGCCTCCCTCTCGTTCCGCAGAGCACCGCAGCCGCGGCCGCCCATCCAGCCCGCGCCTGGCTCCTCCTCTCCAGCGCCGGCCAGGGGAGCCGCCCCGCCGGCCAGGCCCTCGCCTCCAGAGGACCCGCAGCCGGTCCTCCCGCGCCGGGGGCCCCAGGCCGCAGCGGCCACGTCCGCCGTCCTCCTCGTGCAGCGCCGTTTCCGTGCGCCCCTCCTCTCCGCATCGCCAGGGCCGAAGCCCGCTGCTCCTCCCTGCGCCCTCTCGTCGCCCGGCCGTCCGGAGCCGCCTCCCTCCGTCCTCGACGCAAGGCCGGCCAGGCCGCCCTGCCTCCTGCCTTCGACGCCGCCCGTCCTCTGCCAAGGCCAGGTCCTCTGGCCCCGCGACGCCCGAGCCCCTCTGTCCCGTTTGCGCCTCTCCGCCTCCGCCCAGGGCGCCGACCCTCAGGCCATCCGCCGCCATGGAGTCCCGCAGCCACCTCGTCCCGGGGAGCTCGAACTGCTGCTGCTGTGTTTTTTTTGTTTTTCGTCGGCTTGGTGTTGTTGTGTTGGTCCAGCAGGTGTTTTTGGGCGAGATCGGCAAGTCCGACGAATCGTGTACGACTCGAGACCGAGACCTCAAGTACCTCTACGGATACGTGTACATCTACAACGAGACCGGCAAGACCGAACGGAACGAGTACAACTACATAACGATGACCGAACATCTACGGAAAAACGAGCTCGTGAACGGCTACGGAACAAGTACCACTACATACGTGAACGACTACCGTCGCCGGAAGCGCCAAGTACCACGACTACTAGGAGACTCCAAGTACCCCTACCGCCGCCACGTGAACGGCTACTTCCTCTACGACCCGTGTACGACTTCCGAGAACGACTCCTTCCTCTACGATCTCGAACCGCTTCGAGAGAGAACGCTTCGAAGGTATAACCCCGAGACGTGACCCGTGTGATGCTTGTTGTGTTGTATGAAATGTTTCCCGTGTGTGCATCGTGCCCGTTCCGATCTTTTGTCATGTTCCTCGGTTGCCTCGTCGCCGACTCGTGGGAACCCGGCAACGGGATCGCCCCACCTTTCATCTTGTTCGACTCGCTCACGTCATCTTTTGCACCGGTCTCTCAACGAGTTACCGGAACCGATATGTTGCCGTGGCATCATTTTCGGAATTGTTGTCGTGGCACCTTTTCTTTCCACCACGATGACTAATTCTCCTTATCATCTATATCTCTTTTAAGTCAACCTTTTAATACTTGCATAAACTTGATCATGTCATCCGCATCATGTTAACAACATTAATATGTGTGAATTGTTGTTTGCTTATAATTGCTAAACATGCTCATGGGGATTTTCCGGATATGTTGTTGTTATTCTCCGGCCTCATTTAAATTGCTAGTTAGTGTAGTTTTATTATGCTTCACCTCTTGCCATGCTAAAAACATTTAATCTTGTCTTGTTAATAATCGAGAGTCAATTAAATAATTAATGTGGTGTTTCGTCAATATGCAACTCGTTGCATATTGAGCTCCACTTAACTTGTAGTGTTGTTTGTGCACTTTGCCATGCCTTGCATATTTAAACCGGACATGCATCATACTTGGATGTGCATCTTATGCCATGTTTATGCTTGTGTGTTTACCGAGTTGTTTGCTTCTTTCCGGTTGCTTCTCTCGATAGCTTCGGTTTCGTTCCGGAGTTGTGAGGATTCGCTCGACTGTTGCTCCGTCTACTTCATGGATCCGTTCTTCTTCCTTGTGGAATTCCAGGCAAGATGACCGAACCCCGATAACATTACTATCTTTGCCTATTGCTAGTAGTTCCGCTCTATAGTTTTGCCTCGATGCCCATGTCTTTCTTGTCAGCCTCCTACTTGTAACCATGAACCTGTTTAACCACCCTACCTATGCAAACCGTTGCTTGGCTAAGTACGCTTCGCTCAGCCCCTCTTATAGCATTGCTAGTTGCAGGTGAAGACCGAAGATGCTTGCTTCATGTTGAAGTTTGGTTGGGTTATATCACACTATATAAATGCTTAAATGAAATCATCTATATACTGGCAGGGTGGAAGGCTAAGCCTTTTGCTTGGTGATTTGTTCCACTCATGCCGTTAGGAACCGTATAAACCGGTGTTATGTTCCTTGATTATGCGTTCCTAACACGGTTGGGGTGTATGGGACCCCCTTGATAAACCGCTAAGTGCTAAGTCTTTTCCAGCAAGTCCCAACATTTGGTACTATTTGCCTCATAATAACAACTTAATTAATTAATTAAATTTGCATAGGGGGTCGCTCCCTCGAGGATTCCTAATTCTACATAGTAGGGGGGGCCAGTGCCGATGGTGTTGGTCCCAAACGGGGAGCCTGCGGGAACCACCACGGGGAAACTCGAGGATTGGGTCCTGTAGCTTCGCCCATCCGGTCGTGTCCTGAGACTTAGATACGCGCGGCTACTATCAGGGTGTCGACACGCCGGGAGGATTTGCTGGATTAGCCTTACCTTAGTTCGGTTTAACTTGAGCATGGGATTCCGAGAATACTCGGGTCTTCCCACCTATGGAGTTGCGACTCCGCGGATCGTGGGCTTGTAATGGGTCAAGTTGGAACACCCCTGCAGGGTTTGAACTTTCGAAAGCCGTGCCCGCGGTTATGTGGCAGATGGGAGCTTGTTAATATCCGGTTGTAGATAACTTGACACAATGTTACAATACACTACCAGCGTGTGTTCCGTGACCGTCAATTTCCGAATAGGGATTCGGGAGTTGAACACGGAGGGGTTATGTTTGACCGGCTTTAGTTAGGATCACTTCGTGATCATCTTTCGACCGAGGCACTTCTCTTCTCGCTCTCTATTACGTAAGTTAGTGCTAGTTGCTGCTGCAGACTCTTGTTTTTCCTTCACCTCATATTCTTTCTTCAGCCTTATCCTCACCCAAGGCTTAAATAGTCGTGCTACCCGGGAACGGGATTGCTGAGTCCTCTGTGGCTCACAGTTACTTCACCACACCAGATGCAGGTTCAGCCGAGTTTGATGCAGGAGTTGGATCAGTTCTTCACCGGGAGTTCGATGAAGAGAGTGGTCGTTTGCTTGTGACGTTTCGCCGATCAGTAGTGGTTCTTCTACTAGGATTCGATCCTGACCTGTGGCTTGATGTTGTTTTGGTATCTTTCTTTTGATCTTCGCCCGTAGTCGGGTTGTGATGTTTTGAATGATGTATTTCTTATGTATTGTATTGTGTGAAGTGGGAGTGTAAGCCAACTATCTCCTTTTGCAATTTAATCCCTCTTTTACATGAGTCGTGCAAAGATACCAAACTTGAGATCATTCTAGGATGGGCTTATACCTTTAAGTCGTGCCTCGACACGTAGGAGGTATAGTCCCATCCTGGGCATTACAAGTTGGTATCAGAGCCTTCTCCGACCTAGAAGCCCCCACTGATTGATCGAATCGTTGACGGTTGAGTCTAGGCACACACTGAAAATGTTTTGAGTCCTATATTATATATTGGAGAGTAGGATTTCTTTTTGCTTCTCATCCCCTTTCACTCTGGTGAGGACTCCTGACGTCTACTCTTGACTCTTCTATTTTCAAAAATGCACAAATTTTTTTTAGGATCTCGCGAGTATTCTGGGATTGTTTCGATGTTCTTGTGACAAGGATATTGTTCTCGATGCCTCCTGTTCCCGGGGAGTTGAGCTTCGGGGTATTGTTGTCACAAGCATATCGCGGCAGTACTAAATACTTAAGACGGCCGACATCGAAAATCTCTCCTATACGGCCAGTGGCAAGATAACCCCGACATCACCCAGTACTGGGGTGGTAGTTCGGGAGTATTGCCATAGCTTGTATAGTGGATGCGTTTCGAAGGTCCGAGGTAAACAGTTTCCGAGAAAGACTGGTTATGTGTTGAAGGATGGATACACCTGGATGTAGGTTTAGAGTTGATTGCGCGGTGCTTCCCGTGTATCCCCAACACCTGATTGCATAACTGGAAACTTTCGGAAATCTATAGGTGGGTTCATCTAGTAGTTCTAGGCATTCTTCCAACGGATGCACGATATGAAGTTTGGGGTTCTACATTGAGTGAAGTGGTTTTATGGACTTGTTCTGATCGGGAGTTGCATCTTAAAGGGTCCTTGGCTATGCTGATCCGGGGATTGCAAAACCCTTTTGTAACACGTTCCATGAGCTTTCAGCACGAATATGTGGAATGAAGCTTCTATCTTGTGTTTGTTCTATCTGATCCTTGTTCCTTTTTATTTATCTTTTTGTTCTCCAAGTGGCTTCTCGTCGAGTTGATGTACCTGCGGAATTCATTCGTTCAATTCTCTGTTCGAATGATATTGTGAAGATTATGCTGCTACACATCTATACTTTGTTCTTGTTTTGATTCTGGTATTCGAGTTGCTTCAATGTCAAATGTTCATTCCATACCTTTCCTAATCGGTGTTCTCATATTTCTATGAGAGTGCTAGTCCTTTTTGACCATGGAGATCTTCATGTTAATTCCTTTTCAACCGGTGTGCCCTCTCTTCAAGTTATTTCATACAGACGCTGTTGAGAAATCTAACGATTTGTCTGTTTCATTCATCCCAAGTTGTCTTTGTTTTTCCCCACCCTCCCACCCTTCTTCCTCTTGGAGCCAGAAATTCTCAAATGAAGTATCCATTTTTATTCATGTGATGTTTCTTCATTCTTTTCCTTCAATGTTCTTATCCGGTGAATTATCGTGAAGATGCTCAAGAGCTTCAAGTTCATCATTCTTTTGTTCTCTAATTCTGCCGGTGGATGTAATTCAAGATTTCGGTGTTGATCTTATCTTTTTCCTCATTTCATAATGCTTTCTTATTCCGGTGCACCAATTAATCATTCTCCTCTTGCTATTCATATCCGGAGTGCTGAAGATTCATAATTCCATTCTTATTCCGTTCAAATTATTTTTGAGGATTGTTATCTTACCCAAGCCTTTTAATTCAACCGGTGCAATATCTATTAAGCAATCTTTTCCAACGGTGATTTCTTTGAGTGGGCCCTAACCCACAGGTCTTTTCCCAGGATCTTACCTGACTCTTCTATTTTCCGGAGTTGTTCTAAAATTCTTTCAAAGTGTGACGTAAGAATGTATCCCATCAGTCACATGCCTTCTCCAGGATCGCTTTCAAATTCTTTTCATCATTGGTTCAACCTTCTAATTCTTCATTACGGAGTGCTCAACAATTCATGGTGGTGTATCATTGTCTTCTCAGATTGTGAAAACCGGAGAAGTGTTTCTCTTAAATTTTTAACCGTTCTCTTGACGAGTTGTGGTTCTAGCTTCATGCCATCCTCATTATCGTTTTGATTGTGAGGAATTCTTTTTATACCACCCGAAGCATTTCTTGAATTCTTTTCTTTGTGATCCTCCGAAGGCCATCATTTCAGAATATTTCTTCGTTCTCAGTTTTCAACTTCGTTCTCCAAATATTTTTCAGTGATGTCTCTTCATTCGTCTTCATATTTTTACGGTGGTTCTTTCAAGATTACCCTTCCGTTGTTATCGTTTTAATTCACTCGTTCTTTCTTAATCCTACCGGTGGTTCATTGAATAATTATCCGAGCTTGTGCTAGATCTCTCTTTAATTCTTTGCAACGAGAATAAGTAGTATGCCAAATACTTTGGTTGCCATCAATTTAATTGGTGAAGGGTAAGCACATAGTAAATCTTATTCTTATTTTCCTCGAAATGATTAATCTCTGTTTTCCGGAGCTTCTTCATCATATCATATTCTCGGTTCTATGTTGTTCATCTTGTTTTTCCGGAGATCCAAGTTATTTCAACTATTATCATTTCAAACCTCCATCTAATTCATCGCAGGCCTTGAATCTTATTCTTTTCATCTTTCACTTCTCATGCTTTCATTACCGGAGTTCTTCATGGTGGTTCATCATGTTTTAATTCATCCTCAAAGTCTTCATCAAGATTCTTGTTCGAGCTCAAGCTTTCTTCATCATGCTTTCCAATTGCAATCCTTTCTACCTTATCTTTTGAGGTGGTGTTATGTTATTCTTGACAATTCCTTCATGTTTTATGATTCACGAGTTGTCAGGAATGAAATATTTAAACCCATCATTTTCTTTGTTCAGGAGATCTTTCCAACCTTTCAATTTATTCATTGGAGTTATCTTGGGTTATAATTCACCTAAAAGCTTTCCCTGAGGATTGTTGCAATTATGGTGCTGATAAATGACCCAAATTCTTCATTTATCATTCCGGTGAATAAGTTTATCGTCTCTTTGTTGATCTCAATCCAATTAAATGTTTTCCGTCAGTGGCTGGTTGTCACCTCTTAATTTTGAGTTGTTTCTATAAGCCCACATCAAGCTTATTCATTTTGTGTTGATTTTTCCATCAACCCCATTCAACCCTTCTTCGTAAAGATGCTCTTTCTATTCATTCATGGGAGAAGTTGTCTTTTTCTCTCCGTTCAATTCTTTCTTTGAGTTATATTCTATTCTTTCATTCCGGAGGCATTATTATGTTGCTCTCTCCAAACCATCATCTCGTTTTATCAAGATCTTGTTCTTTTCCTTGCTTATCATTTAACTGGAATGTTGTCACCTACATTCTAGTTCCCTCATCTTATCTAGTTTTGCCTATCTTTTTAACCGGAGTGCTGTCTGAATCTTTCTTACCTTGTGCCATTCTTTTAATTGTTTCTAAGGCTATATGTTGTTGATTTCTTCAAGTATCATCCAATCTTCTCAATTCTTGTTAATTCCTTCCATTTTCAGACGGAGTGCTGCCCAAATTCTGTCATTCTTATTCCTTGGCTATACCATTGCAGTTTCATATTCTTTTGGTTCGTAAGCTCTTGTTTCATGTCTTTCTACCTACAAGGTTCTCATAGTGCTCCTTGTTCCTCCTTTTACCGGAGTGTTTCATCTTCGTTCATCTTCGTTGTATTCTTTCCTTCAAGATTGTTCAACCTCTCAAGGTTCTTTGGTTTCACTCGTCTGTCAAAGAAGCAACTTTGTTTTACCTCTTCTTTTTCGTTTCTATCCGGTGCTATCTCTAGGATCTCGGGTCGAGATCCTCTGTTAGTGTGGGAGAGTTGTGACGCCCGAGACCGACGTCCCAGAAGATCCCAGAAGATTCCAGAAGATTCCAGATGTTCCGGGTTGCCCGTGTGTTCTTTGTGCTTGTGTTATTTATTTTTGCATTGCATCATGTCATCATGCCATCATCTCATTAATTTTTGCAACCTAAATAAATTGTGTGGACCTTCGGTCCATTTAAATCGAGGGAAGAATGACTTCTCTTTATAACATATAAAAGCCTCCTAATATTATGGAGCTATATTATAAATATTCCATTCTTTGGAATTACCCGCAACACACGTGCATATATTTCCCCATGCCTTTTTCTTCTCAATCCCTTGCCAAGACCTCCTCCTCCTTTTTTTTCATGTCTTTTGGAAGTGCTTGGTTGGCCTAAAGATTTATGCAAGTTTGAGTTATTTCCGAACTCGCATAAATTTGTAGTCTCTAAAAATTGCCAAAGCACTTTATTAAAATAGCCCACAATTCCAGGGTTGTAGGGATATTTTTATCTCAGTCAAAATCATCTCCAAACTCTCTGGGCATTTCTATTTTCTTTGTTCTTTTTCTTTAAATGAGAAAAGAGCTGCAGAAAGGAGAGCAGTCCAGCTGGCCTCAGGCCTCATTCCAGCCGCGGCCCCCTCCTTGGCCCAGGGCGCCTCGGCCCCCCTTAGGCCCATCGGCCCAAACCCCCGTAAACCCTAGGGCGCTCGCACCCACCGCATCGATCCCTCGATCGTTCCCTCAGCGCCGCCGCTTTCAGCCTTTGCCCGATTCTCTCGCTCGCGCGAGCCCCGCACCCCCCTTTCTCCTCGTCCCCGTTTCCCTTCTCCCTCTCCCTCGCGCACCTCTCGTCCCGTTCCCTCGCTCCCGAACCCTCGTTCCCCTCGAGCCCCTTCTCCCGATCCCCTTCCCAGACCTCTGCCTCGCCGCGCGCCGTGCGTTCCCGAGCCTCCAGGGCCAAGGCCTCCCTCTCGTTCTGCAGAGCACCGCAGCCGCGGCCGCCCATCCAGCCCGCGCCTGGCTCCTCCTCTCCAGCGCCGGCCAGGGGAGCCGCCCCGCCGGCCAGGCCCTCGCCTCCAGAGGACCCGCAGCCGGTCCTCCCGCGCCGGAGGCCCCAGGCCGCAGCGGCCACGTCCGCCGTCCTCCTCGTGCAGCGCCGTTTCCGTGCGCCCCTCCTCTCCGCATCGCCAGGGCCGAAGTCCGCTGCTCCTCCCTGCGCCCTCTCGTCGCCCGGCCGTCCGGAGCCGCCTCCCTCCGTCCTCGACGCAAGGCCGGCCAGGCCGCCCTGCCTCCTGCCTTCGACGCCGCCCGTCCTCTGCCAAGACTAGGTCCTCTGGCCCTGCGACGCCCGAGCCCCTCCGCCCCGTTTGCGCCTCTCCGCCTCCGCCCAGGGCGCCGGCCCTCAGGCCATCCGCCGCCATGGAGTCCCGCAGCCACCTCGTCCCGGGGAGCTCGAACTGCTGTTGCTGTGTTTTTTTTTGTTTTTCGTCGGCTTGGTGTTGTTGTGTTGGTCCAGCAGGTGTTTTTGGGCGAGATCGACAAGTCCGACGAATCGTGTACGACTCGAGACCGAGACCTCAAGTACCTCTACGGATACGTGTACATCTACAACGAGACCGGCAAGACCGAACGGAACGAGTACAACTACATAACGATGACCGAACATCTATGGAAAAACGAGCTCGTGAACGGCTACGGAACAAGTACCACTACATACGTGAACGACTACCGTCGCCGGAAGCGCCAAGTACCACGACTACTCGGAGACTCCAAGTACCCCTACCGCCGCCACGTGAACGGCTACTTCCTCTACGACCCATGTACGACTTCCGAGAACGACTCCTTCCTCTACGATCTCGAACCGCTTCGAGAGAGAACGCTTCGAAGGTATAACCCCGAGACGTGACCCGTGTGATGCTTGTTGTGTTGTATGAAATGTTTCCCGTGTGTGCATCGTGCCCGTTCCGATCTTTTGTCATGTTCCTCGGTTGCCTCGTCGCCGACTCGTGGGAACCCGGCAACGGGATCGCCCCACCTTTCATCTTGTTCGACTCGCTCACGTCATCTTTTGCACCGGTCTCTCAACGAGTTACCGGAACCGATATGTTGCCGTGGCATCATTTTCGGAATTGTTGTCGTGGCACATTTTCTTTCCACCACGATGACTAATTCTCCTTATCATCTATATCTCTTTTAAGTCAACCTTTTAATACTTGCATAAACTTGATCATGTCATCCGCATCATGTTAACAACATTAATATGTGTGAATTGTTGTTTGCTTATAATTGCTAAACATGCTCATGGGGATTTTCCGGATATGTTGTTGTTATTCTCCGGCCTCATTTAAATTGCTAGTTAGTGTAGTTTTATTATGCTTCACCTCTTGCCATGCTAAAAACATTTAATCTTGTCTTGTTAATAATCGAGAGTCAATTAAATAATTAATATGGTGTTTCGTCAATATGCAACTCGTTGCATATTGAGCTCCACTTAACTTGTAGTGTTGTTTGTGCACTTTGCCATGCCTTGCATATTTAAACCGGACATGCATCATACTTGGATGTGCATCTTATGCCATGTTTATGCTTGTGTGTTTACTGAGTTGTTTGCTTCTTTCCGGTTGCTTCTCTCGATAGCTTCGGTTTCGTTCCGGAGTTGTGAGGATTCGCTCGACTGTTGCTCCGTCTACTTCATGGATCCGTTCTTCTTCCTTGTGGAATTCCAGGCAAGATGACCGAACCCCGATAACATTACTATCTTTGCCTATTGCTAGTAGTTCCGCTCTATAGTTTTGCCTCGATGCCCATGTCTTTCTTGTCAGCCTCCTACTTGTAACCATGAACCTGTTTAACCACCCTACCTATGCAAACCGTTGCTTGGCTAAGTACGCTTCGCTCAGCCCCTCTTATAGCATTGCTAGTTGCAGGTGAAGACCGAAGATGCTTGCTTCATGTTGAAGTTTGGTTGGGTTATATCACACTATATAAATGCTTAAATGAAATCATCTATATACTGGCAGGGTGGAAGGCTAAGCCTTTTGCTTGGTGATTTGTTCCACTCATGCCGTTAGGAACCGTATAAACCGGTGTTATGTTCCTTGATTATGTGTTCCTAACACGGTTGGGGTGTATGGGACCCCCTTGATAAACCGCTAAGTGCTAAGTCTTTTCCAGCAAGTCCCAACATTTGGTACTATTTGCCTCATAGTAACAACTTAATTAATTAATTAAATTTGCATAGGGGGTCGCTCCCTCGAGGATTCCTAATTCTACATAGCAGGGGGGGGCCAGTGCCGATGGTGTTGGTCCCAAACGGGGAGCCTGCGGGAACCACCACGGGGAAACTCGAGGATTGGGTCCTGTAGCTTCGCCCATCCGGTCGTGTCCTGAGACTTAGATACGCGCGGCTACTATCAGGGTGTCGACACGCCGGGAGGATTTGCTGGATTAGCCTTACCTTAGTTCGGTTTAACTTGAGCATGGGATTCCGAGAATACTCGGGTCTTCCCACCTATGGAGTTGCGACTCCGCGGATCGTGGGCTTGTAATGGGTCAAGTTGGAACACCCCTGCAGGGTTTGAACTTTCGAAAGCCCTGCCCGCGGTTATGTGGCAGATGGGAGCTTGTTAATATCCGGTTGTAGATAACTTGACACAATGTTACAATACACTACCAGCGTGTGTTCCGTGACCGTCAATTTCCGAATAGGGATTCGGGAGTTGAACACGGAGGGGTTATGTTTGACCGGCTTTAGTTAGGATCACTTCGTGATCATCTTTCGACCGAGGCACTTCTCTTCCCGCTCTCTATTACCTAAGTTAGTGCTAGTTGCTGCTGCAGACTCTTGTTTTTCCTTCACCTCATATTCTTTCTTCAGCCTTATCCTCACCAAAGGCTTAAATAGTCGTGCTACCCGGGAACGGGATTGCTGAGTCCTCTGTGGCTCACAGTTACTTCACCACACCAGATGCAGGTTCAGCCGAGTTTGATGCAGGAGTTGGATCAGTTCTTCACCGGGAGTTCGATGAAGAGAGTGGCCGTTTGCTTGTGACGTTTCGACGATCAGTAGTGGTTCTTCTACTAGGATTCGATCCTGACCTGTGGCTTGATGTTGTTTTGGTATCTTTCTTTTGATCTTCGCCCGTAGTCGGGTTGTGATGTTTTGAATGATGTATTGCTTATGTATTGTATTGTGTGAAGTGGCGAGTGTAAGCCAACTATCTCCTTTTGCAATTTAATCCCTCTTTTACATGAGTCATGCAAAGATACCAAACTTGAGATCATTCTAGGATGGGCTTATACCTTTAAGTCGTGCCTCGACACGTAGGAGGTATAGTCCCATCCTGGGCATTACATCCCCGCCCTCGTCCACCTTCTGCCGCCGCCTCCCCGCCCCTCCCCGCCCCTCGCGACGGACGGAGACCGCGACCGCCCCGATTTGTTGTCCACACCGCACACCA
The DNA here is from genome assembly GCA_902687465.1 of Secale cereale. Taxonomy (NCBI): domain Eukaryota; kingdom Viridiplantae; phylum Streptophyta; class Magnoliopsida; order Poales; family Poaceae; genus Secale; species Secale cereale. The sequence goes on along the minus strand of LR738711.1, from coordinate 767,055,675 downwards.
TCCCCCTCCCCTCTCGTCGCCGTCGCCATCCTTTATTTATCCCTCGGCTCGATTCCATCTCCACTAGCCGCTCCTCGTCGCCGCCCGCCGCGCCCTCCCTCCCCGTCCCCTCCCGCGATCGGGGGAGCCGGCTCCCTCCCGCCCGCCGGCACCCAGGTCAGTCGCCGCCCTCTCCTACCCCGCCTGTCTCCGCCACCGGACCGGGCCCGTCGGTCCGCCCCGGCGCCGCTCCGACTCGCCGGGTTCAATCAGCTGGCTGGTTACCGGGGCGGGAAGGTCGCGTGTGGTCCGGCTCGATCGCCCGCCTGCCCACCCGCGCTTGCGTACGCTGCTTTGCTTGCCCGCCTCCTCGGTTGCTTCTCCTCCGCGCGCGCCTCGCACCTTGATGCTTAACAGCGGGGCGGGGCGGGTTCGGGCGCCATTGTTCTGCTCATGGACTGCACTGCTACCAATTCCCATCGAGAATTCTGGCGCGCGCTTTAGTTTGCCACTCCACTGACCACTTCAGTTACTCACTCGCCGGTAATACTTGGGGCTATGAATATGATACGCCGACCGGGTGCACTTAATGGCGGCTGGCTCTGCTCAGATCCAAGGGGCAGTGGATTTCGTGACCCTACGTAGGTGGATCCCGCGACCCTGGGGTGGTCCAGTGACCTGTTGTTCTAGTATGATGAAGGCATTTTGGTGGGATGTATGCATTGCATACGGTAGGTGGTGCCATTGCTCCTCTGCTGCCCTGCTTCCTCTGCCCGGACAGCTACGAGCTTGTCAACTCTTGTCAAGGGGGGCAGATTCGGGGGTTGGGCGAGCTGCAAGTGGACCTATGTTAGTACTGTCACTGACCACCAGTTTAAGCGTGGACCTAGTAACTGCGGAGCATTGTAATAATAGGTTGCTAATAAGTGAGGAACAGGGGAACTTGCAGGGTGCTCAGTTGCTATAATGGGGCTGTCCAGTAGTTGGTTTGTAGATTCAGTTTACCCTGTCGCCGGTGGACATGGGCTGATGGTCATCAGAATGCAGCCACGGAGGTCCCCATAAACCACAGTAATTATCTTCTCAGATTACCCCGTAAACAACCATTACTGTTGATTGTTGGATGATTTCGTATACATACTGTTGGTGCCAAATACCCCCAAATTGGATGGATGGATGCTTGTGATGTGGTACAAATTCTGAAATCAACACTTGTAGTAGCAGCAGGTCTGAAGACACTTGTAGTGCGATATGTTACGACCTCTCTACACTAATGTAAGATGTTTTTGCACTTCAATTTGAACTGCAAAAACGTCTTATAATTATTAGTGTACAGAGGGAATATATGTTTTATTACCAGCAGGTCAATGTTGTTTTGTTGAGCTCATTCACACAGGAGCAGATACTACGTACTAATTATATCATTCAGATTTATAGTTTAGTCATGACAAGTATTTCATGGATATTGGATTTACATGTAGCAGGGATAAGTCTGTTGGTCATCTCCGTTGTCGTGATTTGGTCCTCGTCGACTGTGTATGGATGTGCAGTGCGGTGAAGCCATGTGTGCGGATTGGCCTCGCGGGTGATGCAGTTCAACAAGTATGGCGTACGAGGACGCAGTTCGTTCACTGTGGCCGTGTGGTTTATATTGTTCACCGAGCCTTATTTTTTTAACTTCTGTTTGATCGCTTGCTGTGTAAAACTTGCAATGTTTATTTTGTAATTGTTGGAAAAGCAAAAAAATGCAGTGCACTTTGGTCTAAAAAAGTCCATTGCAAAAGGACTCTTTGAAGCTCACTTTGTTCTCTCACGAAAGTTGGTCATAAAAAAACCGTTGTGGTTCACTTGGTGATCCAAAAACAAAAACACATCGGAAAGCAGCTCACTTCTCAAACGCGTGTAAAAAATTAATTAGTACGAGAAAAGACAACAACAAATCGCCCGTGTAAAAAAAATTGTTAACAAAACAACACAAAAAAGTAATGCGGTTCACTTGGTGATCAAAAAACAAAACACACATCGAAAAGCAGCTCACTTCTCAAAAACTTCTCAACGCGCGCAAAAAATTAATGAGGTTCACTTTTGGTAGTGTTCCGCTTTACTTTCGGGAGTGTATTGCGGTCCACTTTCCTTCGAAAAAAAAGTTGGAAAAAAGAAAACAAAACTTCTCTGAGAAAAATCTACGTCCAACAAAATAAATCATGAGGTTCGGTTAACTGTCTGATGCAGTGCGTTCTTCAGTCTGAAGCAGTGCGCTTTTCGCGTTTTTGTAATTTTAAAACTGCTCTTAAACCGTAGTGAATTAGAGGGCGTGTTCTACATGAAAAAGTAGCGTCTCGACGATATCTTTACAACGGTGTATCATTTGGATCATTTCGGCCAACTTTTTGTAAAATTTTCACGAAAAAACGGCTGCTGCCGTTCGTAGTCAGCCGCACGATTTTCAAATTTAACTAAAAACCGTAAGGAATCTCAAAAACATTTCAACATATGAAAGTTGCGCCTCGTTCGTAGCTTTCCAACGGTATATTACACGCCTTGTTTCGACAAACGGTTAAAAAACTGGAGTGAAAACAGTACCAAAAATTTGAAAAAATTCGAAAAACACAATTCCGCGATTTAGTAAATTCAAAACTGCTCTTAAACCGTAGCAAATTAGAAAAAAATAATAGATATGAAAAAGATGCGTGGCGATGATACCTTTCCAACGGTGTATCATATGTTCTGTTCCGACGAGCGGTTTAGAAAAAACGTCAAAAAACGCTCGCTACCATTCGTTGTGAGCCGCACGATTTTCGAAACTGCTCTTAAACCGTGCGGAATCTTGAAAAGTGTTCAACATGGCGAAGATGCGTCTACTCCATAGCTTTTCAACGGTATATTACACGCACAATTCCGATAAACGGTTAAAAAACTAGAGCAAAAAATGTATAGAAAAAACAACACGTACAGTTTTTTCAACATGAAGTTCGCTGGTGTCTGTGGTGCGGTGCGTTTAGCTCTCCAATGCAATTTTGCAATGCAGTTCGGAAGTGTTATGAGAATATTATTCTCATAATGTATTTTTTTCGAGCACGTTAATAATGTGCCGTCATGTTCTTTTGAATATAGGTGCTTATATTTTATTAAAATCAAAAACAGCTATGCCGACAGAAGTTTTGTGGCGGTTGCAAAACGCCCGGCAACCGTCTCCGGAGTGTGACCCTCTCACGTCCGCGGTGTGCCCCCGTCCCGAACGGCGCCGCCGCCGGCACCTAGAGGGCGGAAACAGCCGCACATCGGGTCTATACGGAGGGGACATTGCTCCCAAGTGTTTCTATGGGATGACCTACCACAACCGGGTGGTGTTGTGGCATGTCCGAAGAGGCACGCGTCTCCTGGACGTGGCCCCCCTCACGAACGGCGCCGCCGGCGGCATCTGGAGGGGGGAAACGGACGCGTCGGGTCTACACGGAGGGGATGTAGCTGTGGGTTTGGCCCGGATGTTGCTCCCAGGTGTCCCTCTGTGCTGACATGACACAACCGATTGGAGAGGTCCACTGTTCAAAGCCCGTCCGTGGGAAGTCAAAGGGCTAGATCTCGTGGTTAACCGCTCCAGGGTTAGGCGGGACGGGGGCCCTGGGGGTAGCAATACCACCGGAGCGTCGCACCGACCCCTCATACATGTAGGGTGGTGTTGTGGCATGTCTGAAGAGGCTGC